>OW052250.1:25770968-26487887 GCA_932526585.2 Philonthus cognatus | reverse complement strand
ATTTTTATTGAATTTGGTATAAATACATGTAACAATCCAATTATATCCCTGATTAGAATGCTATAACTAAACACAATATTACATCAAATGCCGCCAATTATTTCCTCGTTAGTATCAATGACGATTAGGAAAGATCAGTTTCCGATCGGTCAAAGTTCAAGGTTCACCTAGCGTGGATTTCTCATCACATCGTTTTCTGTTTAATTTTGCACACGTTGATTTTCTTTTAATTGGGTGGCCGATAAAGATAAATGTGGGGCATAATTTAATGTCGTTAATGGAATTACATTTTTGGATCTTGACCCACGCGTCTGCAAAAAGTGTAATTATGTGATAAAAAACTGCCACGAGCTTTCGACATTTTAATTACCAGTTAATTGGATAATTAATTATAGTTATTTATAATATTAAGTTATACAGGGAATGTTTCTTTCAAAAATTAGTGCAGAATTTTACCTAAAATCAACTTTAATTAGTTAACACTATAATTGCTCGGTCGTTAATGGGTCAACTTAGAGCTCGGGAGATACCAAAGAAAATTATCTTTTATATTTCCTGAAAATAAAAATATTCGAATTTACATTCGTATTCGTTAATATTAACAAAAAGAGCAAAAAGAATGAGAAACTCTGATCTAACGTATATTATATTTATTTTTGTTCACGTACACGGTGCAGCATTTTTCGATGGTATTTTCACGTAAAGTACCATATATATAAATAATCTGAATTGCCAGTATAATAAACAACATTTTATATAAAAAATAGATCTTTAAAAAATGCAATAAGAAGAATAACCCAAATATTACTGGCAATCGGCCAGCAGCCTTTCTACCGAGGTTTTTATTTTATAGGGGATATGCTTAGTTTGAATTTAGGAAAAATGTTGTCATTTCTGGGTAAAGTACCATTTTTATGCACGAAATAACTTCTTTATTTAAAAAGATATTGACATGCGGTAAACACTGTATTATGCACTTTTCTAAGTAGAATGCGCTGACTATATTTTTGGAAAGATTACGAAAAGTGCAATCGACTGAGGCCATGACAAACTATGATTTTTATTTAAAATAATACAGCTTTATGTCATATCTCGTAAAGATTAAATTTAACCCTTTCAGCCCTGTAATTTTTCTGGTGCCCAAAAATGTTTTGTACACTGCATATTATTTATTACTATCTTAGATATACAGAGAGTTTTTCTTTTAGGTATACATATCTCAATATACTGTATACGCAGTAAATATTCAGATATTCGTTGTTTTTACAAATATTTCAAATTGAACTTTCAAACGAGTGTTTTCCACTCCCGGATTGAGCATGAAGTAAAATTTCGAGTTTAGAAAAGCCTGAAAATTTGGTTTGGTTGCGTAGCGCGAAGCGCGGAGCGACCAAACCAAATTTTCAGGCTTTTCTAAACTCGAAATTTTACTTCATGCGCCACGCGTACTAAACACTGATGTGATGTGATGTTCAGAATACACTTTTTTAGCATACTGTTTTAGTAGAATATTTAGAACTTCATATTAAATGAGTGTTTTATACGCGTGGCGCATGAAGTAAAATTTCGAGTTTAGAAAAGCCTGAAAATTTGGTTTGGTCGCTACGCGACCAAACCAAATTTTCAGGCTTTTCTAAACTCGAAATTTTACTTCATGCTTAATCTGGGAGTGGAAAACACTCGTTAAAGACTTCAAATTAAACTATTTTAAAAAACAAACGATTATCGGAAAAGTTACAGCTGATGCATACACGTATGTATATTTAAAAGAAAAATTGCCAGTATGTTTACCAAATTTTAATGGTAGCAAATGCTACCGTT
This sequence comes from Philonthus cognatus, assembly GCA_932526585.2. Taxonomy (NCBI): domain Eukaryota; kingdom Metazoa; phylum Arthropoda; class Insecta; order Coleoptera; family Staphylinidae; genus Philonthus; species Philonthus cognatus. Next base: position 26,486,066 of record OW052250.1, on the reverse strand, counting down.
AGGATCGAAAGGGTTAAAACAAAATCTGATATGATCAGGGTATTCCAAGGCCGTAGCCAGGAAGGGGGGAGATATAGGGGTTCAAACCCCTTTTCAATTTTCAAAATGTCAAATTTTACTATGTAAAAGCTGCCCCGTTGGGTCAAAAACAAAATTTTTACCATTAAACCCCCCTCCCCGAAATTTGTATATCCCCCCCCGAAATGTTTTTCTGGCTACAACCTTGGGGTGTTCTACTTAAAAAAGTGTCTAAGGAAAGTTGTAACGGTATGCCAATGTCTTTATAAATAAAGAAGTTATTTCAAAATTGCAAAATTTTAAGTTCTAGCGTATAACTCGAAAATAATTGAAGATAGACAAATTTTGATTAGGTTCAAGAAATGAGCTGCAAAAAAGAGCTCTGGAAGCATGTATTGGTTTTTGTCTATCAATAATATTAATCATACTTTGGTTAAAGAAACCATCAAAAATACTGCACCCTGTACAAATAAAAATACGGTATACCTTAGATCAGAGTTTCTATTTCTTTGATTTTATTATTTAAAATGTTTGTTATTATTTGGAAACTGTTGACTTTTGATAGTTTTTTAGCAATTAATTTTTTTTTATTCAGTTATAATTCACAATTAATACAAGTTCCTCCAGAAAGGACGAGTAATCAGATTCTGTAGAATATTTTTAATGAAGAAATTAAAATGTGTTACTTTTTTTAGTTTTCCTTCAGTGTTAAGTGTATTTTTATTTACAACACAGTGTTGTAAATAAAAATACACTTAACACTGAAGGAAAACTAAAAAAAGTAACACATTTTAATTTCTTCATTAAAAATATTCTACAGAATCTGATTACTCGTCCTTTCTGGAGGAACTTGTATTAATTGTGAATTATAACTGAAATTTTTGGGTGCCCCGGACTTTGAGGTCACGGGTTCGAATCCGGTCCGGTGGAATAATTTATGAATAATAAATTATTCCATCGGGGCTCATGGATGTAGGGTGAATGAGTTTGTGTTGTTTCATGAGTAAATGGTTATTAATAAAAAATTAGAATTGGTTAAAAACAGAATTGTAAAGTATATATAAATAGATTGATGGCTAATGATCAAAGATACCAAGACGAATAAAAAAAAAACTAACATTTTTAACAATATCTTCTCTAGTTTCCCATGTTTAGCGCAACTCGACAATTGTTCTTCTGTTGCAAGAAGCAAACCTTTGTAAAAGCGTTTCGTCATATCGTCTAATTTAAGTTATTGGCCTCATAAATATTGTAAATTTTATACACTTCTAATCATTTTCTGAAGGTGTTAGTCCAAAAATGTAAATATGAATAATTTTAAAAACTTTAAACATAATATATAAAATTACAAAAAAAAACTATTCGTGAAAATGCAAACAGTGTCTAAATTAATAAGACAATTTAAGACGATAAATATCCATTGAAACAACTACTTCCCGTGCAAATACACCTCCGGATATTGAATTATACAATGAAATATTTAAAATCTTATTTAATTTGATTTGTTACAACGCTCTATTAAAGTATATGTAACGTTTAGGTCAAATTCTCTTCAAACCAACTAACAATACAATTTAAAATGAAAGGAGAGATAGCAACAAATTAAAAGTGAAAGGACTTGGATTTTCTCGAATTCAAATAGTTTTGAATTTGAATTTATCTTGTTTAAAAACTTTATTCATACAATGTTTATAATCCTTTTTTTTTCAAATTAATAATCTGGCTGTTCAAGCTACAACACTTCAAAGAGATGAGCGAATAGAGAGGATCAAAGTTAATTAAAATTAAGATGAATTATGCTTTTATCGATTTTATTTATATTCCGGAAAGGATGGATTATTCATGCCTGATGACAGGTCGTGGAACCCGGCGTTCATTTTTAGGCGACGCACTGACGTCACGAGGTTTTTCACCTGAGAGGATTATTGGCGTCGCGACGCTGTTCACTGCCGGTCATTATCTCCACTGACTGGCAGGATTTTTACGCACTAATAAAAAAAATAATTAATTACACTTACAAATGCAATATTGACAAAGGACTTAACATTGTATTTGTGGCATTTAGAAATCTTTCACATTAGAGATGGGCAAAATGGCTCTTTTCAGTAAGCTGGTTTAAAAGATCTGACTCACTTTAAAGAGCTGGTTCAGTGAGCCAGCTCAAAAGGGTTACATGACTCAGTTACTAGCTAGCGATCCGCCGAGAGTTCTGACTCTTAGAGATCCATCTGATTCGCCAACTTATTGAATTGAGCGAGGTGGTGATTATTTATTTCGGTTATACAATGATTGCAATAATTTAATCATAATTTATATAAAAACATAAGAGTGAATATTAAATCACAATTATAGAAAATGCCTATTTATCTCGTGCAATTACACTTCGAGTATGTTTAAATATATTAAATACGTGTGCACACCTATAAAAACACACATACATACATTCAGCACATCGCGATCCAACTCCGAACCTCGGAGTTGGATGCCGATGAGTGAGCTAGCTCAGTCCGCTCAGTCGGATTCAACAGCCGCCGTGGATCTTTTAGAGTCGATTCGATAACTCAATGGGTTTATTTAACTCCATTCGCACGCGTCGTAATTCGAATCGTTGATGCTACAATAACATGATAGAAATATAACGATAGCTATTTTCTTACTACAATAACAAACACTTCTTATAAAATTTACAATTTTTGTTACAAAAAATGTGACGAAAGAATAATTACACTTGTAATGTTTACTAGATATTAAACAACGGCGTTTGCTTATGATATTTTAAATTGTAGTATCTGTGAACTAAGAAAAGGCAAATTACAATATAAATAAACGAATAACGCAGGTATAGAAATTGACGTGAAAAATATTCAGTTTTTAGAAATGAATTGAGTAGTGTACAAATGGAAAAAAGTAAAACGTGCATGTTCAGTAAGGCTGAGAGTAGCTGGCCTGTCGTTCTACAAGCCGCGTGAAAATCAAGATCTGTTAATGCATTGCGAATCTACATTCACTCTAGAAGAGCGGGCGAATCAAAATGAGGCATGGCTCAAAAAGAGCTACATATTTCGAACTGAGTCACTAGGCTCACCAGCTCACTTCACTGAGCTGACTCTTTGAGTCGATTCGCTTAATAGTTACCCATCTCTATTTCACATGATTGTTCATACCAGGGGTCTCGAAACTACGGCCCGCAGGAAAAATGTGACCCACGACCTTCAAGAATCAGGCCCGCGACTCTTTCCCAAAATTTTCCAAACTATTTTCTTCCCGATCTACATATACAATTCCACATGATCGAGTGGGCTAAGATCCAACAATTTTTTAACCATTTTCTGAAACTTTAGCAAAAAAATCATCCAAAATATGACATTTAGCAGAAAAATCATCCAAAATATGACATTAGATATGAAGACTTGTTGGCTATGTTTAACTTAAAATCTTTATCTGCACGACGCAAGATCGCTTCATTAACCACTCTCTACAATTTGCTTCACAACAATATAAATGCTCCCGGTATACTCGCTCAGTTACATTTTTTTACACCTAGGATTTGTAGTAGAAATAGCATACAATTTGTATGTAATAGAAGTCAAAGTAATGTATATTACAACTCCCCTCTCAATACAATGATGCGCAATTATAATAACTCTCAAAACGTTGCTGATATCTTTTGTTGTAGTCGTAAACAATTTATTAACCAAATGTCCGCTGTATTAATTTAGTCACTATGTCAGATATCGTTAAGTATTGTTTAACTGAATTAAATATTGTATATGTAATAATTTTCTGCTAGAATTTTGTATATTTTTCCCTGTAATTTGAAATATGTATTTCTGTTGGGAAATAAATTATTATTATTATTATTATTTAGCAAAAAATCATCCAAAATATGACATTTAACAAAAAAGTAATCCAAAATATGACATTTTGGATGATTTTTTGTTAACGTTTCAGAAAATGGTTAAAAAATTGTTGGATCTTAGCCCACTCGATCATGTGGAATTGTATATGTGGCCCGCGAAGAAAATAGTTTGGAAACTCCCGGTTTACATTGTGCGTTTAAAAGTAAAAGTCATTAAGTGCACAGAAAAATATTGCTCTTAATGAATGTCAACTTCAATACAACGAAATTAGCATTTTATTCTGCAATAAAATTAGATTTTTAATACATAGGGAATTTTTCTTTCAAATATACATATCCTGATGCAGATTTTTAAGTATTCGATATTTTCATTAAAAAAAAAAAACAATTTGATGCTTCTACAGAGTGTTTCCACTCCTTGATTAAGCATGAAGTAAAATTTCGAGTTTAGAAAAGCCTGAAAATTTGGTTTGGTCGCGTAGCGCGTAGCGCTACGCGACCAAACCAAATTTTCAGGCTTTTCTAAACTCGAAATTTTACTTCATGCGCCACGCGTATAAAACACTGATTTAAAGTGAAGTTCAAAATATACGGCTTACGTTTTATCTTACGTGAATACATTTTTCTACTCTTGCATTTTAAAATTTCGAGCCTGAAGCAATTTGCGTTGGGATATGTAGGTGTACTTAAAAGAAAACATTCTTGTATGTAATAAGCGGTATATTTCAAAATTTACAATATTTCATTGTTTTATACGAGTGGCGCATGAAGTAAAACTTCGAGTTTAGAAAAGCCTCAAAATTTGGTTTGGTCGCTTAGCGCTAGGCGCTACGGGATTAAACCAAATTTTCAGGCATTTCTAAACTCAAAATTTTACATCATGCTTAACCGAGGAGTGGCAACACTCGCTAGTATCTTCAAATTGTTTTTTTTTGTAAACAACGAATGCCCAAAAATGTACAGGGTATACATTGCGACATGTCCACATCCAGAAAAATACTGGCAGTGTAAACGAAAGTTTTAGTTGTAGTTTTATACATATTTGTATATTGTTTATCATTTTATATTTCAACGTATTTATTACTTTTAATTTAATTGTTAGTATTAGGCATTGTGTACTTAAATAGGAATTTCCGTAAATAAACATTAAACATATCTATTACAAACATTCAAAATTGTTTACAATACAAGTTTGGAATATTTTTAAACGGGAAATTTAAACATGTTTACGACTTGTTGATAATGTAAACATGCCGTGATAAATCAAAAACTGTCAATTCGTAAATAACGTTTTAATCAGTGTAACTTTTGGAAATGCGAATTTATGTTAAAGTCGATATAACTTCAATCAAGTTTGAGGAACACTTTCCTTATCAATTCGTCTGCTCAACAACCTTGAAATAACTTTTTAAATACATATGTATCACTGCTTACTTACGTAAATGAACGCTGTATTAGTTAAGTCGTTGACAATTTTAACATGACTAAATAAAGTTTAGAAGTTATTGTTACTAATAAAAAACTACAATAGGAGTAATAAAATGTGAATTTGATCCAAATGTTATTATTAATTCTTTTGTTTTATTCTTTCCATTTCAAATAAGTTAATTTCTTCGGCTATAAAATGTCCTAAATTAAAATAGACGCATTTTTATGGGAGTCTCAACTTTGACAAATGTTTGTCATACACTTAGGTCCATTTGCACCCCGACCGATTAGCTTTAATTATCCACTAATCATTGATTAAACCTCTGATTAAGTAAAATTGCTAGAACATAAGAATGTTGTAAATTAATAAGGTATCCTAAACATGTCTCTTCCATCAATATGAAATGTGTAAATACAATTATTGTGTTTTTAAAAAGTGCTAATCACTGATTAAGTTAATCGATTTGGGTGTAAACGGGCATTAATATTTAAAACAATAATTATAGGCAACCCAATACCTTAATGTGTATTGGGTTCTCACTGTCAAATGGGTTGCCTATAATTACCGTTTTAAACAATTGGTGCATAAGCACACAAAATGTCGCAATTGTAAAATAAAAAAGCTCAAAGTTGATTAAAATTATGTAAAAATGCAGAAACATATTAGGGTCGGAAAGTGATGACGTGAAAAATGAGTGGAAAATTCAAAAGTGAGTCATACTTTGAAAACACTGTCAAAATATTGGCAGTAATAACAACGTACATAAGGGCGTGAATAAAATAGGTTATGTTTAGAGGCTTACTGTACCGTAGTTTTACATATTTAAGAATTCAATTGCTCTGATTTGCTAAATATAATACATTATCTAATGTCTGGAACAAACACATTTGCTGTAAATGACGGAAATGTGTTTTAAATTGAAAATGAAAAATATACGGTACTTCGGCCCTTCAAACTCAGAGGCCAAAACTATTTTTTTTTAATTTTGGGTTTTACGTCATCTATTTCCGCTGCTAAGGCCAATCATGACGCCGGAGATTAGGTCTAGGTCGGTGGGAGTTCCAACGTGCACGCAACATCCAGGAAGTACACGGGTCCTACATGCATTGAACGTCATATCCGAGAAGACGGAGTGTTTGGCATTTTTATCCTAACCTATATTATAGACAACTTGTTAGGCCGGTATTTGAACCCCGGTCCGTGGCGTGGCAGTACAACACTCTAACGCCAAAACTATTGAAACGGATATTAGTAAATATTACGATATTTCCGAACCCTGGAGGGGTATCTAATTTGCTTAATATATGGCTTAACTTAATTAACCCATTAAGTGCCATTGATGCTTACACGCAACATTATTAATTTTTTGTTATTAAATTACTAAATAAGTTAATTTAAGAAAAATGTAAATATTTTGTTATTTAAATATTCCGATTATTACTCATTTAAAAAAAGTTTTCAGTATATTTCCAACTTCACAATACTTCAGTGTTTTATACGCGTGGCGCATGAAGTAAAATTTCGAGTTTAGAAAAGCCTAAAAATTTGGTTTGGCCGCTCCGCTTCGCGGAGCGACCAAACCAAATTTTAAGGCTTTTCTAAACTCGAAATTTTACTTCATGCTTAGTCTGGGAGTGGAAACACTCGTTCTAAACTTGATATTGCACGTCTTTATACAAAATCGCATATGCCTGAAAATGTACAGCGTATACGTTATGTATATTTGAAAGAAACATGTACAGTATACAATCAGACATTCAGAGAAATCATAAAAAAAGTTCAGAATTTTAACAAAAATCAACTTTTAGAGTTAACTCTATAATTGCTCGGCCGTTAATATATATCAAGCAAATAGCCCCTAACTTTTTTGTAAAATTATAATTTTAAATAAACAAAAAATATTTTATCATCATGACTTATGCCGAGCGATCGTTTAAAACTTGATTTAAAGTAGGCTTTTAAATAAGATTGGCACTACTGACTGTTAACACATAGTTTAGCATAACCTCAAAATTATTCCATCATTCAATTAGCATTCTGGGCAACCGCGGAAAAAAAATTCCGCATACTTTAAATCATAATTTAAATGATTGCACGGTATAAATCTAACTTTTAAACTAACTTAAAAAATTCATTCAAATTCTCAAAACTACTTAAACAACTTCTAAATACACAACACAATGAAATAATTTATTTACATAAAAAACATCTATCGCGATAAACACGCCCACTTGAGATTTTTCCACACTCTGAACGAGATAAATAGCTATTTATCCAGACCGAACGGGATTGTATTCAAAAAAATAATTAGACCTCTCTGGAACCTAGTTATCTTGTCAAAATAAAACAAATTGCTTTTTAATCGTCATCACCTCGTTTTCGCATGCAAATTACCTTCCATTACACTAACAGAAACATTTCTAGCGTGTTACAAGTTCCTCGTTATTTCGCTGCAAATGAACAATCCAAACATCGGACAATTAGCGATAACTATGTGTGGATATAAACGTAACTAAACATAGTATCTAACAAATTTTTTGGACGTCATGTATGTTTGTTATACAAAAACATCACAGTTTGTGATTTAGCGCGTGTGTTTGTTGAAATAATTAAATTAAATCTTGTCTGTTTTATTTCAGATAAACATTAACTATAAATACAGGTACACAGATATATCTCATTGTCTGATAATCACAATATACATGATATAGCTCATTTCATTTAACTAGGCGAGAAATTCGAACAAATGCGAACATATTTGTATCTCTGTGGAGTTTATCTCTGCAATTAATTATATGATTTTCCTAAAAATAATGCCATTTCGTTACTATAATTTTATTTTCATAAGTTAAGCAAGACACATCTTATGACTTTTGGTGTTATAATCACAAATGTGTTCTGATTTCTCGCCTAGGTGAATAAAATTATTTATTAATAAATTATATAAAAATTAAAGACAATCGTTCTTTTTATAATCTTTTAACACCTATAACGCAATATGTCTTTATTCAACTATGATAGAAAAAATTAACCGTTTCATTGATTTTTTTTTTCTCTCGTTGATTTCACATTTATTTATACCTGTAGATCTAATAACCAGATCTTCGAGTATCCTCGTCCGAAAATAGTAAAACCACTTTTACGATAACGCGAAGTTATAATTTATTATATCAGATTAAGGAAACTTCAGGAATGTTTGCGGGCAAATAAGAATTAATCACGACGTGACTTTCATTGGAAGCCATAAAAGAGCGCGTGTGCGGGAATTAAATTTATTCGTTGATCAATTACACCGAATGAACTGTTTATTACAAGTCGGAGTTTCGCAATTGTCGGTTTGTAAACAAAATTGCAATGTTCGGGGCCGTAATCTATTCTATTACCGATAAATATTTACTGTAATTTGGTGTGCACATGTCACAACAATTTAGACTAAATTAAAATTGTGGTTATCACAAATGGTTTTTTTTTATATAAATTAATTTCAATTTGATGTGGAATTTAAATGATAGATAAATATGTTTCACAATAAATCAAAATAATCACGGATTTTAAAAACTTTTTGACTTTTTTTATAAAACAAAGAAAAATTGAATTTGACAATAGTTTCCAAAATATTCACAAAATATAAAAACGAATTAAAATTAATATCGACTTTCTGCAAAAATTTAGTCTCGTCGAGACGTCTCCAAATATTTAATCTAAAAAAAATCCATTTTTGCATATAAATTATGCATAGACCAGTCAATCTGTCGTGTAACTCAAATATTTATTGTATAATTCAATATCTGTCGGGGTATTAGCTCAAGAAGTAGTTGTTTCAATGAATATTTGGAAAAGTCTTAGCCAGACAAAAAGTTTGCAGAAAATCGATATTAATTTAAATTCGTTTTTTTTATATTTTTTATAAACATTAATTGCAAATGAATATTTAATTAGAAGTGGATTTTAATGGTGGACAATAATATTTGTAAATAAATCAAAATAACAAATAATCATCAATTTTAACCCATTAAGCGCCACTGATGCAACAATACAAGATAAATATTTTTTTATGAGTTACTTAAACCATTAAGCGCCATTGATGCAACAATACAAGATTAATATATTTTTTTTAAGTTACTAACTAAATAAGTTAATTGATACACTGTATTGTTTGACCTAACTTAAAAATGTGTGAAGAAAAATATAAATATTTTATTTAAATATTTTGAATATTATTGTAAACAAAATTTTTTAAGTATTTTTCAGTGCATTTCTAACTACACAATATTTCAGTGTTGTATACGCGTGGCGCATGAAGTAAAATTTCGAGTTTAGAAAAGCCAAACCAAATTTTCAGGCTTTTCTAAACTCGAAATTTTACTTCATGCTTAATCTGGGAGTGGAAACACTCTTTCGAAACTTTAAATTGAACGCTTTTATAAAAACAATGAATTCCTGAGGATTTACTAAACGTTGTAATGGACGGGATGTGTATACTTAAAAGAAAAAATCTCTTTAAGTTATTCTTAATTGATTAATGTTTGCAGATTGGCGAATGTTATAGCAATTTTTTTGTTTTTACTTTTTAAAATATTGTATAACTGCGTATTGATATGCAAACAATTAGGCACATTTATGCTAATTCTTGAATATGTGGTTTGTTACAAACAAAAATTATCTATATTTGTAGATAATTTTTTAGTTTATTTAGATTTATTGGTCTTTTAAATGATACAAAAAATATATTTACCGGGCGTTCGATATAAAACGCCCAACGCCATAACTCCGTTATTTTTTGACCGATTTGAATGAACAAATAATAACTTTATTGCCAAATAATAGCTTTAAATTTTTAAATGGCTGCTTATATATTTTTTAATTTTAGTACATTAGACATTATTTTACTGAATCCAATAATGCCCAAAATGTTTTTAATTCAATATTTTTAACGAAACAAAAAAAAAACTTCTTTTTAAAATGATATTTTTCAAACTGTGAATGTATAACAAATTAGTTAACGGAACACACGAATTAAATATAAACTAATAAACAATTTAAACGAAATTAAAAGGCGACTTTTCAAATATTGTTCAAATTGACTGCCACTTTGTTGAATACATAAATTGCATCGGTTTACAACATTGTGTGTTGCATTAGAGAACAAAAAATTGCAGGAATGTCTCTGCAAGCTGCGATTATCCTGTTTCTCATGTTAACTTCATTAGCTGGTGGTGTTAAATAAACAATATCCTGCAGGTAGCCCCAAAGCCAAAATTATAATGGAGTAAGATCAGGTGAACGTGCAGGCCAACGAAAAGGTCCATTTGCTCCAATCCATTTTTCCCCAAATTTAGTATCTAATAAGTGAGTATTTATTCTAGCATTATGGGGAGGCGCCCCATCTTGTTGAAAATAAATCTGATTAAGTTGCAAAAGAGGCAAATTTTTAAGAAAGAAATCGAAATCTTCCGTCAGCAACCGAGGGTACATTTCTTGATCTAAAGTTCCATCGATAAAAGCTGGTCCAACTAATCGGTCATCTAAGATTCCACACCGCACATTTACACAAAATTTTATACGGTGTGGATTATTTTGGCTCCAATATCGGTGTTTTGTAATTCATCTGTCCAAACAATTTTAATGGGATCTTGGCGTACCTTGCTTAAAGAAGAATTTCAAATTTATAGTCGCCGAGCCTGGTCATTTTGCTCTAATGCCTGTACCTTATGAGATACATATGGTATAAACTTATGTTTTTTTTAGTAATGCTGGACAGTACTGTTTGATTTGCCAATTAATATCACTTGCGGTTTGCCTTGTAGATGTTCTGGGATTATTATTACCACTGAATAGTCTCTGCATGTCCACGAAATTTTCGCTCTGCCTAGTTCGGTTTTTTAAAGGCTCCATATCTTCTCAAATTTCTTTCTAACCTTCTAAATTTACAAGGTTCCGGTATTCGTCGCTCTGGAAACCGCAGGTGATAAATCCGTGCTGCTGCTCTTCGATTTGTTAGATTAAAAATAAATTTGTAACACATCTGTTAATTCGCTATTGTTCATGATTATTTCAGAAACACAGACTAATAACAAATGGTTGACATTACTTTACAATAAATAACATGTGTCGATCGGAATTTTTTTTCAAGGCACACTAAATTCTAGCCAAAAAATCATATAAACAAGACTCATTATTATTTTTTCAATCAATGTCTAATATAATAAAATAAGAAAAGTATGTGCGCAGCCATTTAAAAATTTCAAGTTGACTATTATTTGGCAATGAAGTAAATTTAAAAAAATATATATTACTGTCAATTTATAGCAGGGTTGTTAAGAAAAACGTTTTTTTCATTTTAAGTCAAACAAACAGTTTTTTTTAACAAAACGTGTTTTTTTTATTGAAACAGCGTTTAAAATATTAACAATTAAAACATGTTTTAAACGTGTTTAAAACATGTTTAAAACACGTTTAAAACAGAACATACAAGGCATTTTTTTTAGTATACATATCCCGATAATTACAGCGTTTTTTAAATTTGCGGGAATTCGTTTTTTCAAAGCGGTTAATTTGGGGCTTTCAACGAGTGTTTTCCACTCCCAGACTAAGCATGAAGTAAAATTTCGAGTTTAGAAAAGCCTAAGAATTTGGATTGGCCGCGTAGCGAAGCGGAGCGGCCAATCCAAATTAGGCTTTTCTAAACTCGAAATTTTACTTCATGCGCCACGCTTAAAAACACTGATTTACAGTGAAGTTCAAAAAACACACACATACAACAACAATTATAGGCAACCTAATATACGTTAGAGTTATTGGGTTGCCTATAATCACTGTTTTAAACAATTTGTTCAGCGCAGAATTTGACTAACGTTTTATTCACATCTACATATTATATTGCTTAAGCCGTATATTTTAAACTTTACGATATTTCAGTGTTTTATACGTGTGGCGCATAAAGTAAAATTTCGAGTTTAGAAAAGCCTAATTTGGATTGGCCGCTTCGCTTGGCTACGCGGCCAATCCAAATTTTCAGGCTTTTCTAAACTCGAAATTTTACTTCATGCTTAGTCTGGGAGTGGAAAACCTTCGTTTAAAGATTCAAATTGAAATGTTTTAAAAAAAGCAACGAATGTCGTAAAATTTACAGTGTATACATACGTATATCTCCAAGAAAAATTTCCTGTATTTAAAAGTCACATTTATGCACACACAGTGATATTTTATTGCAATAAATAATGTAATTTGAAATATCTTCAACAATTTAGTTAAAATTTAAAAATGTATACAAAAAATCTTAATGAAATAGTATAAAATATAATTTAGCAAATTAAGGATAATAAAAAAACGTTTTAAACAAATTTAACGATTAAAACATGTTTTAAAAAATGTAAGATTTAAAATTTAAAACATGTTTAAAATAAAACCGTTTAAAACACGACGGCTGTTTTTAAACATGTTTAAAACGCTGTTTTAAAACGAAGTGTTTTAAACATAAAAACCCTGATTTATAGTATTTAAACGGTCATTGACTTTGTTTTTTAGTTCATTCAACTCGGTCAATATATGCCAGAGTTATGGCGTTGAGCGTTTTTTATCGAACACCCGGTAAATTGATTTCTTAACTGGAGATTCGAATACTTTTATAAGTATTCGAATACTTTTAGAAGGATTCGAATCATCCACATTTAAAATCGAATACGAACCCTTTTAAAATATCGTAACGAATCCGGATCTCGAATCCACTTTGACTGAAGTATTCAATTACATCTTTTAAATCCTCTAAAAGGATTCGAATTTTGATTGATTTTTGAAGTGCATAAATATTCGCAATTATTCAACGAAAGGGTTTCGCCAATCGTTCACGGCGGTGATCTGGGTTCGATTCCCGGCGGGGGCGAGTAATTTTTCTAACGAAAAATACTCGTCTCCGGTTCCATGGATGTGTGTGAATGTGTTGTGACGTCCAAATATAGTTAAATAACTGGAATAAGTTAGCTAATAAATTAATAAGTTAAAAATTGAATGATGTTGGCTAATAGTCGTGAAACTAAGGCCAGGCAAAAACCAGAAAAAAAAAATTCAACGAAACAACAAACATCAAAGCCGGTTTTAACCAATAAATCCATTCGCTTATCACCAAAACACGCAAAAAACGCAGGGGAACATTCGGCATTCTTCACTGATTTTAAGGGCACCTTTTATTTATTCCACCTTTTAAACTCTAGTAGTTCGAATATTCACACGGTGTACTTCGTGTTTTCGCTTTTTGAAAAACAGCGGTTTTCGGGTTTGATTTCGAGTTCTTTTGTTTGTTTGTTTGGCCTTGGTATCTAGACCATTAGCCATCAATCTATTTATATATTTACCATTTTAATGTATTTTAACCAATTCTAATTTCGATAAATAACCATTTACTCCTGAACAAACACAAACTCATTCTCACTACATCCATGGACCCAGATGGAATAATTTATTATTCATAAATTATACCACCGGACGGGATTCGAACGCGCAACCTCTTGGTCACCGAGGCCAAGTGCTATTGTTTATTAATTTGGTTATCTACGAGTGTGATTGCTGTGGCTGGTCGACAGAGCTGCAGATTACGCAAGAAAAAGAAGTGCTTGTGTTTTGATTCGCTGGTGAAGATTATTCCAGCAGCACTAGATATTTGGATTTAAAGGATCGTCTTCCTTAATTAAAAGGTTAGTGCGATGGTTTGATTTCTTTCTATTTAAGGATGTTGATCGATAGGGATTTGAAGCCAGTTGTCTTAAAACTGTTGGTTAATTTGAAAGATAAATAGTTTCAGAAACAGAAAATTACCGAAGTACTTAAAAATTTATCAGTTTTTCTTTGTCTGTTTTACACTTACAGAAAGAAAAAACATCATTCCTTTTCACCCTCATCACTCCGTGTGATCTGTTTCCACTTTTTTTAGACTATTTAGGATATGCATAAATCTATTTTTCCACTTGTTTTACCATTTAGGAAACTTATAAATCTTATAAATAGCCCTGTACTTGATCAATAAAGGCATGAAAATGTTTTACAAGTTCTTGTGATTTTTGTCATAGAAGCGTGGAAGAAGACCTCATGAAAACATCCACACAGTTTTTGACACTATTTAAATAGTGTCAAAAACTGTGTGGATGTTTTCATGGGTTCTTCTTCCACGCTTCTTGTTCTTGAGATTTTTGTCATAGAAGCGTGGAAGAAGACCTCATGAAAACATCCACACAGCTTTTGACACTATTTAAATAGTGTCAAAAACTGTGTGGATGTTTTCATGGGGTCTTCTTCCACGCTTCTATGACAAAAATCTCAAGAACTTGTAAACCATTTTCATGCCTTTAGGCAGCTTGTATTTATCAAGTACAGGGCTATTCAAAATAAAGGAACAGATTTCAAAAGTTTATTTCTTTCAAACTACAAAAGTTAGAACCATATTTCCAACGTTCCTGGACAGACAAAAGTTTAAAATTTGAACAGTCCAGGCAAAAGTTCCAACCACGGCCGCATTGGCGCTGTTATTTGTCATGTTGATTGTAGTTAAATGGCGACACAACAAGAAAAATCATTTTGTGTAGTGCAATTAGCAAAACTAAAGCCCATTATTGAAGTTTTAAGTGCTTTTCGCCGTAAGTTTAATAAACAACCACCTCGTCATGAGCAGATTTACCAGTGGCATCGAAATCTCGTAGACGATGGTTGCATCTGCAAACAGAAAACCACGTGATGTCCACGCATACGAATGAAAATGTCGGGCGTATTCGTAGAGCTTACGAAAAGGAGCCCAAAAACCTTTCTTGAAAATATGCGACATCGAATTGTTGAAGCTGAAAATTCGATAACTAGAGACTAGCTGATTCGTGTGTGGCAAGAAATGAGCCACCGTTTTGATATTTGTCGTGTAACACATGGTGGTCATATAAATTCATAAAATTTGAACTTTTCTCTTTTAAGGAACGTTGGAATTGTGTTTCTATCTTTTGTCGTTTGGAAGAAATAGATGTTTAAAATCTGTTCCTTTACTTTGAATAGCCTTGTATACTTCTAAAAAAAAGCATCGCAGAAGAAACATCTAAGCTTGAAGGGAACCCTATAAAAACATCCACACTACATTTGCCACGTTATGTATACTTCTAAAAAAAAAAAGCATCGCAGAAGAAACATCTAAGCTTGAAGGGAACCCTATCAAAACATCCACACTACATTTGCCTCATTATGCTGACTTTCTATGCACTTTTTTTATATAACATGTACATGTACTCACTTTTACAAATTTAAAAATCTGTAATATTTCGCAGTTTCTCCATTGAAAAATGCAATTTAAATTAAAAATAGTGTGCTTCAATGTTATGCAAACTGAAAATATTTTAAACATTAAAAGTGCGATTCTTTTCGCAATCTACAAGTTAGTCTTACATAGACTATATCAAACACTTATTGAAACAACTACTTCCCGGGCTAATACCCCGACGGACATTGAATTATACAACAAGGGTTTGCTGTTACATACAGTAACCTACTGAAAATGTAACAAAATTTAAAAAAAAATTATTTAAAACCAATCGTGTTAATTTTGTTTTAAAAGCCAACTATGGTCAAACAAAAAATCTGTTTTGTACAAAAAATCTCTCCTCTTAAAATTTTTATTCTTGGGTATTCTGCAGAGAGAATCTGTGGATGTTTTGATTGAGTTCTAGCTTGGAGTTATGATTTAATGACAGCCGCATTTTAACGCTCAAAACGTGTTCAACAATTTCTCAAAGACGTTAAACATGTTCATACATTCATAAATTTTTGGTAGTTTGCATTCGTCAAATATAATTCCCAAAAAGCATTGCAGAAAAAAAATCGAAAAAAGAGTGCACCGGATTGGAGTTAGGTTTCTTTAAATATACTTCCAATAGAAGAAAAATAGAGAGCGCCGAACTGAAGTTATGATTTGTTTAATAACAGCCACATTTCAACTTAACTTATGTTATCTTGAACAAGTTTCTCATCTTTCACGTGGTGAAACATATTTAACTATGATTCAAAAAGGAAAACACTTGGTTAGATTTCACTGAAATTTAACCAAGTGTTTTGCTTTTTAAATCATAACTTATGATATATTAGGTTGCAATGCAACATAGAACCATATCATTTTAAGCCAACGAAATATTACTTAAGGCAAATTAACAATAAAACTAACAATAGTAATCTACAAAATCGTTTTATAAATTCGAAAATGTTAATATCATTCTCAAAATCGTGTTAAAGCTATGCTAAGGTCTAATAATACAGATGTAATTCCATTTAAATTTCGTAATGCTTCTTAATACAAACAATAAATTGTATATGTGATCGTTTTTTTTTTCTGGATGTCGATGATTGCAAATAAAATTCAATCAATTAATAAAATAGTGATAATATATAAAATTACGAAAAAACTATTCGTGAAAATGCAAACAGTGTCTTAATTAATAAGACAATTTAAGACGATAAATATCCATTGAAACAACTACTTCCCGTGCAAATACACCTCCGGATATTGAATTATACAATGAAATATTTAAAATCTTATTTAATTTGATTTGTTACAACGCTCTATTAAAGTATATGTAACGTTTAGGTCAAATTCTCTTCAAACCAACTAACAATACAATTTAAAATGAAAGGAGAGATAGCAACAAATTAAAAGTGAAAGGACTTGAATTAAAACTAATGTCTTAGGCCATCTATACCTGTTTATTCCACACACAGCACTTTTTCCAAGTAAGTTTGTTTTAATTTTATTCCTAATTTTTTTATACGTCAAAAGCAAAGCTATACTGAAGAGAGATAAATCTCGAAACGCGTCTATAGATGGCTTAAGACATTAGTTTTAATCCAAGTCCTTTCACTTTTAATTTGTTGCTATCTCTCCTTTCATTTTAAATTGTATTGTTAGTTGGTTTGAAGAGAATTTGACCTAAACGTTACATATACTTTAATAGAGCGTTGTAACAAATCAAATTAAATAAGATTTTAAATATTTCATTGTATAATTCAATATCCGGAGGTGTATTTGCACGGGAAGTAGTTATTTCAATGGATATTTATCGTCTTAAATTGTCTTATTAATTAAGACACTGTTTGCATTTTCACGAATAGTTTTTTCGTTATTTTATATATTATGTTTAAAGTGTGCAAACTATATAAGAAGCGTAAGCTTATTTTCTCGAATTCAAATAGTTTTGAATTTGAATTTATCTTGAATAAAATAGTGTACTTTGAAATGGCTGCAATTATACATACATAGTAAATAGTTGAAAAATGAAACCATTTCTTTATGGTATCATCACATTTTGTTATTTTAATTTCGTTTACAAATTCAATATAATTTCCTGTTAGTAATCACTAATAGTGATAAAGGCAGCGAAATGTAATATCACACTGCTTTTTACACAGAAAAAACGTCGGCTTTTCCATATCAAACATGAACAGTAATCACGAGGTAACGACCGTTAATAGGATAAACAACAATTAGGCCGGCCTACATTTTCAAATCGAATTTGCGGAATCGGAAAATAAACACACTCGCAAGAACAGCTGTGGAAGCCGACATAATAATCAGACGTATTGTAAACACAAATCGGTAGATCGTATCAGTATCTCTCAGCTGCTCGATACCGAAAAAAATCCAAAGTCGAGGACGTAAACAACAAAGCCATTGTCTTTTTGGTTTGAATAATGGACAAAAACATTAGACCTACCACCTAGATTTTCCTGATTTACGTGTGGAGCAAAAACCGTCTCATTTAGAAACGGTATCCCGATGTCGGCATGCTTTCTACACACAGGACACACCACAACTAGAATGTAAACACTGTGGCACAGACACTAGGGATTGGTTTAATTCGAGCAAATAGCACTTGCACTATTCCTGCTTTCTGAATGAATCCGCACGTGGATGCATAAAATAAACACAGGCACTCACGCACACACTGGATTTTTCGGAGCGCGTTCGCCGATTGTTTTTTTGTTTCTTTTGTCGGTGTTTCGCGTATCGAACTGAATAGAAGTGAAGAGACACAGGGCCGTACAGTGAACGATGGCTGATTTATCCGACAACCGGTGGGTGACTAACTGTGCGAGTACGAGTGCTGAGCGATTTTCGTCTTTGACGGCCCACGGAAATAAACGCACACTCGCGATGGATTGCTGGCTTGCGAGTTCGCACGGCGTGCGGCAAGGGGAAGGGGGCGCCGCGCAGCGCGGATCAGCTGATTGCGGCCTGCGACAGTGCTGCCAACTCTGGACGCGTTCCTGTTTCCACGCGACGAATCATCCGCCAAGGTGTTTAGTATTTACAGGTAAGCTTGCTTTATTCAACATTTCTAGAATGTACCTAATCAACAATAAATTATGTTCTAGCAGTGGCGCAGCCAGGATTTCGCCTTAGGGGGGTCCCAATACAAATCAAATACTATCCCATGGGCGCACACCGTAACACTACGCTGGACGCCGGGACACACAGGGGAGGATGGCAACGAGAAAGCCGTTGCTCTGGCAAAGATTGGATCACGCAGACCCTACATTGGACCAGAACCAATGCTACCGATTCCAAAAAAATCAATAAGACCAAGCGCAAAAGAGTGGACCCTAGAAAGACACACCGAGCGCTGGAAAAACCTGACAGGGCATAGACACAGTAAACTACTGATGGAAAAACCCTGCCAAGAACTAGCAACTGAGGCCCTCAGACTCAGTAGAAACAACCTTAGAATAGTCACAGGACTGATAACTGGACACTGTACCCTAAGGAAGCACCTGCATAACATGAAACTGTTCACAGAAGATCCAATATGCAGACTATGCCTGGAAGAGGATGAAGACGCCTCACATGTACTATTCGAGTGCGAGGCACTTTCCACCTGGAGGGAAACAAACCTTGTCCAAGGGAATCCAAGCCACTTCCCGAAGGGAAAGATGATCGAAAGGCTGCTGGGACTAGCCAAGGAGACAGAGCTTTTTGATTAACCACGGTAACGGAAGAAGTACAATAAGCCACACGGCTGCGGTGCTAGGGCAGAAATAACCCTAACTTCCGTTTCCTGCCCCTAAAAAAAAAAAAAAATGGTGCGGCCAGCCCCCCCGCGGTGGGTCAAAATAAAACTTAAAATTTTGCATTTCTGTTAGTATATCTATTTTTAGCATACTTTAAAACATAGAAATATGGAATATCAATTCATTTACGTAAGGAGTTATCTCAACAATAATTCGCAAAGTTGAACAATTTATGCTAAGGAGTTTGGTAAGAAATAAGCGTTCTAATAATTTCAATACTAAAGCCTTACAAATAATTTCCAAATAGTTGTTTTTTTTTCTGAATATAATATGAGTATGGCACTTTTCAATAGAACAGAAATTTTATCAAGAAGAAGTAAAATACCTTAGATATGAATTTTTAAAAATGATCAATTTTAAAAATGAAATTACAACTTTGTTGGACTCGCAGTCCTTTTTATCAAATAGGAATGTAATACTGCTTAGATCATGATATTCTGTAATTATCTATCTATCTAACGGAAAATCTTGGACATTCATCAAAAAAATAAACAAACGCGAAAATCGTAAAGAAAATGTAATTTATTGTTTATTGTTTATTTACGGATATCCATTTAAAATAAATACATAATGCTTAGTCTAAAATAAGTTAAAAGTAATAATTAAGTTAAAATATATAAAATCACAAACAATATACACAACAGATTAAAAATTATAATGGCTGATTTATCTTATAAATTTACATGGCGTTTAGATTATTAGACAGTTGGCATTCGTGATATTTCTCAGTTTGAAATCCCAATATCTTCACTTTAAATCAGTGTTTTTTACGCGTGGCGCATGAAGTAAAATTTCGAGTTGAGAAAAGCCCGAATTTGGATTTGGACGCGCAGCGTCCAAATCCAAATTCTTAGGGCTTTTCTCAACTCGAAATTTTACTTCATGCTTAGTCTGGGAGTAGAAGACACTCGTTTAGCTTTTTGAAATTTTAATGGTTTTCAAGATTTCAGAATTTTCAAAGTTTTAGTTAATTTTTAACGCTTTTCGTAAATTTTTAATATTTCCTTTAGTTTTCAAAATTCTGACAGTTTTCCTGAATTTCCTAAATTTTTGTTAATTTATAAAATGTCGATACTTTTCTTTCATAAGTTTAAAATTTTTAAATTCTTGGCAATTTTCATGAATTTACATAATATTCTTTAACTTAGAAAATGTTGAAGTTTTTCATGAAATTCCAAGATTTCCGTTAATTTTTAAAAATCTAACGATTTTCATGAATTTCCTAAATTTTCGGTAATTTTGAAATATTTTACACTTTTAATGAATTTTCGTAGATTTTTTAAATCTTGGCAGATTACGTAAATTTCCTTAATATTTCGTCATCATTTTTTTAAAAAACTTAATAGCTTTCGTAAAGTAAAGTAAAGTAAATTTATTTACGGTAAACACCATTTGTACATAAAATTACAACGTAATATAATTAATTAAAAAAAATATATATATAAAAATCAAATATAACAGCTAATCGACGTAATTGTGCGTGTATATATAGTAATTATAAAAATAACATAAATTGAATAACATAAATCATAGAAATAACATAAATTGCACAAACTAGAAATGACGTTTTAGCCTAAACTTTAAATTAGATAGAGTTGTGTTGAAAAGGTAAACTTCCTAAATTTTTGTTACATTTAAAAATGTCGATGGTTTTCATGAATTTTCCACAATTTTATTTAATTTTAAAAACCTCGACAATATTTCGTGAACTTCCTAAATTTTTATGAATTTTCAAAACTTTGTTTCTGAATTTCCTTGATTTTCTTATATTTTACAAAGCTTGACAGTTTTCGTGAAATTGAATTTAAAAAATTAGACACCTATTATTTTTTGAATTTTCAATTTTTATTTTTTTCATGATATTTCGTCATCTTTTTTTAAAAATCTTAGTAGTTTTCAGAAACTTCCTAAATTTTTGTTACATTTAAAAATGTCGTTAGTTCTATGAATTTTCCACAATTTTAGTTAATTCTAAAAACCTCGACAATATTTCGTGAATTTCCAAAATGTTTCTGAATTTTCAAAATTTTGTTTCTGAATTTCCTTGAATTTCTTATATTTTCCAAATCTTTGTGAAATTGAATTTTAAAAAATTAGACCCCTATTTTTTTTTTGAATTTTCAATTTTTATTTATTTCATGATATTTTGTCATCTTTTTTTAAAAATCTTAATAGCTTTCATAAACTTCCTAAATTTTTTTACATTTAAAAATATCGTTAGTTTTATGAATTTTCCACAATTTTAGTTAAACTGTCAAGATTTGGAAAATATAAGAAATTCAAGGAAATTCAGAAATAAAATTTTGAAAATTCAGAAACATTTTGGAAATTCACGCAATATTTCGTGAATTTCCAAAAATTTTCTTTTATTTCTGAATTTCCTTGAATTTCTTATATTTTCCAAATCTTGACAGTTTTCGTGAAATTGAATTTTAAAAAATTAGACCCCTAATTTTCTCAATAATATGAAAAATATTGATGCTTTTCACGAATTTCTAAGATTGTCGTTAATTTTATGAATTTTTTAAGATTTTAAAAATAATGATTATTCGTAGTCTTCCAAAATATCCGTTAATTATCAAAATATTGTAAATTTAATAGATTTTTGTTATCTTCCAAATTTTTGACGATTTTCGCGTTTGTTTATTTTTTGATGAATGTCTAAGATTTCCGTTGATTTTTTAAATCTTGGTGTTTAATTTTTACGTGTTTTGTAATTTGCCTGCTGATTGACAAATTTATTAATATCATATGGCTTTTTTGTTAGTGTTTTGGTCACTTTGAATATAATTCCATGACTTTCCCGGTTTTAATGATATTCAGTGAATTTTTTATTTACGAATTTTCAGGCATTCGTCGATTTTATAATAGAGTTCAATTTGAAGTTTTGAAGGGGTGTTTCCACTCCCAGGCTAAGCATGAAGTAAAATTTCGAGTTTAGAAAAGCCCCGTGAAAATTTGTCGAGGGTCGCGCAGCGACCCGAGACAAATTTTCGGGCTTTTCTAAACTCGAAATTTTACTTCATGCGCCACGCGTACAAAACACTGATTTCTAAGATTTTCGTTAATATTATGAATTTTTTAAGATTTTAAAAATAATGTTTATTCGTAATCTTCCAAAATATCCGTTAATTATCAAAATATTGTAAATTTAATAGATTTTTGTTATCTTCTAAATTCTTGACGATTCTCGCGTTTGTTTATTTTTTTTATGAATGTCTAAGATTTCCGTTGATTTTCAAAATTTTGATGTTGAAACAACGTCAAGAATATTTCGAATACTTCGTCAATTTTCAAAATATTGACGCTTTTCGTGAGTTTCCAAGATTATTTTATTAGATTTTATTAAATTTTATTAAAACTGACGATTTCAATTTGTAATGGAAAAAAGTCATAGTTTTATTTTATTTTTAAGTAATTTTCCAAGTTTCCAACGTTGTTTTATCAAATTTTATTAAAAGCCATGTCAACCATGTCAACCTTTTTTTTAAGTCGATCCATTCGCCGAAGTTATGATTTTTTTTCCACCGAAGGATTACATTTTTATACAAATTGGAGCGCGTTACATACGCATGATAAACAGCCGCGCGTCGCGCCACACAAATGCCAATCTAAATTCAACGCATAGAATTATTACAAGAGGTTTATTATTAAATATTTTCATAAGTTAACTGTCATTGTATTATAATATTAATAATTTATTTTAGTGATTATTAATTTTAACATATTCTATTATTGGGGATTATAGTGAATAAACTTTCATATATGTATGTACCAGAGCTGGGCAGGATTCGAATCACTCAGGATTCGATTCCCAGATTCGAATCCGTTTAGAGGATTCAAAAGAGGTAAAATGTTTCGTTGTGAGTTACGTGAAGATGATTTTAATAAAATAAAAAAAAAGGATTACTAACGTGTTTTATTTTATTCAAAAGAGGTATTCGAATACTTTAGTGAAAACGGATTCGTGATCCGGATTCGTTACATTTTTTTAAAAGGATTCGTATTCGAATCCAAACGTAGATGATTCAAATCCTTATAAAAGGATTCGAATTCTTATAAAAGGATTCGAATCCTTATAAAAGGATTCGAATTCTTATAAAAGGATTCGAATCCCTATAAAAGGAATCGAATCCTTATAAAATTCGAATCCTGATACATGAATTCAAATCCTCCTAAATAATTCAAATCATCGCTATTAAGGCTGGGATTTGAATTCCATTAATTGAAATAGTTAAATATTCTAATATGAATATTTAAATCACTAAATTGTTCATATTTGAATATAAATATTAAAATTTTCGAATAATTCAAATATTTGTGAATGCATATTTGGTTACCTAACCATGAAAAATATCCAACGTTAATAGTATATTTTTAACTTCACTTGAAATCAGTGTTTTATACGCGTGGCGCATGAAGTAAAATTTCGAGTTTAGAAAAGCCCCGTGAAAATTTGTAAATTTTCTACGCGGGGCTTTTTTAAACTCGAAATTTTACTTCATGCTTAATCTGGGATTGGAAACACTCGTTAGAAGCTTCAAATTGAAAGCTTTCACAAAAACAACGAATGTCTTTAAATTTTTAGCGAAAAATCGTGATTTGTATACCTAAATGAAAAATTCCCAGAATATTGCATTATTTATCAAATTGATTAATTAATTAAGTTAAAGATATTTGTATAAGTGTCCGATAATTATTATAATGTACTAGATAAGTGAAATAGATTGAATTTCATAAGGTAGTGAAATCCTAGAAAATTCACGAAATTCACAGAGGTTGTTTAAAATAGGAATATTTAACTGAAATTTTCGAAAAGTGATGAACAACCTAGAATAAATAATCCTACGAATAGGATAAAAATCACGAGTCAGAAAAATTATAAAAATTATTGAATAGAATAGAATACTTCTTTATTTTTAGAGTGTCAAGTTACATTACCCATTCAGTTGATAATTGAAAAATTATTAAAAACTGAAAGAAATCAATAAAATAGACATAAAAATCGAATACTTTAAAATATTAATTATTTGTCTTTGTTGTATTTTTGTAAATCTGTCTTTTTTGCTATACTTTTGTATGATTATATTGACTAAACTTGACCCACCCATGAAAGTATCATTACTTATATTTGAAAATAAATAAACTGGATTGTATAGAATTGGATTTCATGAAAATCACCATAATTTATATTACTCCTATAAAACTTAAAAAATTAAACATGAAACTATATATACAGAGAGTTTAATGTAACACCGATAGTTCATCCAATACAATTTGCCGCCTATATTTTTTAAGTTATGTGTAAATTGGGTTGATGACCATTAAAAATTGTAGCCAATCAATCGCAATTAATGCCTCAACTTTTACACACAGGGAGTTTTTCTTTTAAGTATACATGTCTCAATTACACCGTATATGTCGTAAATCTTTAAATACTCGTTGTTAAAAAAAAAACAATTTGAAACTTGAAATGAGTGTCTTCCACTCCCAGGCTAAGCATGAAGTAAAATTTCGAGTTTAGAATAGGTAGTATATTAACATTTAAAAAATCAGAATGATCATTCCGGCTTGTTGCCGTTTAAAAAAATTTACTTGAAAAAAACGATCGAATTATAATTTAAAGGCATCTGTTGGCCAAATTAAGGAACAAAAGTTAGTACACAAATTTTCAGGCTTTTCTAAACTCGAAATTTTACTTCATGCGCCACCGGTACAAAATACTGACATATTACAAAGTTTAAAACACACCGCTAAACTTTATATTGCATTAGTGTTTCGTAGCGGTGGCGCATGAAGTAAAATTTCGAGTTTAGAAAAGCCTGAAAATTTGGTTTGGCCGCTCCGCGCTTCGCGCTACGCGACCAAACCAAATTTTCAGGCTTTTCTAAACTCGAAATTTTACTTCATGCTTAGCCTGGGAGTGGAAAACACTCATTTAAAGCTTCAAATTAAATTCTTGTAATAAACCTAGCATCGGCAAATATATGCTTATGTATATTTAAAAGAAAATTTCTCGTTATGAAAATGTTCGGTGTTACATAAAACTCTCTGTATACCGGGTGTATCACAAAACAGGATCACCCCCTTGAGTTTTTTTTATTAATTGACATATCAACTTGAAATTTTCTACATTTATACTAAAAATAATTTGGAGTTCAGTGGTTATTAGGAATCTTCAATATACCTTCCGATGTCAACGAAAGTGACATCAATTTTGAAATTTTAAATGAAACACCCTACATATTTTTTTGTTTTGGGATACAGGATGATTTTACATACAAATCAATTGTTTTTTTAAAAAAATTACTAGTGACATTTTTTTTTTCAGAAAATAAAATTGAATCTAGGTGGCTGTGATCGCCCTAATATCTTTTGTTTTGTATCATAGACGTATACAAAACAAATATTACAAATTTGTGTTTCTTAATTTGTCCAACACAAGCCTTTAAACTGTAATTCGATCGTTTTTTTAAATAAATCAATTTTTTCAAATGGCAACATCATTATGATTTTATGATTTTTTTTTCACTATGATTTTTTAAAAGGTTAGCATACCACCTATCCAAATGTATTTAAAAATTAATAAATTATAGCTTTTAATATATTCGATACTTGTTCTGCTACTTTCTTGATGGAACCAAATTTTCAAATTGGGTAAAGTACTACACTTGTTATGTTCCATATTTTTATTTTCAGTTTTAACTTTGAAAATGATCGTATTGGATCGAAACACGTGTCAGGCAACTGAAATAAAAATATGGAACATAACAAGTGTAGTACTTTACCCAATTTAAATTATAGCTTTGTTAATTAAAACAATTATAAATAAAACTCCTGATTTAACCTATTTTTTCATTATTCACTAGTTTCATAAGTCTCAAATAAATACATTTGAATAGGTAGTATATTAACATTTAAAAAAATCATAATGATCATTCCGGCTTGTTGCCGTTTAAAAAAATTTACTTGAAAAAAACGATCGAATTATAATTTAAAGGCATCTGTTGGCCAAATTAAGGAAAAAATGTTGGTAATATTTATTTTGTACACTTCTATGATACGAAACAAAATATATCACAGCAACCTAGATGCACTTTTTTTTAATATGACACTAGTATTTTTTTTAAACAATTGAATTGTATGTTAAATGAGATTCTGTGCCCGAAAACAAAAAAATATATAGAGTGTTCCATTTAAAATTTTAACATTGATGTCACTTTCGGTGAAACGGTAGTACACCACTGAACTCAAAATTGTTTTTAATGTAAATGTAGAAAATTTCAAATTGATATCTTAATTAATAAAAAAACGAATGGGGGTGATTCTGTTTTGTGTTACACCCGGTATATATAATATATTTTCTAAAACTTAACAATTCATAAATTCAAATAGTTTATTTGTTTAAATATTTGACTAATTTGAATGTTGCATATTT
Source organism: Philonthus cognatus (assembly GCA_932526585.2). Taxonomy (NCBI): domain Eukaryota; kingdom Metazoa; phylum Arthropoda; class Insecta; order Coleoptera; family Staphylinidae; genus Philonthus; species Philonthus cognatus. Next base: position 26,459,240 of record OW052250.1, on the reverse strand, counting down.
GAATATTCACGAATATTCGAATTTCCAGCCCTAGTATTTTTATTAATTTTTAAAACTTCAGACGTTTTTATTATTCTTTCCAAGAAACAAAACGTTTTTCACATTAATCGGCACATACCATTTTTTTTGTTATTTTTTTTGTAACTTATTTAATTTTTTTATCAAAATATGAATAGGTGCTATAAAAATGCGAGCTGTTCAAATTTCAAATAATGGTGGATTCGCCGGGCACGACTCCTAAATCAACGTGTTAACCCATTAAGCGCTATTGATGCAGTAACGCAAAATTATTAATTTTCTGTAAACTATTAATTAAAGTACTAAATAAGTTTTTTTGAAACATTGTATTATTATTTAACCTGACTTGAGAAAGTGTAAAGAAAAATGTAAATATTTTATTATTAAAATATTCCGATTAAATTATTGCTCATTAAAAAAAAATGTTCAGTGTATTTCTAACTTTACAATATTTTAGTGTTGTATGCGCGTAGCGCATGAAGTAAAATTTCCAGCTTAGAGAAGCCTGAAACTTTGGTTTGGCAGCGACCAAACCATATTTTCAGGCTTTTCAAAACTCGAAATTTTACTTTATGCTTAATCTGGGGGTGGAAACACTCGTTTGAAACTTGAAGTTTAGCGCTTTTATAAAATCGACGAATGCATGAAAATTAACAGCGTATACGAGGGTTGCCTTTTATATTTCGGGATTGGGCAACCCTAGTGTTGCAATCTGGCAATTGAGAGCTCTATCGTAAAGTTTGACATTTTTGAGGTTATACGTACTCAGAACGTTTTGCATATGAGCGTTATTTGTGTCGTTTACACTAACTTAAAAGGTTTATCTCGGTAAAAGAATGGAATTAAATCGGGAACATTTTCGTGCGATTATTTTTTACAACTTTCGACGTGGATTAACTCAACAACAGTGCATGGATGAACTTAATTCAATTTTTGGCGATAAAGCTCCATCAAGGACCAGTGTTTATCGATGGTATGGTGAATTCAACCGAGGTCGTAGTTCACTCTAAGACGAATTTCGTGGAGGTCGTCCAAAATCAGTTGTTGTTCCGGAAACCATTGATGCTGTGCGCAAACAAATATTGCAAGATCGTCATGTGACCTATCATGAGATTGAGACAACCTTAGGCATTAGTGGGACCAGCATACATTCAATATTGCATGAACATTTGACTGTCAAAAAAATTTGTTCGCGTTGGATCCCACACAATTTGTCAATCGCTCGAAAAAAGGCTCGTGTCGATTGGTGCAAAGAAATGCTCAAAAAATACGATTGCGGTGCTTCGAAACACGTCTATGACATCGTGACAGGTGATGAATAATGGATTTACGCGTATGAGCCCGAAAGTAAACAGCAGTCGACCGTATGGGTGTTTCAAGATGAGCCAAATCTAACAAAAGTTGTTCGCGCACGAAGCACTTCCAAGCAAATGGTCGCCTGTTTTTTCGGAAAAACTGGACATGTCGCAACCGTATCACTAGAACAACACAGAACAGTCAATTCTGAGTGGTACACAACCATTTGTTTGCCAGTTGTCATCCAAGAAATCAGGAAAACCAACCGCCGAAAACGGATCACTCTTCACCACGACAATGCGAGCTGTCACACATCGGCTCAAACAACTGCTTTTTTGAGCACGCAAAACATCGATTTGATGAGTCATCATATAGTCCTGACTTGGCACCGAATGACTTCTTTTTATTCCCATCCGTAAAAAATAAAATGAGAGGTCAACGTTTTTCGACACCTGAAGAAGCGGTTGATGCGTTCAGAATGCATGTTTTGGAGATACCTCAATGAGAGTGGCAAAAGTGCTTCGACAATTGGTTCAAACGCATGCAAAAGTGTATAGATCTTAATGGGGAATATTTCGAAAAACAATAAAGCGATTTTCAATGATTAATATTTGTTTTTGTTCTCTAATGCCGAAATATAAAAGGCAACCCTCGTACAATATGTATATTTAAAAAAAAATCCCACTATGTAATACAATAAGTCATTAAAAAAACATAAAAAGAAGTGCAAAATTTTACTTAGAATTAACTTTTAGAGTTAACTCGATTATTGCTAGGTCGTTAATGGGTTAACCATTACCTTATATCATTGTTAATATTAGTAGATACAAATATGTAACAGTATATACTAAATAATGACAATAAGTATATTTTATGTTTTTTACACTCTATAATTTTGTTAACTTGGAATATTATGTTTTTTATTATTGTTAAAAAATGGGTAATACCGTAAATAAATAAATACATTTCATCAAACAGAATCTAGCTGATTAAAAACGGGGACATACACCTTAGGTAATTGGTCGGGAACCATTCTTTGTACGTTCGATTGTTTATATTGCTTAGATACAATGTTGACTGTACCGTGAGATCGAACAAAAAATTATTCAGAGCAGGCCTTGACTACTACAACACGATAGGGTTCATTCACAAGCCATCAGTATTAAATGCATACTTCTACAGTAGCAGGTAAAATATGTTACTAATATTTACTATAAATATTCGAGATTACAGTTTTATTATCCACCGTATTCGAACAATGGGAGTTGTTTGTTTTCTGCCAAGATATAAACCATTTCATACTCGTATCGAGAATATGATATTTTTTATGAGGTCATGGACTTGCTTTATCCAGAGTTATAGATCCAATGTATGAAATTCGAGTTCATGGACTCTTTAAAAGTGTATTGTCGAAACAGATACCGTTCGGAATTTATAGTCTCATAAAATGCATTTGTAAAAATAAACACAGACACATGTTTAATGCGATTCCTTTTTGGCAAATGGCCAATAAATGAACGTGATACCAACCATGCACAAAGTGCTCTGTCCGTCAATACATCAATTAATTACCGATATTCTGTTGAGATAAAAATCACAATAGTAAATATACAGCAAAAACGAAACAGAGCTACTTTGAGGCATTTGCTAATGGAGTTTTGAAATATGCTCTGACTGCTCAATTTTTGATTTAAAGTAAAATTCAAAATATAGAATTCTTATATAATTTAAAATTTCTGATTTCAATTTATAAGTTTTCGGATCTTTGGTTTCGATGGCGGACCATTTTTTGTACTTGTTTTTGTAGAACTTTAGAAAAATACATTTATATAACTAAATACTAAGTCAAATTTTTAGAGTCCAAGACGGCCGCCATCTTGTTGTTAACTATGGGCGACTGCCATGTTAGGTATCCCCCACCTAACATGGCAGTTGCCCATAGTCAACAACAAGATGGCGGCCGTCTTGGACTTTAAAAATTTGACTTAGTATTTAGTTCTATAAATGTATTTTTCTAAAGTTCTACAAAAACAAGTACAAAAAATGGTCCGCCATTGAAGCCAAAGATCCGAAAATTCATAAATTTAAATCAGAAATTTTGAATTATTCAAGAATTCTATATTTAAAATTTCACTTTAAAACGGTGTTTTATAAGCGTGGCGCATGAAGTAAAATTTCGAGTTAAGAAAAGCCTGAAAAATTGGTTTGGTCGCCCCGCTTCGCGGAGCGACCGAACCAATGTTTCAGGCTTTTCTTACCTCGAAATTTTACTTCATGCTTAATCTGGGATTAGAAAACACTCGTTTATAGCTTCAACTTGACCGCCTTTCAAAAGCAACAAATATCTGAAGATTTACAGCATATGCGTATGTATGTAAAGCAGATTGGTATTTAACATAATAAAGATATTTGTTGATACTCAAAAGAGAAATTCACTGTATGTCGCAGCCTTTGATAAGTAACAAAAGATATCAATACGAGATAGCGATCGAAACATCTTGATAATATTGTAGTATTTAGCAGATAGCTGGGCAGGATTCGAATCATTCAGGATTCGAATCATTTTAGAGGATTCAAAAGAGGAATTCGAATACTTTAGTTAACCTGGATTCGTGATCCGGATTCCTTACATTTTTTTAAGAGGATTCGTATTCGAATCCAAATGCGGGTGATTCAAATCCTCATAAAAGGTTTCGAATATTTATAAAATGATTCGAATATTTATAAAGGATTCGAATACTTACAAAATGATTCGAATACTTACAAAAGGATTTGAATCGTCAAAAATAATTCGAATTAATTGTCAGGATTAACATAAAAAATGTGTTTTGTGTGTTTTTAAATTTCTCGTTGAATCAGTGTTTGATACGCGTGGCACATGAAGTAAAATTTCGAGTTTAGAAAAGCCCAGAAAATTTGTCTCGGGTCGCTGCGCGACCCTCGACAAATTTTCACGGGGCTTTTCTAAACTCGAAATTTTACTTCATGCTTAGTCTGGGAGTGGAAACGCTCATTCGAAACTTCAAACTGAATGCGTTGATAAGAACATTAAATGACTGAAAATGTTTTTAAAGATAATAATCTAGTTTTGTTTAATATTATTTGAAGTAAAACTGACATGGTAGCCACAATTTGAAATGTAAAATTTTTCAGGCATTTCTCTGATTCAAGATTTTTTTCCCTGACCTTTTAATATAACTTCTTCTGAGCGAAACCCCCATTTTGGTAAATTGTTTTCATTGTTTTTGTCAATATTTAAGTTAATTTTTTATTTTTTAATTTAACCGTGTTTGGTTGTGTTTATATGTGCTCCTACTTGTGCAGCAAATTTGAGTGACTTCCAGGGCATAAATCTTAATAAGATAAGTACCCCTGTTTTAATACAAATGCTGTGAGTTTGATAGTGTTTATTTCCTCTCGGGAGTTACTTTACTTAACTAGTAAACATTGCATTTTCAACGCTTCCCGGCCGTCAGCTCGATTTAATTTCACTATCCGAGTGCATCAATGCCACTTTTTATAGAGACATCGGTCTCGCATCATATTTATCTTATCTCGCGATTGCCGTGACCGTGAATTCGATCGTTTACATTTTTCTAATTCAAAATATATTCTTTTTACCGCCACTTTTAATTTATTAATGGTTGAGTATTTGTATTTATTAGAATCGAACCTAGCCTTTGTTTTCTATTGTTATCCCCTCCGTGGTCTACCTGTGTGTTGTGTTATTATAGTAAGTCACCCTGACAGACCCCTGGGTGTGAAAAACTGTGTCCTAGTTATTTTTTCCTTATTATAATAATAATTATTTTAAATTGAGCTATGACTTCTTGTGCGTGTTGTAATAAAAAGTCCGAAGCGCACAAACTTGTTACTTGTTGTGTCTGCACCAAGTCTTACAATATCAACTGTGTTGATATTACCATACCGGAAGCTCGCAAGATCCACTCAAAATCAGGGCTAAAATGGAATTGTCGTAGTTGTGATAAAATTGGCGATGATCTAATTTCACTAAAAGCAGCAATTATAGATCTTCAAAACGAAGTTGCCGCCCTCAAATGTTCCACAACTGTGAACTCGTCCAATAAGTCTTCTTTTCCAAATGATATGGGAAAAATTGATATAGAAAACATAATTTATGAAATATCAGAAAGAGAAAAGAGATCGTTAAATTTAATTATATTTGGAAATAAGGAGAATAAATCCTTTACGAAACAGGACCAAATAACAACTGATTCGTCTTTTGCTAAAAAACTTTTGGGGGACATTGGTGTATCGACCTCTTATCTTAATCAGATTAATACTGAGCGGATTGGAAAATTCGACCCATCTAAATCACAGTCTCGTCCGATTAGATTTAAGGTACAATCCCAAGGTGTTATGACTACTGTGATGAAAAATATGGGCAGATTGAAGTCAAACCCTGATTGGAACAATATTCAGCTCTCTCGAGACCGTACACCTGCCCAGCGAGAGCTGTTTAAAACTATTAAAGAGGAATTAAATATCCGACTGTCACAAGGAGAAACTAACTTACATATTAAATACATTAGAGGTATTCCCACCATCACTGAAAACAAGAATACAATCACGGAAAACTAGCTACGCCCAACAGACAACCCATCTATTTTAATATTTTATATCAAAATACCAGAGGACTGCGTAGCAAAACGCATGATTTTTATGTTAACTGCTGTAATCTGTCATGTGATATTATATGTCTATCCGAAACCTGGCTGACTAGCTCAATTCATAACGCGGAACTGTTTCCAAATAATTACAATGTTGTTCGCTGTGACAGACAAATCGACACGGTTGGTCGTTCTAAAGGTGGAGGTGTACTAATTGCATTTGATATAAATATTAGGTATGAAGTACTGGATACATCTTCATTAACTAGTCTTGTTCCTTTGATTGATGTCCTATTATGTAAATGCAGTCTTGATGGCGTTACTTTCACGATCTGTGTCTTGTATATTGCACCGGACATCATTTCAGACGATTTAGAATTGTTCCTTGGTGCTTTGGAAATATTAGTAATTGATCAGCCTGTCATAATAGTTGGAGATTTTAATCTTCCGAATCTTGTTCAGATGAATTCTTCCTGTACTAAATGTTTCTCTTTTCAATCCTTTTGCAACGTACTAAGTCATACTCAATATAATACCTGTCTGAACGCAAACAATAAACTCCTTGATCTGGTGACATCTAATTTAGAATCGCCCCCTCTAGTGGAGCGGGCTGAAACTCCTTTGGTGATTGAAGATTCTCATCACCCATCCCTGTCTATCTCGTTAACACTGTATACCTCGTCTATCAATCATAAGTTTCCGTCAAATACTACTAACACTAGATACAACTTCAGAAAAGCTAATTTTGTTTCTTTATACAAAGATCTACTTGATGCAGATTGGTCATTTTTAAGAAATGTAAGTGAGGTAAATGAAGCGATTGATATGTTCTACTTTCAACTATACAAAATATTTGATAAATCTGTTCCATTATCTCGAACCAGCAGATCTACATATCCTCCATGGTTTACTCCAGAAATAAAAAGGAATATCAAAATGAAGACATTCCATAGACGTAAGTGGTTATCTAGTAAAGACATAAAGCATAACAACGAATTTAAAAGGCTCAGGTCCCTCATAAAAGTCCAGTTGAAAGCATCGTATACATTGTACGTGAGAGACGTGGAGGAGGAAATCAAATCCAATCCTTCAGGACTTTGGAAATACGTGCACCTGAAACAAGATACTACAAGAATCCCGAACAGATTAACAGATGAACATCGGGAATATACCACACCTGCCGACATAGTTAATGGTTTCGCGTCCCTATTCAGTCAGCCGCATACACCCAGCAATCATTCAATTCTTCCTGATAATGAAAGCAAGTGTTTATCGTTTACAATTGACTCTACTTCGGAATCAGATTTGATTAAGATTATGGCTAAACTCCCTAACAAAATGTCTGCTGGTGATGATGGCGTTCCTTCGTACCTAATTAGGGATTGTAGATTTGTTCTTGCTAGTCCGCTTTGTGTCATTATCAACTTAGCAATTGACGCGTCTGAATTCCCCAATCGATGGAAAGTCGCAAAGATTAGCCCGGTTCATAAAAAAGGAGACAAACAGGTTTTAACGAATTATAGACCTATCTCATTATTGTCCAATTTTTCTAAAATATTTGAGCTGGTTATTTATAACACGATCTTCAAGAATGTTTGCTCATATATTTCTCCTAACCAACACGGATTTATGCCGGGCCGATCTACAACAACCAATCTTGGCTGCTTTTCACAATTTGTTTCTGAAGTGATCGACGATAGAGGACAAGTAGATGTCATATACACGGATTTTTCCCGTGCATTTGACACTCTCGATCATGATATACTGCTTGTGAAACTAATGGATTTAGGCGCTGCCCCAAAAGTTCAACTACTTGTAAAATCGTACTTAACTAACCGACAAGCATACGTTGCCTACAACGGATTCCACTCCTCTGCGTTAGTAATCAATTCTGGGGTTCCACAGGGCTCAAACCTTGGCCCGCTTCTCTTTATAATTTTTATAAATTCTTTGCTAGAGTCATTAACCTGTCATGCGCTTGCTTACGCAGATGATATTAAGCTCTTTGCTGTCGTAACAACATTGAGTGATGCTTTGTCACTGCAGAATACTATTAATAAACTTACGGAGTGGTGTGACAAACATAAACTCTCCCTCAATGTTGATAAGTGCTGTTCAGTATCCTTCACTAAAAAAACAAACTCACTCTCACTGCCATACAGAATGTATGACTTACAACTTAAATCCTGCACCGAGATGAAAGATTTGGGTATCTTATTTTGTACTGATTTGAGTTTTACAAAACATATTAATAATATTGCAATGGCTGCATCTCGTACACTTGGATTTATAATGCGAGTCTGTGTATCCTTCAGAGATATTAACCTCATAAAAACACTTTATTCTGCGTATGTTCTCTCTAAACTGGAATATTGTAATATCATCTGGTTTCCAATTTATATGAGTCAAAATATGCCTTTGGACAGGATTCATCGAAGGTTCTTAAAGTACCTTTCATTCAGAGTGGATGGAGTGTATCCCGAGCGAGGGATAGAACAGGATTTACTGCTGCAGAAGCATGATATGGTCTCCCTTTCTGCGAGAAGAGAAGAGCAGGCTGCGAATTTTCTCTGGAAAATTGTTCATAATGTGACAGATGTACCGTTTCTTCTATCTAGAATTAATTTCCATACACCGCGATTAAACTCTAGACACAGCAGTTCCTTCTACATTCCCGGAGCGCGTACCAACTGTCTACGCCGTGCGCCTGTGCCAGTTATGTGTCGAAGTGCTATGAAACATTATAGTGATATATTTTTTGATAAACTGTAATATAGTGTCTGATTAATATTCGATCGATTGTTTTGTTATATGTGCATTTTTGTTTCTAATATATTTCTTATTTTTTATTCTGTAAAATTGTCCTGTAAATGGATCTTCTGTTGGGCAATAAACGTTATTATTATTATTATTATTAATTTTATAAATTTTTACGTGTTTTGTAATTTGCCTGCTGATTTTGACAAATTTAATAACATCATATGGCTTTTTTATTAGTGTTTTGGTCAATTTGAATATAATTCCATGACTTGTCTCTGAATTTCCCGGTCTTAATGATATTCAGTGAATTTTTTATTTACGTTATTTTTAGGCATTCGTCGATTTTATAATAGAGTCAATTTGAAGTTTTGAACGAGTGTTTCCACTCCCAGGCTAAGCATGAAGTAAAATTTCGAGTTTAGAAAAGCCTCGTGAAAATTTGTCGAGGGTCGCGCAGCGACCCGAGACAAATTTTCGGGCTTTTCTAAACTCGAAATTTTACTTCATGCGCCACGCGTACGAAACACTGATTTGAAGTGAAGTTTAAAAACACAAATACATCTTTAATCAGAGGAGCAGGGAATCAGATATTTAGTCTGTTATCAGCAATGTTCAGTGTTAATAACAAATAATTAGGTTTTGAATATTTTTGCTAAAACAACTGGTAACGATATTTATACATTAATGGTTGCAATAAAATAATAAAATCAAATTTATTCTTAAGAGGAAGTCGACCGCTCTCTAAACGTATAAAACTAAGCATAATGCTGTCTTAATTACATCCTTGTTCAGGGATGAAATATTTTGAAAAAATAGGTATACTTCAAGGAAAGTACAATCTTTAAGCCCGTCTCAATAAAATATTTTATACTTTTACCGTTATTTCATAAAATAATATGAAACATTGGTAAACTAGCGAAATCGCGTTTCTAATTTTATTTTTGTCTGCAGTATCTACAAAAAATATTGAAAAACTAAATCAGTCACATTGTAGATAATTCCTTTGCAAAGATATGTGATTTTTTTCATTTATTTATTTGGTTAAATATAGTCACTAGGATGTCGCGCGTAAAACAGTTTTTCAAATTTTCTGAAACTTCAATATCGCGCGACATCCCAGTGAATTTATTGTACGATAGAAATAATTGGAAAAAATTAAAATTCTTCGAAAAGAATTCTTCTACAATGTGACTGATTTAGTTTTCCAATATTTTATATAAATGTTGCCGAAAAAAATTATATTGAAGATGCGATTACGCTAGTTTAACAATGTTTGATATTTTTTCATAAAAGAACGGTCAAAGTGGAAAATATTTTATTAAGACAGGCATTAAGATTTCACTTTCCTTAAAGTATGCCTATTTTTTCAAAATATTTTATCCCTAAACAAGGATGTAATTAAGACGGCAGTATGCTTAGTTTTATACGTTTAGAGAGCGGTCGACTTCCTCTTAAGAATAAATTTGATTTTATTATTTTATTGCAATCATTAATATATAAATATCGTTACCAGGTGTTTTAGCAAAAATATTCAAAACCTAATTATTTGTTATTAACACTGAACATTGCTGATAACAGACTAAATATCTGATTCCCTGCTCCTCTGATTAAAGATGTATTTGTGTGTTTTTAAACTTCACTTCAAATCAGTGTTTCGTACGCGTGGCGCATGAAGTAAAATTTCGAGTTTAGAAAAGCCCCGTGAAAATTTGTTGAGGGTCGCGCAGCGACCCGAGACAAATTTTCGGGCTTTTCTAAACTCGAAATTTTACTTCATGCTTAGCCTGGGAGTGGAAACACTCGTTCAAAACTTCAAATTGACTCTATTATAAAATCGACGAATGCCTAAAAATAACGTAAATAAAAAAAAATCCTCCAGAATACGAATCTTTGATTCGAATCATATTTATCTCTTACGAATCCTTTATTCGAGTATTCGTGATTTGAATCATATTAGGTGATTCGGATTCATGATTCGAATCCTCGTAAAATTCGTCCCAGCTCTGGTATTTAGGCAAATCATTAAGGATTTGTTTGAACCAGGAGTTCTATTTTTCATATTTTTCAACTTAAGTTTCAGATAAAATATAATCTTCTTGATTTTATTTTCGTAACGATTTAAAATTGAAATATAAACTTACATTATCACTGTTGGCAGCATTGTCCGTGTCGAAGTCCCAGTAGGGTTCTGGGGTGGGTGCTCTGCTGTTGTTGCTGCTACGGTAGGGCGGCAAGGGATGGGTCAGGGTGGATTCGTCAAGAGCATGGTCTTCGGGGATGGTGGCGAAGTGTTCGCCACCGCGGTGTCTGGGGGCGGGGGATAGGGGAGGAACGGTACACTCCCCACCGGGAGGACCGCTTGCCACCACCGTCACATTGAAGCGCCGGTTACTGCCCGTCACCACAACCCCTAAAATAAAATATAAAACATTAGATATCATTCAATACAAATATATCGTACGTTCCACAAAAAATGAACTCTAGAGTGCCATGCTTTTTTTATTTATGTTGGCTACACGCTTTAAGAATTGACATATAAAAAATCAGACATAACCTTAACTTTTTGTTTCCGTTATCACTCTAATCTCTAAACCTTGCGGAATGAGATAAAGGCAAAAATGCGGTTAAAGGCATTCATCAGATAAAACTGTTAAGAGTTTGATGCCAACAGTTAGGGAATGATGTATGTACTGTCAACAGCAAACACGTAATTTTTACAACCGTGTAAAATATAGGGTGCCGCAAAACTACCGATATGGTTTAAATGTTTAATAACTTTTTAAATCTATTTATATTTTTTATTTTTATTTCAGAATTTTGTGAAGAAAACTTGGGGAATTTGAAATGGAACAGTACACAACAGAACAGCGATCAAAAATTGTTGAATTTTATTTTGAAAATCAACGGTCAATTGTTTTGACGCAGCGTGGTTATCGTCGTTTTTTTAATGTGCGTACTGGACCTTCAGCATCAACAATAAACCGCCTGGTTGCAAATTTTCGACAACATGGTACAGTAAGACACCTTCCATGTACCGGAAGACCACGTACGGTCCACACGGAAGTAAATATCCAACGTGTTGTGGATAGTGTGCAGGACAGTCCAGAAACATCAACAAGAAGACGTTCGGCACAACTGGGGCTATCGCAGAGGTCCGTTCAGAGGATTTTGGCCACATTGCACATGTTGCCGTATAAGGTTCAGCTTGTGCAAGAATTGAAGCCGATAGACTACTAACAACGGCTTGATTATGCCATTTCATTCCGACAAAAAGCAGAAGAAAATCGCGATTTCATTAACAATTTGATAATGAGCGATGAAGCCCATTTCCAATTGAATGGTTTCGTAAACAAGAAAAATTGCAGGATATGGGCTACGGAGAATCCAACAACAGTTCATCAGCGACAATTACACCCACTTAAGTGTATTGTTTGGTGCGGTGTATCGTCTGAAAGGATCATTGGTCCATATTTTTTTTGAAAATGCACATGGCGCCTCAGTTACGGTTAATGGTGCTGAATATCAAACGATGCTGAACAATGTTTTAAGGCCAGCTGTAGAAAACCATCCGCAGTTGTGGTTCCAACAAGATGGAGCCACAGCCCACACTGCAAGGGACACAATGGCTCTGTTACGGGACCTCTTTGGCGAACGCATTGTTTCGCGCAGAAGCCATTTTAATTGGCTCCCACGTTCACCGGATTTAACAGCTCCAGACTGTTTTCTTTGGGATTGTTTGAAAGAAAGGGTATACGTAAATAAGCCAGCGACCATACCAGAGCTAAAACAAAACATTCGCAATGAAATTCAAGCCATAACACCGGAAATTTTACGAAAAGTTATGGAAAATGTACTGGAAAGAGCACGAATGTGCGAAGACGAAAATGGCCACTACTTGCGAGATATAATTTTTCATACTTAAGCCAAAAATATTCCCCATTAATTTAATGTATAACAAAAAAATAATAATAATAATTAACCATTAAATAAAAAAGTTATTAAACATTCAAACCATTGCGGTAGTTTTGCGCCACCATGTAGAATGACCAGAGTAGCGTTCATTAGATACCAACGTTAAGTGTAAAAAAATCCAAACATGTTGAGAGTATATTTTTCTGATGAATGCGCCAAAAGTTCCATTGTCAAATTTTAGAGTTGTTTTATTTCACTCTGGAGGTTTTTGTTATTAAACATTCGATACATAAACATTTAAAATGGATCAATGGACATTTGTATGCAACTTTATGAGTTGACTAACGTGTATTAGGGGCATTCCATATCAAGTGATTCAATTTTTAACAAAATTTAATCTCTTGTATGCCAATTTAAAAAAAAATGTTGTGCACTTGTTAAATGATGAAAACTAAGTAAAAATCTAAACTTTTATCTTTATACATTAAAAGTGCGATTCTTTTCGCAATCTACAACAAGTTAGTCTTACAAAGACTATATCAAACACTCATTGAAACAACTACTTCCCGGGCTAATACCCCGACGGACATTGAACCATGTCTTTGTAAGACTAACTTGTTGTAGATTGCGAAAAGAATCGCACTTTTAATTTTTGAAGTATTCTGCAACTAAGAATTGGCAATTTCATTTATACTTTTATCTTTATATTCCATTTTATGATAAATCCAGTTTTAAAGTTATGTTTCTGTCCGAAACAATAATAAAATTTGTCGTTTCGTATATTCCATATATTTAACCATAAATAATTGTTTATAACAGAAAACCTCAAATTAAAAAGTTTATTACAGTCAACAACAAAAAATTGAGAAATGGACTTCGGCCAGTTTCAAGATAAATGGCTCATTTATATAATGAGAGAAACTCTGATTGGATTGTAATCAAAGTTTCTATTCTATTACTTTTTATCACAATTTTGTGTTAAATATGAAAAATAAATGTGTTTGGCCAACAATATTTTTTTGCGGCCAGCATAGCTTTTTTTATTTTCTGTAAAGCCTAACAATAGTTAATAACTGTATTTTTTTTAGTTTACGTGAAGTGATTATTACACTAAAAAGACTGTTATTACAAACAAACTGGTTTGTTTATGATAATGAGCGCTTTGTGTCTCGAAATGTACATGTAACGATACAAATAAAAAGTGAAGTAAGGAATAACAGTCTTTTTTAGTGTAACAATAGTTAAGTTGTAGAGTGTTAATATATACAATTAAATTACAACCGTGTATCTTAAGTTGCCTACAACAAATCAAGATAACATCAATAATTGTACTTAAATTTTCGTAAACAATAACGTGCCGTCTTTAATTAATACTTAATAACACATTACGAAGCCTACACATTGACCTATTTATATATAATAAAAAAAACATCACATAAACATTCATTTACGACAATTACAGCGATTACATTATATCTATTCAGTGTGTTATTATTTAAGTAGCGGAAGCCGTTTTTCTATCTTTGAAGTTTATTTACAAAAGTGTCCACTGAATTATTTTGAGTGGCGATGAAATAGCCGCCGGGTTTTTGCCAGATGCCAAGCCGTGCAATGAGTAATAACGCGAATTATTTTGCTATTTATATCTGTATTTAGTTTTGGAAAATACAAATAAATAAAATGTTTATACAACTGCTAATACCTATGGTATATTGTTGTTTTATGACATAAAAGTAAACGCAAATATATTCAATTAATCATTCGAATCCCAACACATTTAGAAATTAAGTCAAGTCCAAGGATTTTTACATAACAATTAAAAAAGTATTGCGCAACGTCTCATTCATACAAAATAAGCCATCATTATCTTGTAATTTCTATGTAAATATCATTAGACTTCCCTTGGTTTCCAAAAATTGTTGGTAATTAAATGACACTTTGATACCTAAACTATATAAGCCAACAAGTAACGATTTACCAGTGTAGTAAGTAGTATTATTTTTACATTGTCTGATTAGTTTTCAAGCAACAAATCGACGTAAGCTAAATCATGTCAATTGACGTCAAATCCACGTCATCGACGTGCATTTGAGGTAATCAAATACACATAGATGACGTGGATTCGACACTGATTTGAAGTAAAGTTCAAAATGTATTGCTAAACAATATGCCAAAGCAGTGTATTGTGAGCTTCACGTTAAAGCAGTGTTTTATACGCCTGGCGCATGAAGTAAAATTTCGAGTTTAGAAAAGTCTGAACGTTTCACGTCATGCTTAATCCGGGTTTGGAAGCACTCGTTAGAAGCTTAAAATTGAGCACTTTTAAAAAACAACGAATGTCTGAAAATTTACCATGATACAGTGGCGTAGATAGCAGATTAGCTTAGAATTTAGTTATATAAATTAACAATAGTTGCTACGAAAATTATTTGTCAAATCTGACATACAATTTCGAGTTTAGAAAAGCCTAAAATTTTGGATTGGTGGCCGTTTTATTTGTTATATTCTCTCATCGAATATAACTCGTGGTATGATTGATAATCGATAATATTCACTCGTGAAACCGGAGCAGCACGTTCTGTACAGTTGCGAGAGGCAAAACTAGTACAGCAGGGAGTTCAAGCCACTTTAACAATATCGTATTTTATTTCTTGTAAAACAAACTTGTCATGTACAGGTTAACAACAATTTTTTCTTTGCCAACAAGACGGTGCTTTTGTTGACATGCACATCATTAGCAATGTCTCTAATGCTAATACCGTCTCTAAACGGGTCGTTATTATCGCTTTTTGCGCTTCAGTCAGTTGAGGCATGTAGACGATAGATAAATTTCGTTTGATTTGTCAATTTGATTGACAATTTGAAAAATCAAGGTGAGTCCAGTTCACATAGGTCAATATTTTGCTGTACTAGTTTTTTTCTCTTGCAACTGTACATCTGCAGCTCAGTTTCATTTATGAATATTATCGATGATAATCATACCACTTGTTATACAGGGTTATTTAAAATAAAGGAACAGATTTCAAACATTTATTTCTTCCAAACTACAAACGATAGAAACACAATTCCAACGTTTCTGGAAAGAGAAAAGTTCAATTTTTCAAGCATTCAATAGGAGCACCAGGTGTTACCCGTGCTTTGGATTCTATTGGGCTCCTTTCGTAAACTGTACGAGCGCCCTCGGGTAGTAATGATATATTTACTGACAAATTAGAATTTTTATTAAGCAGAAATATGTACAAGAATATCAATTTAATTTTATGTGGTGACCTGAACATCGACGAGAAACGTAACACTCGTCACTTTAAACGTCTTGATAACCTGCTCACAGCATATGGTCTTAAGATTGAAAATAGTGAACCAACAATATTTGCATTAAGAACTTCAATTTTTTGCAATTTTGTCTGAAGGTTTGTTATAATTTAGTCGATGCATGAGGAGCCAGTTAAACCGTGAATATTAGTGAATATTCACTAATATTCACGGTTTAACTGGCTCCTCATGCATCGACTAAATTATAACAAACCTTGAGACAAAATTGCAAAAAATTGAAGTTCTTAATGCAAATATTGGGGATCATCTCTGCCTCATTGCTTCATTTAATCTTTCAGTCAGAGAAGAAAAACTTACAGTTTTGCAGAGGCAATTAATAGAATTTAATGTTTCAGTGCTCAGTCATAGCTTGCGGCTAGAGAAGTGGGATGTTCTATACCAGGAGAACGATATCAATACTACATTTAAATATTTTCTGGACAACATTATTGATCATATGACGATAGATAAATTTCGAAATAATAAATAAAAACTTGGGCCGTAACAAGAAAAAGAAAGTACCACAATCAATTATAATGAACAACAAGAAAATATCATTTCCATCTGAAATTGCTGAATGTTTCGCTACATACTTTTCTGATATTGTCCCAGAATTAATACAAAACGCGTTCCAGAATAACCAACCGGAGAAATGTACTACCAGTAAAAATATAAAATTAGCCTCATTCTTCTTCGATCCTATAACGGAGGATGATATACACAGGGTAATTAGCTCATTTAGTAAAAACACTCCTGGGCCGGATGGAATTTCGCTTAAAATACTTAAATCTATAATAAATAGCATACTTCCTCACCTAGTGCACCTATTCAATCTCTCGATTAATGAATGTACATTTCCGGAGTGCTTAAAAACTGGCCGTATAGCACCAGTATTCAAAAACGGGAACATTGAAGAAATAAGCAATTACAGGCCTATCCAAATGCTCTCAATATTCTCTAAATTACCGGAGAAGCTTGTCGGCAATAAAATGTTGAAGTGGTTACAAAACAATAGTATCATTAACAATAAGCAACATGGATTCATGGCGCAAAAATCAGTGGAAACCGCTCTTTGTTCGTTTTTGGAATATGTTATAAATGAACTTGACAGGAAAAAATACATAGTTGTTCTGCTATTCGATCTAACTAAAGCATTTGACTGTGTTGATATTCAAATCATTCTGGAAAAGCTCACATCCTATGGTTTCAGAGGACAAATATATAACTGGATTCAATCGTATTTATCTGATAGAAGCTTCTTCGTAGAAATAAATAAAGAAAAATCATCCAGTAAGCACACGTTCTATGGTGTCCCTCAAGGCTCAGTTTTAGGGCCACTATTATTCCTGTTATTTATAAACGACCTCCCGGAGTATATAGCGCATAATACTATACTATTTGCAGACGATACTGCAGTAATAGTATCTGCGGATAACCCTAGTGACTTAAACATGAAAATCGAGAATGTAATACTCTCAATCAATGAATGGTCCACCCGCAACAAACTGCTACTGAATCCATCTAAGACAGTATGTATACATATTAGCAAAAAGCGGCAATTACCTAACGACTTCAAAATTAGCGTAAATAATCTCGAATACCCACTAACAGATTGTGTAAAGTATCTTGGCCTTTACATTGATCGTAAACTAACATGGAAAAACCATACAGATCATGTTTGCAATAAATTAAGTCAAGCCCACTTTGCTATTCTTAAAATGAAACAAGAAGTTGACCTTGAAACGCTAATGAAATTGTACTTTTCTTTTGCATATTCTCATATGACATACAATACAATACTTGCATGGGGCCGAGCTTCTGAAGCCGAGAAAGTTTTTATAGCTCAAACAAAAATAATAAGAACTATGTTTGGCATAAACAGATTGCAAACGTGTAAGAATGCATTTATATCCCATAAACTATTAACCTTACCAGGAATCTATATATACAAAACGGTTTGTTCCATAAAGCAAAACATAACTAACTTTTCAACACACAGTGAAAATCATAATTACAACACGAGGCAGGGCGACCTGTTATTATCTAATAAACACAACACTACATCAATGAATAAATCATTTTTTTATGAAGGGAAAAAAATGTATAATTCTCTTCAAGAAAGTATCAAAGAATTAGAATTTCTGCAATTTAAAAAAATTATAAAAGATCTATTGATATCAAGAGCACTATACTCGGTTGATTATTTCTTATCTTGACGGCAGTGGTATTATATTTATGATATTGCTGTATTAGAGTTAATTGTTTGACGTTCACATCTTACTTGTACCTTGTTTGCAACATTGTCCATTGTAGCCTAAGTGAATAAAGTTAAAAAACATTGTCCATTGTAGCCTAAGTGAATAAAGGTAAAAAAAAAAAAAATACGCTCGAAATTTTCATTCGATGTGCATCGACGTCCCGTGCTTTTCTGTTTGCAGATGCGTCTACGAACTTTCGATACCACTGAAAAGCACGTTGAACTTAAACAATGGACTCTAGTTTTGCTAATTGCAGTACACAAAATGCTTGTTCTTGTTGTGTCGCCATTTTACTACAGACAATCAACATGACAAACAACAGCGCCAATGCGGCCGTGGACTGTTCAAATTTTAAACTATTGTCTGTCCAAGAACGTTGGAATTATGGTTCTATCTTTTGTAGTTTGGAAGAAATAAATGTTTGAAATCTGTTCCTTTTTTTGAATAACCCATATAGCTGAAACTTTGACAGTGGCATACATTTTTTGGAATCTGTTAATGATTTCCAGATTTATCACACAACAAATTACATGTACCAATATAGTTCAATAGTTGCGTCACAGGTTAAAAATGCAAATGAGTATTATAAATTTCGCAATGTTCTCGGAAATAGCCTAATATCGTGCGTAACAAACGCAGATCACCTATATTTTGATAGATTTAGTGGCGTTTTGTGGCGGAATGTTTGTAATCCCCGGACTATTAATACCTCCCGTAAAAAACACTCGCGAATCGTTTTTCCGGCAACGCGGCCGTTGTGGCAATGTTTTCGAAATCGCGTTGCGTAAATATTGTCATTCTCCTGTGGTTTATTGCTACATTAATGGCATTCGGCTGTTTCGACTCATTTTTATGACAATTCAAACAGCTAGAATACGGCTGAAAATAATTTACGAGCAAGGTAATTACGCGTTACTATTGATTTGCTTTCCTATAAATACTTGATAACATGTTTCTTTAACCTCCTAATGTGCGCATTAGCTTTTTTTTAAACATAAACTGAATATACCAACAAACAATACAGAAAAGACGCTACGCGTCCAAATCCAAACGTTCAGGCTTTTCTAATCTCGAAATTTTACTTCATGGGATTGGAAACGCTCGTTGGAGGCTTCAAATTAAATGTTTTTAATAAAACAACGAATGTTTGGTACAAGGCCGTAGCCAGGGGGGGATATGGGGGTTGAATTAAAAAAAATGGTGATTTCCCCGTTAAAGATATGGTGACCTAAATATCAACAGTATGGAAACGTTGCACAAACTAAATTGTAGAATGAATTTAGTTTGTTACTATTATTATTCTAAAACTATTCACAAAAAAAGTAATTCTTCCATTTTCACTACATCTCAATAAATATTGATCACCATCACATTTAAGCGTTATATATTTTTAACTTTACTGTAAATCAGTGGTTTATACGCGTGGCGCATGAAGTAAAATTTCGAGTTTAGAAAAGCCCCGTGAAAATTTGTCTCGGGTCGCTGCGCGACCCTCGACAAATTTTCTACGCGGGGCTTTTCTAAACTCGAAATTTTACTTCGTGCTTAGTCTGGGAGTGGAAAACACTCGTTAGTTTAAAATACATCACAACTGGTCACGTAGTTTAACAACAATTATGGGTCCTAGGAGTTGTCAAATAAGTGAGTTACTCAACTGTTTCCAAGGCACTCTTTACAAAACACAAAACAATAAAATTTTACATATAAAATGTACAATAAACTAGAAGTACGATACATCATTGAATTCAGAAAAAAATATTCTTCCAAAAAATATAAAAATCCAAAATGGCGCCCATAAGAAAAACAAAAGTTTAATGCTTAATCAAGGATTGGATGACACTCGTTAGACAAATTTCAAATTGTTTAATACTTCAGTGACCATAATTTTAAAATTTGTATGTGTATGTATACACGATTCCATTTGTTTCTGGATCTCGCCTAGCTATGGAAAAGTGACAGTTTAAGTATTGTAAATGGGGCTGGTTGTGTTTTAAATCAGGGTTTTTAAATGTCACTGTCAGATGTTCGATTTTAAGGTTATAATTTCTGACTATTGTGATCTTACACTGTTGCCTGTTTTACAAATTTTCAGATATAAAAGGATAATAATATGCAGTTTTAAGATTAACAAAATTTACTACTTGGTTTTTGTACATACAAACACAGCAATAATATTGTATATAACAAATATAATGAATTCGGCTCTGCAAACTTATTTCGTCATCCATTTGTATTTCTCGCTTGGGTCTTCCCGTTAACACATTTTAATTACTTATGATATCATAAATTATTGCAACACTGTTAAAATAAGGAATCAGGAGTGGCAACTAATAAAAAATGTAAATGTTGATACTGCAACATAACAACACGAAAGCATGGCTAGGCGAGATCCAGAAACAAATGGAATGGTGTATAATTAAAGTTTAATTACTTTTTTGCAAATTCGTTTCTTTTTAAAAGCGGAAAAACTAAAGAGTTTATAGTATTTATAATATTTACAAAATGGTATTTGTTTATTATTATTTTTTTTAGATTTTAAAAATATCAAACATTTCCTCTGAAACCCACATTTTGTCGATTTTCGGATAATTCTCAACTTTGGGCGCATATACTAGCTGCAATTATTAAGACACAGCAATGAGTAAAAGTAAATCTTATTTTAATATACAAAATTACGAAAACGTTACTCGTAAAAATGCAAACAATGTCGTAATAAATAAGACAACTTAAGACGATAAATATCCATTGAAACAACTACTTCCCGTGCAAATACACCTCCGGATATTGAATTATACAATGAAATATTTAAAATCTTTTTTAATTTGATTTGTTACAACGCTCTATTAAAGTATATGTAACGTTTAGGTCAAATTCTCTTCAAACCAACTAACAAATACATTAAAAATGAAAAGTTGTCTTATTAATTAAGACATTGTTTGCATTTTCACGAATAACATTTTCGTAATTTTATATATTATGTTTAAAGTGTGCAAACTATAAGAAGCGTAAGCTCATTTTCTCAAATTAAAATAGTTTTGAATTTGAATTTATCTTGTTTAAAGCTTATTTTGTTTTAAATACACAAGCTTAAATAATAACCGTATGGATTTTAATTATAAACCAGTTTCATAACTCTGTAAAATACTATTCCAAACAGTTACCAACCGCATACTTCTAAATAAAGTTTATTATAATTTCATATTTTATCAAAAATATCTACAAAATGTCATTTCCATTTTTTGTCTTATAATTAATTGAAGCTTTAAACATATCTTTGACCATGATGCTTATTCTGGTGGTTTTATTGTAAATTATGTTCACGAAAGAGAAATTAACAAGAGTAAGTGAACATATCTCATTAGTATCTAGAAGGGGCGCAAACGTGTTGAATAATTACCGTGGAAATAAGACAACCCCATTGCGCTGCAAAATACGACCTGCATGATGGAATATAATAACAATAATAGTAACAGTTATTGTTATTATATTCCATCATATGATTGCATTTTGATTTGATTGCAGTAACGTCACGACTAGCAAAGTTCCAATTTCAAAAAACTATCGATTATATCGTATATCAAAGTGTAGATAGGTAAAATATCGTAATGAAAAGTATCGATATTCAAAATATTGATACTTTTCGATACCATATATTTTAGATTTAATATTTATTATTATTTAATACTGCAAATTCATTTTTATAAGACCTTCACTTAAGATAAATAAGATTCTCAGGAATAGCTTAATGACGGTTCTGAATTTGTTAAAATTTACCCTTTACAAACAAAAAAATATATAATAAGTCAATGTTTTACACGCGTGGCGCATGAAGTAAAATTTCGAGTTTAGAAAAGCGTGAAAATTTGGATTTGCCGGGGCGCGACTCGCTTTGCTCGCGCGCCCCGGCAAATCCAAATTTTCACGCTTTTCTAAACTCGAAATGTTACTTCATGCTTAGTCTGGGATTGTAAACCACTCGTTAGAATTTCTTAAGAACTTGAAATTCAATTGTCTAGCGATAGTCACAAATAAATAACTAAATAATATGGGAGTTTATGACTGTTATCATAATAATAATAATAATAATATACTTTATCCACAACCACTCTATAAGATTATAATTATACATACTAAGAGTCAATAATAATGACGTTTATTATAAATAGGTTATGAAACCTGTGAGTAATATTTTGACTTATCACTGCTCAACTGTGAATAATAAGAAATCACTACAAAATCAGGATACCTCATGTTAATCAATTTTGACACAAACATAAACAATTTATAAATTGAAAGCAAATTGTGTTAATTGTGTTGTGATAGTGTGGTTAATAGTTTATCGAAGGTGAAAGAAGCAACATGGAATCCGATCCTGACTTGTTGACACCCCCGGAAATAAGGGACGCGGCAGAAATCGCTTCCATCAATTTGTTGCCTTAAAAGTCTCGCAACATATACCAAAGTACATACAACACGTTTTGTGACTGGAAAAAAGAGAAAAAAGCACATTCTTCAACTGAGTCGGTAGTTTTGGTGTATTTTACTGAATTATCAAAAAAATACAACACCTCATCGTTGCGGCAGAAGTATTCGATGCTAAAAAGTACATTGAAAATCTTTGAAAACATCAATATTGGAAACTATGGCAAACTTCTAGCTTTTTTGAAAAGAAAAAATGAAAGGTTTACTCCGAAAAAAGCCAACTCTTTCTCCCCAGAAAATGTTAACAGTTTCATTGCAAATGCACCGGATGACAAATTTCTTGCAACAAAAGTAAGTTTTAAATTATTTTAATATTTTTTAAAAATTGCAGTAATTTTTTCTTCAGGTTGCATTAATTATGGGTTTAATGGGCGCTTGTCGTTCAAATGAGCTGTATAACATGAAAATTAAAGATAAAGAAGACCTTAATTCCTGCTATATGATTAAGGTGCCAACCACAAAAACTAAAATTTGTAGGAAATTTACAGTATCTGGTAATTTTTACCACATTGTAAAAAAATATTTGTGCCTCCGAAAGCAGATAAACTGTGATTATTTCTTTCAAAATTTTCAAAATGGAAAGTGTACTAAACAGCGAATTGGTATTAATAAATTTACAAAAATGGGAAGGGATATCGCCAGTTTTTTGAAAGTACCCAATCCTGAGCAATATACAGGCCATAGCTTTAGAAGAACCTCAGCCACCATTTTGGTTGATGCTGGTGGAGACATCACTGCGTTAAAACGTCATGGAGGATGGAAGTCAACTGCGGTTGCAGAAGGCTATATTAACGATTCTTTGGAAAACAAAAAGGAAACGGCCAGAAAAATTGCATCGTCAATAGAATCGACAGCAAATAATGTAACAGCTGCATCTTCCAGCACAAATTCCGTTAATTTCGATATTTTGGATCAAACCGTAAATCTTGGTGTACCCACTTCAATGCCCCCTATTGTGTTTAATAATTGTTCTAACGTTACTATTAACATTAATCCTAATAAATAGTATTATTATATGTATTTCTTAGTTATAATTAAAAGTAAATGATTTAATGAATTATGTTCTTATTCTTGAAAAGTTGCAGTAAGCAAGAATGAATATACATTTTGTGGTTGTGGATAAAGTATAGTATTCTACTCGCGCATAATGGCTATTAATCATTCGAATGATTTACTCCACTCGCCTGCGGCTCGTGCCGTAAACCTCATTCTCATGATTAATAGCTTTCATTATGCGCTTGTTGAATAATATACTATTATTGCCCAACAGATAAACCAATTACAGAACAATTTAATTATAATATAATATATATAAACGTATAATAAAAACTCAAATTTAAATTTAGAATTATAGATAAACTTAAAGAAATAAGAAAAAAAAAAGAAAAAATAGCATAACAAATATAAAACTATAGTGAAGAGTAAGTAAGATAAACCAATTACAGGACAATTTAATTATAATATAATATATATAAACGTATAATAAAAACTTAAAATTAAATTTAGAATTATAGATAAACTTAAAGAAATAAGAAAAAAAAAGAAAAAATAGCATAACAAATATAAAACCATAGTGAAGATATTAAATGATTGGATTTGGTCTCAACTAACAACGATGTCATCAAATAGCCGATTAGCATTTCTACTCGAATGGAAAATTGGTGATTTTAATAGAGTGTTAGTCTTCGGAACAGGCAAATAAAATGTGTTAGAGTCACAGGATGATAGTCTGGGTACATATATATTTACTCATCATAATCATAATTAAAATCATAATGATACTAAACTCAAAACTGTTGACATTTCATTATAATCACGACAAATCGTCAAGAACTTGAAAACTACCGAAAATCGTGAAGAATTTATGAAAAGCATTGATATTTTTAAATAAATAATTTTTCTAAATTATACATAATCACGACAAATCGCCAAGAACTTGAAAACTACCGAAAATCGTGAAGAATTTATGAAAAGCATTGATATTTTTAAATGAATAATTTTTCTAAATTATACATTTAAAAATATCAATGCTTTTCATAAATTCTTCACGATTTTCAGTAATTTTCAAGTTCTTGACGATTTGTCGTGATTATTATTTTACGAAAAGCGTCAAGATTTAAAAAAATCAACTAATAACTTCAGGGATTGACTAGATTTTTATTAATTTTAAATATTCCGCGAGCACAAGCCAGTTTTTTTGCCACGGGCGCCAGAGGACCTAGTTCCGGCCCTGAAAAATGGAGTATGATAACTTAAACAATGGGTCAGTGTTAGACCTTGATTAAAATATGATTTTTTAAAAATATTATTGTTTTATGAGCGTTTTACAAAAAAAACAATATTTGGTTTAGTGATTTTCGCAGTTTGTTCACTTTTTTTCGATTTACCGGTTTATTCACTGAACGCTCTGGTTTATAAAATCCTCAGCGAACTTCATTTGTTCAAAAAAGAAATCGATTCATAGTATAATAAGCTATAAATTGAATTGTAGTTATTTGTGTACTTTTTAAATATTGCGCTCAGTGTAATCGTTCAAATTTCAACATTCGTGGATTCGTAGATTGTTATTTCCTTTTAATACTGCGAGAAGTTAATTTTTTTTTTCTGGGGAAAATATACTGCTTACAGTTTTGTAATATTGGTAAGATAATTTGTATTTTTTTAATTTTCTTAAATTAAAAATGTTTCTTAAAAAACCGCCTTTTTCTCCAAAGTGAGAAATATTTTTTTTTATAATTCCAAAAATTCACAGACTCTACCATCAGCATCAGAAACAGTTAAGGTTTTTCATTTTTACAATAAAAAAGTTCAGAATTTTCCTCTATTCTCAATTAAAAAAAATAAATAAAAAATAAGATGTTGGTAATTGTCTAACGAGTGTTTCCACTCCTTGATTAAGCATGAAGTAATTATTTCGAGTTTGGAAATGTCTAAAAATTTGGTTTGATCGCGTAGCGAAGCGGAACGACCAAATTAAATTTTCAGGCTTTTCTAAACTCGAAATAAATATTTAGTTTATAAAAGCCTGAACATTTGGTTTGGTGCATTGACCGTTGGAGTTTCAGGAGAAAAATAATTAACCAGTGTGAATTATTTCATTTGTTTTAGCAAAATGTAGACAACTGTCACCATTCCTAATTTATCGCTCGTAGTTCTATTGTTTGTGTTAAGTTAGATAAGAAATAGTGAAGTTTGGTTAAGTTGTATGACAAATTGTGAAATTTTAAGGATTTGAACTTTCACAATTTGTTGCCTAAGCTAACTTTAGCATTACTCATCTAAACTAACCTAACTTTACAACTTGTTATATAACCATCAAATTGTGAATTTATCCCCTAATACAGCTTTACGGTTGATAATCTAACCTAAGTAAACTTCGAAGCCTAAATTGGATGCTAACCTAAACTAATTTCGCAATTTGTCCCTTAATTTGTTAAAACGATTTTTTAACCCATTTAGCCCTGGACTTTTTCTGGTGCCCAAAAATATGTTTTGAACACTGCATATTATTTATTACTATCTCAGATATACATAGAGTTTTTCTTTTAAGTATACATATCTTAATATACTACGGGTGTGAAGTTAGCAATAGATCCAGCAATAGATTTAAAAAAAAAATCATATCTCGGAAAAAACAAAAGCAAATTAAATGAAATTTGAAGACATTTACTTCAAATAGCCTAAATTATTACCCCAAGAAATATAAAACCCTTAACTTTTACCCTTCATATTTTTTCACCCCTTCCAAAAATATGTTATGATTTTTTTAAATTTGGCAATATTTCATAAAGTTACTTTTTAGCTCAAAACATCTCTATAATACCTTCTTTTGATTATGAAAGTAGACACATTAATGATAAGAATAACAATTTTTATTTATCTATGGCCCTTTGCCAAATTCAGAAAAGATAATGTTTAAATCGTTGCACATAATTCCATACGCATATAAATCCATACGACGAGCAGGAGATTATTATTTTATTAGATGGGCGTAAAGTGCCTTACACTTTTTTTTACTTTTGCTTATTAGAGTAAACACACTCCTGATAAAAAGAAATAATATATGATACATATCAACATTTAAGAAGATTGTGAATTACAAAAAAAATATATATTACATTTAAAGACAAGAAAAAATGAAAGGGTAATTTTAGGGGTTGATCTTCTTTGTGCTATTAATTAAGATGTATTCCTTAGTAATATTTTGTTTGATTTGATTTTGCTTTCTCGGAAATATTGATGTCCATATTCACGGGGTTAAAAAAATATTTTAGGGGTGAACAGGGTGACGAAACGTTTTTTTTAGGTGATAACTTAGACATCTCTTATCGTGTATTTCAAATTTTATTCGATTTGTATTTTTTTCTCTGAGATATTAGTTTTTGAAATCTTAGGGTAAAAAAATAGTTTAGTGGCGAACGGGGTGTCGAAACGTTTTTTCGATTTCACTTATCAAAAGAAGGTATAATAGAGATATTTTGAGCTAAAAAGTAACTTTATGAAATATTGCCAAATTTAAAAAAAATCATAACATATTTTTGGAAGGGGTGAAAAAATATGAAGGGTAAAAGTTAAGGGTTTTATATTTCTTGGGGTAATAATTTAGGCTATTTGAAGTGTATATTTTCAAATTTCATTTAATTTGCTTTTGTTTTTTCCGAGATATGAATTTTTTAAATCTATTGCTGGATATGCTGTAAATCTTCAGATATTCGTTGTTTTTACAATTTTTCAAATTGAACTTTTTAAACGAGTGTTTTCCACTCCCAGATTAAGCATGAAGTAAAATTTCGAGTTTAGAAAAGCCTGAAAATTTGGTTTGGTCGCGTTTGGTCGGTCACGACCAAACCAAATTTTCAGGCTTTTCTAAACTCGAAATTTTACTTCATGCGCCACGCGTACTAAACACTCATGTGATGTGATGTTAGGAGTACACGTTTTTAGCATACTGCTTTAGTAGAATATTTTGACCTTCACCTAAAATCAGTATTTTATACGCGTGGCACATGAAGTAAAATCTCAAGTTTAGAAAAGCCTGAAAATTTGTTTTGGTCGCGTAGCGCTACGCGCTACGTGACCAAACTAAATTTTCAGGCTTTTCTAAACTCGAAATTTTACTTCATGCTTAATCTGGGAGTGGAAAACACTCTTTTGAAAGTTCAATTTGAAATATTTGTAAAAACAACGAATATCTGAAGATTTACAGCGTATACAGTATATTGAGACCAAACCAAATTTTTAGGCTTTTCTGAACTTGAAATTAAACTATTTTAAAAAACAAACGATTATCGGAAAAGTTACAGCTCATACATGCATGTATGTATATTTAAAAGAAAAATTCCTAGTATATTTTCCAAATTTTAGTGGTGTCAGGGCCGAGAGGGTTAAATTCGTAAAGCTAACCGTTTTAACAAAATGTAGACATTGTTGAGTTATCGCTCGCAGTTCCTTTGTGTTAGGTGTGTTGTCCTAATTTTACTTTAAAACAGTGTTTTCACGCGTGGCCAGGCGCTCCACTTCGCCCCGCCAAATCAAAATTTTCAGGCTTCTCTAAACTTGAAATTTTAAAAGTTAGATGTTTCAAATTGAACACTTTTAGAAAAACAGCGAATGCCTAAACATTTCAACTTTTTTAGTGCAACTTTTCTAAAAACACACAAGCAAAAACAAAGCTGAACTAACCAGGAAACTTTAGGACATTGCTTAAATATTTAGTGCAAAACTAATTTCAGGATTTCTTTTTTCCTGATCAATAAATAAATCAATTAATTTTTTTAATTTTTTATTGTTGTTAAAATTATGTGTGTAATTATTTAATTATTTGTTTAACATTTAGATTGTAGTATCTAGTTGTAAAATTATTGCTTATATTTTTTTTATAGAACTGTTCTTCATACTTTTTGTTTCTCTTAATTTTCCCCGTAATAAGATTGTATGTCTGTTGGGAAAATCAACTTTATTATTATTACTGCTGCAATTACGTGAATGGTGTAATAATGTGAAATATAGAAACACAAACGCACATCTCTAGGCCACTAAATTTAGACCGAGTAAACTCCTCAAGCAGTCTGACTCCAAATATTGTGTTGTCACATACCATGTGCACGTGGTTACAAAAACTTGGCAACAATACCAAGGTATTAATAATCCCATCGTGACAACATGCACGCCCATTCTTACATTGTACATTCGAAGGATTGAAACTACAGACACACCTGATCCTGAACTAAACAAACCCAAAAGACAAAAATAGATGACTTTCAGGTGGGTACAATTTAGGAACATTAAAAGTTCAAATTAGATGACTTGCAGGTGTATTACAGTTCAGGACCTAAGATACTTTTAACAAAGAAACATTAAAAATCAAAATTAGATTACTGAACCAAACACACCAAAAAGACGAAAATAGATTACTTTCAGATGCGTTACAATTCAGGACTTTGGATACTTGTAACAAAGGAACATTAAAAGTTCAATAGATTGAGGTGTTAAAAACCCATATTCACTTTGTATAAATAATATTCTGATAACTTTATGATTTTCAAAAAATATGTTTATTTTCACAACAATTGTTTCGCAATGTTATTACTTCTTCAGGTGAATAAAAGTTTACACTGTTTCTAAGTTGTAACGTACCTGAAAGTCATCTATTTTTGTCATTTGGGTTTGTTTAGTTCAGGATCATGTGTGTCTGTAGTGATTCAGAATTTTATTTATACAAAATTAAAACTATTAATGATTCCGATAGCTAACGCCATCTAATGCTTCATAGTGGCATCGTCGCCGGAATACTGAACACAAATTCAATTTTGACAAAATTAAAAGTTCAAATTAGATTACTTACAGGTGTATTACAATTTTCAGGATTTTAGATACTGTTAACAAAGAAACATTAAAAGTTCAAATTAGATTACCTACAGGTGTGTATTTCTAATTGACAGAGCTGTATTGCTGAATCCATAAAAGCAAGTAAGTAAGAAGAAGTACAGAGCAATCGATAATAAAAAAAACATTGACATTGAACATCTTAAGCTGATCTTTATGACGTATTGTTTTTCGGAGTGAGTAACAAGACAATTAAAGAATGAACATTTGAAGAACATTGAGAATTATTTGGGTAAATTGATAGATTCCCAACAAAATGTGCTGTTTTTCATGGCATCTATTGCAACTAAAGAAGTCCTGGAATTTACGAAATATATGGATTAAGGTATCTCTTGAATGCGGGACACCGCATTCAAGTTGTTCAATTAGGTACTTTTACTGGAAGCACTTAAAACTTTGTGTAGGTACTTATTCAAAATTTGAAGAAAATTGCAGAATAAACTGTATCTGATTGAGTCTTAATAAAATCTGCTGTTTTACTTGACATCTATTGCAACTAAAGACGTCGTTGCAGAATAAACTGGATCTGATTGAGTTTGAATAAAATCTGCTGTTTTAGGTGACATCTATTGCAACTAAAGACGTCCTGGAATTCACGAAATTTGGGGATTGAACGCTATCCCTACGAATAGAGAAACCGCATTCAAGCTGTCCCATTAAAAACTTTGCTGGAAGAAGAGGGAATGTTGGTATTCCTTGGTTTATACCTAAAACATTGGATAGGTACTTTTTGAAAACGCCAACAACGCCAATTATACTGTTTGGTATATGTTTTCAACTTTGGACACTACAATTCCAAACTTTGGATACCTTAAAAAATTTAATTTCGTAAATGTTTATTTTTTTTAACTGGTTTAGGTTGATGGTTGTAGATCCTCTAAGTGAGCATGCATTTCAATTTAGAACTACTTTTGTGAAAATAAACATGCGTTTATTACCTGTACGTGGCTGTCGACGCCACGAAGACTTGTGGGATGACGTCTTGACAGTTTTTAAGCCATCATCAGAAAATATACTCCCTTGACACTGTGGCACCTCTCAAACACTTCAACTCGCCGTTGCCCCGTGTCATAACAATCCTGCCGCACTCTCACCACTGCACACAAAAACGAGGTAACTTTACAAACATGCACTCCGATTTACAACTATTCCTAACTTTTAGGCGCGCGCGGACTTCCTGCTACTTTTTTTCCCTTCAGATAAAATAGCAGGATGTGTTCGGGACGCGATAAGGAACGGACTGGCTTTTTTCGTTTTCGTACAAATAGAGTGAGGGGGACGCTTGCGCTCTACTTGACTAGCGAAACAGTTTGGATTTGGCGTCGTTGAATCGAATCTTACTTTAATTAGAGCAACGTGTGCTCGTTAAGTGAATTAATTTGGATGGCTGATCGAGGATGGAGATATACGTTCGTTTGTAAATGTGGCACAGCGCTGCATTTATTAAAAAGCATCCGAGTTGCTATCAAGCAAGCGTTGCAGTGTTTTTAATTGAATATAGCTCGTCCGATTCTGGATGAAGTTTTTTAAATCGAATCAAGTGGTGGATCGGGAGATTTAATTAAAACGGATGAACTTTCTGTTGAACTAATTATAATACATTTAAGAAAAACTTATGTTATCTTTACTAGAACGGAAAAGCTTCTTTAACCCTTTCAGGACTAGTGGTTGTGTCTAAATTCCACAAGTATTATTGTATCATCGAGTTCAAGTTTTCTTTTTATTTGAACGATTTACAGTCCACTGGTATCGTGAAATAACCACATCCTGCAGGATGAACATTGTATTTTCAGTTAATATTTTGTGGGCTAAAAAATAAATCAATATTATATAAAAATAATGTGGGTCTCAAAGGAATAAAATACCACGAACATACAAAGATACGAATCCTTGTTGGATGGACATGACTTAGTTATAATTCAATGCGCATTTAATTAAGCAGCTTACGTTAATTGATAGAACCTCGATATTAGAGCTAAATAGGATTCGAATCATTCAGAATTCAAATTGCGGATTCTAATCATTTTAGACGATTCGAAAAAGGTACTCAAAAACAATATTAAAAAAACAGGCTTGTGCAGGATTCGAATCATTTTAGACCATTCCAAACAGGTATTCGAATACTTTAGAAACGGATTCGTGATCCGGATTCAATACAATTATTTAGAAAGATTCATAATCGAATCCAAGGACACAGGATTTTTTCTTTTAAGTATACTTTTATATATTCTATATCAGAGCTGGGCAGGATTCGAATCATTCAGGATTCGAATCCTTTAAGATGATTCAAAAGAGGCATTTAAATACTTTAGTTCAACTGGATTCGTGATCCAGGTTCGTTACATTTTTTAAGAGGATTCGTATTAGAATCCAAATGTGGGTGATTCGAATCCTTATAAAAGGATTCGAATATTTATAAAAGGATTCGAATACTTACAACAGGTTTTCAATCGTCAAAGATCATTCGAATTAATTGTGAGGATTAGCTTGAAAAATGTCATTTGTGTGTTTTTAAATTTCTCGTTAAATCACTGTTTTATACG
The DNA here is from genome assembly GCA_932526585.2 of Philonthus cognatus. Classification (NCBI taxonomy): domain Eukaryota; kingdom Metazoa; phylum Arthropoda; class Insecta; order Coleoptera; family Staphylinidae; genus Philonthus; species Philonthus cognatus. The sequence goes on along the minus strand of OW052250.1, from coordinate 26,427,143 downwards.
CGTGGCGCATGAAGTAAAATTTCGAGTTTATAAAAGCCCAGAAAATTTGTCTCGGGTCGCTGCGCGACCCTCGACAAATTTTCACGGGGCTTTTCTAAACTCGAAATGTTACTTCATGCTTAGTCTGGGAGTGGAAACGCTCGTTCGAAACTAAAAAAATCATAAAATTAACGACAATCTTATAAATTCGTGAAAAGCATCAATATTTCGAGTTTAGAAAATTTGTCGAGGGTCGCGCAGCGACCCGAGACAAATTTTCTGGGCTTTTCTAAACTCGAAATTTTACTTCATGCTAAGTCTGAGAGTGGAAACGCTCGTTCGAAACTTCAAACTGAATGCTTTGATAAGAACAATAAATGACTGAAAATGTTTTTAAAGATAATAATCTAGTTTTCAAAATTTTGTTTAATATTATTTGAAGTAAACCTGACATGGTAGCCACAATCTGAAATGTTAAATTTTTCCGGCATTTCCCTAATTCAAGATTTTTTCCCTGACCTTTCAATATAACTTTCTCCTGTGGGAAACCTCCATTTTGTTAAATTGTTTTCATTGTTTTTGTCAATATTTAACTTAATTTTGTAAATTTTTACGTGTTCTGTAATTTGCCTGCTGATTTTGACAAATTTAATAATATCATATGGCTTTTTTGTTAGTGTTTTAACAATTTCAATATAATTTCATGACTTTTCTCTGACTTTCCCGGTTTTAATGATATTCAGTGAATTTTTTATTTAAGTAATTTTCAGGCATTCCTCGATTTTATAATATAGTTCAATTTGAAGTTTTGAACGGGCGTTTCCACTCCCAGGCTAAGCATGAAGTAAAATTTCGAGTTTAGAAAAGCCCCGTGAAAATTGTTCGAGGGTCGCGCAGCGACCCGAGACAAATTTTCGGGCTTTTCTAAACTCGAAATTTTACTTCATGCGCCACGCGTACAAAACCCTGATTTGAAGTGAAGTGTAAAAACACACAAATACATCTTTAATCAGAGTAACAGGAAATCAGATATTTTTTCTGTTATCAACGATGTTCAATGTTAATAATAAATAATTAGGTTTTGAATATTTTTGCTAAGACAACTGGTAACGATATTTATATATTAATGGTTGCAAAAAATAATAAAATCAAATTTATTCTTAAAGGAATTGTATTCGTGATTCGAAAAAACAGGATTCGAATCTTTGATTCGAATCATATTTATCTCTTACGATTCCTTTATTCGAGTATTCGCGATTCGATTCCTTTTTACCAGGATTCGTCCCAGCTCTGTTCTATATAAACATTTGTAAAATGAATGGACATGTTATCAAACCTAAGCAGTATAGTTTGAACTTCACTTTAAATCAGTGTTTTATACGCGTGGCGCATGAAGTAAAATTTCGAGTTTAGAAAAGCCTGAAAATTTGGTTTGGTCGCCCCGCTTCGCGATTCACGAAATGTTGTCGAGGTTTTTAGAATTAACAAAAATTGTGGAAAATTCATAAAACTAACGACATTTTTAAATGTAACAAAAATTTAGGAAGTTTATGAAAGCTATTAAGATTTTTTAAAAAATATGAAGAAATATCATGAAAAAAATAAAAATTGAAAATTCAAAAATAATAGGTGTCTAATTTTTTAAATTCAATTTCACGAAAACTGTCAAGATTTGTAAAATATAAGAAAATCAAGGAAATTCAGAAACAAAGTTTTGAAAATTCAGAAAAATTTAGGAAGTTCACGAAATATTGTCGAGGTTTTTAAAATTAAATAAAATTGTGGAAAATTCATGAAAACCATCGACATTTTTAAATGTAACAAAAATTTAGGAAGTTTACGAAAGCTATTAAGTTTTAAAAAAAAATGATGACGAAATATTAAGGAAATTTACGTAATCTGCCAAGATTTAAAAAATCTACGAAAATTCATTAAAAGTGTAAAATATTTCAAAATTACCGAAAATTTAGGAAATTCATGAAAACCGTTAGATTTTTAAAAATTAACGGAAATCTTGGAATTTCATGAAAAACTTCAACATTTTCTAAGTTAAAGAATATTATGTAAATTCATGAAAATTGCCAAGAATTTAAAAATTTTAAACTTATGAAAGAAAAGTATCGACATTTTATAAATTAACAAAAATTTAGGAAATTCAGGAAAACTGTCAGAATTTTGAAAACTAAAGGAAATATTAAAAATTTACGAAAAGCGTAAAAAATTAACTAAAACTTTGAAAATTCTGAAATCTTGAAAACCATTAAAGTTTTCAAAAAGCTAAACGAGTGTCTTCTACTCCCAGACTAAGCATGAAGTAAAATTTCGAGTTGAGAAAAGCCCTAAGAATTTGGATTTGGACGCGCAGCGTCCAAATCCAAATTCGGGCTTTTCTCAACTCGAAATTTTACTGCATGCGCCACGCGTAAAAAACACTGATTTAAAGTGAAGATATTGGGATTTCAAACTGAGAAATATCACGAATGCCAACTGTCTAATAATCTAAACGCCATGTAAATTTATAAGATAAATCTGCCATTATAATTTTTAATCTGTTGTGTATATTGTTTGTGATTTTATATATTTTAACTTAATTATTACTTTTAACTTATTTTAGACTAAGCATTATGTATTAATTTTAAATGGATATCCGTAAATAAACAATAAACAATAAATTACATTTTCTTTACGATTTTCGCGTTTGTTTATTTTTTTGATGAATGTCCAAGATTTTCCGTGATTATCAAAATCTTTATGTTGAAACGACAAAAACATTTCGAACATTTCTTAAATTTTCAAAATATTGACGCTTTTTGTAAGTTTGCAAGATTTTTTTATAAAATTGTATTAAAATTGATGATTTCAATTTTTAATGGAAAAAAAGTCATAGTTTATTTTAATTTTTAAGTAATTTTCCAAGTTTCCAACGTTGTTTTATCAAATTTTATTAAAAGTGATGTTTTCAATTTTTAATGGAAAAAAGTCATAGTTTTTTTAAATTTTTAAGTAATTTCATTTCTCTTTATACTTATAATTTTACGACGTTTCTTAAAATCCCTTATTTTTAATAATAAATAACTTATTTTGTTATTAATTGATATTAAAAATTGATCAACATTTTTAAAAAACTAAACGAGTGTTCTCCACTCCCAGACTAAGCATGAAGTAAAATTTCGAGTTGAGAAATGCCCTAAGAATTTGGATTTGGACGCGCAGCGTCCAAATCCAAATTCGGGCTTTTCTCAACTCGAAATTTTACTTAATGCGCCACGCGTACAAAACACTGTTTAAAGTAAAGATATTAGGATTTCAAACTGAGAAATATCACGAATGCCAACTGTCACAATAATCTAAATGCCATGTGATATTATAAGATAAATCTGCCATTATAAATGACATTTGTTTGTTCTATTTGTAAACCGGCGTCAAAAATTAACGAAAACTTTGGAAATTCTAAAATCTTGAAAATTCTAAAAACTAAACGAGTGTCTTCCACTTCCAGACTAAGCATGAAGTAAAATTTCGAGTTGAGAAAAGCCTTAAAAAATCCAAATCCAAATTCGGGCTTTTCTCATTTCGAAATTTAACTTTTTTTTTTTATTAGTGGTTTAACTATTGTTTTACACACGTCAATAATACATATAATATAAAAATAGTAGTAACAATATATATAATAATCGTAAATATGAATAATAATATCTATACCTATGTGACAAAAGATTAAAAAAAATAAAAAACAGATGTCAGATGTGAGAAGAAGTGTGAGATCACCAACCCCAAACAATAGAAACACATAAATGATACAAATACAGTTTTAAAATAATAAATAAATAAATAAACATTAAAATAAACAAACATTAAAATAAAAATAAACATTAAAATAAAAATAAAATCAGAGACGATACAAACGATTTAAAAGAGAGCAGTCAAAAGTAGTAAAATTAACGTCTTAAAAGTTAAGGGATAAAAATAGTGTTTAAAATATAAATAAATTAACATAATAAAAAGAAAAAAAAAATTACTTCAAATGTAACTGACGATAAATAGAATTACTAACGATACAAACGATTTAAAAGAAAGAAATCAAACGAAGTAGAATGTCAGTTCGCTACTATACTAATGTGGTAAAATTGTACTCAAGGTACTCCTCTTCATGCGCCAAGCGTACAAAACACTGATTTAAAGTGAAGATATTCGGATTTCAAACTAAGAAATATCACGAATGCCAACTGTCATAATAATCTAAATGCCATGTGAAATTATAAGATAAATCTGCCATTATAAATTACGTTTGTTTGTTCTATTTGTATAAAAGCCTTAAAAATTACTAAAACTTTGAAAATTCTAAAATCTTGAAAATTCAAAAAACTAAACGAGTGTCTTCCACGCCCAGACTAAGCATGAAGTAAAATTTCGAGTTGAGAAAAGCCCTATGAATTTGGATTTTGACGCTGCGGGCTTTTCTCAACTCGAAATTTTACTTAATGCGCCACGCGTACAAAACACTGATTTAAAGTGAAGATATTAGGATTTAAAACTGAGAAATGTCGCGAATGCCAACTGTCATAATAATCTAAATTCCATGTAAAATAATAAGATAAATCTGCCATTATAATTACATTTGTTTGTTCTATTTGTATATTGTTTCTAGTTTTATATTTTAACTTATTTGTTACTTTTAATTCATTTCCGTAAATAAACATTTAACATACAAATTAAATGTGATATTACCGACTAACTGTCAACTGTCATGGGCGTATTCACTTTTAAATAAAGCTCGTCCGAGAATGCAAAGCAATATCTCGTTGTTTTCCGACATTTCTAAACTCTCTAAACACAACGTTAAAGCAAGCGTTAAATATATGACGTTTGCGTTGCCGCTTCACCACTCGTAATAAATCCAGGCGATAATTCCGAGTTGTAATAATAATAAAACTTTCATTAAGAAAAAACTTTGATTAACCTTCCTTTATATCGAACAAAAGAAACATAACTTTGAAAGAGAAATTATAGTCGCATCATAATAATGCCAATTAACTTTAACTTTAACTTTATTTACGGAAATCTCCATTGTAATGTTTACATTATACAATCATTTACAGACTTGTTTATAATCCTAGGTAATCCTAAATAATATTAATGAGTAATAATTAAGTAAATCCCCAAATGGTTTAAAGAACTGACTCAGTGTTGCAAACGGCTTTATAAATTAACGTTAACGTTATAATTTCAAAATTGTTACACTAATTATCACAGTTTCATCACAGACATGTTACACATTGAATGTACAAATATTGTAAGTTAAAATATCACAGATCAGTTATCACGTAATCAGAAATTGTATATCACAGGTATGTTTCACATTGAATATACAAATATTGTAAGATAAAATATCACAGATCAGTTATCACAGAAATTGTATATAACAGACATGCCAAGACAAAACGTTAACAACAAACCCAACAAACAACAAATTAATATGAATATACAATGATAAAACTGAGACAAAAATGCAACAAATAAATATGAGAGACAGATAAATAAAATAAATAAATAAATAGAGACAAATAAAAAGTAAAAAATAATATATTTACATCCTACTGCTTTAGAACTAGATGACATCTGATAAATGAATGCGTTGTAATTTATTCTTAAAATGCGAAAAAGATTGAGCGAATAAATGAAAATCATCATTCTTCTCTAACGCGTTAGCATATCGCATCATTCGATGTATGGAACTAAACATTCCGTAGTTAGTTTTGTGAAACGGTATTCTGAATAATGGCTTTTGCCTTGACTGAGCATTCCTTGGAACATTGAAACTCAGTGCACCAACCAGCTCACTACAGTCAATAAAGCCATTAATCAATTTGTATAAGAACATAATATCCAGAAACTTTCTCCTCTCCGCTAACGATTTAATATTCAGCCTAGTCAGCATTTGACTGTGACTAAACTCTATGCCTGGTTCAACTATTCTATAATGCATGATTCTTAAGAATTTGCTTTGCACCATTTCAATTTGCCTTATTGCGGTAGCAGTGTATGGAGCCCATAATGATGAACCATATTCCAAGTGAGGACTCACAAGTGCCAAGTACAAGGTTTTTAATGTATTAGGGCTAGAGTCCACAGCAAATCTACGTACAAAACCTAATAGAGACAAGCTTATATTGCAAACTGCAGTAATGTGTTTCGAAAATCCGAGATTGGAAGAGAAAAGTACACCAAGGTCTCGAACTTCCGAGACACGCTGCAGCTCGCAACTACCAATCAAATAGACGTGATTTACTGGGGAACGTTTGCAGAAAGAAATGTGGACACATTTTTTCATGTTAAGTTCGAGTTTGTTAGTCTCGCACCAGTACGCAATACCTTGTAAATCCTCCTGCAGTTTCAACCTATCTTCGATAGTATTGACATTTTTGAAAACTTTTAAATCATCGGCATTGAGAAGAAAGTTACTGGATTTTAATACCGATCCAATGTCATTAATAAAAAGCAAGAATAGGATGGGCCCAATTAGTACTAACATTTCAATGCACGTTCAAATTCATATTGATAAATGGAAGTTTTATGTTATTTGGTGTAGATCTGGGCCCTCTCCTTGCTGCGTCACTACAGCTAAGCCATAATTCACCACTTTTTAACCATTCATAACTCAACGTAAGGCATCTAGCACCTAACGTTTTCGGACGGGTTTTTAGGTTAGGTTGAATGAATGTACATGTACACTTCTGTGCAATAAAATTAAGTACAAGTCTTATGGCTATTTTTCACAATATTTTAGTTGTATAATTCGGGTTTGTTTTAATTGCCTAGCAGCAGTTTCAATAAATAATAAAACACCATACCACTTCTTTCCTGCTCCCAGCGTTTCTTAACTCTGAAAACAGTGTCTTTACTGATGTTCACCAATCGAGCAAATTGTCTAATATAAAAACCATCTTCAATTATAGTTAGAATTCGATTTTTTGAGTTGTCTAAATGACGCGGTATTTTGAAATTTAAAAATTGACATATTTACGTAACTATAATCTGTTTAAAATTGAATTTGAGTACCTGGTGCCGGAATACTGAACTATTCCGGCACCAGGTACCCACAGACGCGTTTCGGACTTCAAGGTCCTCTTCAGTGTGGTCCCGACCCAGTGCTGAGGAATACTGAACATTTCTGACTATTTCAAGCCAATATGTGAAAACTATTAATGATTTCGATAGCTAACGCCATCTAATGCTTCATAGTGGCATCGTCAGTGACACGAATGCACAAAGTGCATATACAGGTCACTGTTTCGTGGACGAAACAGTGACCTGTATATGCACTTTGTGCATTCGTGTCACTGACGATGCCACTATGAAGCATTAGATGGCGTTAGCTATCGAAATCATTTATAATCTGTTTAATAACTAGGAGGAGCGTTTTAAATTTCACGCGCCAAAACCTACAACTCTGATTGGCCGAGAGCGCGCCCATTTTACACTATGCTAATTATTAGACGCAACAGCTGACAACCTTAATTCGAAGCATTACCGAGTTGCAACTTTGTTTGTTTCGTAATAACCTTTTGTGCGGTGTTTCTTTAGCATAATTAAAAGTTAGTTTTGTTTATATTGTTGTGGTGGATTATGGACCCAGTACAAGCTCGGTGATAATATCACCTTCACCTCCAAAAAAGCGTAACAAGTTGGATTTGTGTCATTTATATCTGTCTGCAAAACAGTGCATAATAAATATGTATAAACAGATGATAACAGATGATCCACATATGAAAATGACTGCTTTTATATCAGATATTGTTGGTGCAGTAGGTGAGATATCAAATAGCATAAGAGTATGCATCAAATAAGAAAATGTTTAATTTTTAGGAGTTGAAAATTCCACTGTCTATCGTACCATTAGCGAATATAAGAAATCCGGAGAGATTTCTAGCCCTACACAGCTTGGAGGACATAATTACAAGTTTTGATGACGCATTGAAGAGATCCGTGTATAGTTTCTTCTATGAAAATGAACTGCCAACTTTGAATAAAGTTTTAAAAGAAGTAAACGATTATGTAGGCATGCCGAAGATGAGTCGTTCTACCTTGTATAGTTTTATGAAACAAATTCAATTTTAAGTAAGATATAGACTAGAGCTGGGCAGGATTCGAATCCTGGATTCGAATCCTTTTAAAGGATTCAAAAGAGGCATTCGAATACTTTAGTTCAACTGGATTCGTGATCCGGATTCGTTACATTTATTTAAGTTGTATTCGAGTCAAAATGTGGGTGATTTGAATCCTTAGAAAAGGATTCGAATCCTTGTAAAAGGATTCGAATACTTACAAAAGGATTTGAATCGTCAAAAATAATTCGAATTAATTGTGAGGAATAACATGAAAAATGTTTTTTTGTGTGTTTTTAAATTTCTCGTTAAATCACTGTTTAATGCGCGTGGCGATGAAGATGTATTTGTGTGTTTCTGAACTCCACTTCAAATCAGTGTTTTGTACGCGTGGCGCATGAAGTAAAATTTCGAGTTTAGAAAACCCCGAAAATTTGTCTCGGGTCGCTGCGCGACCCTCGACAAATTTTCACGGGGCTTTTCTAAACTCGAAATTTTACTTCATGCTTAGTCTGGGAGTGGAAACCCGAGACAAATTTTCGGGCTTTTCTAAACTCGAAATTTTACTTCATGCGCCACGCGTACAAAACACTGATTTGAAGTGGAGTTCAGAAACACACAAATACATCTTTAACTAGAGTAACAGGGAGTCAGATATTTAGTCTGTTATCAACGATGTTTAGTGGTAATAATAAATAATTAGGTTTTGAATATTTTTGTTAAAACAACGGATAACGATATTTATATATTATTCTAAAAAAACAGGATTCGAATCTTTGATTCGAATCATATTTATCTCTTACGAATCCTTTATTCGAGTATTCGTGATTCGAATTATATTAGGTGATTCGGATTCGTGATTCGAATCCTTTTTACGAGGATTCGTCCCAGCTCTGATAGATTATTATTATATAAATTCCATATTATATTATGAATATAATGTAAATATGTTTTATTTCACAGATATATGGCGAAATGCCGTATAAGCATTGTAATTGATCTGACGATATCGTACGATGGAAAAGAAAATACTTAACCACAATTAAGAAGTACAAAATGGATATTTGATTTTATTTTAAGAGTAATTATGAAATTATTTAAAATTTCCGCCAAATTTATCTAGTGATATTTCTGGTAACTTTTTATAGTGTAAATTGGGCTTTGGCACTTACTCCTTCTAGTTTTTAAACAGACTATAGGAAACTAATCATGTCCGCTTTACACTGTAACATATTTTGTGTACTTAATTTTATTGCACAGAAGTGTACTCTTGGCAATAACTTTAAAGCCATTAACATATTGTCTATATTCTTGGATATACTATATATCATAACTGTCAGCGAGAAGGAAACCCTGGGCGAACTTCTACGGGTACACTTTCCCGGAGGGGAAATCTATGATGGACCACTTAATGACTGGGTCAGCCAGGGACCTGATGCAACTGGCAACAGAACATCTAAGGAAGACTGGCAGGCTGCCAGGAGAGTGGTCACCTATGAGAGAGTCAAATGGGCAATAAACTCATTTGAACCTTTTAAATCGCCAGGGCCTGATGGAATCCTACCCATCATGCTACAGAAGGGATCGGAACTACTGTGGCGAAGGCTTTGCGAGATCCTAAGGGCCAGCATGGCCCTACGATATTTGCCAAGAATATGGAGGCTTATCAGGGTGGTTTTCTTACCAAAGACCGGTAGAACAGACTATTCTCGGGTAAAATCGTACAGGCCCATCAGTCTCATGTCATTTGTACTGAAGACAATGGAATAAATTATAGACAGGCATATTAGAGAGGGGGTACTGGTGACCTACCCACTATCCCAAGATCAATATGCCTACCTTCCAGGTAGATCAACAGAGACAGCTTTCAGCCGACTAACAAGGAGTGCCGAAGCTGCCCTGGAGCACAAAGAAATTTTACTTGCTGCCTTCTTGGTTATAGAAGGAGCATTTGACAATACAGCCTTTAACTCTATAACTGCTGCCCTGAGAAAGCGGGGGTTGGAGGAAATTAGCTGCAGGTGGATAGACTGCATGCTAAGACAAAGGATGGTCTACACAACGTTCGCTGACCAGACACTAGCATCCAGGGTGGCCGGTGGTTGTCCGCAGGGAGGAGTTCTCTCACCCCTGCTGTGGAACCTGGTCATGGATGGCCTGCTAGTGGATCTCAGCAACGAGGGATACTCTTCCCTAGGATACGCGGATGACCTAGTCATACTCGTTGAGGGAAAATTTAACAACACGATCAGAGAGCGTATGCAACGTGCACTGAACGTGGTGAGCAAATGGTGTGCTAGAGAAGGACTTAAAGTCTCACCCTCGAAGACCACCCTGGTACCATTTACACGCAGGAGGAAACTGGCTGGCCTTGGACCGCTCTTTCTAAATGGTGGCAACCTGAAAATGTCGGGTGAGGTGAAGTACCTAGGAGTAATCTTTGACTCCGAACTGACCTGGACCCCTCAAATCTCAAAAATCAGACGCAAATCGGAAATTACCCTTGCGGTAATTAGACGAATGTACGACCGACAATGGAGGCTCAGACCAGGAATGGTATACTGGCTGTACACCAGAGTGGTCAGACCCGCAATCATGTATGCTGCTTTGGTATGGTGCCCTAAAGCCACACAGCATACAACCATACAAATACTCAGCAAGGTTCAAAGACTTGCTTGTATTAGCATAACGGGGGCTATGAGAACCACGCCCACTGCAGCCATGGAGACGGTTCTAGACCTCACACCACTTCATATTCTGATAGTGGGGGAGGCAAGACTGGCACTGTATAGGCTGCAATTATCATCGGGCAACGTAAGAGTTGATACCCCACACAGAAGACTCTTGACGGATATAGAGGGACCTCTCCTGCAAATGAGGTCGGATCATATGGTAGTCAGATATCTTGAAAATACACTCTTTAAAGTCACTATTCCAGACCGCAACGAATGGAACGGCTTTAGGGAAGATATACACAAACAAAGTGTGATCTGGTACACGGACGGTTCTAAATCAACCACAGGTACTGGATCAGGAATCTATAATGAAAACATGAGGACAGGCTATGCTCAACCATTGGGTAGCCTGGCATCAGTCTTTCAAGCAGAAATATTCGCAATCATAGAATGTGCGAGAACCAACATAGAGAAGGACTGTCGAAACAGGCAAATCTATATCATGTCCGATAGCCAGGCGGCACTGAAGGCTCTCCAGAGTCAAAAGACTTCATCCAAACTGGTATTGGAATGCTTCAATACCCTGAATGACCTAGCGAGACAGAACAAGGTTACGCTTGTCTGGACGCCGGGTCACTCTGGTATTGCGGGTAATGAAAAAGCTGACGAGCTAGCAAGGCAGGGAGCCACCATTTCATTTATGGGACCCGAACCTGCCTTGGGCATAACAAAAAAGTCGAGTCGCCTTGAAGTCAGGAAGTGGACTCGCAACAAACACAAGGAATACTGGGAAAACAGACCAGGCCTTAACCATAGTAAGGCCCTTATAAAAGGGCCTAACTCAAGCCAAGCTGCAGGACTACTAACATTGAGTAGGGCACAGCTGAAAACAACCATAGGACTGCTCACAGGCCACATGACTGTTAAAGAGCATCTAAGGAAAGTCGGGCTATACAACGGCGACACCAACTGTCGCCTCTGTAATACGGCACCGGAAACAACTATGCACGTTCTGTGCAGGTGCAATGCGCTGGAGAGCAAAAGACGGCTCATATTTGGGAACAGACAAATGGAACCAAATGATTTCCACGCGCAACCTCTGAAGGACCTGCACAAGCTAGTGCAGGGCATCGAGTTCGGAATAGTTGCGTGAGTGTAATAATATTGGGGCAGTACAATAAGCCACCTAGGCTGCAGTGCATCTGGATCCGAAAGGAAGACGGCCCCCACAGGAAAAAAAAAACTGTCAGCACTTGCAACTAAAAAAAAAATATTTTTACCGATTTCTGATAAAATTTAATAGTATTCAAATAAAACATCAAAATTAAATAAAACTTAAAAACAAATACTTCTAAAATGACAAATGTTGAATTTTAAATAACTTTTATTTTATATAAAACTTGAAAAATTTAATTGTATTGACACCAGATGACAAATCTTCAAAATTAATCAAAATGGAGTTTTTTCACAAAATGAATTTATATTAAAAAGACAGGAAAACAAATTCTTGAAGTATATTAATACTACCTAAATGATTGGGGGGCAAATTTGGTCTCCGCCCCGCGTGCCTACAACCCACGGTACGCCACTGCGTTCATCGATGCATTTCCTTCTGCAAATATACGAGTTATTAAACACCATTCATTTTCTAAATTGCGGACTCGATGAAATAAAACCACAATATCAGTTAAAATCCATTAGAGGGAAAACCCCTTCTCATCTCTGTATTTGCAGAAGCTTTCGGCTTGATCTTGTTTTCTCCCCAGGAGGACGTTGCCCCCGAAACGCCCTCGACAAACTAAGTGAAAAACGTGTGCGAATCTCATTCTTCTGGAATGATTCCGTTGGGAATCCCGGGGGTAGGTCTGAATTCGCTTGCCCTCGTAACACGATATTTCGAGATGTAAATAAAACACGAGGACGAGCGAATGCTGGGGGAGAGAAAATTGACGTGTGATTGATGTTCCCATTGGATTTAGCCTACACGCACAGCTCGGTGAATGTAATTTAATTCTCGTAATGAAATAATATGACGGATGAATGTCGATAAAATCGAAGTTTGCTTTGTATCAAATGTCGCTTGATAGCATTTAAAAATATTAGGACCTGAGTTTTGAAAAAAAAAGACGAGGTAAAGGTTCGTTATGTTAAATGGAGACATTGTAGATTTTAATGAGACAATAGTACGGATTTAGCCCAGGGGTCTCCAAACTACGGCCCGAGGGCCACATCCGGCCCGCGGACAAATTTTGTCCGGCCCGCGGAGAGCTAGCATACTTGAAAACTCATATTTTTTATAGCAAATTAAATTTAGTTTACTGAAGTATTCTAATTTTAAAGGCATATTGTTATGGTTTTGGCCCTCGGAACTTACTGGAGTAATCGGTATGGCCCTAAGGCTGGAAAGTTTGGAGACCCAGGATTTAGCCTATACGTACAGCTCGTGAATGTAATTTAATTCTCGTAATGAAATAATATGACGGATGAATGCCGATAAAATCGAAGTTTCCTTTGTATCAAATGTTGCTTGAAAGCATTTAAAAATATATGGACCTGAGTTTTTAAAAAAAATTGACAAGGAAAAGGATGGTTGTGTTAAATAAAGACATTGTAGATTTTAATGAGACAAATAGTATTAGTTAGAATGATACACTGAATTAAAAGCTAGACTCGCCTAATGAATTTGAAGCGGAGCGACCAACTCAATTTTTTCTTCTGTTCTAAACTTAAAATTTCACTTCATGCTTAATGAAGGAGTGGAAACACTTGTTAGAAATAAATTTCAATTAACTAACAGTTGAAGAAATGCATTTTCATAAAGAAAATACCGTAACATAACCTCCAAATTACTGTAAATTGAACTAGAGTGAAATTGGAACCCATAACAATGCGTTGTTGCGACGTTCATTTTATAAATAGTTCAAAACTAACAGTATCTAGATTTTGTACTATTTGTACGGAATGTTATATATTGTTTGTACGAAGTTGACGATAATTTTTGATCGATTTTTTCTGGATCTAAGTCAAGTACAATTTCGAGTGTAGAAAAACCTGAGCATTTTCAAGCTTTTCTAAATTTGAAATTTAACTTCATGCTTAATCAAGCACTAGAAACACTTGATAAAATAAAAACTCTAGATAGCAAAAAATCATAAATTTTAAAATTGTTGCAGGCAAGTTTTAAAACAAATAATAAATTATCTGACGAATAGAAAATAAAATGTTCTTAACTGAGGAAATTATCTACTTGAAAATTGACAAAAAGCTGTCAGAATTGATCAAATTTATAAATAGAATTAGTATGTATAATCTTGAAGATTCAACACAATTTTTCAATCAACTGAACAAAATAAAGGCTAGTATTTTATAAACTTTACAATATTTCAGTGTTTTACACGCGTGGCGCATGAAGTAAAATTTCGAGTTTAGAAAAGCCCCGTGAAAATTTGTCTCGGGTCGCTGCGCGACCCTCGACAAATTTTCTACGCGGGGCTTTTCTAAACTCGAAATTTTACTTCATGCTTAGTCTAGGATTGGAAACACTCGTCCTTGATTAGGCATGAGCAAAAATTTTCAAATTTAAGTATTCGAACATTGATTCATAAATATATTCAAATATTCGTATTATTCGAATATTCGACTTATTCAAATATTTAGATATTCAAATAGTCGAATATTCAAATATTCAAATATTCAAATATTCAAATATTCAAATATTCAAATTTTCAAATATTCAAATATTCAAATATTCAAATATTCAAATATTCAAATATTCAAATATTCAAATATTCAAATATTCAAATATTCAAATATTCAAATATTCAAATATTCAAATATTCAAATATTCAAATATTCAAATATTTAAATATTCAAATATTCAAATATTCAAATATTCAAATATTCAAATATTCAAATATTCAAATATTCAAATATTCAAATATTCAAATATTCAAATATTCAAATATTCAAATATTCAAATATTCAAATATTTGAATATTTGAATATTTGAATATTTGTATATTTGAATATTTGAATACTCAAATATTCGAATATTCAAATATTCGAATACTTAAGTACACGAATATTCAATTATTAAAATATTAAAATATGTCCAAAAATATTACAATGACCAAAAAAACATAAGTAATACGATACTGTCAAAAATTTCAATATATTTGTCGAAAATGAGATTTTGTTACAGTTATAGAATCACATTATTAATATAAATCGTTATAATTATGACAATATATGAATGAGCAAATTACGTTTCTTTGTGTCAAAAATATAGAACAATGTCAGTAATAAAAATATATTGATTGATAACTGACACACTAAACTTATTTAACTTGTCACTTGGTTAAATTTAAGAGCATTTCACATTAAATTAGCGTTTCATACGCGTGGCGCATGAAGTAAAATTTCGAGTTTAGAAAAGCCTAATTTGGCTCGGTCGCTCCGCTTCGCTACGCGCTCGAGCCAAATTTTCAGGCTTTTCTAAACTCGAAATTTTACTTCATGCTTAGTCTGGGAGTGGAAGACACTCATTTGCTTCATCATTGAAACAAATGAAAATTGACGTAATACGTTTAATGTAGTTTTATTGACATACAGGGTGTCTACGCTAAACCGTTCGTTAAAAGTTTATGGGGTTGCCGTTGCACTAAAAATTTGAAAAAAATCCTTGTCATACGGTTGAATCAGTTCTCCTTATGTGAAATATTTTCAACTTTATATCACTTCCGGTTTCACCGGAAGTAGCACCAAATTTGTTATTTTAAATGGAACACCCTATATATTTGTAATATTTTGGATTCCTCGTTTAAATTGCAACATATTTTATTCGAACATATGTACACTTATCTCTTATAGTTTTCAAGCAAAAAAAATATTACTAAAATTCTGACCTCTAAAAGGCATCTTGAAATCTGTTTGTTTTCATGTTAGGGCAGCGGTGGCCATTTCTGCAATCGTGCTATTTAGACCAAGGATGTTATATCTATAGATCACTAACTTACATCATAACTGCTTTTTGAAAGCGAAGCCAGTCCGCCATTTGTCAGGTAGGAATTTTGGGTGGGAAATTTAAAATAAATGGATAAATCATAGACATAATTAAGATAAAATCATAAATATATATTTAGGTTTAAACAGAATGCCGATTTTTACAGTCCTTGACACTACACGAAACTACCATATTGTCTATTATAATTATAATATGAGAATAAATACAGAAACTGATACAATTTACAAAATTGCCACTAAAAAGCTGCGTTTCAATCTGTCGAGTTGACATTAAATTCAGCAAACCCGAATTTTAAACAATTGAAATTCCTACCTGGCAAATGGCGCCTTTCCCCCCACCACTGGCTTCACCTTTTTAGCGAAAGTTAGCGATCCATAGATATAACATCCTTGATTTAGACCGATTGATGTTGGCGATTGGTATTGGCGGGTTAAACTTTTAAGCTAGTCGAGGTTATGGATGTGCGAAATTATGTATTTAATAATATCTATTATAAAATTACTAAACGTAAGGAGATTCGTGAATTACTGCAAAGTCAGAAAATAATAGTGTTTGTGTAAATAGAGTATTGTTTGTGTAAATGAGTATTTACCTACGCCCTATCTAGTAACCGCATCATGCCACACTGTCATCTTGACAAGTATGATTGACATTACGTACACATGCACGTAATAGCCTTGACAAGTACATTACGTGCCGACAGCTGAAAATGACATTTCTTTGGTGTATAGGGAGTTTTTCTTTAAAGTATACGTTTTCCAAATTCAGCTTATTTTCTTTAAATCTTTAGTTATTCGTTGTTTTTTTAAGAGTTCAATTTGAAGCTTTAAACGAGTGTTTTCCACTCCCAGACTAAGCATGAAGTAAAATTTCGAGTTTAGAAAAGCCCCGTGAAAATTTGTCGAGGGTCGCGCAGCGACCCGAGACAAATTTTCTGGGCTTTTCTAAACTCGAAATTTTACTTCATGCGCCACGCGTATAAAACACTAAAATATTGTAAACTCTATGTATATTTGAACCTCACTTGAAATCAGTGTTTTATACGCGTGGCGCATGAAGTAAATTTTCGAGTTTTCACAACTCGAAATTTTACTTCATGCTTAGTCTAGGAGTGGAAAACACTCGTTTAAAGCTTCAAACTAAACTTTATTAAAAAACAACGAATGTCGGAAAATGTACAGCTTTATTTCCTATATATTGTTCAAGTAGTAATTTAGTTTTCATCATTGTCGTGGTACTATTAAAAATTATTACAATAAATAAGTTGTTCTTTCATGCTTATTGTTTATTTTGTTAAGGCGTAGGTAAAGTATCGTACGTTTCTCGAGTGGTATGGCAATTACATACTCGCGGAATACTGCACTCGCCGCTGCGCGGCTCGTGCGCAATATGTCCGCTCATATGTAATATGTTGTATACCACTCTCGTTACGTAATATACTATTAACTAATTATATTCAGCAATGGAACTAAATTTCTCTAATATTAAATAAAATAAAGTGTAATTGGGCATTACCCATCGATAAATGTATTTAATATACAGCTAAAACGAAACAAACAACACACAAAATCAAAATGGCCGGACTATCGGCCAACATATATCACAAACAAAATCCAAACATGTTGAATGTTGAAAATTTGACGAACGAGCCCATTAATACAACGTGTAATGCTGTTGCAATATTGATATAACGTTATTTGTTTATTTTTTGCTCAGTGGGTTCTTTATACACCAGTTTATTTCCAACTGAAAAAGACATTCCAGCGCAATTGTTTCTTTTAAAAACACTCTGTTTACTTTTTTTATTATTACAAATTCGTAAACGCCTTATTTCGTAACAATTCCATTTTCTTCTTCTTCATGAAGATAAAATTATTTGATGTGATTACGTTATTATAAAGTCAACAATTGTCCGCAAATGTACAGAGTATACGAATACATAAGGATATGATATATAAAAATGTTAAATTATTATGTCATATATTAATGATTTTTGTTGATTTTGAAAAATGTAATCAAATTTAAGTTCGGTTTTTTTAAATTTTGTTTAGTGTTCTTACTGATAATACATATTATTGCTATTTGTATTATGTTACTATTTATTTGTAGCTTTTTGTCAATACTTCTGTTGAAATAGAGGATGTCTTTTTTTTATTTGGTAAATTTTAATTTGTGTTAATTTTACAATTAAGAAGAGTATTGTTCATTTTTATATTTATATATTTTATCTAAAATAAAATTTATTATTTGATTTACAAATCAATTCCAATATTATTCAGTATCAGTATTTTGTAAATACAAAAAATTTGAAAGAAATAATTAAATATCAAAAAATGTATTTCAATAATTTTTTTGAGATTTATTAATTTCTTTCGTATTTTCATTTCTTTTTTATTTTGATGTTTATTTATTTTTCCAAGACAATACTGAAAATTGAATAAAATTAGAATTAATTTTTATTTGAAATTTTCAAGATTGGCAAAATTACCATTACATCAATAACGTTTTTTTTAAGTTAAAACGTTATTGATGTAATGGTTATTTTGCCAATCTTGAAAATTTTGCTCAATTTCAATATTTGTAAATATTGACGAATTTAACTGTATTGTTTCGAGTTTACGTGAAGTGATTAATCACATTGACGAAT
Source organism: Philonthus cognatus (assembly GCA_932526585.2). NCBI lineage: Eukaryota > Metazoa > Arthropoda > Insecta > Coleoptera > Staphylinidae > Philonthus > Philonthus cognatus. The sequence continues at coordinate 26,408,714 of OW052250.1, read as the reverse complement.
TGATTTAAAATTATTTTTCACAATTTTTAGAATAATTTATAATTATTGAATTAGCTATTTTTATTAATTTCAACGGTTTGCTTAAACTATATTTTTAGTTTTCGTCATTTCCAAAAATAACTTTCAATTTTAATTAACTTTGAGAAACTTTAATTTAACACAATCTCACGTAAAATAAATCTCATGAAATTTTTATTAATGTAGTTGTATGAGTTACGTGGAGGTGTTAAGTCACTTAATTAAACACAGTTATATTCCTTTCTTCACTTTTATTTTTCTTGCTAGATGTACATTTCGGGTACTAAGTACCCATTATCAATAGCTAACGCTAACGCTAACGTTAGCTATTGATAATGAGTACTTAGTACCCGAAATGTACATCCAGCAAGAAAAATAAAAGTGAAGAAACGAATATAACTGTGTTTATCGGACACTTTTTTCTCATTAATCACTTGGTAAAACATTTTAAAATATAATGGTTTGTAAATTAAATTCACTTGGTTTTGTTTCACTTATATGTATTTTATTTTACTAGTTTCGGCTTGATGCCATTATCAAGAATGATGTACAAATGGATTTGTTTGGGAATATATACAGTTTCGAGTTTTAGGTTTTATTGGGAAATAAGGGCATTTAATATCGGGGAATTCCAAAGGTCTTCGTTGTCGTTGACCACATTTTTACTTGCCTTTATGGCTTTTGAAATTTCTAAACCCTCCCGGTAGTTAAGCGTTAATCCCTTATTACCTGTATGCAGAATTTTTAAATCGTTTGAAGATAATGGCATTAAGCCGAAACTAGTAAAATAAAATACATATAAGTGAAACAAAACCAAGTGAATTTAATTTACAAACCATAATAACTGTGTTTAATTAAGTGAATTTTTTTTTATTAATTAACGAAAATCTCGAAATATCGAAAATCTCTATATGTTGAAAGTATGATAAACATTTTTAAATTGACAAAAATCTCGAAATATTGAAAATCTCATAAAAATTTTGTAAATCAAGAAAAATCTAATAAAAATTAAATAAATCGTTGAAAATCTCGAAATATTGAATATTTTATAAATCTCGAAATATCGAAAATCTTGATATGTTGAAAATCTGATAAGAATCTTAAATAAATCTATGAAAATCTTAAAATATTGACAAGTTGACGAACGTTTAATAAATCGATGACAATTTCGAAATATTCAAAATCTGACGAACATTTTATAATTTGACAAAAATCTTGGAATATTAAAAAGTTCTGAATCTCTCGAAAATGTTATAAATTATCGAAAATCTCAAAATATCGAAAACCTCAAAAAAACTGAAAATCTGAATAGAATTGTACAACTTGATTATTACATAAGCTATACATTTTATTTTTATATTGATCAAACACGCTATTTGTATTTTTTTACTTTCATGTGTAGTTCTTCTTGATATTATGTTTATTTTTTGATGTAGTAAATTTTAATTCATATTAATTTTTACAATTAGAAGAATTTACGTTATTGTTTCAAGATTTTATTTACAATTAAAATTATTATAATTTAAAATCATGATTTCAGTAAATTTCTTGAAATTTAATAATTTCTTTCACATTTTCTTTCCGTTTATTTTTAAGTTTTGCTAATCGAAAATACTGAAATCTAATAAATCGAATAAAAAATAATATTAAAAAAAATATTAGTTAAAGTTTCGATTTATTTACCTTTATTATTTTTATCAATTAACAAACTTAATTTGCTTTTAAATTTAACGAACATTTATGAAGATGAAATCCATGGAAATTAATACGATTTTAAAAATTGCTGAAAATTCATAAAAAGTGTCAACATATCCTGATTCTAAAAATGAACGAAGATTCAGGAAATTTAGAATAATCGTAAACAACTTGAAAATCGACAAAAATCTTGAAATTTATGAAAAGCACCAAAAATTATTTTAAAATTACCGAAAATTCATAAAAAGTGTCAACATATCCTAATTCTAAAAATGAACGAAGATTCAGGAAATTTAGAATAATCGTAAACAATTTGAAAATCGACAAAAATCTTGAAATTTATGAAAAGCACCAAAAATTATTTTAAAATTACCGAAAATTCATAAAAAGTGTCAACATATCCTAATTCTAAAAATGAACGAAGATTCAGGAAATTTAGAATAATCGTAAACAATTTGAAAATCGACAAAAACCTTGAAATTTATGAAAAGCACCAAAAATTATTTTAAAATTACCGAAAATTCATAAAAAGTGTCAACATATCCTAATTCTAAAAATGAACGAAGATTCAGGAAATTTAGAATAATCGTAAACAATTTGAAAATCGACAAAAATCTTGAAATTTATGAAAAGCACCAAAAATTATTTTAAAATTACCGAAAATTCATAAAAAGTGTCAACATATCCTAATTCTAAAAATGAATGAAGATTCAGGAAATTTAGAATAAGCGTAAACAATTTGAAAATCGGCAAAAATCTTGAAATTTATGAAAAGCACCAAAAATTATTTAAAAATTACCGAAAATTCATAAAAAGTGTCAACATATCCTAATTCTAAAAATGAATGAACATTCAAGAAATTTAGAATAATCGTAAACAATTTAAAAATCGACAAAAATCTTGAAATTTATGAAAAGCACCAAAAATTATTTAAAAATTACCGAAAATTCATAAAAAGTGTCAACATATCCTAATTCTAAAAATGAATGAAGATTCAAGAAATTTAGAATAATCGTAAACAATTTAAAAATCGACAAAAATCTTGAAATTTATGAAAAGCACCAAAAATTATTTTAAAATTACCGAAAATTCATAAAAAGTGTCAACATATCCTAATTCTAAAAATGAATGAAGATTCAGGAAATTTAGAATAATCGTAAACAATTTGAAAATCGACAAAAATCTTGAAATTTTATGAAATGCACCAAAAATTATTTTAAAATTACCGAAAATTCAGGATATCAGGATCATGAAAATTGCAAAGATTACCAAAATTGATGATAATTCAAGAAAACCGTGAACATTTTAAAAATCAACCAAAATTTAACATAACTGGTAACATTTTGAAAATCAACGGAAATTTTATGAATACGAAAAATCGAAAATAATTTAAAAATCAACTAAAATTTTGCAAAATTCTTGGATTCGTCAACACTTTTTAAGTTAACGAAGTTGTAGGAAACTAATGAAAACTCAATTTCGAAAAAAGAGGAAAATCTAGGATATTCGTGATGGAGTATATATTTTTTTGATAATTATTGATAATGATAGAAATTCGCGCAAATATTTTAAAAATCGAAGAATATCTTGAAAATAATCGAGTCTTTACAAAACAACTAAAAACTTGAAAAAGTCATCGATTATTCTCTAACGAGTGTTTTCTAATCCCGGATTAAGCATGAAGTAAAATTTCGAGTTAAGAAAAGCCCGAAGAATTTGGATTTGGACGCGCAGCGTCCAAATCCAAATTCAGGCTTTTCTCAACTCGAAATTTTACTTCATGCGCCACGCGTATAAAACACTGATTTAGTGTAAAGTTCAATATATACTGCTCATTTCATATTTAAATTTTTATACAACTTTTAAAACCTTGGCAGTTTTCATGAGATTTCTAAAATTTCGAGATTTTCGTCAATTTGTAAAGTTTTCATGAGATGTTATAATATTAATCTATTTATTGTCTAACAGGAAACATTTCCCAATTACAAAACAAAAACAAAACAAAAGCCTGGTACATATAAAAATATAATAGTAATTAAATTACAATAATTCAATTGTTATTGCTATTAAATTTTCAAAGATTTATAAAATTTTCAGATTTATCTGTTTACACATTAAATGCAAATTTTTTGATTATCTACAATTTTTCCTAACAAGATTTTTTTATATGATCAATATTAAAGCAAAATTAAAAAATGCTAAGAGTAGACTACCACTTCCGGTTTTCGCATTTTCACCAAAACTTGATCGAATACTACTATTGCAATAAAAACCTTAAGTTTATAGTGTCATCTTAATCGGTTTAGACTTTATCGTGGCGACAGAATTAAAGACAGACATTTTTTAAAAATCAACTTAGGGGAGATCAAAATGGATATATCCACTAAAATTTTTGATTTGAAAATTTTCGCGAAAATAATACTTCCCCTTTGTTTTGCATATGGCGGAAAGTAATAACAGATTATATGTATTTTACATTTACCAACATGTTTTGAATTCATGTGTACAAAAAGTTGGTAAATTTACAATCCTTGGATGGAATTTTAATATACTCAATGACATTAGAAGCGTAACACCAAGAAGGAATGATTTTTTTGAATTCATATTTTAGCAACAGAGTGACTATATTTAAAGCATACATTGATAACAATTTCAACCTTGTGCCTTTTATATTTATTGTGAAAAAAAAAAATTCACTTTTTCTTTTTTGATAAAACTATTTATATGAGCTGTTTAGTACAGATGTTTTTAGTTTTCGTGTTTCCGTTGAGTGTGTTAAGCTTAAATAAAATGCCTCGAGTCCGAAGACGTCCACAATATCACCATTTGAGCGATTTTGACCGGGGTCGAGTTATTGCTTATCGAGATGTCGGTATGTCCTATCGCGAAATTGCCCGCCGTATTGATTCCACTGCAGCAACTGTAATACGTGTGTATCAGGTATGGACAGAAGAAGGTAGAGGAGCAAGAAGAAGACCAATTGGTCAACCAAGGCGTACCACAGAACGTCAAGATCGGCGCTTAAGACAAATAGCCCTGCGAGACCGTTTCGCTACTACGCGTCAAATCGGTGATCAATGGATTGGAGAAGAAGGTAGGCCCGTTAGTATGCGAACCTTATATCGCCGCATTCAATCCTTTGGGCTTCTTTCGTACCGTCCAAGATTAGTGCTTCCTTTAACAGCGAGACACTGTCGCCAAAGGTTGGACTGGTGCAGAGAACGGCAGCATTGGGAGGCAGAATGGCACGATGTCGTATTCAGCGATGAATCACGATTTTGTCTAGGCACGCATGATGGCCGTAGAAGGGTACGACGCTACCGTGGAGAACGACCTGATCTTAGGTTTGCTATTGAGAGGCATGTACACAGGACTGCTGGAGTAATGGTTTGGGGGGCTATTGCTTATGGTAGTCGATCACCTCTTGTATTCATTCGAGGCAGTATGACAGCTGCGCGTTATGTTGAAGACGTCATACGACCGACTTTGTTGCCTTATTTAGATGGCCGCCAAGACGTACTTTTTCAACAAGATAACGCACGTCCCCATATTGCTCGTCGAACTATGAACTTTCTTAATGAAGCTGGTGTTAATGTTTTGGCGTGGCCGCCCCGTTCGCCGGATTTAAATCCCATTGAACATGTGTGGGATATCATGGGAAGAAAAATATTCTCTTTGCACCATCCTCCACAGACTCTAGCACAGTTGATCGATGAAATTCAAGTTGCTTGGAACGAGATGCCCCAAGAAGACATCGACCATCTCATTTTGTCGATGCCCAGACGTCTACAGGAGTGTATACAGCAAAGGGGTCGCCAAACACATTATTAATTTTTTTTAGATTGTTTTTTAATAAAATTTCTTGAAAATGTAATCATTTTATTCTTGATGTAAGACTACCATACTGGCAAAAAATCAAGTTAAAATAATAACTCCTTCTGGGTGTTACGCTTCTAATGTCATTGAGTATACAAACAAATATAATACTAAAGAAATTCAGTTTTCACGTATCGATTTTCTTACAATAATTCTTTAAGCATACACATTCACCATTCCGTTTGTATGGAATAGCATGTGTCGGATATACTTGTACATATATAATTACAATCGATTTTCTTTTTCTACCAAATCAGATTACTTCCTTCCCCTTCGAAATTTATAAGGCTTGCGTTTACATTCGGCAATCCTTTCCCACACAAATCACCGCAAATTACAGTTTTCCCGCAGCGGCGCAACCCATAAAACCTGACAAATGAATTTTAAATTCGCTGCGATTTGTTCGATTGTCCGGACTAATGTTTATAAATCGGCGGGAAAAGGGATGAAGGGAGGCGATAAACAATCAAATGCCTCCTGCCGGTGAGCGGATCTATAAATAAAGGAAACGACGCGGATCGGCGAAATACGGCGAACGTTGCGCAATCGCCCGATTAAACTTTAAAAATAAAGGGCGACGCTCCGCGGCGCGCGGCGTCGCGACGCCCGCTGTGAATGAATAATTGAGCGACGGTGTTCGGGATGGTGTATATAAATCAGCGGGTGCTGACGGGAACAGCTGGATTATATCAAAATATTGTTTTTAATTTGTAAAAAATGTAACTCGAGTGTTCTGTCAGTATCTTCGGGCAATAGATTTTCAAAATTAATCAGCTTCATTAATAAATGCTAGCATACGACTTTAGCACAGTTCTCGCGCTGTCAATTCCAAATTTTCTGATTTTTCTAAACAACAAATTTTACTTGATTTATAGATCAAGAAGTGGAGACGCTTGCTTAGAGTAAATTTCAATTAAATAATTCAGCAGAAGAAATACATTTTAACAATTTGAAACAAAAACAGTATTACATAGTCTTTAAATTACTCCAAATGTAACTGGCGTAAAGTTGGAAAATATGAAAACGAACAAGCTTTTCGGAAATAGCCGATTTAAAGTGTGGAACATTAAAGATCGCAAGTAATACGTCAACCGAAATTGTACTATTTCATTTCAATCCGAAGTTAAGGGTCAAGTAAAGAATATCTCCTAAACAATGTACTGTAAGTGGCCGATTTTATATCAAACTTAATATCAGTTATTACTTATTAATAATGAGTTTTAGCACTCGAAATGTACATACATCTAACGAATAAAAATAAAAGTGAAGTAGGGAACAAAAAAGTGTTTTCATTGTGATTAAATACTCCACATATCTCAAATAAACAATTAGTTAATATCAGTGTCAGAAAATACAGATAGCTGTTGCGTTACATTTCCAAAACATCACGCAAAAATAATTTAAAGTAACGATTTTATTTTGTGAAGGTATTCTACGAAGAGAGCAGTTCAATCAGGATAAAAACTAGCAGATCATCAGAAATGCTGGGAATGTGGCACAGGCGAATAAGTCTACTGAAAGGGAGGATAGGCCATATGGAAAAATGAAAAATTATCCAGTAGGTTGACTTGGTTATTTTATGAGCCGGTAGAAATATTTGCAAAAATATCAATTCAATAATTTGTTGACTGTCTAACTTTTTATAGCCAAAGAAGTAGATGGATAAATTCAAATTCAAAACTATTTGAATTCGAGAAAATAAGCTTACGCTTCTTATAGTTTGCACACTTTAAACATAATATATAAAATTACGAAAAAACTATTCGTGAAAATGCAAACAATGTCTTAATTAATAAGACAACTTAAGACGATAAATATCCATTGAAACAAATACTTCCCGTGCAAATACACCTCCGAATATTGAATTATACAATGAAATATTTAAAATCTTATTTAATTTGATTTGTTATAACGCTCTATTAAAAATCAAATTAAATAAGATTTTAAATATTTCATTGTGTAATTCAATATCCGGAGGTGTATTTGCACGGGAAGTAGTTGTTTCAATGTATAGGAAATTATAATTTTCAAACGAAAACTTAAAAAATTATTGCTTGAAAAAAGTTTATATACAATTGAAGAATTTTTTGTTTAAAGAAATTGTCTATGTCTAATTATTGTTTATATTCAAATAGGTACATTTTAGTTTACACCCTTCAGCTGGATTATGACGTTTTCCTTTTGAATGCATGTATTGTTTAGTGATGAACAACTGTATGTAATTTACAAATGGAAATAAATTATATTATTATTATTATTATTATTATATATTTATCGTCTTAAGTTGTCTTATTAATTAAGACATTGTTTGCAGAAGTAGATGGGTTTAAGCATTATATTTTAAATCAGTTTTTTTCTAGAAAATGTGAGGCCCGTAGCAACCAACATTTTTCTAGGCTCTTAAACATTTTTTTTTTTAGAAAACATTAAAAAATATAGATGTTCCTTCTTTCTTGTCAATATTTTCTATTTTCGTTTTAAACCGTTGTGCCGCAATTTGTATTCAAAGTTGATTTTGTTGGTGGAGTTATCATTTTTTGCGAAGTGACACAAAATGTAGAAAGTTTGATCGTTTTTTTTAATTACTTCGACCTGCGACACAGTAAGATTTTGGATTCAGATAAGGGTTTATTTTGACTTAGAACAAGTGTATGTTTTGACTTGCGTTAATACTGTATTTTGACCTGTATTTTTCGACCTACAACAAGGCTACTTTTTGACCTTCTTCAAGGCAATATTTAACCTGTAATAAGATGATTTGTATAAAATTTTCAAAAATCTTTACTTTCAGTAGTTTTATACTTTTCTTTAGACATTGTTTAAACGCTTAAGAAATTAACTCAAAATAACGCGGGCCAAAGGTACTTATGATTTTTTAAATAATTTGTTCCATCCGAGGCGCATCGAACCCAGCAATAAGTTGATTTTGTTTATTACATTTTAAAAAAACTTTACTTTCAATAGTTTAATACTCTTATTTAGACATTGTTTAAACAATCTCTAAAGAAATTAACTCAAAATAACGCGAGCCAAAGGTACTTACGATTTTTTCAATTATTTGTTGCACCCGAGACGCATCGAACCCAGCAATAAGTTTATTTTTTGTATTAAATTTTAAAACATCTTTATTTTCAGTAGTTTAATACTGTTCTTTGGACATTGTTTAAACAATCTCTAAAGCAATTACCCGAAAATAACTCGAGCCAAAGATACTTATGGTTTTTTTAATTATTTGTTTTATCCGAGGCGCATCGAGCCCAGCAATAAGTTGATTTTTTTTTATTAAACTTTAAAAATCTAGGTATGGGTACTTAAAAATGGTTATAGGGTAGAAACATTTTCCATATGAAAAGCAGCAATTACAATGGACAAATGTTGCTTTGTAGAGTTTATTTTACTCATATTATTTTTAAGAGGTTGCGAAATGAATGAATTTCGCCTTATTTATCACTAAAAATAATAATTAAAATTTCTGGATGACCATGGTGGATGCGCTGGGTCATTACTGGAAATATTGCTAGCTTCACAGACATTAATCTATAACAGAGCTATAATTAAAAGTTTCACCTGAGATAAAGGAACGCTATATGTGGACTTAAAATAAGATTACATTTTGACAATCATACGTTTGTATATTGACCCTCAATACATTTTGACCCATGACTAGGCTATATTTTTACCTGTGATAGAACTGTATTTAGACCTGATCGAAGGCTCTATGTTAGCATGTTGTGGTTCAAAATATAGCCTTGTTTCAGATAAAATAATAGTCGACTAGCCTATAATAGAACTATATTTTGACCTCTGACTGGGTGATACTTTGACCTACAATGAGACTATATTTTGACCTAGGATACTGCAATATTTTAATCTGAGATGAGGCTCTATGTTGGCCTGTGGTAAGGCTTCCTTTTGGCCTGTGACTAGGCTATACTTTGACTTGCGATATAGCTTTATTTGGCTCTGACACAAGGCTCGTTGTTGTCCTATCGTAGGTCTAAATAGAGCCTTGTTACGCATCAAATGTAGCCATATGTTATAAGGCTATATTTTGACCTGTAATACGGCTTTATTTTGGCCTTTGACCTGTGATAAGGCCATATTGTAACCTACGATATGATAATGTTTCGGCCTACGATAAGGCAATATTTTAACCTGAGGCAAGGCTCTAACAAGACTATATTTTAACCTACATATCTTCGAAAAAAAAAAAACTATATCTAGGCAGGTTTTTGTCATTTGTTTTTTGCTATCTATCTAACTAGATGAAAAACATCAACAGTTGACATCTACGATTAAAAATAAAATGTTGATGCGAAGAACGACATTCACGATACAATTTATATTTTACATAAAGATTTACATATTTTTTACATATTTTGTACGAAAGTACTGACATAATTCATAGTTTTCGCCCCTTGTCAATTCAACATTAATGATTTGTTAAATGGTACACGAAATAAATCTTTGTTAGGTTTAGATATACAGGGAATTTTTCTTGTAGATATCATATATATATCCGGATGCATTTTCTGTAAATATCGAAGCAATTGTTGTTTTTATACAAATGTTCAATTCGAAACTTGTAGCGATTGTTATAAAATAAAATAAAACAATTGTATATTTCTGATATCAAAATGGTGTTTGTTAGTTAAGGCCTTCTATATTCGATTTATTTTATGCCGCGAATAGAAACACTCGTCAGAAGCTTTAAAGTGGTCGCTTTTATAAATACAACAAATTCCTGCAAATTTGTCTACATTTGTATGTGTACTACACCCATTCACATACAATGACGTGTAAGAGACGCAATTATTTTAATATGTGAAAATTGATTTTGATGTGTCTGGTTTTTCAAAATAAAAAAAAATCATTTAAATTTGTATTTATTAATACATTTTTATGACACAGAACATTCTTTTGGGAATAAATATCTCGATTTTTCGATGTAGATCTTCACAAATTTGTTGTTTTCATAAAAAGGTTTTAATTTGAAGCTTCTAACGAGTGTTTCCAATCCTTGATTAAGCATGAAGTAAAATTTCGAGTTTAGAAAAGCCTAAAAATTTGGATTGGTCGCGTAGCGAAGCGAAGCGACCAATCCGAATTTTCAGGCTGTTCTAAACTCGAAATTTTACTTCATGCGCCAAGCGTATAAATCTCTGTAATATTGTGAAGTTCAAATATACTATTAACTCTTTAAGACCTGGAATTGTACTAGTGCCAAAATAAATGTTTTGTACACTACATATTATTCATTACTATCTTAAATACACAGTAAGTTTTTCTTTTTAGTATGCATATCTTAATATACTGTTTACGCTGTAAATCTTCAGATATTCGTTGTTTTTACAAATATTTCAAATTGAATTTTCAAACGAATGTTTTCCACTACCAGATTAAGCGTGAAGTAACATTTCGAGTTTAGCAAAGCCTGAAAATTTAGTTTGGTTGTGTAGCGAAGCGGAGCGACCAAACTATATTTTCAGGCTTTTCTAAACTCGAAATTTTACTTCATGCGCCACGCGTACTAAATACTGATGTAATGTGATGTTTAGAATACACTTTTTTAGCATACCGCTTTAGTAGAATATTTTAACCATCATATAAAATCATTGTTTTATACGCGTGGCGCATGAAGTAAAATTTCGAGTTTAGAAAAGCCTGAAAATTTGGTTTGGTCGCGTAGCGCTACGCGCTACGCGACCAAACCAAATTTTCAGGCTTTTCTAAACTCGAAATTTTACTTCATGCTTAATCTGGGAGTGGAACACACTCGTTTACGACTTCAAAATAAACTATTTTAAAAACAAACGATTATCGGAAAAGTTACAGCTCATGCATACATGTATATATATTTAAAAGAATAATTCCCAGTAAGTTTACCAAATTTTAGGGGTGGCAAATGCCACTGTCAGGGCCGAAAGGGTTAATTAGTTTTACAAATGTTTGTTTTGATTATTTCGAAAGGCTGGAGCAATTTGTTTTGTTATATGTAAAAGTAAACTTAAAAGAAACAAATCTTGTATGCTTCTCAAATAAAATGTTGAATCCTTTAAGTCAAAGGGTTAAAAGAAAAATCACCTGCATATATTTTAATTTACTTTACACTACATACTTAATTTGTGACTTTGTTTGGGCCCCCTTAAAATGATATCCTGGCGACGCTACTGCTTATAGGTTTGTTAGACATCCATAACTTTTCAATATTTTGTTAATTTTTTTTAACTTGAGGCACAGGTAAGTTAATAAAATATTTATAACTTTTTGGAAATATTACATCCCACTGAGCAAACAAACTTAAGTTATGTTGATTTAACGTTACAGCAACATTTTATGTTATTGTAATGTTAATGAATTATGACTAAACTAAATACGCTGCTCCAAGAAATTAACGCACCACCTTACAATTTCTTAAAAATGTATGTTTATTTTATTTCTTTTTTTTCAACCTGTCAAAATACACACAAGATTTCAAAGTATTTTTCGTTATTTCAAAGACGTCAACGTGAAATACACAAAATTGTACACTTTTCTAAAATATTCGAGAAACTGCAGGTGGTTTGTTAATTTCTTGGATTAGTGTATTAAGTTAAATTAGAGCTATAGCACATATTTTGAGACCCTATCAAAACATCCACACTATTTATTCCGCCCGTTATGCTGATCTTCTATAAAAGAAATACACTGGTTTTACATAATTTTGATAATATCTTTTAAATAAAAAAATAAAGTACATCGTATGTAGTAACTTTTAGAAATTTAAACATCTGTAATATTTAGCAGATTCTCCATTAAAAAATACAATTTTAAATGTTAAAATATTGTTATCTTATGCGAATTCTAAGGCCCAGTTGCACCAAAAACGTTGAACTCGAGTTCAAGCTGAACTCAAGTTCAAGATGACAGTTGTAACCTATTGTTCTAATGTCACTTTGAACCCGAGTTCAGAGTTGAACCAGTTTAACGTGTTTGGTGCAACTGGCCCTAAATCCAATTGTGTTGCTATTCTCTTTTTTGAAAGAAATCTCCGTTTTTTAAAAGTTCGTTTTTAGGCATTCATTCGAGATACCCTGTTTATATTTTGATTCAGTCCTTATATTTTTAAAATGTATATATAACTTAGACCATAGCGAAGATTCAAAAACGAAATCGATAAATTTACAGTGGATGTATGCGGGACAAACCTCCCGTTAGGAGACGTTATGTAATCCTCAACGTGTACCGCAACAAAGACAATTTCCAAAAACACACCATCTCCGAAATAGTACAAAATCGATACCAGTATGTAACCGTCCTTGACTTTAACCTCCGCAAGAGTGCAACAACCAACAACAACCGACTGGAAGGCCGTCCGGAAAAACGAGATCCGCAACTTTCGCCGAAGAACAAAACTGGACCAACTTAAACTTTAAACACTTTCCCGACGTTTCCTGCGACAGTCAATTTTTAATTGTGTATGTTAAAAAGCGCGTTGCGTCCCCCTCTCTGATTATTTAAATTTAAAAAAAAACATACACACATATCGACACATAAGAGAATATTTGCAGGACACAAAAACACGGTGCGGTTTACACAGAAAACACAACACAACAAGCACATACACACACACAAACACAAGTACCGAAAGTCGAAAAACCGGCGGGTCGTCGGTGCGCCGCCTGAAAAACTGAAACTGGAACTGCGAAACTGAAACGGGCTGAAAGGGTCGCGCGTGTGGCGCCGCCGTCCAACTGGGTCATACACTAAATACTGGCGACGCTCCGACTGCCGGAATGCCACCACCGAACCGGCGAGGGGATGGTGTTGCTTGATCCTTGCTACATGGATCGCGTTAAAGTGGGTTAAGGAATTTATAAAGACAGGGATGAATGCAATTTATTCCTTAACAGATTCTAAAAGTAATTTCTACAAAAGAACCTCGTAATTTCTACAAAAGAACCTCGTAATTTCTACAAAAGAAATTGACAATTTACTATATGCATGTTTGTATTATTTATACAGGTGACCGACGGGAATCAGACGTATTTGAATTGATCAGTACTCACTTGTCTTTTAATGAAAAAGCTATTTTATTACACAAAAATCTTCGTAATAACATGCCATTTGAAATGCATTTTATAAATGATCAGTACTCTTGTTTCTTTATGAAAAAATTATTCTATTATACCAACATCTTCGTAATAACATACAGTTTGAAATGCACTTTATGAATGTCAAATAATGTGGTGCCCACAGGGGCGGCCCGAGGTTAGAGGTCGCTCGGATGCGAGCTGGTTTATTGGCACCCCAGTTCAGTTTGGCATTTACTGGCAGTCCGATACCATTCATCCAGGGCTGGTCCAAACAAAAGCGGGGCCCGGTGCAAACTTAAGTTGCGGGGCCTTGAACAGGCGCGGATCCACTGGGGAAAGGGGGAACTCTCAGACAATTCCACCATGTCACCTTTATATGTTTTGTATTTAAACTATATTTAGACGCCACAAACGCAATGGGCCCGTTCATCAAAGACAACAGTTGGGAGTTTACTGCCAACTGTTTGGGAATTCTCTGATGACCGGATTGTTAATTGTGAACGTGTTTGGGATTTTTGCAAACGTACAAAATAGACCGACCGGAGTACCGTTCATTAAATACCAACATACATCGCAAACAAACCCAAACATGTTGAATGTTGAACATTTTGATGAACACACATCCATGGACCCAGGTGGGATCATATTGTACTTTTAAAATGACCCTACCCGGCAGGACTCGAACCCGCGGCCCCTGGGTTAGGAAGCAGGGCCTCTACCTACTACCCCACCGGGGTCCCCAAAATCAAAGTACGAGGGAGGATTAAAAAGAAATCTACCTACCCTTGTAAACGAATCACTATCATGATAATTATTTACTGTCAAGTTGTTCCAACTTTTTAACAAGTAGCGGTCAAGTTGTGTGTAAATTATATAATTTTTGCGATTTTTATGAAGATAAACACACGCAAAAATTGGTGTTTTAAAGCTAGAGCATAAAAGCGTGATACAGTTTCTGATAAAAGAAGGCATTCAGCCAAAAATTAACTTGAACGCATGACTGCCGTGTATGGTGGCAATTCTCCATCATATTTTAAAATAAAATTCTGGTCAAAACAGTTCACATGGGGCAGAGAATCCATTCGAGATGACCTTAAAAGTGAACGTACCACGCACGCAAGAACCGAAGAAAACATTAAGAATGTTGAAGAAATTGTGTTAATGGATCGAAGAATCAAAGTTTCAGTTACTACAAAGGAAACAGGAATATGCGAAGCATCTGTTTTGACAATTTTGCATGAAGGTTTGGGCATGAATAAAGTGTTAGCGCGCTGGATTCACCTGGACTCTTGATTCCTGAACACAAGTTGTGTAGGTGAGAAATTTGTGAAGAAAACTTGACGGTTTTAGCTCGTGACCAAGACCTTTTATCTAAAACTATAACAGGCGATGAAACGTGGGCGTTCTACGGGATCCCTTAACAAAACAGGAATCAATGCAATGGATGCACGAAAGATCTCCACCGCTTAAAAAGGCAAAGACACTAGTATCTGCAGGAAAGCTGATGGCTTTATTTTTTTGGGGTAATGACGGCATTCTATGGTTTGAGTATATGAAGAAAGGGACTACAATTAACGCAGGTGTTTACAAAGAAACCATTAAATGTTGCTGTGCGCGAAAAGAGGTGCGGAATTTTGTCAAAAGAATGTCATTGCTGCACGACAATTGCCGAGTTCATAAGGCACTGAAGGCTCTCCAGAGTCAAAAGACTTCATCCAAACTGGTATTGGAATGCTTCAATACCCTGAATGACCTAGCGAGACAGAACAAGGTTACGCTTATCTGGACGCCGGGTCACTCTGGTATTGCGGGTAATGGAAAAGCTGACGATCTAGCAAGGCAGGGAGCCACCATTTCATTTATGGGACCCGAACCTGACTTGGGCATAACAAAAAAGTCGAGTCGCCTTGAAGTCAGGAAGTGGACTCGCAACAAACACAAGGAATACTGGGAAAACAGACCAGGCCTTAACCATAGTAAGGCCCTTATAAAAGGGCCTAACTCAAGCCAAGCTGCAGGACTACTAACATTGAGTAGGGCACAGCTGAAAACAACCATAGGACTGCTCACAGGCCACATGACTGTTAAAGAGCATCTAAGGAAAATCGGGCTATACAACGGCGACACCAACTGTCGCCTCTGTAATACGGCACCGGAAACAGCAATGCACGTTCTGTGCAGGTGCAATGCGCTGGAGAGCAAAAGACGGCTCATATTTGGGAACAGACAAATGGAACCAAATGATTTCCACGCGCAACCTCTGAAGGACCTGCACAAGCTAGTGCAGGGCATCGAGTCCGGAATAGTTGCGTGAGTGTAATAATATTGGGGCAGTACAATAAGTCACCTAGGCTGCAGTGCATCCGGATCCGAAAGGAAGACGGCCCCCACAGGAAAAAAAGAAAAAGGCCGATAAAGTTCACCAAGAAATTAACAACTGCGGTTATGTTGAGTTACAACACCCACCTTACAGCCCTGATCTAGCTCCGTCGGACTATGACCTTTCCCTTAAGCCCTGGGTCTCCAAACTATCTTCTTCGCGGGCCACAAATACAATTCTACATAATAAAGTCGGCCAAGATCCGATTAATTTTATAAAATTATGAAAAATTTAAGGAACAATTGTTACAATATTTCAAAATTTGACATTTATAAAAAAAATTACAAACAATCGCGGGCCGGATTCATGCAAGTCGCGGGCCGGATTTGGCCCGCGGGCCGTAGTTTGGAGACCACTGCCGTAAGCTATAGGAACACTTACGAGAACGTCGATTTTCTTCCGATGAAGAACTAAAAGACGAAATTTCGAAGTTTTTTGACCACTTACCAAAACCATTTTTTTAGAGGATAATGCATTATTGGATGAAATTGCTTATTTTAACCCGTATTTTAGACGCATGTCTTCAAAATTATCATGATACGTGTAGGCGACTCGGGAGTAAGAGCGAATAATTCGTAAACATTCGTGGTTGATCGGCTGGTAAATAAGAAGAGCCTGCGTTGATACCTACAGACCACTACCCTTACCCTTACCCTGCGCTTACCCGTCCTGACTAGCATAATGCCGTAGCGTGTTGATTTCCTTGATGCAAACGGGCAAAAACCGCCAACTGACTGATTGGGCTCCGTTGCTTTGCACCGTTTCAAAATTAGGCCCCCAGACCAGGCTCCTAACTCAGGATGAGGGCAGCATGAAACCATATAGGATTTGCGATACAAGATATATTTACCGGGTGGTACTAACAATTGTGTAAAAATTACATTAAATTATATTTTCTTGCTATTTTGATGAAAACTTTTTAACGGCTACAATAAAATCAATTAAATTTCATATTTTTGTTAACCCTTTCGGCCCTGACGGTGACATTTGCCACCACTAAAATTTGGTAAACATACTGGGAATTTTTTCTTTTAAATATACACACATCTATGCATGAGCTGTAACTTTTCCGAAAATCGCTTGTTTTTTAAAACAGTTTAATTTGAAGTCTTAAACGAGTGTTTTCCACTCCCAGATTAAGCATGAAGTAAAATTTCGAGTTTAGAGAAGCCTGAAAATTTGGTTTGGTCGTGTAGCGCGTAGCGCTACGCGACCAAACCAAATTTTCAGGCTTCTCTAAACTCGAAATTTTACTTCATGCGCCACGCGTATAAAACAATGATTTTAGGTGAACTTCAAAATATTCTACTGAAGCAGTATGCTAAAAACGTGTATTCTGAACATCACATCACATCAGTGTTTAGTACGCGTGGCGCATGAAGTAAAATTTCGAGTTTAGAAAAGCCTGAAAATTTGGTTTGGTCGCGTAGCGCGTAGCGCTACGCGACCAAACCAAATTTTCAGGCTTTTCTAAACTCGAAATTTTACTTCATGCTTAATCTGGGAGTGGAAAACACTCGTTTGAAGGTTTAATTTGAAATATTTGTAAAAACAACAAATATCTGAAGATTTACAGCGTGTACAGTATATTGAGATATGTATACTTAAAATAATAAATGTCTGTATATCTGAGATAGTAATAAATAATATGCAGTGTACAAAACATTTTTTTGGATACCAGAAAAATTCCAGGGCTGAAAGGGTTAATAGAGGCGGTACTGTTGTTTAAGAGGGAACATTTTGGCCGGTACTGTGTTTCAGGGGTACGAGATGACGCTGAGAGAGCAATCTTGCAGTTGTTTTGATCATTCATTGGTTTATACTGCTTGCCGAGTTTTATCACAACGAATAAAATAATTATGACTGCTGAAGGCGTTGTTCATTAGTTTATAACCATTTTCACCAAACACGTTGAGCCCGTTCTGCTCTAAACTTGGGTTCAAGCTAAACCTTAGTTCAGAATGACATCCCTATTGTTCTAAATAGGGATGTCATCCTGAACTCAAGTTCGGCTTGAACTCGTGTTCAACGTTTTTAGTGCAACCGGGCCTTAGATAGTAAACTGGGTAAATATTTACGATTTTAATTTTAATCGACATACAGGGTTTGTCCAATAAATATCGGGACTGTAGTCATTAGGGAGGGGAAATCCACACTTAATGCCATACTGGACCTTACAGGATCCATTATTGATGCATATGAAAACGGTGAATTTGCTTTTGCTACGTACATTGATCTCTCCAAGGCCTTCGACTGTGTTCCCCATACATTACTTTTACGGAAGTTGTACACATACAATTTCAACCACCAGAGCTGTGGCCTTTTGCTTTCTTTTTTATCTAGAAGGCAGCAAGCGGTCACTTATAGAGGTCAGATATCTGATCTTCTTGAAACAGCTTGTGGTGTCCCGCAGGGATCAACACTAGGACCACTTCTGTTTCTTATTTATATCAATGATTTCCCTAAATACATGAATGACTGTAAAGTCATTTTATTCGCTGATGATACAACTATCATTAATGCATCAACTAGTATCGATGCAGCAAATAAACAAAATAGGGAATTCGTATTAAAGGCTACAAAGTGGTTTACTGCAAATAGATTGAGTCTTAATATTAACAAAACTGAAACATCAATCTATGCGTTAAATAATCACTATCTAACAAATTTTAACACAGCTGTTAAATTCCTAGGTGTTTATATTGATAACCTGCTTCTATGGGATCGACATGGCGATGGACTGGCAGCGAAGTTAAATAAAAGCATCTATATCTTAAGAGGTTTAAGGAATAATATTACCCCTGATATGCTGAAAACTGCCTATTTTGCGCTATTTCAGTCCCACCTGACATATAGCATAGTTGCCTGGGGTCATTCTGTAATAAGACACCGAATGTTTGGACTCCAGCGCAAGGCCGTTAGAATCATATGCAACTTGGGGTTTCGAGAAGATTGTAAAGATGCCTTTATTAAACTCAAAATATTAACATTTACTAGTTTATACATATTGCATTGTTTGTTATCTGTCAAGTCTTGCTACGACAATCATATACTGCAATCCCGCAATCACAATTATCAAACTAGAACGCAAAACAACTTATACGTACCGAATTTAAGACTTCAGAAATCGAGAAATGGTATGAACTACTATGGCTTAAAGTTATTCAATGTTTTACCCAATAGTTATCGGACCCTTGATAAAATGTTATTTAAATCAAGGATCAAGATAATATTACTAGAAAACGCATTTTATTCCGTGGATGATTTTCTAGGCCATACATTCTAACTTTTATAAGTTCGATTGCTAATTGTATTTTATTGCTAGTAGTAGTGATAGAAGTATCACTATTATTACTTTAAATTATATATTTATTAGTATTGCAGGAAGAGGTTTTAATTATATATGTTTAATTTTGTAATTTTAAAGTGAGCTGTCCTCTAATTTATTATATTTTAATATACTTGTGCGTCTAGTTCATTTTATTTGTGTTATATTTTAATCATATATGTTTACTCTTGTAATTTTACAATGTTCTATTTTTTCGCACTGATAACATCTGTCTATTTTTGTCTGACCTGTATAAAACTTTTGTTTACAGCACGAATAAACTATTATTATTATTAAAACAAAAATTATGGAGGATATATGTACATTGAGTTTAACATTTTCAAAATATGGCCCTCCTGCATCAATACACCAGCAGCGCCTTTTCTAGTCTTCATACGTCAACAACTGCGATGCTGTTCAGGCACCGGGTCATAGCCTCTTGGACTGCGTGACTCGTCCCGAAAGGATATCCTTTCAGGTTCCTTTTAATCCAAGGAAACAAAAAGAGGAGCCATATCTGGATTGTGCTTTGCTCATCTTCTATGTATTTCCGGCCATCTTTAAACTTTTTATGCCGCTCAAAAGTACGCGTTTTGGATATTGCTTCGTTTTTAAAAGGCTAATGGATGATATGAAAAGCCTCCGTAGTAGATTTGATCAGTTTAACGCAAAATATGATGGCAAATAGCTGCTCGATGCTCTGCTGCATGTTGACTCTCGGCGCAAGTACTAAACCCACTTTCACATAGGGAGCGATGTACAATTTTCAAAGGACGAGATGTAATTTTACCAGATTTACCAGTTCTTCTAGCTTACCTGACATTCCCTACCACCGATATCGCCCATCCACCCCTCCCTCTTAGCACGAGAAAATCTGTCCCGACGTTGAATGAAGAATGATTCCTCATTCAACGGTCCCGATACTTATAGGACAGACCCTGTACATACCAGAGCTGGGCAGGATTCGAATCATTCAGGATTCGAATCCTTTTAGAGGATTCAAAAGTGGTATTCGAATACTTTCGTTAAACTGGATTCGTGATCCGGATTCGTTACACTATTTTGAAAGGATTCGTATTCGAATCCAAATGCTGGTGATTCGAATCCTCATAAAAGGATTCGAATCCTCGTAAAAGGATTCGAATACTCATAAAAGGATTCGAATCCTCGTAAAAGTATTCGAATCCTCATAAAAGGATTTGAATCCTCATAAAAGGATTCGAATATTCATAAAAGGATTCGAATAGTTACAAAAGGATTCGAATCGTCAAAAATAGTTCGAATTAATCGTAAGGATTAACATGAAAAATTTGTTTTGTATGTTTTTAAATTTCTCGTTAAATCAGTGTTTTATACGCGTGGCGCATGAAGTAAAATTTCGAGTTTAGAAAAGCCCCGTGAAAAATTTTCTACGCGGGGCTTTTCTAAACTCGAAATTTTACTTCATGCTTAGTCTAGGAGTGGATGACACTCGTTTGTAAGTGATAAAATCAATTAAATTAATGATTTGTGTCAAATTTGACATTTTGATAAATTTTGATGATTTTTGCCAGATTTGAGGTTTTTAATTGTTTTTCGGTAATTTCGCCAAATATAACATTTTGATGAATTGACATTCCCAATAAAATTTTTACACTTAACATGTCGATTTATAACATTTTTATAAGATTTTCAACAAATCGATATTTTCATAAAACTATCATCATTTAGAGATTTTCTTCGATTAATCAAATTTTTATCAGATTTTGCAATATTTCCTCAATTTTCCTCAATTTATCGAATGTTGATAAAATTTTCAATATTTCGAGATTTTTAATTAATTTATAAAAATATTTATCAGATTTTCAACATATCTTGATTTTTGATATTTTGTCATTTTTATCGTTTATAAAATTTTAATGAAATTTTCGATATTTCGAGATTTTCTCGTCAAATATATAAAATGTATATATGTAAGATTTTAATATTTTTATTCAGGTTTGTAACGATTTTCAAAAATTATTGAATCATTATTTGAACACACAAATTTGAGATATTATTTTTCTACAAGACATATTTAATAATTTTTAACATTAGATGACATTTTTGATATCTTTTACCTTTTGAGATGACATTTTTGACAATAGATTATATTATTGATTTTAGACTACGTTTTTTGACATTAGATGACATGTTTCACATTAGATGTTACATTTGATAAACAATGACATTTTTTACTTTTTAACTATTTCTGATGTTGACATTAAATGACGTATTTGACATTAGATGGCAGTTCTGACATTTTATATTTTTTTACTTTTTTGACATTAGACGACAATTTTGACATTTGATATTTTTGATATTATATATTTACTTGTTTTACATTAGATAACAATTTTTATATTATTAGATAACTTTTTTGACATTATTACTGGTTATAACAGAAATTTTCGTTTTTGTTAGAACGTTTTTGTCAAACTGTCACGTACTGACATAAAATGATAATTTTGACGTAAATCGATTTTATCAACACGCCGAATTTTTTACGTTTTTGATATTTTTTATATTTACGAGATGACATTTTGGTCATTTTGATGTTTTTGGCAATTTTAAATAATTTTGACATGTTTTGATAACTTTTAAAACTGAAAACAGTTTTAATATGTGTTTATATTTTTAACTTTACTTGAAATCAGTGTTTAATACGCGTGGCGCATGAAGTAAAATTTCGAGTTTAGAAAAGCCCGCAAAATTTGTCTCGGGTCGCTGCGCGACCCTCGACAAATTTTCACGGGGCTTTTTTAAACTCGAAATTTTACTTCATGCTTAGTCTGGGAGTGGAGACACTCGTTCGTAAATTTTCGAATTATCATAAAGTTGTGTATTTATTTTCAAAAAAATCTTTCACGGTTTATTGAACAAAAACAAAAGAGCTGAGGTAAAAAGTGTTTACGTAAAAGTGGTTTATTTTTTCGTTGGCTACAACTTTTCTTTAAAACATTTTTTGATTTAGACGTCGAAAGCCATAATCGGTGACTAAAAAATCTGGTAGAGATCAACAAATCTCCACTAGATTTGTTAGTTTCTAATTCAAAAACAAAAGAGCTGAGGTGAAAAATGTTTAGGTAAAAGAGGTATATATATTTTTTAATATTTATTTTTAATATATTCGTAAATATACGGTAAACAATATAAAATATTTATTTAATTAAAATATTTAGAAAATAGCAATACAATAAATTTTATATTATTATTATTATTATTATTATTATACTGGGTGTCCGTATTTCAACAGAATGTATGGGGATCTCGGTTATTTAAAGAAATAGAGAGTCGGTTAAGTTGGGGCAAAGTTGCATAATTTAGAGCACAATAATAACCCAAAAACAACCTTAATTCGAAGCGTTACCGAGTTGCTGCAAATTTGTCTGTTTCGTAATAACCTTTTGTGCGGTGTTTCTTTAGCATAGTTAAAAGTTAGTTTTGTTTATATTGTTGTGATGCCCAGTACAAGCTTGGTGATAATATCACCTTCACCTCCAAAAAAGGAGGTTAAATTGGGGCAAAGTTGCAGAATTTAGGGCCCAATAATAACCCAAAAACAAGTTTGAAATTTCCTTAATTAGATATTGTCAAAAAACTTATTTTTGAAAATTCTTTTTTTTTTATTCAAAAACTATTGAATCCATACATTTACAACTTTGACATTATAGGCACTTTTTAACGATAAATCTAGTAACATATTTTATTTTAAGATAACTATAACATTTACCTAGGTACCATAGCTAACTTTTGTTTTTCTTATGGGCGCCATTTTGGATTTTGATATTTTTTGGAAGAATATTTTTTACTGAATTCAATGATGTATCACACTTATAGTTTATTGTACATTTTATATGTAAAATTTTAATCTTTTGGTTTTTCAAAGAGTGCCTTGGAAACAGTTGAGTAACTCACTTATTTGGCAACTCCTAGGACCCATAATTTGCTTACATATCACCCCTGAAGACGGGCATCCGACGATACATACTTTAACAGTTGTGACATATTTTAAAGTAACAAGTGTCTTCCACTCCCAGACTAAGCATGAAGTAAAATTTCGAGTTTAGAAAAGCCCCGCGTAGAAAATTTGTCGAGGGTCGCGCAGCGACCCGAGACAAATTTTCACGGGGCTTTTCTAAACTCGAAATTTTATTTCTTGCGCCACGCGTATAAACCATTGATTTGAAGTGTAGTTCAAAAACACACAAATACATCTTTAATCGGAGTAACACAGAAATTTAGTCTGTTATCAACGATGTTCAGTGTTAATAATAAATAATTAGGTTGTGAATATTTTTGTTAAAACAACTGATAACGATATTTATATGTTAATGGTTGTAAAAAAATAATAAAATCAAATTTATTTGTAAACGATTTGTATTCGTGATTCGAAAAAACAGGATTCGAATCTTTGATTCGAATTATATTTATCTCTTACGAATCCTTTATTCGAGTATTCGTGATTCGAATCATATTAGGTGATTCGGATTCGTGATTCGAATCCTTTTAACGAGGATTCGTCCCAGCTCTGGTACATACAATTGTGTTTACACGTTTCATTTCGAATGCTTAATTTAATATTTAAGTTATTTTAACAGTTTCTACTATTAATAATATATTCCTACTAAGCAAAAAACAAACAAATAACGTTATATCAACATTGTAGCAACTTTTAACGTTGTTGAAACATTACTTAAATGGATCTGCTCGGTTGATTAATTAGCTTATAAAATGTATACTAATCAAAAACTTACTTTTTTCAATTTGGTTACAATCGGAACTGATGTGTTTTTTTTTTTAGTGTATTTCATCGAAAATTTATTATATTAAAAATTATAACAATTACGCCACGCATTCAGAAATGTTTTTGAATTAAAATTGTGAAACTTTAATTTAAAACTTTAAGATTAAAATTCATAACGTAACAATTTGGATACATCTTGGATAATGTTTATTTGCTGACGGATCATTTGTCTATTACTTTCAAGACGTTAACGATTACGAAAAAATACATTTATAAATAAATCCTTTAATTTAAAAATGATTAATGAGTAAATCGTTGGCAAAGGTCATTTAAAAATGTACTGTTTGCAACAAACAAACTCAAAACATGATGGAAAAATTTGAAATAACAATTCAAATATCTGTCGCCATCTCTCAACCGAATATTGAACTAACAAAACAATTCGAAATTACTACATGTTAGAAGTCAGGCGATATGATTTGCCTAATAGTTATTTAATAAAACTTAGCGTTTTATCAACAAATAAAACCATATAAACATGTATTACAATATTGATGTGATTGTGTATAAATGTGCATATGACCCAGTTCATTAATTAAAAAGCGTTTTATCTAATTACCACTACGCATGTCTGGAATCAATCCATGAATCTGCACTAATGGAACACGTGATGGAACACACCAAACACACTTCATAACACAATTTCATAACCTCAACTCACCTAATTCATAAGAGAAACATGAAACGTGTTAAAAATAGTTAAAACCTCATAATACTCAAAAACATACAACTCAAAGTACTGCCAAAGATGCTAGTACGTTTAAAACCAATCAATTCAGCATGGTGAGCTTAAACAAATCCTTCCTCTACGGAATCTGCTTCGCCTCGTTCACTTGGTCGATTTGCCTCTATTTACTCACCCAAATCAACCAAAAAGAGGAAAGCGATCACATAACAAACCTACCAGTATTTAGGAACAAAGGCTATTTAGAAAGTAATAGGGTAGACGATGATGCGTTCAAACACGGCTATGGCGATAAATCAAATATGCCACTCGAAAATAAGATTAAAAGTGACTCGTTAAAGAATTATGTGAATGGTGAGAGTATTATCAAGAAGTTACAGCCTGTTTACAAGGTGGACAAAGCTTTAAGTAAAGATGAACAAGGTAATTAAAATTATTTGGGTTTCGTTGCAAGAACAAGTTTTTCTTTTTTAAAATGGTTACAGTTTTAATTAAACTTATAAATCTTAGAATGAGAAAACTTTATTGGCTTTTTGTTTTTTAAAAAAAAAAACATAACCTTATGTAGATTATTATTATTATACTAGACAAACGTAAATTACTGCATTCTTTAGTAGACATTAGAATACTATTTTATGACTCCTCTTTGTATCTTACAACTACTATCAAATCAGTAGTTGTTGACACTATTTCTAACATAACATAATTTCACATAATCTTTTAGATTTAAATGAACTCAGTTTAGTGAGAAGTATGGATGATCGTCAAATGAAAGACGATGGTTACAGAGTTCATGCTTTTAATGTATTAATAAGTAATAGGTTGAGTTTACACCGAGAAATTCCGGATACAAGAAATAAACTGTGAGTAAATCATTTTGAAATATTACTTAGTTCGAAGTAAATTAATTTTCAAATGTAAATATTACAACAGGTGCCAAAATAAAACATATTCGGAAAACCTGCCAACAGCCAGTATTATCATCTGCTTCTACAACGAGCATTTCAATACTCTCTTCCGATCGGTACACTCGATCCTCGACCGAACGCCTGTTTCTATCTTAAAAGAAATAATCCTAGTTGATGATTTTAGCGATTTAATGGGTTTGCATGAAGAAGTGAAAGGTTACATTTCAGGAAATTTAGATCCGAATCAGGTTAAATTATTCAGAACAGGAAAGAGGGAGGGGTTGATCAGAGCGAGGATTTTCGGAGCAAGGAAATCGTCGGGGGACGTGTTGATTTTTCTGGATAGCCACATTGAGGTTAACAAGGATTGGATTCAGCCGCTCTTGCAGAGGATTAAGGATGATCGGACCAACGTTGTGATGCCGATTATTGATGTGATTAATTCGGATACGTTTTCGTATTCGTCGAGTCCGTTGGTTAGGGGAGGGTTTAACTGGGGTTTGCATTTTAAGTGGGAGAATTTACCAACAGGTAAGAATTTTGATTTAATAAATGCCAATTTTTTTCTCGAAACCCTTAGTAAAGCCAATAGTACATTTATTTTAGGTACTTTATCGAAAGATGAAGATTTCATTAAACCAATAAAATCCCCTACAATGGCAGGCGGTCTATTCGCAATGGACAGAAAATATTTCACCGATTTGGGTGAATACGATGCTGGCATGAACATTTGGGGAGGTGAAAATCTCGAAATTTCATTTAGAGTAAGTACTCATACTTTATACCTGAGCCAGTTGTGAATTTTTCATTCAAACGTAATGTATGTTTTTAATCAATTTATATGGATTTTTAGTTGCCTATATTTCAATTAACAGAAGCTCTACATTATGAATGTAAAATTAACCTTTAAGTTGTTTTACAATATCACTAGCTAGATGAGAAAAGTACTTTTTTCTGTTATTAAAATTATAGAAACAATTTCATACCTTGCTTAATTTTGTTAGATTTGGATGTGCGGTGGTAAATTAGAGATGATCCCGTGCAGTCGAGTGGGGCACGTTTTCAGGCAACGCAGACCGTATGGATCGCCGGATGGTCAGGACACTATGCTGTACAACTCCTTGCGGGTGGCTAACGTTTGGATGGATGAATATAAAGTATATCAATTTTTTTTACACTCCACTAAACACGCCTCCAGTATTTACATTTCACACATAGTAAAAGTATTTTACATTAATAGAACATAATATTGATAAAAAATTCTTGATAAGTAATCATTTTATCAAAAGATAATCTTACTTATTAAGTGTGCATATAAACACATTTGTATGTTAATGTTTTAAAGTTTGGCCATTTTTATTATGGATACATTGTGAGTAGATTTATTTGCAAATTTTATTTATTCTATTCGTAAAATTCTATATCATTATTTTATAGTTTTTAACATGATCAAACATTCCTTTAAAAAATAGCTTATCATAAACTCCAGTTTTAAATCTAAATTTCATGAATTTATATAATTTTAGGAACACTTTTTAAAACACCGCAAGGACGCAACAAAAGCCACTTTCGGCGACATATCCTCGAGAGTTCAACTTAGAAAAGAACTGAAATGCCAAAATTTCGAATGGTATTTAAAAAACGTGTATCCTGAATTGGCTTTACCCACCGATACGGAAGAGCGCTTGAAGCAGAAATGGGCAGCTCTGGAACAGGATAAGTTCCAGCCGTGGCATTCCAGAAAGAGGAATTATGTCAGGCAGTATCAATTGAGGCTGAGCAACACAACGTTGTGCGTGCAAAGTGCTAAGGATTACAAAACTAAAGGCAGCTTATTGGAGTTGAGGCCATGTCTTCGAAGCAAAGCACAGGTTTTGTTTAAAAATTAAAAAAAGAAAATAACATAAAAGTTAAAAATTGGGTATTTTTTAGATATGGTTTGAAACTGATAAGAATGAACTTGTATTAGGGCAACTACTTTGTTTACAGTCTGGCCAGCCTGAACCCATTCTTTATAAATGCCATGAAATGAGTGGTGATCAAGAGTGGAAGCATAAAGGCGAGGTTAGTGCTTATATTTGGTTTTAATTTTGCAATAACTAATAATAACTAACTAACTAACTAATAACTAAGTAATTATTGCTATATTTAAAAAAAAATGGCCTCTGTTGGGCTATAGTGTATTTTCATATAACTTCGACAAAATCGAAGTTATAAAGAGTGTTTCAACAAGAGCTTTCATTTTAATTTATTTAAAAAAACGATCATTTTTTGGGAAATGTGATTTTTTTTATATCAATCCAAAGTACAAACCAAGATTAATAATGGATAAAATATCTGCCAAATGACCGTCTCAGCTATTCTCACAAGTAATTATACTTTATGGAAATTTCCCATCATATTTTCGTATAACTGTGGCTTTTTTTCCTGAATTTCAGCTCTAATATTGTCTTTAAGTGCTTCAATCGTTGCTGGAACATTGGAGTAGACTTTATCTATAAGATAGCCCGAAAGAAAAAAGTCTAAGGGTGTAAAATCGCACAATCTGGGCAGTCAATTTATCAACTGATCATTTTGAGAAAGTACACGAAACTTTACTGTAATAATTTGATTGTTTTATCACTTGTGTGGCATGTTGTTCTATCTTGTTGAAAACAAAAGTCAACATAAATTTTGTAAGCCCTTACACCAAGATCTTTGTGCAAAATACAGTGCAGGCTGCCTGTGGATAAACCCAATTGTTGCGAACGTCTTCGAATGGATAAACAAGTGTCTTCTGCAATACTTTCAGCCACATTAGCAATATATTTGGTTAATCTGGTCAAGCAAGCAAGGGTTGGGTTCATTTTATACAAAACTTGACCGAGTAGTTCAAACTTGTCTGCTGGACGGGAGCGCGCTTCATTTCAACCGATATCAATAGAACTTTGCGAACTGTTTTGGCAAAATGTTCACCAGTTTTGTAGTGTTACTATTTCAATGCATCGTGCTAGTGTAGTATATCTTTCCATTTTCGTTAACTGTTACTTGAATGTTAAAGAATGACCCCTGAAAATTTAATACAAGAAAAGTAGTGCACAATTTAAAATGAAAGCTTTAGTTAAAACACTATTTAAGTAGAGGTATTATATTATTTAATAATAACGGTTGCTGGATCTATAATGTCTTTATTTTTGTTGATACAATTTTTGGTATAATATACTGCTTTTCAAAAAAATCAGAACACCAAGTATTTATTGCACGATTTTAATAAAATTTACACAATTTGATCATGTAAATGAACTGTATCGATGATCAAAAAATCAACTTGAAAAACAAAAAAACAAATGAATAAAAATTAATAATGTGTTGGGCCTTCACGATTTCCCAAACACTCATTAACACGTCGAGGCATGCTAGAAATCAGGCTGTCAATATCGACTTGGGGTATTTCATTCCAAACTTCGATAATTTGACCTCTAAGTTCCATTACAGTGTTAGCGGGGCGCTGTAAGTTACTTATTCTAACACCTATCATATCCCAAACATGTTCTATTGGCGATAGATCTGGAGAACGAGATGGCCAAGGTAACAAATTGAAACTGTCTTGTAATGGCCGCTGTGTGAGGTCGAGCATTATCTTGCTGAAAAATGGGGTTCTGCAAGCCATTTACATAGGGCACTAACACTGGCCATAAAATGTTGTCAATATACCGAATCGCGTTAAGACTTGCTTCTAAAAAAACTAGAGGAGACCGACTACCATATGCTATCGCCCCCCAAACCATAACTCCCTGTGTAAGAGCCGTATGTCTTTCAACAGCAAATTGTAAAATTCTGCGTTCACCGCGTCGACGTCTCACTCTTCTGTGACCATCATGAGCCCATAAACAGAACCGAGACTCATCGCTGAAGATAATGTTATTCCATTCATGGGTCCAATGTTGTCTTTCCCTGCACCAATCAAGTCTTGCTCTGCGATGCTGCGGAGTAAGAGGTAGACACAATTGTGGACGGTAGGATCTTATACCAAAACTGCGGATTCTTCTGTAAACAGTAGCCATGGATACTCTTTGGCCATTTAGAGCCAACCAGTCATTTCCCAATGCCCGCGACGTTGTAAATCTGTCCCTTAATGTTGTAAGACGAAGAGCTCGATCTTCACGCTCAGTGGTGCTTCTTGGACGTCCTGATCCAAGTCTACGTCGATTCTCCCCAGCTTCGGACCATCTAGACCAGCAGCGTACGATCACCGATACACTACGGCCTACCCTTTCAGCAATAGCACGAACCGAAAAACCCACTTCTCGCATTCCAATAATGCGACCCCTTTCAAATTCACTTAGATGATGATATTGTGCACGCCGACGAACACGGGGCATCTTTTTATGTTTTACAAACTGAAACGTCAAACTACTCAGAGGCTACTTGGATATTAGAAGCAATTACATTAAAAAATCAGCAGCTCTTGATAATGGTGAAATCAAGGAAAAATACCATTAAATAGTAACCAAAACAATTGATTTTTTGATCATCGATGCAGTTCATTTACATGATCAAATTCTGTAAATTTCATTAAAATCGTCCAATAAATACTTTGTGTTCTGATTTTTTTGAAAGGCAGTATAATTAGCACTGCTGTATAATGAAACTTCAGCTAACAATAGTCTAAAGCTATCTCCAAATTGAATTAGAATTTAAACATATAAGGAATTTTTCTTCTACTATTTTATAATAATGATACTATGTTTATTAATATCGTTTTTTTTTTTTACAAAAAAAATAGATGAATTCGGCGATATATAATATGGCGGCTGGTATGTGCCTCGGGGCTAGACAAGCGACGGTAGGTACAAAGCTTGTGATGGTTTTATGCACAGAGCCGGCGTTCAACAAATGGGATGTCGTGGATGCTTAACTTTTTGTGCAATTCAACCTCATATCTACACTACACGATGATATGAAGGGAGACTGATTTTTGTTTTCTTCAAGCTATAAATAACGTGAGATCAAACATAAAATCATGCTGATTTTACTGATTTTTGCAGTATTAGCGAGAAAGAATTGAGAATCTATACCACTCAATTTCTTTTATAGGTCAATTTATAAAAATCAGCAGTTCATTAATAGTCGTGACTGAATAGTATGAACCTAAGTTAGGAAAATCTGGTTTAGACCAGCAAATAATATAGGATGTGACATGGGAACTTCCTTTTTTAAAAATGAAATAAAAACACTTTACACATTTCAAAACCAGTTATTGCTATTTTTCTCCTGTCACACAACACTGGAAATTAGATTTTATACCGTCTACAAAAGGATAACATCTTGTAAATGTCGCCCTTTATTGTCAATATACTGATTCATATTCGGAAGTTTCGGTCCACTCTTTCAAGCATTTCGATGGGTATATCGACAATTTCGGCTCGGATGCTGGTTTGTGGATGATGATAAAATGACTCCACAGGAAATAATTACAAAGGGTTAAATTAGGCGAGGGAGATCAGCCGCACGGGGAAAACTTCTTTCAGCAAATGAAATGACTATTGAGTCCCTTCCCACCTTTCTGTTCCTCTTACTAACTTCACTGCGCCCTTTTCAAAGAAGAAAGTTCCCATGCTCCATTCTGTAGGAAAAAAAAAGCAGTTCACAACTATTTGGATGGATTAAGAAGAAATATACTTTCAGTTATCTTGCTATCGCTTTGAATGTATATCAATGCTTTTAAAGTAAAAATCATTAAGTGTACAAGCACTTAATCACTTTTACCTTTAAACTGATTATATGTTACACCTTTTGAATGAAGAACTGCTGAATTAATTACAGCACGATTTTATGATTCCTCTCACAGTACATCTCTGTATTGATTGGCTCTCTGTGTGCATAATTTTATTTTTTATATGTATTTATCTCTTTGCAAACATGACAATTTTTTGATATTTTATATTCTTGTTATGTGGATTGTATTGTTTATTAATAAATGTCTATTCATATTATATAAGAGATTTTATTTAGCTTGACATTCGGTTATATTCTTCAGTTGACTCAATATGTGGTGAGAATAAAATGTGACCCGAGTTTACATTCAGCAATGACAGTAACTAATAATGTCTACAGTAGACATATCTTATAATAAATAATAAATAAAAAAATAAAATAATGGGACTACAACATAACACTAGTAGAAAATAATAACAGACACTTTAAAACACTTATAAACAGTAATAAATAGTATATTGTACAACGAGCATATAATGTCGAAGTGTTAATTGTCAGAAGGACATAAACATGTTGGAATTTTTTATTTTTTAAATTTTGAATTAATACAAATAATTCAGCCAAAAAATCAACTTGTCGTACAAGTTTGAAACAATTTTTTGTTTTTGTCAATAAACCAAACATTTTTTACGAAATGTTAACTGTTAGAAGGACATAAACGTGTTGGAATTCTTTATTTTTTAAATTTTGAATTAATAACACAAATAATTCAGCCAACTAATCAACTTGGCTAAAATGTCATAATGCGTATGTGCTGTTACAATTTCTATTCGTTCTTCAATGTTATAAACAGACATTGTCTTCAAAAATCAAATTAACAAACTTTTGTGCGATTTTATAACATTTACTCGTTAATGATTATTTGTGTTATTAATTTCAACTTTGAAAATGAAAATAAAGACATCGAATATGTTTATGTTTTTCTAACAATAACCATTTCAGTGAAAAATGTTTAATTTATTGATGATACCAAAAAACGACTTCAAATTTGTACGATAACGAAAGTTAACATCGGTTACCATTATTACCATGTTAATCCCCATGGCCATACTTAAACAAAATGCACATTATATTTATCAAATACGCGTAAGTTTTAATGGTTGGTTTTGTTTTGTAATAATTTGACAGATAAATGATGACAGATTGCGGTATTATGATTTGAATGTGTAATAGGGTTAATTCCACTTTAACACAAATATGAACAATCGTTCATCAATAAATAATAAAAAATGAACTCTTCCGTTTGAATGGAGTTTTCACGGTGTTAACATTTGTTCCGCTTTAAAAAATACTCGCCACGGATAGAAGCACAATTGTTTAACCCATTTGAGAATGATTTATGTTTACAAACTCGCTTTACGCGGGTTAAATTAGTGAGAACGGCGGAGATGTTGACGCGATTTCTTCGTACTTTAACAAAATGGCGTCGACGACGTCATCATCACCATGGTCAAATGTAAGATAAAAGAAGCTGATTTGACTAGCACAGCGCTGTTACTGCATAGCGGCAAAAAATCGAACTAGGCAATTATTTATATTCGTATTAAAAAACCCAATTTAACACACAAACCCCGTGTTTAATGTACTTGAGTGTTCAATGCACCCCATTTATGCTGCCCACACAATTAAATAATGCTCATATTATAAGATTGTCGTGGACAAATAAAGTTAAAATACATGTATCATTTTAATGTATATAATAATTATTAATTACGTACTTAAATGTAAAACAAGTTGAAAATTTTACATCAAAGATCGAACTAAAAATATACACTTGTAAATGAAACATTGGTTGATTTAGCTTTATTACAACATGTACCACAAAGAAACACAAACGGATCTATAATAGACGTTAATAGAAAGTTACTAACCACTCTACAAAGCATAAATAATGTTTAGTGAAGCTCCTAAAACTATATCATAATACCGTCTATTAAATACACCTCTTTAATACTTTGAAAGACTTGATTAAGTGTGATATTTTTACATTAGAATAGTTTTGAAACTCTACCACTACTAACGTCTTTATTAACAAAGAAATAATAATAATCAATATGTATTGTAAAAGAAACTTAAGTAGGATCTTTAATCTTAACACAAAATTTAAATCCATCTGTAATTTAATATACAGGGTGTTTCAGCGATGACGGAAGGTTTTGTAGCTCTCTTAATATTAAAAATACAAAAACATGTTTGAAATAAAAATTGCATGGAATCATTTTAATAATAATAATAATAATTCTTTAGTGTGCTATCAGTAATTCAGCTTTACACTATTTATGCGAATTGATTTTTAATCTTAAATTATGTAATAATAAGTAAAATAATATAAAGTAATGTAATACACAGGGAGTACCATCATTTCTGGACGCCATACTACTTTGTTATTCTAAATGGAACACCCCATATATATTTTTTTTGATTCCTTGTTAATACTGATTGTCAATTTGTTAATATAACATTAGACCGAATGTTATATTAACAAACTGACATTCAGTATCAACAAGGAATCAAAAAAATTATATGGGGTGTTCCATTTAGAATAACAAAGTAGTATCGCGTCCAGAAATTATGGTACTCCCTGTGTATTACATTACTTTATATTATTTACCATTTCGGATATTAAAAAAAACAAACTTTCGGTGTGGTTTTGTAAACATTAAATAACTCTGAAAGTAAATGTGATAAAGAATTGCACATTTTCTTATTCTCTTAGACAAAAATTTGTCTTTGTTATGAAGATAATGATTCAAAGCAACTTTCATCCGAAACACTTTTTCGTATGTTTATTATTAAGTGAGATATTGAATTTACTGTTTCTGCTGAATCACCCTGTATGTACATTAAATGTTTAAATATTAAACATAATATTGAGTATACTATTTACAGGCACTTCAAAATAAATAACTAACTATTATTTGAAATATACAAGCACATACTATATTATGTAATTCGTTGTAAACACAAGATGTTGTATTTATTACTTAAATTATAGTCATTATTTAAATAAGTAGACAATTACATAATCGTAATTGAACTTTAAAACCTATATAAAATCCAGGTTGTTATAACTTTTGTATACAATATAAACTTATAATAATAGTAAATCAATGTCTTTTACTCAATAATTATTCAATTTTTTCTTAACCATAGAACAGAAAGCCGGGGTTTATTCCATGATCTATATTTAATTAGTCGTTGTGCGATTTGCGCAACAAAAATCGATATATGAGTGCTGCTAATACTCCTCCAACATTTGGACCAACCCAGTATACCTAAAAATATAAAATTTACTTAAATGGATATTATACATGTAAATATAACTGTATATTAACCCATTAAGTGCCATTGATGCAATAACGCAACATTTTTTTCTTGATTAAATTAGCAAACAAGTTAATTTGATTCATTGTATTATTTGATTTGACTTGAGAATATGTGAAGAATAATGTAAATGTCTTGTTTTTTTAAATATTTTGATTATTACTCATTTTTAAAAAGTATTTTTAAGTGTATTTCTAACTTCACAATATTTAAGTCTTTTACACGCGTGGCGCATGAAGTAAAATTTGGAGTTTAGAAAAGCCTGAAAATTTGGTTTGGCCGCTCCGCTTCGCGGAGCGACCAAACCAAATTTTCAGGCTTTTCTAAACTCCAAATTTTACTTCATGCTTAATCTGGGAGTGGAAACACTCTTTCGAAACTTCAAATTCAACGCTTTTACAAACTCGACAAATGCCTGAAAATTTACAGTGTATGTATGCATCATGCATATTTAAAAGAAACATTCTCAGAATGTTATACAGGGTTATTCAAAATAAAGGAACAGATTTTAAACATTTATTTCTCCCAAACTACAAACGATAGAAATACAATTCCAGCGTTCCTGGAAAGAGAAAAGTTCAATTTTTTATGCATTCAATATGAGCACCATGTGTTTCTCGTGCTGTGGATTTTTTTGGGCTTCTTTCGTAAACAGTACGAATACGCTCGACATTTTCATTCGATGTACGTGGACGTCCCGTGATTTTCTGTTTGTAGATGCAACCATCATCTACGAATTTTCGATGCCACTGGTAAATCTGCTTATGTTGAGGCGGTAAAAAGCACGCTGAACTTCAAGAATGGACTCTAGTTTTGCTAATTGCAGCACACAAAGTGCATTTTCTTGTTGTTTCGCCATTTTACTACAAACCCCCGCCAATGCGGGGGTGGTTAGAACTTCTGCCTGGCCTGTTCAAATTTTAAACTTTTGTCTGTCCAGGAGCGTTGGAATTATAGTTCTACCTTTTGTAGTTTGGAAGAAATAAAAAGTTTGAAATCTGTTCCTTCTGGTTACCGTACACTTTCCCGAATATATTTTCCCGAATGACCTTTTTCCCGAACGCCATATTTCCTGAAAATAGAATTCCCGAATCCAATTTCCCGAAAGGTATTGTTCCTGAATAAAATATATATTTTATATACAAAAGTTACAAAAGATTCCAAAAGTGTCACAATACAATATTGTGGGCGATTTCACCCAAAAATTCGAGAACGCCTTGACTTCCCGCCGTAGCGCCCGCGAAAGACTCATAATCGGCTGTGATACATTGAAGTTTCTCCTGAGTTGTGAGCCACTTCTTCTTTGGCGCTGCCTTCACCATCCGACCGAAACTTATTTCCGCGAGCATTATTTCCGTGTCCGCCTGTTCCTTCTGAATTTCCTTCAGCGCGGAATACAAATCTGGGTGGTGCTTGCCGACAACCATTTGAAATCGATTGTGCCACCCTTCGCTGATGTTATTGGTCCTGTGAGAACCGGCGAGAGTCGCTTCATATTGATTCCACGTTTCGATGGGATGTTTGGCTGACACAGCTCGTCGTCGTCCTCGACCCGGTCTGCCAAGAACGTAGTATTCCGCAAAATAGTCAGTAACTGGAAGAAGCTCATCTGGTACTTCTGCCCTCAGCAACTTAAATGCTTCTCGCACATCAGAGACAGGAAGAAAAGCCAGAGACAGCAGCATGTGAGTGCACGTTTTCAATTCGCGATTGTGGCGATCGTTGTATGCTTCTTGGAGTCCCTCCGACTGAACTTTCCGGTAGACCGATTGGCCCAGGTAGAAAAAGCAACACGAGACTTGTGAGCGAGGGAAAACGTCACCACACGCATTAATGATTGCTTTCTCGAAGTCGGTAAGCAGTCTGTCAGGTTCGCAATTTGGTATGTGATGTTTTTGAGCGGTTGATTGTACAGCGCGGAGTACTGCAGCATACTGGATAGTTTCTTTCGACGATAAGAGAGCGTACACAAGTGGAAAAGCAACGTATCCTTCGCCTCTAATTTTCTTCTTCAGGCCCAAAACAGCAAATACTTGAGAAAAAATTGTTGGGCAAACCTGAAACCAATAACTCCAGATATCAACCTAATACAACCTGGATATCAACCTAGGATGTCTGTAATAACCTTAAATGTTCCATCTAAGAACCATGTGCGACTTGCAGCCAGGATCTCCAAGTTTCTCCTTGTCGCGAACACTAGACATCGCCCTTCGCCAAAATCGTCATCAGAGTCGTTGGAGTCGAATATGAGAAAGCTTTCACCGGCAAGAGTCTGCGTGTAACGTACGGGTATATCGTCTATTTCGTTTAATGATTTCGGATTGAGTGGCAAAGTCTTCCTCCGCTTCCTCCGCATAGCCATCTTCAAATTTTCCCTCTCAGGTAATTGGCTGAGCACTCCAGACGACACGCCAGCCAACTCAACACGCAAAATTTGAGCGGGAGGTTGTTCTGGGTTTTCCTCAGCTTTCCTTTGAAAAAATGTCAAAATGTCAAAGGTAACCCTTTACCTTTTCAATCTTTTCAATTACCTTTTTAATCTGTTCGTGAGAATTTCTGCGGAACACTCCTTCTGATTCGGAGGATGAGAATGAGGGGATTGCAGAGGTCCTTTCAGAACTATCACGTTCTCTCCTGGGCGACAGTCAGCGGTGATTGCCCTAGCTTTACACTCCTTTGCACGTAACCGCCGGCAGTTCCAGTAAGTGCTTCCCTTACTCTGTTTCCCTCGTAGATATACAAACCCATCAAGAATGAGTTTTTTATCAACAATTTTGGCCTCCATTGTAAATTATTAATCAACTATTGCACAATTTCGTACGGCGGTATGACGTGACTACAATTTGTTTGACGGTTGCTATGGAGCTTGTTCAAATTTATTCCATTCGGGAAAAACATCATTCGGGAAAGTTGATTCAGGAAAGTAGTATTCGGGAAAGTGTTTTCGGGAAATGTATTATTTAGGAAAAACGTAATTCGGGAAAAATATATTCGGGAAAATGTATTCGGGAAAATGGGCGGATTCTGTTCCTTCTATTTGAATAGCCCTGTATCATTCATAGAAATCATCGAAAAAACTTCTGATTTCACCTAAAATCAACTTAAGCTCCAGTTGCACCAAACGCGTTAAACTAGATAAACTCTGAACTTGAGTTCACAGTGACAGAACAATAGAAACTGTCATCTTGAACTGAAGTTCAGCTTGAAATTAAGTTCAACGATTTTGGTGCAAATGAGCTTTAGAGTTAAAACTTTGTAATTGCGTTTGTGGTGCAAATGGGCCTGAGAGTTAAAACTCTATAATTGCTCGGCCTTTAATGGGTTAAGATAAAGAAGAATATTACTAAAATCTTACCCAATGATCATCCCATTTTGAGTGAATCGCCGCAGGTGGCAGCGATCTAGCTGTATTGAAACTAGCTCCTGTATATGGGGCAGCGCCGAGACATAATCCGATTAACAAAAGGCCTGCTTTGATCGGTCCCGTCCCGTCGTTATTTGGATTGTTTTTGTCCCAAAAACTACAGCATGCCATGACCAAAAAGCATGTAGAAAATATTTCTATTATCAAAGCTTCCTCAATACTGACCATAGCAATTACAGTTTCACATTCGGTTTTGCTCGCTTCGTAATTTATCTAAAATTATTGCTATACGATTAACCAATTTAGATTCTTCATCATCAAGCAATTGAATTGTGCATAAATGTTATATTTTAAATAACGATTTTTTTATACATTTTTGGAAATGGAACTAAAATTAGTTAGACCTTCGCCCGCGAAGAAAAAATGTTTGGCTAGAGGTCTCGAGAACATGTCGATTATTTAAAAATAATTGAGCTTTGTTTAAAAAATGCAATATACACTTCTATGCAATAAAATTAAGCACAAGTTTCATAACTATTTTTCACAATATTGTAGTTGTATAATTTGGGTCTGTGTTAATTGCCTAGCAGCAGTTTCAATAAATGAACACCATAACTTGAAAATAACACCTTTATTAAAAAAACAAAACTAAGACCTTTTGAAAAAAACGCTCATAATAAATATAACAAAACCTAAATAAAAAAACCATATTCTATTTTAGTAAGAATTCGATTTTTTTAATTGTTGTCTAACAATTTTTGAAATTAAGGAAATTAGCTTATTCACATATTTTCGTAACTAGGAAACTCATCATGTCCGCTTTAAACTATAACATATGATTAATTTTATTGCACAGAAGTGTACATTTGGAGTACTATGTACTCATTATCAATATCTTACTGACTAGTAAGCAAGCTATTGCACAAATTTTCTAGCAAAAATAAAAAATATTGTGAAAAAAGTGTTAGTGTTTTTATTTCAAACTAGTTGAAATCTTCACGTAATTCAAAAAAAAACATATTCCTATTTGTGTATTCACTTTCTTTTGCTAATTTATTACATTATCATCAATTTTATTAAACAAATCAAAATTATTAAATTACTGAACTTCACTCACGAATTTTTTGAATACATTGTGAAAATTATTAAATTAATGAAATTTACATATTTTTCGTATACATTGTGAAAATTATGTGAATTGTAAGAAAGATTTAAACTTTACCAACATTTAAAGTAATTACAGATATATTATAATTTTCTAAGAAATTAACAAAATATAGAAAGAATGACAAAATAAAAGACATTATCGACCCAACTACGAATACTTTAACTAACGATACCGGACAAATGGCAGACATATTTAAAAACTATTTCAAGGACACCTTCATATTTGCGCAAGACGAATCATTTGACAAAACACTACTTGAGACAGTAAATTCTTGGTACGACAAATTCCCTCTTCACCCCTCACCTCCCCCCGACAATGACATTCTAGACGAATCGGACTATTATGACATCCTAAATAAAGGAAAAAACACAGCTCCAGGGCATGACCATATCCATCGACGTATAATAAAATCCCTTAATGACAATATCCACCAATACATCCTTAAAATATTCAACCACAACTACCGCCACCAATATTTCCCTACAGAATGGAAACATGGTATAATAACATGTATTCCAAAACCAAATCTAGATCCTTCCTTAACTTCCAGCTACCGTCCAATTACACTTCTCCCTGTTCTTGGCAAGCTCTTCGAATCTCTTATTAAACGCAAACTTATGTCAACCATTACCCAATATATCCCAGCATACCAGTTTGGTTTCTTACCCAATCGTTCCACAACCCTTCCCCTCACAATTCTTACTTCTAACTGCGAGACAGCCCACCTAGAGGGTAGAAAATCATCTATGCTTTTTCTAGACATTAAAAAAGCCTTCGACTCCGTATGGCATCGAGGGCTTTTATATAAATGCTACACCCTTAATCTGCCCAAACACCTCATTATCCTAATAGCCAACTTCCTACAAAATAGATCCCTACAAATTAGAATCCATAACGACCTTTCCACTACCTTTACTCCAGAGCAATGTGTCCCTCAAGGTTCCCCACTTTCTCCCATCCTATACAACTTATACTGCCACGACATTTACAACCCGAACCCTGACTACTTCAATCCTTTAGCATACCCTCTTCAATTTGCAGATGATACTGTTCTCGTTGTCCACTCTAATAATATTCCAAATTCCATATCCACCCTTCAGCAATTCTCCAACAAAATTGAATCGTGGTTTAACAAATGGAGAATTAAAATAAACCCATTAAAATCCAAACTCCTAATACCTTTTCATCGCATCCCACCGACTCCTCATTCAATTACCATCAATAATACCCGCATTACCTCATCCCCAACCTGCAAATACCTGGGCGTATTATTTGACCAAAAATTCAATTTTAAAACGCATACACTGGCCATTAAAAACAAAATTCGTGCTAGAGCTAAACACTTTAGATGCCTCACTTATAGAGGTAAAGGTATAAATATTAACACCGCCGCACATATATATACTCAATGACATTAGAAGCGTAACACCCAGAAAGAGTTATTATTTTAACTTGATTTTTTGCCAGTATGTTAGTCTTACATCAAGAATAAAATGATTACATTTACAAGCAATTTTATTAAAAAACAATCTAAAAAAAAAATTAATAATGTGTTTGGCGACCCCTTTGCTGTATACACTCCTGTAGACGTCTGGGCATCGACAAAATGAGATGGTCGATGTCTTCTTGAGGCATCTCGTTCCAAGCAACTTGAATTTCATCGATCAACTGTGCTAGAGTCTGTGGAGGATGGTGCAAAGAGAATATTCTTCTTCCCATGATATCCCACACATGTTCAATGGGATTTAAATCCGGCGAACGGGGCGGCCACGCCAAAACATTAACACCAGCTTCATTAAGAAAGTTCATAGTTTGACGAGCAATATGGGGACGTGCGTTATCTTGTTGAAAAAGTACGTCTGGGCGGCCATCTAAATAAGGCAACAAAGTCGGTCGTATGACGTCTTCAACATAACGCGCAGCTGTCATACTGCCTCGAATGAATACAAGAGGTGATCGACTACCATAAGCAATAGCCCCCCAAACCATTACTCCAGCAGTCCTGTGTACATGCCTCTCAATAGCAAACCTAAGATCAGGTCGTTCTCCACGGTAGCGTCGTACCCTTCTACGGCCATCATGCGTGCCTAGACAAAATCGTGATTCATCGCTGAATACGACATC
The DNA here is from genome assembly GCA_932526585.2 of Philonthus cognatus. Lineage (NCBI taxonomy): Eukaryota > Metazoa > Arthropoda > Insecta > Coleoptera > Staphylinidae > Philonthus > Philonthus cognatus. The sequence goes on along the minus strand of OW052250.1, from coordinate 26,367,187 downwards.
GTGCCATTCTGCCTCCCAATGCTGCCGATCTCTGCACCAGTCCAATCTTTGGCGATAGTGTCTCGCTGTTAAAGGAAGCACTAATCTTGGACGGTACGAAAGAAGCCCAAAGGATTGAATGGGGTGATATAAGGTTCGCATACTAACGGGCCTACCTTCTTCTCCAATCCATTGATCACCGAGTTCCGAACGATTATCCCTTCAAAATCCTTCACACATCCTACTCTACAATAGTACCGGAATTACACCTATCCAAGACCGCCTTTTAGCCCTTTCCTAAAAATTCTCCACTAACCCTGAAAATCTAGAGCTCCTAGATAAACTATGTATCCCCAGAAATCCCGAAATCCCTCCTAAATGCAAACACCCATCAGAAACCACATATGAATTCATCAAACATTTCACCTCGCTAGACAATGACAGTTAACAATCATGACGGAGTACATAAATGACAAACCAGGGTAGAAAGACCTCAGGTCGATAACCCTTTGGTTACATTTTTTAAATTATAAGAATACATATGTTAATAATTATTGTATTGTAAACAACCAATAAAGATTTATTTATTATTATATTATATAATTAACGAAAATTATCAATTTACTGAAGTTCACAACTTTTTTGAAAACAATCTAAATTGGAAAAAAAAAATAAAATTTGAAATTTAAAAGTACATTTTTGTTGTAATTTGAAAGTACTGAAATTCACGATTTTTTAAAACTTTATGAAAGTTATGTAAATTAAAAGAAAGATTAAAATTTGAAGGAAATTAAAGAAATTTCAGAGTTTTTGTAATTTTACGACGATTAATAAACTACTACAAAACACGATTTTTTTTAAAACTCTATGAAAGTTATTAAATTGAAAGAAAGATTTAAACTTCAAAAAAATTTAAAGTAATTACAGATTTATTGTAATTTACTATAAATTATCAAATTACTGAAATTCACAAATTTTTGAAAACAAGCAAAGGTTAAAATTTGACCAAAATTTAAAGAAAGTATAGATTTGTTGAAATGTTTGTTCAAATTACTGAATTTCACGATTTTCTGAAAACTTTATTAAAATCATGTAAATTGAAAGAAAGATTCAAATTTGAAGAAAATTTAAAGAAATTGCGGAATAATTGTAATTTTAGTAATTTTGTCAAGTGAATGAAATTCACTAATTCTTTTTCACTAAAACTTTATAAAAATAATGTAAATTGAATCAAAGATTCAATTTTGACAAAAATTATCAACATCATAAAAATTTGAAGAAACGGATTTATTAAAATTTTACGAAAATCTTGAAACAAAAAATTGAGAAAAGGGAATTATTAAAATTAAAGTCTTGTTAAGTGATGAAAATTAAAAACATTTAGAATTAAATTTAATTATAATTCAACATATAAAAAGTATAATAGATTTGCTACAAAGAAAAACTGCTTGATTGTCGTGTCTAGACATCAATAATTGAGAAATGTCCAAAATGTCGAGAAAGTATAAAAACAGAAAAAATGTTTTATACTTCCTCGAAATTTTAGACATTTCTCAATTGTTGACCTCTAGATACGACAATCAAGGAATGTTTCTTTTAAGTACTTATACATATCCCGATGTAGACGATGTAATTATTCAGGTATTCAATTTGAAATTTGTAACGAGTGTCGTCCACTCACAGACTAAGCATGAAGTAAAATTTCGAGTTTAGCAAATCCAAATTTTCAGGCTTTTCTAAACTTGAAATTTCACTTCATGCGCCACGCGTATAAAACATTGGCAATATCGCAAAGTTCAATATATACTGCTATGTTTAATTTCGCGTTAATAAATTTTAGAAAGGATTATTACATCTTGCGATTCCTAAATTCGTGCTTTATAATATGTTTTCTTTTCACCTCTTAATATAACTTGAATAACTTGTTCCTCCCTTATATTTGGTTTGGCAATTTGAAATTATTTTAAGGAGCCAGGGAAAAATCTGGCACTAGGGAAGAGTCAGGGAAATTTAACATTTTAAATTGGTCGCCACCATGTTTAACAAATGTTTGATAATACCTGAAATTTTATAATGTAATTAAGGTATTCTCTTATCAATAGATATTAGATGTAGTTTTATGATTTTGCTAAGCATTTTAAGTAGAGTATGCATTATTAAAAGCCCTTTAATATAAACTTGAAGTTTATTTCTCTCAGAATAAGATTCACGTAACTAATCAAATATTACTAGTCCTATTTCAAAATAATACATTATATTTAAATTTACGTGATTTCTGGAGCAGAGATTAAGCGGGATTAAGTTTGATAACTACAACAAAAGCAAATATTTTTTGTCCTATTGTGGATTACTTGATAAAAAATGTTGATTACTTTTTTATCTATTTTTATAATCGAGAGTAATACTTACGTTAGATAGTAAATAGCCAAGAAAGGCTCCGGCAAATTGTGCAATTAAATAAAATGGAAATTTAATGTATTCCATTTCGCCCATTATAAGGGCAGCGATGCTCACAGCTGGGTTGTAGTGGCCTCCAGAAATATGTCCAAAAATCTGTAAATAATCGTAAGAAATAAAATTAAGATCAAATTTATTTTTCTGAATTTAAAATCCGCACCTATATCTTCAAACCGGCTTGATATTTAATCATAAAATTAGATAGTTTTTAAACGCAATAAACAAACAAAATTAAAAAAATATCTAAAATTGCAAGTGTGTTGATTTGACATGGAATTACCCACAAGCAAAATCGGTTTCATTTTTCTCGAATTTCTGAATGTTTGTACATTTCGATCATTTTTGTGAATATTCACGATTTAAATTAAAAACATTCGATGATTGCCATACGTGATTTCAACACAAAATTAAATGGGAAATCCAAATATGTTTGCGAAATGTCTCCAGCTATGTTCATCGACTGTTTTAAGTGTTCAAAGAGTTTATCTTGTTTTCTTTTTCATCTTCACCTTGAAGACTCTTTGCCTATTTCTGACATTTTCCCACATCAAACTTTTAATCTATATTTGTTGATTAACAATTTATAATAATTTTTATCAATTTTTACAAGTTTCTAATATTTTCCACTATTTTGATGTACAAATTTGTAATTTTAATAAATCATTCATCTGCGTGATAAAGCCACTGTGTGGTGACACAATTATTGCAGGGTCAACTAATAAACATTTAAATCTTAACCAAGTGTGTTATTTACTATAAGTATTCTAATAAATGATGATTTATTTAAATTTTATTTGTGAATAAATTTTACGGTTCATAAAATGTTTTGGAAAATCCGCATCGCCCGAGGAATATTATTGTAATTTACTCAAGTATTACCGTTACAATGTTGTTGAGCCACGTTAAGTAACACTAACGAGAAAACTATTACACATAATTTTATTATACATATGTTGATATCAGTATCTGCCCAATCATTTTACCCCGCGGCATCTAGGAAAAGAGAATTTATTTCACCTCACACAAAATAAAAATCAAAATAAAATTAAATACTCAATACAAATGAGTTAATCAATATTGAGAAGTGTTTCAATGTTTTATACTACTTAATTTTAATATTTCTACGACTCGAGTTTTGACATATTTGGTGTCATTTTCAGGTTTGACAAATTTACAATGTTTCTATGACTAAAAAGTATTAAATAGGGTGAATACAAGATATCCGTCTGTTCGTCGATAAGTTTTGCACAGGGATTACGGAATTGTTTGAAAACTTCAGGGGCTTCTAAATAATTCAATTTGGTACCTTTGGTTTTGTTTTGCATCATTGTACCAAAGGTACAAAATTGAATTATTTAGAAGCCGCTGAAATTTTCAAACCATCCCGTAATCTCTGTGTAAAATTTATCAACGAACAAACGGATGTCTTGTATTCACCACTATTTAATACTTTTTAGTCATAGAAACATTGTAAATTTGTCAAACTTGAAAACGATACTAAATATGTTGAAACTCGAATCGTAGAAATATTAAAATAAAGTGGTACCGTGCGATCATTTAAATCATGATTTAGAGTAGGCTTTGAATTTGAAATTAGATTGGCACTACTGACTGCTAACACATAATTTACCATAACCTCAAATTTATTCCATCATTCAGTTAGCAATCTGGGCAACCGCACAAAAAAATGCCGCCTACTCTAAATCATAATTTAAACGATTGCACGGTATAAAACATTGAAACACTTCTCAATATTGATTAATTAATATGGATTACCACATAGTAACGCTCAATACTATACAAATATTGAATAGAAATGGGTTAATCTTTTAGTAGGACAGTTTTTGACACTGTCCCGATTTTTTAAAGATGATATGCATTCATATTGTAAGTTTGCAGCAAAAATTATGAATTCTTTACGACTTTTATTTAAAAGATTTTTTTAATTATGTTAACAATTTACAAGATACGAAGAAAACGCTAAGATCATCGTCCACATAACAATTCTTTTTAAATTTCTGAACGATTCTAATAATTGTTGATTGTAACGCTCGCGCGCCCCGGCAAATACAAATTTTCAGGCTTTTCTAAATTTGAAAATTTACTTCATGCTTAATCTGGGAGTGGAAACCCTCGTTAGACAATCAATCAAAAACTTATTTGATCAGGAATTATTCAAAATGAAAAATGTTTACTTTGATTTGATGTTGTGAATATCCAGCAATGATATTAAAATGTCAATTATAGGCAAAGTTTATTATACACTGGCGAAAGAAATTAACGCATCACATTAATTTTTTTAATTTAAAAATAAAGTTTTGTTGTTTAAAAACAAAAAAAATAACAACAAAACCAACTGAACTATAATAATGATTTTCAACACATTTTCTTTCATTAATGACTAAAATAATGTCATAAACAAAAAGAGGAAAAAAGTTAACATGTGATTATAAGACTTAATATCTAGTGTTTCCTCCTCTTGCTCGAATAACTGCCTGACAGCGACGGCTCATACTGTTAATTAATGATCCAATTTCATCCTGGTTAATATCTTCCCAAATTTCCTGCAATCTTTGTCCAAGCTCTTGTTGATTGCTTGGACGCCGAGGAAGTGCTCTAAGGCGTCTGCCCATCGCGTCCCATAGGTGTTCGATCGGATTAAGATCGGGACTCCTGGCTGGCCATTGCATTGTGTTGATACCCACTAGGTCAAGATACTGTTGTACAATTCGGGCACTGTGTGGTTTTGCATTGTCATGCATAAACAGGAAATCGTTTCCTCCAAAGGGAGCAAAAGACATTACGGATGGTTCTAAAATGTTTGCAATACAAGACGCTGCCGTGATGCTTCCTCTTGGTATGACCACCAACTCCGTACGAGCCTCTAAAGTGATACCACCCCACACCATAACAGAGCCTCCACCAAACATAACAGTCGGAACAATGTTACACTGCGCATAACGTTCACCTGGCCGTCTGTACACATGCATTCGTCTGTCACTGCCGTAAAGACAAAATCTGGACTCGTCGCTAAACATAACATTAGCCCAATCGGCCTGTAACCAGTTTACATGTTCTTGCGCAAATGTTAACCTGGCTCTGCGATGGTCTGCGGTTAATTGTGGTCCTTTTGCCGCTGTTTTCGGAGTTAAATTAAAACCACGTAACCTTTTTCTGATGGCAACGGAACTTACATGAACATTGTGGATCTCTGCGAGCATATTTTGTAGCCTAGCAGCCGTAATAAACCGTTCGCGTAACGACTGCATCATTAAAAAACGGTCTTGAACAGCAGTTGTGGCCCTTCTTCTCCCTTGTCCTGGCCTTCTTGAGTATGCCTGAGTTTCCCGATGTCTCTTCAAGACACGGGATACGGTCGATTGATTAACACCAAGACGCTGACTGATATAACGCTGACTCCTACCTTCTTCTGCAAGTGTAACCACAATCACAGCTTCTTCACTGCTTAAATTAAGATTCGGACGTCTATCCTTATTCATTGTTTACTATTTAGCACCTAATTTTAACAATTACTTGAAAACAAACTCAAAAAGAAATTTTATATGAACCTTTCTTACAGTCAGAATAATGAAAAGTGCTTCATTTTATTTATTGACAAAAAACCATGAGAACAAAAGACAAAACACAACATGTAAAACAGCATGCTTGATAAGATTTCTTATTGTAATAATATGTTTGTGTTCAAAGAAAACTCGATTCCAAGATATCAAAAAAATCACAAATGATGCGTTAATTTCTTTCGCCAGTGTAGTTCTGTGCAGATTATATACATTTTATGTTGATTTGATAATTTGTTGATTTTTTACAATTGTTCCAAGGAATACGTTTTCCTGAAATTATGATACCAATTTACGAGGTACGAAAAAAACGGTAAGAGTTGTTCAAGATACGAAGAAAACGATAAGATTCATCGTCCACATAACAATTGTTTTTACGTTTTTGAACGATTCTAATAATTGTTGATTGAAATCGGAAATAAGACGAAAAGAATGACCGTCAAAGCTGTGATATTTTTCTTTTATGAAACCAGTGTTTTATACGCGTGGCGCATGAAGTAAAATTTCGAGTTTAGAAAAGTTTTTCTAAACTCGAAATTTTACTTCATGCTTAATCTGGGACTGGAAACCCTCGTTAGGTAATCAATCAGAAATTTATTTGATTAAGAATTATTCAAAATGAAAAATGTTTACTTTGATTTCATATTTTGGAATATCCAGCAAGGAAAATAAAATTTCAATTATGGCCAATCAGAGTTTATTCATTTCTGTGTAGATTCTATACATTTTATGTTGATTTGATAATTTGTTGATTTTACAATTGATCTAAGAAATCCTAAAATTATGATAACAACTTACGAGATACGAAGAAAACGGTAACAGTTGTTATTCACATAACAATTCTTTTCAAATTTCTAAACGATTTTAATAATTGTTAATTGAAATCGAAAATAGGACGAAACGAATGTCCGTCAAAACTCTGATATTTTTTTTGTGAAATCAGTGTTTTATACGCGTGGCGCATGAAGTAAAATTTCGAGTTTAGAGAAGCCTGAAAATTTGGTTTGGCCGCTCCGCGCTTCGCGCTACGCGACCAAACCAAATTTTCAGGCTTCTCTAAACTCGAAATTTTACTTCATGCTTAATCTGGGAGTGGAAACCCTCGTTAGACAATCAATCAGAAACTTATTTGATCAGGAATTATTCAAAGTAAAAAATTTAAATTTTTATTTGATATTTTGGAATATACAGCAAAGATATTAAAGTTTCAATTATGGCCATTTAAAGTTTATTCATTTCTGTGTAAATTCTATTCATTTTGTGTGGATTTGATAATCTATTGATTTTTTACAATTGTTCTAAGGAATGCGTTTTTCTAAAATTATGATAACAATTTACGAGATAAGAAAAAACGGTTCACATAACAATTCTTTTCAAATTTCTGAACGATTTTAATAATTGTTGATTTAAATCGGAAATAGGACGCAAGAATGTCCGCCAAAACTCCATTTTATAATCTGATAGTTTTCTTTTGTGGTATAAACACTTGTGTTAAATTAAATTCATGGATTTCATTTGCTAATTTTTGTTTAGAATCTTTAAGACATATTTCAATTATAAGTAATCAAACCAACCAAAGATATTCTTGCTAGAGTTACGTGAAGCGTTAGTTATAAATATGTAAGTAGTTAAATTCCTTTATCCTCACTGTTTTATTTTAATTCTAGATGTACAGGGTGGCCCAAATTGGATGTTACTATAGGGAATCTCGGTTATTAGAAGAGATAGAAAAAAATCGATGGCGCATCCTTGAGCTCTTTTTTCGAGGAAAACTCAATGTTGAAAACACAAATTAGCTATCGTCTTTTGTTTTCACGTTATAGCCAAAAATTCAATATTTTCCATATTCGATTTTTTTTAATATCTCAGATATTTATTATTTTATCAAGATAAGAATTGTATGTTTTATACTATATTCTATATTTTTTTAAATAGAAGTTATCGTTGGCTGTGCTATTAATAAATTTGTTATTTTTTTCTCTTTTCATTGATATATTATATGTTGATGTTATATTTGCAATTTATTGAGATATATTATATTTTTATTAAATTTTAAATATTTCTCATTAAACGCAGTAGGCTTGTAAATAAAATGATGCCTATTACGCATGAAACAAAAAACAACAACGTTGTTATTATATTAGTTGTTTGTTGTATTGTGTTGTGAATTAATAAACTAAGTGTTTAAACATGAAGTACGAAAATTACGAAAAGTTTGATATGTTAGAATGCTTTATTCAAAGCAACAGTAATTCTGATATTGCATTGGAAACATATTGTACTCGATGTCCGTAGAGAAGACAGCCCGATAAATCCATATTCCAGCGGTTGAAGACGAATCTCATCAACCACGGTTCCTTTACTATACCGAGCTCCAGAGAATATAATATATTAGACCCAGAAGAAGCTGGATTTTACGTTATTGGGGCTCTAATTGAAAATCCAGAAATATCAAGTAGGCAAATAGAAAACAAACAAAGAATTTCAAGAAATCGTGCCTTAAACATTCTGAAAAAAAAATTCCGTCCTTACACGATTCGAAAACGACACCATTTGAACCCTGAGGATTTTGAACGAAGATTAGAATTTTGTAACTGGTACAAAGCTAGATGTTTAACAAATCCGAACTTTTACAACGACATTATATGGACTGACGAGCCATACATAAGCTCCGTGGGAATATTTAATAGGCACAATGCCCATTATTGGGCCGATTCCAACCCTCATCGGACTGTTGATGTTAAGGCAGAAGGTAGATTTGGTTTTAGTGTTTAGTGTGCTCTACTGGGAAACCGAATCTTGTGTTACAAAATTTACGAGGGAAATTTGAATGCATGGAAATATACAGACATTTTACAACAAAATATTATTGAGAACTATTTGGACAATTTTCCGTTAGTTCAAGGGGAACATTTGTATTTCCAACAAGACGGCGCACCTCCCCATAATTGCAGAGAAGTGACAAATTTATTAAATGTTAATTTTGGAGCAAAATGGTTAGGCACAAATGGACCAGTAAAATGGCCTCCGCGATCTCCGGACCTAACACTGCTGGACCTCTTTTTTGGGGCTATAGTTTATATAAATTAAATAGCAACAATGTCAATATTTTACGACAAAATTTCATTAATATTGTAAATTCTATATCTCATATTCATATTCATAATGCATGTAGAAGTGTCATAAATAGATGTAACTCATGCATTTTGAACAATGGCAATCAATTTGAGCATTTATTGCAATTTTTCTGTCAATCTTTAGTATAAACGTTGTTTTTTTTTGTATTGACCAACCAGATTTGGTGATTTTTTTAATAAAGTTGGATAATTGGTTGGATACTCTGGTTGTAATTGTAACTTTTGTCTTCAAAATAAATTTAAGGTTATGTTTACAGATTGTTGCCATGTGCTTAATTACCCTGTCGTAAAGATTAATTTCGCGTCAAATAATTATTCAATGGCAACATGGCATTCATATATCAATGTCATTTCATGACAAATAATCAAAGAACCTAGGAAAAATAAATCTGAAATCTGGGTGGTCAATAAACAAAACCTAGGTATAATATCCATTTATTTTCATTTAATTTTTTCGAAATAATTGTAATTATACTCAATGACATTAGAAGCGTAACACCAAGAAGGAATGATTTTTTTGAATTCATATTTTAGCAACAGAGTGACTATATTTAAAGCATACATTGATAACATTTTCAACCTTGTGCCTTTTATATTTATTGTGAAAAAAAAATCACTTTTTCTTTTTTGATAAAACTATTTATATGAGCTGTTTAGTACAGATGTTTTTAGTTTTCGTGTTTCCGTTGAGTGTGTTAAGCTTAAATAAAATGCGTCGAGTCCGAAGACGTCCACAATATCACCATTTGAGCGATTTTGACCGGGGTCGAGTTGTTGCTTATCGAGATGTCGGTATGTCCTATCGCGAAATTGCCCGCCGTATTAATTCCACTGCAGCAACTGTAATACGTGTGTATCAGGTATGGACGAAAGAAGGTAGAGGAGCAAGAAGACGACCAATTGGTCAACCAAGGCGTACCACAGAACGTCAAGATCGGCGCTTAAGACAAATAGCCCTGCAAGACCGTTTCGCTACTACGCGTCAAATCGGTGATCAATGGATTGGAGAAGAAGGTAGGCCCGTTAGTATGCGAACCTTATATCGCCGCATTCAATCCTTTGGGCTTCTTTCGTACCGTCCAAGATTAGTGCTTCCTTTAACAGCGAGACACTGTCGCTGAAGGTTGGACTGGTGCAGAGAACGGCAGCATTGGGAGGCAGAATGGCACGATGTCGTATTCAGCGATGAATCACGATTTTGTCTAGGCACGCATGATGGCCGTAGAAGGGTACGACGTTACCGTGTAGAACGACCTGATCTTAGGTTTGCTATTGAGAGGCATGTACACAGGACTGCTGGAGTAATGGTTTGGGGGGCTATTGCTTATGGTAGTCGATCACCTCTTGTATTCATTCGAGGCAGTATGACAGCTGCGCGTTATGTTGAAGACGTCATACGACCGACTTTGTTGCCTTATTTAGATGGCCGCCCAGACGTACTTTTTCAACAAGATAACGCACGTCCCCATATTGCTCGTCGAACTATGAACTTTCTTAATGAAGCTGGTGTTAATGTTTTGGCGTGGCCGCCCCATTCGCCGGATTTAAATCCCATTGAACATGTGTGGGATATCATGGGAAGAAGAATATTCTCTTTGCACCATCCTCCACAGACTCTAGCACAGTTGATCTAGGAAATTCAAGTTGCTTGGAACGAGATGCCTCAAGAAGACATCGACCATCTCATTTTGTCGATGCCCAGACGTCTACAGGAATGTATACAGCAAAGGGGTCGCCAAACACATTATTAATTTTTTTTAGATTGTTTTTTAATAAAATTTCTTGAAAATGTAATCATTTTATTCTTGATGTAAGACTACCATACTGGCAAAAAATCAAGTTAAAATAATAACTCTTTCTGGGTGTTACGCTTCTAATGTCATTGAGTATATTATCACATCCTAATATAAGCGTACTCAAATTCCAGCAATTATTAATTTAATATTAAAAAAGCCTGCTGCGATTAATAAGAATATTTAAATAGCACAGCCAACTATGACTTCTATCTAGATGTATGTATGTAGAACATACAAAAAGTACCTGTAGAACATAAAATAATAAATGACTGAGATATTAATAAAAATCGAAAATGGAAAATATTGAATTTTTGGCTAAAACTTGAAAACAAAAGACGATAGCTAATTTCTGTTTTCGGCATTGAGTTTGTCTCGAAAAAAGAGCTCGATGATGCGCCATCGATGTTTTTCTATCTCTTCTAATAACTGAGATTCCCTATAGTAACATCCAATTTGGGCCACCCTGTACATTTCAGTCACGATGTGCCCTTTTTTAATAGTTTAACGTATTTGACAAATTAGTAAAAAATGTAATTTGTCAAATACGTTAAACTATTGAAAACAGTGAAGATAAAGGAATTTACTTACTTACATATCTGAAACCAACCAAAAATAATGCCATTAATACATTTTTAATAAGTAATAGAATGATTTTAATTTTAATATTATCATTTAAGTCAAATAATAAAAATACAATCTGAAATTGAAGTTTTTAAATGGGAATTCCCTATGTACTTTGATCTTTAAGTTGCATTGGATGGAATACCAAGTATTCAATTAAATCGAATAATTATATAGGAGTACATTTTTTTAAAATTTTCAATACTAAGAAAAGGCTTGCGAAGAAAAATAAAATCCACGGTATGTTGTGGTTTTCCTAGTTATCTATCTTATTGCACTTAGCAGATAAGAGATGATTTGTCATGGGAATCAGTTGACCTTTATATTATAAGATACGGCATAAAAAAAAATATAAATAATTGTGATCGATTTTTATTTAGCCAGTATACATATATACAGGGTGTCCTATTTCGTGGAAATGCATGGGGATCTCGGTTATTAAAAGACATAGAGAGTCGGTTACACTAGGACAAGGTTGCGTATTTAAGGAAGCAATAATTATCCGAAAACAAATTTGAAATATCCTCCTTTGTTTTCAAGATATTGCCTAAGAAAAAAAAATTGAAATATCGTTTTTATTTTTTTATTCAAAAATGATTGAATCTAGACACACACCACTTTTTAATAAGAAATCTGGGAGCATACTTGGTTTTGAGATAACTCTTACATTTAAGACGCTCTTATATGGACGTTTTGAACACGAGGCGGAACGGGAGCGGGCGTAAGCGTTTGCGTTTTAACACATAGGTTTATATGAGAGTCCCTAGACGGACGGGTGCGAGGCTAAGAAAACGCCTGCCTGCACCCGTCCGTTCAGGAACTCTCATATAAACCCATGTGTTAAAACGCAAACGCTTGCGCCCGCTCCCGTTCCGCCCTAACATCGAAACAGGGTTTCGGCAACCGAAATAAAACGTTTTTTTTGTCAGAATGAAAACCGGAACTGAATCGAAAAAAAAAATGGTTTATTTTGGTACACCTCAAACATGCATTTTAGTATTTTATAAATTATGATAGAAACTAAATTTATAATACGATTAAACACATTTTTAAAATGTGTACAGTGATGTAAAATTGCCGGTAATTTTAAATTGGGCAATACTGGATGATTTAAAGATAGGCGTAAAAATTGATGTAAACAAGAAAAAAGTTTTATTCAGCCAATTTATGATATTTTTGTACAAAATCATGTAAAAATAATTACTTAAAAACATTATACAAAATTCAGAAAAAACCAATAGCTACTATTTTAAAGACCTAATTATTTATTATTAACACTGAAAATCGACTAAATATCTGATTCCGCGTTATTTTAATGAAAAAAGATGTTATGATGCGTTTTTAAACTTCACTTTAATCAGTGATTCATACGCGTGGCACATGAAGTAAAATTTCGAGTTTAGAAAAGCCTGAAAATTTGTTTTGGTCGCTCCGCTTCGCCAAACCAAATTTTAAGACTTTTCTAAACTCGAAATTTTACTTCATGCTTAGCCTAGGAGTGGAAACCCTCGATAAAGGCAATTCTTTAAATGCTATAAATGATCCATGTTTTTAATGATCTTTACTTTTAAAACAAGAATTTTGTTATTCCCATCAAAATTATCGGTAAATCGGTTTTCATTAACAATTTTCGGTAAATTTACAATCTCTAATGAGTTCTTAAAGGATTGTATGGATCGAATTAAAGCGTGTTTATCATTGGTCAATTATTTGTTAAATTATCGCGTTTTGAACTTCACATGAAACCAGCGTTAGCGCTCCTGGCGCATGAAGTAATATTTCGAGTTTAGAAAAGCATTAATTACCTCATGCTTAATCAGGAAATGGAAAACACTCGTTAAAAAAATCAAAATTTTAAAATTAAAACTGTTAACCCAATATATGAATCTATCATCTAGCAAAAACAGTGTCAATTGTTTTTTAAGCTAATCTCATTGACTGCAAACCTCAACATTTGCAGAAAATAAGAATTTTCGAAAAAATAATAATGTAATTTTATATTCGCATAGAGCTTAGTTTATTTTTTAATATCACTATTATATACAGGGTGTCTACGCGAAACCGTTCGTCAAAAGTGTATAGGGTTGCCGTTGCACTAAAAATTTGAAAAAAATCCTTATCATACGGTTGAATCAGTTCTCCTCATGTGAAATATTTTCAACTTTATATCACTTCCGGTTCCACCGGAAGTAGCACCAGATTTGTTATTTTAAATGGAACACCCTATATATTAGTAACTTTTTGGATTCCTCGTTTAAATTGCAACATATTTTATTCAAACATATGTACACTTATCTCTTATAGTTTTCAAGCAAAAAAAATATTTCTAAAATTCTGACCTCTAAATGGCATATAGAAATCTGTCTGTAACTTTTCTTAAGAATAAGATAAAAATATGATTTATATCTCTACATGTACCTAGAGGATGCCTCTATGAGTGTATGAATTCGAAACTGTCAATTTTGACAATAAGTGTTCTTAATATGTCAATATCGAAGTGCCCTCTTCAATATCTCGTAATTCAATTTTTTTAAATGGAATGACCTATTTTTTATCACGTGGTACTGTTAGGGGAAAGATTTCCTACAAACAAGTATTAACTATACTCCTAAAGCAAGTGGTTTTCGAATTATTTCGAAGATTTGTTTTTCGTCGCATTTATGCAGGGAATAATGCGCGCATAAGTCGCAACTGAATTTTAGTAGGCAAGTAGTAATACTTTTGTTTTGTGGCTTATGTAATGCGAAATGTCAGATAATAAACACAATTAGTACAAAGTTATACAGAAATCAACAAAATGAATTAATACACCTATCAACAAATTATCAATTTATTCTTTATACTTGGCAACTGCGATAGAATTGGTACTCGAACATGTAGAATATTTAATGAAACTTATCCACATTTGCCGCCGATGAATAAATCAAGGTTTAGAAGATTGGAATCAAATTTTGTTCAATTGGCAGTTGCCATGTATAAAGAATAAATTGATACTTTGTTGATTTGTGTAATTATTCATTTTGTTGATTTCTGTAAAACTTTGTACTAATTCTTTTTATTATTTTACATTTCGCAATACAATCGCGACAAAACAAAAGCATACTACTGGCCTACTAAAATTCAATTGCGACTTATGCGCGCATTATTCCCTGCTTAAATGTGACGAAAAACGAATTTTCGAAATAATTCGAAAACTACTTGCTTTAGGAGTATAGTTTTATAATACTTGGAAATGTTCCCCCCAACCGTACCATGTGATAAAAATTGGGTCATTCCATTAAAAAAATTGAATTACTAGATATTGAAGAGGACACTTAGATATTGACATTTTAAGAACACTTATTGTGAAAATTGACAGTTTCCAATTAATTCACTCATGGAGACATCCTCTAGGTACAAGTAGAGATATAAATCATATTTTTATCTTATTCTTAAGAAAAGTTACAGACAGATTTCAAGATGCCTTTTAGAGGTCAGAATTTTAGAAATATATTTTTTTCTTGAAAATTATAAGAGATAAGTGTACATATGTTCAAATAAAATATGTTGCAATTCAAACGAGACACCCAAAAAATTACTAAAATATAGGGTGTTCTATTTAAAATAACAAACTTGATGCTACTTCCGGTGGAACCGGAAGTGATATAAAGTTGAAAATATTTAACATGAGGAGAGCTAATTCAACCATATGACAAGGATTTTTTTAAATTTTTAGTGCAACGGCAACCTCATAAACTTTTAACGAACGGTTTAGCGTGGACACCCTGTATACAAACATCTTTATTGTGTACTATTACATGTATCTACATTTATTAATATTATAAACATACATTGTAACTGAGAGGCTATCGACCGTTGGTCTTTCAGCCTGAGTTCTTGTCAACGATTTTGTTCTTTGTCTGTTACTCATGATTCACCTGAGATGTTATGAATTGATGATTTGTGGATGTGAGAATTTAGGGGGGATGTTTGGGTTCGTGTAAGGCATAGATGATGATTGAGGATGTCGTGGATATGAGGGTTTGATGAACATTTTTGGGAAAGTTGGAGAATTCGTTTTTGGATAGGGATAATTTCTGTTTTTTCATATAAAAGGGTGTTAGAGGAGTTATTATTATTATGTTGTTGTATAAATGTGAA
Source organism: Philonthus cognatus (assembly GCA_932526585.2). Taxonomy (NCBI): domain Eukaryota; kingdom Metazoa; phylum Arthropoda; class Insecta; order Coleoptera; family Staphylinidae; genus Philonthus; species Philonthus cognatus. The sequence continues at coordinate 26,351,479 of OW052250.1, read as the reverse complement.
ATCTGTTAAAATAAATAAATCGAATTGAATCAAGACAACACGTTAATTAAAAGTAGTAAACAAATTATGAAATCAATCAAATTAAATAAACAAATATCTCAAAAATTTACAAAAATTATAAATTTTTATTTATAAATAATTATTATGAATATTTTAAATAGAATTATTAAAAGTAGTAAACATTATAAAAGTTATTAGAAACCTGTCCAAATTAACACAAATTGACAAGACACAACAATAACTATTTTAACAGAAATATTTGACAAAAATAGTACAACTTAATTGTTGAGTCAATTAATAGTTGAAAGTTTATTTTCACTTTGATTTTAGTTTAAATAAAACACTTATTACTTTTAAACACTTTATTGTACTCGCGACAATTGTTTCGCCACACTGTGGCTTCTTCAGGCGAAGAATAATTAATTATATAATTATTTTTCGCCTGAAGAAGCCACAGTGTGGCGAAACAATTGTGGCGAGTACAATAAAGTGTTTAAAAGTAATAAGTGTTTTATTTAAACTAAAATCAAAGCAAAAATATTGTAGTAAAATAACCAAACTTGACTAAAAAATAAAAGCAAACGTTCTTAACAAACTTATTACACAGTTCGTAATAATTAAAAGGTTTAAAAAAATTGACAAGTGTACATAAAATATAACCACACATAAATCTTTAAAACTGACTTGAAACAAAAGTAAAATTCGTAAATTTAAAAGAGCTACTAACTGAAATCGTCAACATTTTTAATTATAACAAAATTGGTCTAAATTGATAAACTCAATATAAAATTATAAAAATCTTCATAATTTAATATTTCATGGAAAATTAATTTGATGAATTGCCTTTAACGAGTGTTTTCCACTCCCAGATTAAGCATGAAGTAAAATTTCGAGTTTAGAAAAGCCTGAAAATTTGGATTTGCCGGGGCGCGCGAGCGAAGCGAGTCGCGCCCCGGCAAATCCAAATTTTCAGGCTTTTCTAAACTCGAAATTTTACTTCATGCGCCATGCGTGTACAACACCTATTTGATGTGAAGTTCAAAATAGACTATTATTAAATATTTTAAAATAAACCAATTCAGTTTTTATTATAATTATGTAACAGTAAATAAAAATAAAATGGTATTTTTTCTGGAAAAGGATTCTTTGACCCTTTTTGCCATTCTTATTTCCGAAACAGCTGGGTAATATGCCGTAATTTACAATAAATTACCGGTGGTAATTACCAACGTAAATTACCACTAACATCAAATTCAACTGTTGAAAAATAGAGTAAATACTGTGTGATAAGTACACAGTATTAACTCTATTTTTCGACAGTTACATTTTTACATACGGTCAATATCTTATTATGCTAAGTTCAACATTGCAATATTTATATTTAGGGATATTCCCAAAAGAAACCGAGGCTTATCTGCCAAGTGCACTGGATACTTAGGAATTCCCGCACTCCGTGCTCGGGGATATTTTTTCTTGAACTCTTTGTTGACTGCTCTGAGTATAAATATTGTACGCAGCTCCAATGGAAATCATAACGCATCCAACACTAATCTTGTAAACATTACAATACAAACACTTGCAAATTTAAATCAATCACGATGAAATTCACAATTGTAATTTGTGCTATCGTTCTGATCGTCGCCACTTTCACCAGTGCTGCACCACCAGAACAAGAAAATGAAGGTAAGTTTATAATTTATTGTCAATTAATTCAATCATTTTATTATTTTCTCTTTTTTATCTTCAATTATGTGATAAATTGCCACCCAACGATAAGATTAATGGCATATTTAAACAAGTAAAGTAACATGGATTTTCAACACATAAATATCTACTAATAAAACACAGTTTAAGTTCGTTTCTTTACTAATTTAAATTAGTGAAGAAAGGAAATTAAACTGTGTTTTATTAGTGATTTACAGGATTTTTTGTTTGATTTTCTCTATGTAACAAATAAAATTCTCTTTTTATCAAATCAAAATCCCATATCAGTTGTGTATCAACATATTTCACTATTTGTTAAATGACTTTCCCTTTTTATCAAACTAAATCCCCATTTTATTAAAAATAATTAATTAAAGCGTAAACACGTTAAATACAAGGAATTTTTCTTTTAAGTGTTTCGAACGAGTGTTTCCACTCCTAGATTAAGCATGAAGTAAAATTTCGAGTTTAGAAACGCCTGAAAATTTGGTTTGGTCGCGTAGCGCGAAGCGCGGAGCGACCAAACCAAATTTTCAGGCTTTTCTAAACTCGAAATTTTACTTCATGCGCCACCCGTATAAAACACTGAAATATTGTACAAATAAAAATATACTGCTAGATTAGTATTAAAAATATACTGCTTAGGCGGGATTCAAAATATACTGCTAAACAAGAATATTTTGAATTTCACAATATTTTTGTGTTTTATACGCGTGGCGCATGAAGTAAAATTTCGAGTTTAGAAAAGCCTGAAAATTTGGTTTGGTCGCTTTGCTTCGCTAAGCGACCAAACCAAATTTTCAGGCTTTTCTAAACTCGAAATTTTACTTCATGCTTAACGAAGGAGTGGAAACACTAGTTAGAAGTAAATTTCAAATAAATAATTCAGCAGATTAAACATGTTCACAGAGATAAACAAAACCAGTGTAACATAACCTTTAAATTACTCCAAATTTAACTAGAGTGAAATCGCAAAATACAAATGCGATGTTGCCACGTTTATTTTATCAATAATTCAGAACCAACTAATAAATAGCATGTAGAGTTGTTCTATTAATACGAAATGTTAGTATCGTGTTTGTACGGATCTAGTACACCTAACATTCAACTATAATAATATTAACGGTCATTGAATTGATAAGGCTGCTTGACATTTGTACAGTGTACTAACCATGATTTAAATTCTTTGCATTAGAATACACTTTGGTGAGGACCAGAAGAGCTACATGTGACTTACTCAGCATTTCGACTCCGATTGGTTCCTTGAATCATGCCGCTTGCGCAGCTCATTGTCTTGCCATGCGCAGAGGCTTTAAGGGAGGACGTTGCAGGGATGGAGTTTGCCACTGCAGGAAATAGGTTATTAAAAATCATCGACGGTTTTTCCAACTATGGAAATATTTTATAGAAACTACCAAAGCGTATTATATTATTTATACAATAAAATATATTATTAAACATAAAAGCATACAACTTATTTTTATTTTTGTATTACACGTACTGTAATCCTAGTGAACATAGTTACACAATCTACGTGGTATATTCACAAAATAAGTTCCGTTTGACTGGTTAAAAGAACAAAAACAATCAGAAAAAAAATTATAATGAAAGAATCGTTCAACCTTAAGCTATTTTTCGATATAACTCTCACCATTTTGTAGGTACTTGTCATAGCTAGGCACAAGCTTTTGTATTTCCTCATTACTAGAAGGTGCCGCCTGTAATGTTAACCAAGTAACATGTTCTATAATCGCATCGTCCTTGTTTAAACTCTTGTGACCAAGTCTCATAGAGAAAGCAGAGACAAACAATAGTAAACAGCTATCTTTCTTATTATTACTTTATTTAATAATGTAAAAACTACAAATCGGACGCCCACCAAATTCGACATCATTGTAATTGTTTAACAAGTGTTTATAGAAAAAGTTTAAAATATACAGGGTGCTCAATTTAAAAAAAACGCCGATGACGTCATACTTCGAGAAATAGAATAGCTGTTGGAAATCACATTACGTCCTTGAATAGATTAAAACTACTACAACAACTTATATTAAGAGTATTTTTTCATCGCACGTATAGTTTAGCCAGAAATCCGGTGTTTCCATATTTTTGCCCAACCCTGTATATTACTAAATTGAATTTGTGTTTAGTATCCCGTTTTCTGGTTTCACAAACAGAGTTTAGCTTGTTCGTGGACGAAACAGTGACCTGTATACGCACTTTGTGCATTCGTGTCATTGACGATGCCACTATGGAGCATTAGATGGCGTTAGCTATCGAAATCCATTAGTAGTTTTCCTGTATATTACTATTTCATTTCAAATAATCGCTTATATACTTGTTTCTTTCGTATTTTAATCGTTTCAATTTTTATAAAAATGTCCTGTTGGGCAATAAACCCTTATTATTATTATAGAATTGATAACAAATCTGAAGGGCTTCAGGACATTTTTATGAAAATCGTCCAACGATTAAAATACGAAAGAAACAAGTATACAAGCGATTCACTCTTTCTAGTAATATTTTTTATTTGCTTGAAAGTGCACACACAAAATATTATATTGTTTCAAAAATTCGAAATAGATGTGTTTTCCATAAAGCGTACTGCGGAGCGATATGACTTAAATTATTCCAGGAAAGAAGACGTTTCAAGTGTTAAGGTATTTACAAATGTAAAAAAAATAAAAAATTCCAGAAACAAATGTATACTACACATTTGTTTCTGGAATTTTTTATTTTTTTTAAACTCGAATTCCATAAAAATCTGATTTGTCTTACAATTTGATTTTCGCCAAAGTAACTTGAAAACTGCGGAATGGGCAATCAAAAACTATATAAGTAGTATGAATTACAAAAAAATGTTTAATAATTGTGTTTTTTTTTCAAACTGGAGTTAAAATATCTCGAGTTCCATGAAAACCTGAATAAAGTTTTACAATTTGATTTTTGTCAAAGTAATTCGAAAACTACAGAATATGAAGTTTCAAATGTTTTCGAGCCTAGTTTCTTTAACTTCCTTGAACATTTCAGGAAAATCCGCAAACTCTTTATTTTTAAATTATTAATTTTTCAAACTACCACCAAAATCAGGCTGTTAAAATATGTACAGTTTTAATTTTCTATGAAAACAACTTAAATACGTTAAAGTATTTTTGGATTTATACTTATTTTGAAAAAGCCTAGTTCTCTTAATATCCATAGACAATTTCTTCAAAATCCACGTGCCAATTTTTAGTGGACAAATTTGACTTTATAGGCAAATAACTTGAAAACCAAGAACTGAGTATTTTTTTTAGTTTCTTAACATTCACATTGTCTAGTTGTTTGAGTTATAATTGTTTGGAAATTCAATTTCCGTAAAAATTATGTTAAAGTGAGACGAATTTGATTTCAAACAAAAATAATTAAAACTATAGAAAGGATAATTTTGGGTATTTGCGTATCTTAGTTTACTTATCATCTTTTGTAAGCTATCGGTTATTAATCGATATAATACATATCGAAATATATACCTTTAAAATTATATAGTGAACAAAGTATTCCTAATTATTTTTTAAAACAGAATATATGTATGCAGTGGCGTAGACAGTAGATGTGACCAAAAGAAACAAAATGATAATGCAAATGATCAGTGGAACAATCGATATAATAATCAATTAGAATAATCGACAAATGTAATATTTGATTTACCGGGTGTCCAAAAAGTATGGAAACGGCTTGATATCTTCCTTTGTGATAAGTTTAAAAAAAATGTTTCAAATAAAACTTGTAGCTACTAATTTAAGCTCTTAATAAATAATAATTGTTAATATACAAGGTGGTTTATTTTCAAGATACAAAACAAACTTACCTTTTATTAAACAGGACGCCCTATATATTTCGTTGATGTTCGATAACTTGTTAAAATATAAACATACTAGTGAAAACCGCAGGTTTTTAAGTTACTTGGATTAAAAGTTACAAGGAAAAATACGAACGAAAATTAAATATCTAGTATAAAGTACGTGTCTCAAAATGTTAAAACAATTGTTATTAACATTAGTTATTATTAAGTTATCTGTTATTGTTGTTTTTTTCCAAAATACAAAAAAGTATGCTTTCCCAATTTGAAAAAATAACAATTTTATTATTGAGAGGTTTTTTAAAATTTGAATTACAGAAGAAACTAAAAAAATATCAATCGGAAAATGGCATACTGTCATAACTGTATAATACACTGGGATAGAGTCAAATTGAAGAGGGCAGGCAATTTGAGCAGCAGCTTTAATAAAACAATTATATATTTTGTTATTAACATTGTAGTTCTTATCAATAAAGTATGTTTTCATTAATAGGTAACTTTTGAACGAATCAACTTAATCACATGCGGTTTTAACTAGTAACCTTCAATTTTACCATGCTATCGAATATCAATAAAATATATAGGGTGTTCCATTTAAAAAAAAGGTAAGTTTGATATTCATCATGAAAATAAATCATATATTAAAAAATATTATCAATTAGTAGCTTAAATTAGTAGCTATAAGCTTTATTTGAAACATTTTTTTTTAAATTGAATTTGTGTTCAGTATTCCGGCACCAGGTACCCACAGACGCGTTTCGGACTTCAAGGTCCTCTTCAGTGTGGTCCCGACCCAGTGCTGAGGAATACTGAACATTTCTGACTATTTCAAGCCAATATGTGAAAACTATTAATGATTTCGATAGCTAACGCCATAACGATGCCACTATGAAGCATTAGATGGCGTTAGCTATCGAAATCATTAATAATATTTTTTTTAAACTTATCACAAACCGAGATATTTCACCGTTTCCATACTTTTTGGACACCTGGTATAAAAATCGATCTACAATAATCGATATAATATTCAATACACAATAATGGATTATATAGAGATATTTTAATAATCGACCAATTTGATTGATACGATAATAATTATAATTCCCATCTCCAATTATTATTAATATAATAATATTTGTAATATTTGAATGGTTTCTTTGTAAGTTATCGTACAGATCAGAAAAAAATGTGCTCAGAATAATGGACACAATTAATTTCTTGAATTAATTTCTCATCTGGCACTTGGTGAAACATATTAGAATATGTAAAGTTATTTAAATTAATTCCTTTGAAAATGGTCTAACAAACCGAAACTAGTCGGAAAAAAGTTTTAATTTGTGGACACAATTAGGGTAAATAAGTGTATACTTAAAATTGTGTTTTTTATTCTTGAATAGCTGTTTGTAAGTTATCTTAGTTACAAACAGCCATTTAAGAATAACAAACACAATTTCAAGTATACTCATTTTACCTAAATGTGTCCATTATTCTAGAATTTTATTAGTAGCACAAATTACTTGTAAACAACATCAATTTCATGATAACTCTATTAGAAGAAATCATCATTTATTTATCAATTGCATTCAGAAATTCCGCACTCACTCAGGGATTTTTATTATTGTTAATTTTATTCACTATTGTGCGAGTAGTATAAATACATGTTGCAAATGGATTCAAAATCATATCAACTTCAAGTTCCTTCGAAGCATCAACAAACTGATAAATAATATCAATAAAAAAATGAAGTTTACTCTTACAATCTGTGCTCTAGCAATGATTGCAACATTCTCCAGTGCTATTCCACTTGAACAAGAAGACGACAGTAAGTAATATTTATCTATAAGTACCTAGTAGATTTATTATAAGAATACGTTTATTGTAAATAGTTTCATTCGAATAAAAACATATTATTTTTATTAGAAATATAAAATGTTCAAACACTTTCCAAACGTGGAATCTTGAACTTTGGCAAACACATTTAAGTAACGCTTGATCCTTAGTAACCCATTAACGGCCGAGCAATTATATAATTAACGCTAGCAGTTGATTTTAAGTGAAATTCTACACTAGTTTTTATAATTTTTATAAATGACTTATTAAAATACATATTTTAAATATACATAATGTATACGTTGTAAACTTTTAGGCATTTGTCGATTTTATAAAAGCCTTCAATTTGAAGTTTCGAACGAGTGTTTTCACTCTTAGATTAAGCATGAAGTCAAATTTCTAGTTTAGAAAAACCTGAAATTTTGGTTTGGTCGGCAAAACCAAATTTTCAGGTTTTTCTAAACTCGAAATTTTACTTCATGCGCCACGCGTATAAAACATTGAAATATTGTGAAGTTAGAAATGCACCCAAAAATTCTTCTTTTAATTGAGTAATAATAAAAATATTTAAATAACAAAATATTAACATTTTTCTTTACACATTCTCAAGTCAGGTCAAATAATACAATGTATCAAATGAACTAATTTAGTAATTTAATTAACCAAACATTTATATTGTTGCGTTATTTCATTAATGGTGCTTAATGAGTTAAAACAACGTTTCATGTCATTACAACGTTAATAAAACACTTGCCCCCTGACCATTAAAAAAAAAACATAATTTTTAATATTATTGCAGATATGAGCAGTGCAGTATTTTTGTATATAATTTTGATACGTGGTTTTGAAATTACATAAATTTGCTTCTCAATTTTTCAAATGTTTGCCATTATGGTCATATTAAACAAAAAATCAAATTGACTATAAAACATAAACATAAGTACTGCATATAATTTGAACTTCGCAATAAATCAGTGGTTAACACGCCTGGCCCATAAAGTAAATATTTCAAGTTTAGACAAACCTAAAAATTTAGATTGGTCCGCTTCGCTACGCGACCAATCCAAATTTTCAGGCTTTTCTAAACTTGAAATATTTACTTTATGCTCAATCATGCAGTAGAAAAGAATTGTTAAAAAATACACTGCAATAAAAAATTCTAATTTTTCTTCACTTATAAAAATCTAACTATCTACTTTTTATAATTTTCATCACTTTGTAAAATGTTTGACATTTTATGTTAAAGCAATTCACATTTCTTAGGCTTTTTTTATTATAATAAATAGAAATAGAAATAAATCAATATTATTTTTGTTTAATTAAAATCAAATCAACATTCAGATTTATTTTGATTTGATTTTAATTAAACAAAAATAATATTGATTTATTTCTATTTCTATTTATTACATACAAATCTAAATTTTAATTGTCTCGAGTCCTTCCTTGGTCAGAATCCTGGCTACGCCCCTCATATTTTTAGTAAATTTATTCTATTAATTAAAAAGTGCATCCGTTTTTTTGTATTATAGGTTACATTTTGATAAGATCAAAAAGAGCCACTTGCGATCTTCTCAGCATAGACACTCCGATTGGTTCTTTAAATCATGCAGCATGCGCAGCTCATTGCCTCGCAATGAATAAAGGATTCAAGGGTGGACGCTGCATTGATGGTGTTTGTAACTGCAGGAAGTGAAATATGTATTGAAATTTTTATTTTTAGAAAAGTACCGTTACATAATGTTTAATAATGCCTTAGTAAAATGCTTGTAATCAGTTTTTTTATTATTATTTTCCCTTTCTTTTCCTTCGATTATTTAAAATGCCACCAGTTGATTTATTTTAAAACAATTAAATAATTGAAAAATACTGTTTAAGTAATGCGGTGGTCAAAACTAATTGTATTCAAGCTTATACATTTTTCAATTAAAACTTCTGATCATTGGTCTAAAACATATACGGCACCTAAACAGAAACTAAACAAATTTAAAGGCCCTGTTTGTAACTTCAGAATGTAAAGTGTATTGATATATTAATTTTTAAAACAAAATGTTTAGGTATGTGTTAATAATATATAAACTAATTAAAATTAATCGACTTTCTGCAGAAAGTCGATATTAATTTTAATTCGTTTTAATATTTTGTAAATATTCTGCAAACTCTTGGCAAACTCAATTTTTTCTTTATGTATTAATAAAACGAGTACAATTTAGTTAATATACTATTTTTATTTCCTGCTTACGAGATCATGTTTAACCCTTAAAAGTCTTTTGTCATTTTGTTGCTAATGAACTTTCAATGGTTTAACTTGTATTTATTGATTCGATTTTAAATCCACAATCAATATAAAATTGGCCAAAACTGAATCGTTATGTTTTTTCCCACTTCTAAAAGTGGCAAATAGTAATATCGTAAATTTTCAAGCGTTATTCGATTTTATACAAGCGTTCAATTTAAAGTTTCGAACGAGTGTTTCCAATTCCAGATTAAGCATGAAGTAAAATTTCGAGTTTAAAAAAGCCTGAAAATTTTCAGGCTTTTATAAACTCGAAATTTTACTTCATGCACCACGCGTATAAATCACTGAAATATTGTGAAGTCAGAAATACACTAACAAAATTTCTTTTAAATGAGTAATAATCAAAGTATTTGAATAACAAAATATTTACGTTTTTCTTCACACATTCTCAAGTCAGGTCAAATTTATCAAATTAACTTATTTAGTAATTTCAAAAAATTTTAATAATAACATTGCATCAATAAAGTAACATTTCGGCTTAGGAAGAGCCTGAAAATTTTAATTGGTTACGCTACGCGACTAAGCCAAATTTTTTGGCTTTTCTAAACTGGCAATTTATTTTATACTTAATTATACACTCGTTAGACGTTCCGAATTAAACGCTCATCGGGATATGTATACTTAAAAGAGAAATGCTCTGTATAATAAAATATGTTCTATATAATTACTAATGTCAATAAAAAGAAAAACTTTTATTCATTGTTACCCGGCGCTTTCACCATTTTACTCAAGCATCTAAACTCCTAAATGTATCATTACATTTTCAATTCGTGTTTAATTAAAATAAAAACTCCTAAAAGTATTACATTTTTAATTCTTGTTTAATTGAAATAAATACGAATCATAAAAATTATTAAAAATAAATAATTGTCTTACAAAATTAATCGAGTTTTCTTTGTTTGTCAAAATGTATGCATAATGTATCTGTACGTTTGACTATTGTAATATTCCCTGTAATTGAAACATTGAACTGTTGGGTATAAAATAAGTAAATAAATAACGTCATAAAAGTACGACATTATTTATTTACTTATTTTATACCCTTATTTTATACTCTTATTTTCAAACGAAGACTAATAACACATTTATCGTATTTTATACGTAAAATACGATAAATGTGTTCGCATTTAAGAGTTAATTATAATATTTTTCTAAGAAACCAGTATTCAACTTACTGATGGCTGTTGAGTTGGGTTTTCAGCCTACAGCAATTACAAACACGATGTTTTTGTAATTTTGTTTATTGTTTAATTTTAATAAAATATTATAGAAAGTCTTGTAAATCATTTTTTTATAAAATAATAATACTTTACTTTTCACTTAATTTTGGAATAGCTTAAGTGTTTTACTCTTAAATAATAATAAATATTGCGATACAGATACATAACCAACATAATAGACTTTGTGAAAAATTTGTAAGTTCATATTATATATATTTTATTCTGCTGTATAAAATTAAAGTTAAATGATTAGGTTAACATTTAACAAATTAAAATATTTAGAATATAAACTTAATATTTTTTTACCAATGTGTGAGTTATGTATCTGTATCGCTATATTTATTATTTACATTTTTTTTGTAGTTTTACTGATAATGGCATAAGCCGAAACTAGTCTAAATGTAAAACAAAGTTATAACGAAAAGTACATAATTTATTTTATTTTATTTATTGATTTCACAGATAGATAAGTTGATACATATGTTTTATAACAATTAAACTTGAGTTTTATTGTATTATGCATATCATAAGTATGTTATCAATAATTCAATATTATATGTTTGTACATATTCACAATAGATTATAAATTGATAAATATGATTTCAAAGTAGCTGATTATGAACTCTACTTTTTCAATTTTATTTCATCAGTTTAATAATTATGTTATTCACTATATAAAATATATTATGCTAAAATAATTTATGAAAGCTTGTAAAAATATTATGAATAATATTTTTTTAAATAATCGGATATACAAACGTAAAAAAAATAATATTTGAAATGGTTTAATGTAATTCACATTTTTATTTTATCTATAGATTATTACAAATTTTGATAAAACATCAAATTGTGTAAAGTATACCTACATGTATTCCAATTCACCATGTGAAGTTTTTTCTCTTAATACCATCACTATTCTAATTGCAATTTTAAAACATGAAATCATGTTTGTTTTACAATCTGCAAATTACCGATTAATTTTAAGGAACATTTTTTATGATTTGCCGGTAATCGGTGAACAGGTTAACCGATATTACAATCCCTAGACGAATCGTGTATTAAAAAAAATATACAATTCATTGAACTTTAAAAATATGTGTCTCTAAATGTAGAAAAAATACTGTGATATTCTATTTACATATTTATTTTTTATTTTGATATATTAATAAATAAATATGTGTATGTAAACAGTAGACTTGTTCGAAAACGACACTAGAGTTATAATTTTAAAACAAAGAACAAGATTTGAGTGACTAAGCAGTCGCAGGTTAACGTATGTATAAAAAAAAGACAAAATGAAAGTTGTTACCTATAACATTTTAAAAAAATTACATGTATGTTACCATAAATCAGAAAATAAAAAGTATAAGTAATAGGCGATAAAATTATATAAATAAATAATAAATACAAATTTAGAAAATAGTAAAACTGTAAAATATATAAGTAAAATATTTACAACATAATTGAAAGAGAGTAGAATAAAATTATATATATATATTTGACACTTAAAAATAAATTTTAATTAAAATATTGCAGAAAGATAAGACATGCATGCACATACATACATAGATACATACACACATACATGTGCATGTACATATCATAGGTCAATAGATTGTACAAGTTATAATAATGAAAGTTCGAAAATATAAAATTTAAAAACTCATATATAGGGTTACTACAAAAGAAATAGATACATTCAATGCTTTATTAATCCAAAACTAATAATGTTACTATGATTTCTTTTACACTAAAAGTGATTCTTTAAGTTTACTTTGGAAACTTATAGGTGCTCAACACAGGATATTTTTCTTTAAAGTATACATATGCATATGCTGTAAATGTTTTGACATTCGTTGTTTGTAAAAAGAGTTCAATTAGAATCTTTAAACGATTGTTTTCCACTCCCAGATTAAGCATGAAGTAAAATTTCGAGTTTAGAAAAGCCTGAAAATTTGGTTTGGTCGCTCCGCGAAGCGGGGCGACCAAACCAAATTTTCAGGCTTTTCTAAACTCGAAATTTTACTTCATGCGCCACGCGTACGAAACACTGATCTAATGTGAAGTTCAGAACGTACGTCTTTAGCAGTATGTGCTTTACTAGTATATAGTACACTTGAAATCAGTGTTTTATACGCGTGGCGCATGAAGTAAAATTTCGAGTTTAGAAAAGCCTGAAAATTTGGTTTGGTCGCCCCGCTTCGCGGAGCGACCAAACCAAATTTTAAGGCTTTTCTAAACTCGAAATTTTACTTCATGCTTAATCTGGGAGTGGAAAACCCACGTTTAAAGCTTTATAACTAAGCTCAATTTCTAAGTGAATTTTGTATTTGTTATGTATACTTAGAATGTGGTGCCAGAATTTAACATATACATTTAATTTAATATTTTTCTTACGGACTTAAGGGTAATATGATTTCTCCGTAGAGTTTGCAGCCATATTGCTTGCACAATAAGTTGGCAGTATTGTGCAAGCAAGATACTATCGAAACTTCTTCAGATCCGTAACCAAACATCGCTAAATTCATGTCGATATCACAAATAACTTTTGTTTTATAGTATAAAATAAAAGTTATTTGTACAATAAATTTGTACAATAAAAATGTATACAATACTAAAAGTGTCTATTACATTTGTGGTAACCCTGTATATGTAAATTATACTCTAGCACGAATAGATACCTAAAGACGCGTATCTACTTCCAAATCCTTATTAGTATGAATTGATTGAGTGCAATGTACATAAACTTCTGAATACGTTATTTGCAAATTAACTCACTGATTAAATCCATTTAAGTAATGTTTTAACAACATTAAAACAACATTTAATATTGCTGCAATGTCGATATAACGTTATTTGTTTGTTTTTTGCTTAGTGGGAAAAGAAAAACAAATTTCATATATTATAAAATAGCAAACTTATTGTAGTATATTTAGTAAACAAACATCCACGAACTTCTTTTTTATTGCACTTTGTTTGTTGTCGTCGCAAATTGCTGATACCATTTTTGTTACCAACTTCTTGGAACGAGTCATGATTTATTTATCAAATACGTTGGGAAGTCCACGGGGATTTTCTTCTTCCTTTCATTCTCCATTGTGCATATAGTATAAATATCTCTTCCGAATGGAATCAGAATCATAACAATTTCAACATCTACACAAACACCATCAATTGATAACAAATTTAATATAAATAAAAGTATTAAACCAAAATGAAATTCGCAGTCGCAATCTGTGTTTTCGTGGTCATTGCCACTTTCACCAACGCTGTTCCACTTGAACAAGAAGATGAAGGTAAGTGAATATAGAATTACAGAACAATCTAATTTTGTTGTTTTTATAACAGCGATTAATTTTCAGTTTAATAAAATGTGTTAAAACACTGTTTGTAGTAGGCTATGTATTATTATTATTATAAATATGTATACAGCGAATTTTTCTTTTAAGTATACATATTCCGATAATTACAGCGTTTAGTAAATTTTCAGGAATTTGTTGTTTTTATAAAAGCGGTAAATTTAAAGCTTGTAACTTAACTAAGGAATGCAAACACTCGTTAGAAGCTTTAAATTGAACGTTTCTATAGAAACGACGAATTCCTAATTTGCCAAATACTGTAATTATCGGTATATGTATACTTAAAAGAAAAACTTGTTTAAGTTGAATATAATACTTTCATCACGAAAATAACGAAGAAAGTGTTAGTGGTTTATTTATCTATATTATTAATAAGTATTAGTAGATACTTAATATATTATTACTACTTAATTTGACTTGTAATTTTTATGTACGAAAATGTTTACTGATAGTCTACTACAACGTGTCCTTTTTTAAATACTTCTAATTGGTAAAGTAAAAAGTAATGCATAACGTTAAAAATACTTACCGAAAGTTTATTACAATTAGTACAAAAATAAACTAAAAATTATCGATTGCTTTTGGGAATGTTATTATTTTCTTATCAATTTGTTATTTCATTTAGTGTAACCTTAGAAAACAATTTTCAATAGTAATATATTAAGTGCATTAAAAATGATCGAAAATTTTGCACGAAAAGCCGTTGCCTAGAAACTGCATGAGTCCATTTTGATTGTGATTTGACAAAAAGTGCCCGAGACGCGAAGCGTCGAGGGCACTTTTTCAGTCAAATCACAATAAAAATGAACGAATGTAGTTTCTTAAAGGCAACGAGCTTTGAGTACTAAATTTTCAGAGCATTTTTAATGCACGAAATGTATTTAATAGACTATTTCCTGGAAAATACGATTTTTAATCAAGTTGACGTATTATTTAAAATATTAATTATCAATCAGTGTCACTTAATGTGTCAACATGAATCGCTTCGGAAGTTTTTCTTCGAAAGATATATCGAAAAATATCGAGAAAAATTCATCCAAAAATACAAGAAAGAGTAAAGAGTTCGTTTGGAGACAATTTATGACATTCTGTGATGAAAGAAAATACGAGTTAGATCAAAAAACTTTAATTTTGAAAGATTGAGAGAAATTGATTGATACCTGACATGTGACGTCACAACAGTGCAATTTTTGCTGTCATTTTTCGTAGAATTTTCACCTACTATGCAATTTTCGCTGAAATTTAATTGTGATTGGGCAATGAAAATGAATTCTCGTAATATGATTGGTAGACATTTTTTAAAGGAAATAGTCTATAGAATTTCAAATAGTATTATGGAGTTTCATCATGTATTCTCCTAATAAATTTAAAAAATCCTATAGTATTACTTAAAATATTACTTTTTTAAAATATTTGTTTTTTTTTATTACTATAGGTCTAGTATTGGTGAGATCAAGAAGGGCTACTTGTGATCTACTCAGCATTGATACTAAAATTGGATCCTTAAATCACGCAGCATGTGCGGCTCATTGCCTTATTATGAACAAAGGATTCAAAGGTGGACGATGCAAGGATGGTGTTTGCCACTGCAGAAAATAAATTTGCCATTGAATTGAAATAGAATTATTTTTTTAAATATTATATAATAAACCTATTTATGAAAATACAGTCTTTTAAAAAATCAATTTACTTTATCTATTGAACTAAAAGATTGAAATAATATTTCACCATCACAGTAGCATAAAATGTTCTTGTAGAGTTGATTAAACATTACTTAAAAGTTGAATTAATTTGTCACTTAACCCCTGGTAAAACATATTTATATAATAATAAAAGTTTGATTAGTTGGTTTCACTGATTTAAAAAAAATGTGAAATAAACCATGTGTTTTAATTAAAGTTTCTATTGCAACTTAAATGTGGTAAATAGTTAGACGACAAAAAATTAAACGAAAAAATGGTTATAAACTAATTATACTATTTCCTCGTTATTGATTTGACCATTAAATATGAAAAAGATATTACCTGAAAATAAAAGTTACAACAAAAGAATGTATTGACGTGAAGATCAAATATAAGGGATGGGTGTGTTTTGAAATTCACTTTAAATCAGTATTTTATACGCGTGGTGCATGTAAAATTTTGAGTTTAGAAGAGCCTAAAAAATTGGTTTGGTCGCTCCGCGAAGCGGACAAGGAGTGGAAACCTATGTTAAAAATAAAATAAAACACAAATAATTGAAATTTCTTCAGATTTCTTAGTATTTTAAATACGTGTAACATATTATTTTATCTGGTGCTTATCTCTGGTCAAAATTCTAGCTACGTCCATGCTTAATACTCTTACATTAACCAAACCTGATAACATTTCAAATAGCGATTGTAACTACATCAAAATAAAAGAAATATAAGTAAAATTCAACCATTATATTAAACACATCTACTCTAAGAATGATTCTAAGACTTTGTATTCTCGTTTACGACAATTACACCTGCGCTGATCATCACAATAACCACCAGCATACTTAAAAATGTTAGTGACCAAACATCCGATTGCACACGCGGAATGACTAATGTCACCAATAGTTGGAAAGTTCCAGGAAAGGACATCACATGTAAATCTCTTCTTTCTAGAATGCCTTATTTCTATAAAAAAAGTTTTTTACGGAACGAAAGGTATATTAAAAATAACCACACTTACCACTACTTTGAGTTGATGTTATCAATGCAATGACCAAGAAAATGGTTAAATATGTTTTCCAGTAATAATTCAACATTTTTTTACTACTACTACTAATCCGATTATTAAGAACAATGGATAATTACTTTCCGGGATTATTTCAATTATCCTTGTTATAATGAATTATGTATTCTACATCCATGCGGAATTTCTCTCATTTGCATCGTTATTGGTAATTTTTTCTGATTTATTTTATTTCAAGGTTATTACATAAACGTGCTCAATTACAAACAATTTAATTTTTGTTTCGATTGTTTGAAACTTAATCAAATCTTTTTTATTTTCACGTGAAACCAACGATATGGAAATTAAATTAATCGTCGTTAATTAGTTTTAACACATAATTAAAGTCAGGAATTTAATCAGGAAACCGCGCGATGTTTTTTTTGCTGGAACCGAAAATGCGAAGTGGCTCGAAAAAAATGATTAACTTTATTACTCTTTAGTTAATTAAATCAGTTTAACAGCATCTTGAGATTTGAGATTGGTTACAGCTATTTATTTATTGATATTACAAAAATCGGGAAAAGTAGCTGAAACGTAAATACTTATTATGTAAACACTAGATATCTTAATCAGGTTTGAGTATATGATGTAAAGATTACATAAATTGGGATTCATTTGTAAATCACGAGATACGAGAGTTTTGTTTTAAGAAGTCAATTTTTGTTATAATGAATTAAAGCACTGGTTTACAAACTTTGTGTTATTGGTTATTTCACTGGACTTGCTCATGAATTCTCTGAGGAACGGACTGTTAACCCTGAACTTGTTTGAGATTTTTGCAATCGTACAAACTAGACCGATTGATATTGGCGATCGGGGTTTGCAGGTTAAAGTTTTCAAAATGGCCGGAGTACCGTTCATTAGATACTAACATACATCACAAAAACATTCAAACTTGTTGAATGTTGAGCATTTTGATGAACGGGCCCATTATTAGGCGCTAGCCGCCGCTGAGATTAAGACTATTGTGACAGTGGACAATCATCATTGGTCGATTTTGGCTTTAATTTAGATGTCTTTTTTTGTATGTTCAGTGGGATAGGCGTTATATAGGTCTAGAGTGCTTTTTGAAATTCGCCACTGAATATTTATGTAGAGTTTTAATTGAAAAATGTTCTCAGGTGTAATATCGTATGTTCAATAAAAAAAAACCTCTAGAGTGCTATGATTTAATCATTTTTTTTAAGTTGGCTACACGTTTTAGGAATTGATGTATAAAACGTCAAACATAATAATCACAATATATAATTTCATTGTTGCCAACCTACAATATTTTCCATGGCACTCTAGAGGTTTTTTTTAATTGAACATGCGATATTTCGAACCTTTTTAATTTCTGATATCAAATAATAAAACGTCTACTCACATGAGCTGATAAAACGAGAGCAAATCCAAAACTGTAAGGGCTGCATCCCATGCATCCTACGTAAATAAGCACAACTGTACCCATGAACTCAGCAAACACCTTTCTTGGTATGTCCCAATTTGTGTTGCAACACGTGCAACTAGAACATCCTGAAAATTATAACATTTATTCTATCTATAATAACACAAAAAAATTGTATTATGTATACTAATTTATAATACTATTACAACATATCATTGGTATAAAGGTAAAAGTCATTAAATACATACATACATAATAAATAGCTCTTATTCAATTCTATCTGTAAGTCAAAGATATTATTAACGTGTACAAATGGTTGTTTGTCATATGAATTCAATAAGTCCGTCTGTGTGTCCGTCGCTTTTTTATTCACTTTAATAGTAAAAAAGTATTTCAAAAATCATTGCACGCGTATAAAACACTAATTTAAAGTGGATTTCAAAATACGTGGGTCGTTTGATGAGTTTGGTAAAAAGAGGCAGTAAAACATTTGTTGTTTTAAATTATGGTTTATTTTTGAATATAGGCTCCTTTTAGGGCTATACACTTACTGCAGCGAGTTTCCATTTTTTTAATACTGTCAAGAAAATAGACTGAAAATCTGCAAAATACTCATTCACAGTGACGATGACGTCCTTATTCGATGAGAATTGACTAGCATCGAGCCAAATTTTGAAGTTTCAGAACAGAAAGAAGTCGCAGGTGACCAAATCCGGAAAATAGGATCGATGAAAAATCAATTCATAGTTTAATTTGTGTAATTTTATCATTGCTACGATCGACTTGGGGGTCTTCATGAAAGAGCACATTTTTGTGCGCCAATCTTCGCCGATTTATTTTCAGCACATTTTTCAAATGGCCCAATAACGTTGAATAATATTCTACAGTTATTGTCTTATCCTTTTATGAATAGTAAATTAGGATAATTCATTTAGAATCTGAAATAAAGGGGCCATCACCTTTCGAGCTGACAAAACAGTCTTTGTCTTCTTTAGCGCATTTTAAGCACGCGTTATCCACTGTTTTTCTGCTGCTTTGTCTCAGAACTGTAGTATCCACCACAAAAAACTATAGAGGCATTACATTGATGGATACCCTTTATAAGATCATGAAGACTGTGGCGAAGAACAGACTGGACAAAATAAAAGTCAACAATTGATCAACTGGGTGATTGAGAGAGAACTAAGAAGAAAAGGACAAGTGTATGCGTTATTTGTAGAACTTAAAGAAGCGTATGATTCGGTGAATAGAAGATTGTTGGCAGAGTGCCTGAAAAGAAAGGGAATTTCTGCGTCACGGGTATAAGACACTGATTTTGAGTGAAGTTTACTTGTTCACAATATTTCAATGTTTAATACGCGTGGCGCATGAAGTAAAATTTCGAGTTTAGTAAAGCCTGAAAATTTGGTTTGGTTGCTCCTCTTCGCGAAGCGACCAAACCAAATTTTACAGCTTTTCTAAACTCGAAATTTTACTTCATGCTTAATCTGGGAGTGGAAAATACTCGTTTAAAGCATCAAGTTTAAGAAATATGAAGAGTTTAAGGAAAATTACGGGCTTAGGAAGCAGAAAGATGATTAAATAAAGTGAATAAAAGAAAGATGTATATGGTGTAAAAGAGCTGGATAGTTGTTGAAAAAGTGTTTGAAAAGAAAACAGGGCTGGGGCAAAAGCTAATAGGCGTGGAGCTTGAACTTAGACAGGGAAAAATAGATAACACACGTACTAAATGTTGGTGGTAAAGAGGAATTAATAAGCAGTTGTTTTAATGAGAGTGGAAGAGGATACCCCCATTGCAGGGCGATAATGAAAATGAATGAAGGGAAGCGTACCTAAATGATAGAATGAATAGAAGCAATTTACAATATTATAAATAAATGTGAGAAATGATGTGAAAAATAAAAAATAATGCCTAATGTAGGAATATAGATTGAAATGTGGTAAGGATTATTATTAGTGATAAAGGTTGTTTTTTTATAGCTAAATCCTATTAAATCAATAATGAAAATGTTGATCTTACAAAGTTTTTTTTTTCTCTGAGTGTATTCAAAACCTTTTTCTGGGATAAAAAAAGAAACGCACCATTTAACTTGTGGCAAGAGTATAAAATAAAAAATATATTTATGTACCTGCACTCCAAGAATTTTCATACTCAATCGTAACGTTTTCATCTCTACTGTTGTTAACTTTTATCGAGCTTTGTCGTGGAAAATTATTTGCGCGCGTGAATTTTGCGCTAAACGGCGACGGAACATACGAGGGCTCTTCATCTTGGCCAAAATGTGGAACCCGGTCTCCGAATGCCGGATATTTTTCGAATTGCTGTTGAGACGATCTGTTCATTTTGAGAGCGCCAATAAAACTGGCCAGTACAATGCAAATATTTTTATTATCTATAAAAACATTCCCATTGATACTTTTTACTGGATTATCGAGATAAAATATGTAATCATTATAAAATTTTGAAATAGAAGAGTGGATTACTTCCAGCTATTTTTTTTATAGATTTATCTTCATAATCCAACCTATGCTAAATAAGTGAATAACCTTTAGTATTGATATAATTTTATCAGTATCAATAAGTATACTTTCGATATATATTTTTAAAAGTTAATACTATTATTTTATTTAAAAAATATACTATTATACAACAAATATAGAAATGTTAGCGTAATAGTGGATAAGTATCGAGAACAGTGAGAATTAGTAACCGGTCCAGCTCGGCTCTTTCTCCAATCATTACCTGGTATTGTTCGAGGTGCTTATGACGTTTTCTGGACGATTGGATAAGATGGGCAATATTTCTTTAAAATTATTATGAATATGTCACTGACACTCAATATATATGTATTTATGTACACATCGCATACTTGTTTATTTTATCATTTTGTCATCTTACACTTGGAAAAAAAAGAACAACTTTAAACAAAGCAATTTTGTTAATTTTTATTACGTAAAATTTAGATTATTCGTATCTTAACTATCTTGATACGGTGGGGTTGTTACAGATAACAATCCTATTATATCATTAATTTTTGTTTTAGGATTGTATTAAATGTCTCTTATTTGGAAAATATAGGTATTTTAGATTATTTTGACCGATTTTATTTCACTGAGAGGCAATCTATTTTTGTTGTTCAGCTATTTAAATAAAAATTACTGATTTTTAACAATCACTAAAATCGAATGCTTTCTTATTTTTTTTGCTATTGTCAAGAGAAAAATATCACTTCGCTGCGGGCCGGCAATTCCAAATTTTTGGGCTTTCTAAACTAGAAATTCAACTTCATGCTTAACCAAGGAATAGAAACTTTTTCTCTAAGATATTGTTAAAACCTCTCATAAAAACACTGAATTCTTTAAAAAAATATTATCAATGGTCTCAAAATTTCAAGTTTGATTCTTTTAAAATAAAATAATGATATTCTGTATTTTGTTAAATGCCATGAACGTTGTCGCATTCAAGAAAATAAAGAAAATCAATATTTTATTTTAAAAGAATCGAACTTGAAATTTTGAGACCATAGATAATATTTTTTTAAGAATTCAGTGTTTTTATGAGAGGTTTCAACAATATCTTAGAGAGAATATTTCTATTCCTTGCTTAAGCATGAAGTCTAGTTTTGAAAGCCTGAAAATTTGTATTTGCCAGGCGGAGCGTTAAGCTTTTATGAACTCGAAATTTTACTTCATGCACCACGCGTATTAAACACTGATATTGAAGTAAAAAAATACACACATTATCACCTTAATAATAATAATACAATACGATTTAAGAAATAAAATTGACAAGAATCATCAACATTAAAAAAAAGTTGGTTTGAACTTTGTCTAAGAATGTTAATTTGGATAAACTTTGTTTTATAATTCATCTACGCGTTTTTTTCGTTCATTTTGTTATTATTTTTAATAAAAACATTTTCTGTGAATTCTTGTAAAAAAACACTTCTTTTATTTAGTCGAAAAATACCATTATTCGAATTCGTATTCGCGAATATCTAATATGAAGTTCGAAAATCAGGGCGCTAAAGATGTTCCGAGGATGTTCCGCTGGATTTCTAAGGAGAGTCTATACTCCTTAGAAATCCAGCCATTTTTCCTACCGGTCCTATAGAATAGATAATATTCTTCTGTGAATAAATATATCACATTAACACCTCTAAATTGTTGCAATGAAGATCTTCTTGACAAAACAAATATTTTTGAGCTATTTTCGTGAATTTTTTTCAATTCTTTAATGAGTCTGGATTTCCTTTTTCGATGATTAAAAATTGTTAACGAACGGTCACAAAAAGCAAAGTTTGTGTTTTATTTATGTAAATAACGACGTAGAAGCCTACTACGTCGTTATTTACATAAATAAAACACAAACTTTGCTTTTTGTGACCATAGTTTCGACAACTTGTGAAGTTGGCGAAACTGTAGTCACAATAAGAAACCCCAGTTATACAAAGTTCAATGCCGAGTTTCACCAACTACAGCTAGTAAAAGTTACATATATGTCAAAAAATCAATATTTACATGACAATGATGTTATTGACAAGGATAATGTCTATTCCAATCGACAAATAAATTTAATCAACGAATAAGATTTAATTAAAGTTGGTGAAACCGGACATGAGTGCTTTATTTGTGACTATTGTATTGTGTATTGTGATTTAGCACAGAGTTAAGAACTCAATAAAACAGACTTTGGCAAATGTGCTTAAAAATTCTCTAATAATACTGAAAATAAATAAACAAATTAAAGCAAAAAATATAACACATCGTCGATATTTTGATAAAACCTCCTATATGAGATACAAAAAATTAGAAAAAACTCAAAAACTGTTTAAAAAAATTAAGTACAGTAGTTCTTTTCAAACAATTTTTTAATGAATTGTTGTATAAGATTTAAGAGTTAACTTTGCTTCATAGAAGGTTTTATGAACTCATCGGGCTGATAACGCAGTCTCTTGATAATAAATCCCTACTTTGTAAAAAAATGCACATAGGAGATTTCACTAAAACAAGGAACACATATTATAAATTACTTTTATTCAATTTTGTTAATTTAAATCGACATTATTAACTCCATAACAACCGTAATAAACAAGGTTTTATTCACTAGTGAACTAAAAATTTTTTAGGTCACTAGTGAGTTAAAAAATTTGTAATATTATTTATTATTCAATTTTGTTATTTTAAATCGACATTGGGCAGCTTGGTGGTGTAGTGGTTAGAGTGTTGTACTGCCACGCCACGGACCGGGGTTCAAATACCGGCCTAACAAGTTGTCTGCATTTATATAGGTTAGGATAAAAATGCCAAACACTCTGTCTTCTCGGATATGACGTTAAATGCATGTAGGACCCGTGTACTGCCTGGATGTTGCGTGCACGTTAAAGATCCCTACCGGTGGGTTGGAACTCCCACCTGGTTCGGCAAAATTCCCGGATAGCTGTAGACCTAATCTCCGGCGTCATGATTGGCCTTAGCAGCGGAAATAGATGACGTAAAAACCAAAATAAAAATAAAAAATAAAAAAAAAAAATAAAAAAAAAAATCGACATTATTAACTCCATAACAACCGTAATAAACAAGGTTTTATTCACTAGTGAACTAAAATTTTTATAGGTCACTAGTGAGTTAAAAAATTTATTTAAAAATAAATGTAAAGTACATTTTCTTTACAATTTCGTCAAAATTGAATAAAAACATATATACGCCACGTGAATTAAACACCTTTATTCACTCAAAGAAATGATTTCACTCGCGCCGAGGTGCTCGTGAAATCAAAAATCTTTTCGTGAATAAAATCGTGTTTAATTCACTTGATGTCTAATATTTATTAACTAACGCTTAGAATTTTTCAAATTGAAATATTCGAATATTCTTTCAAAACTTTATTCAAATATTTGGATACTCGAATATTTAATTTAAGGATTAGAAATTATTAATATTTCTAAATACTATTTGGGTAAAATAATTGTAACAAATTCAGTATATTTCCTGATTATTTGATAAATAAATAATTTAATTCGATATATCTACATGAATATATTTACACATAATATGAAACATTTTTTAACTTAAAGTAACGAGACAAATTGAAATTATCATTTAGTAGTTGTCTGAAGTTCACATAATTCTTCAGCGTGAGCTGTCTCAACTTCTTTCGGTAGTGAAAATATTGATTTGTAGAAGTAAACGCCTATTATAGCTCCAGCTGTTGGACCAACCCAATATATCTGAAAAAAATCAACATTTTATTAACATGCAACACCTCATATCCCATCCCATCATAAATAAATAAATATATTTAAAGCATACTCGCTTTACTCTAAGGCATGGAATTTTTAAAATTGAACTATTCGAATATTCAGCATATTCATATTCGACTTATTCTAATTATTGAAATATTTTAATATTCGAATATTTCAAATATTTGAATTTGAATGTGTTTTTGAATGAATATTCGAATACTTCAATTTCAAAAATTCCTAGCATTAATCGAAACAGGTATCCTTATTTTATTTTAATCTTGTGTTAAATTAGGAATTACTAAGTATGTTTTTGAACTTAATATTAAATCAGTGTTTTACACACCTGGCGCATGAAGTAAATATTTCGAGTTTAGAACAGCCAGAAAATTTGGTTTGGTCGCTCCGCTTCGCGGAGCGACCAAACCAAATTTTCTGGCTTTTCTAAGCTCGAAATATTTACTTCATGCTTAATCTAGGAGTGGAAAACCCTTGTTAGAAAACAATTAAAACCTTTAAAGACAACACCGATTTTTTCCACCGATTTTCCCTGGAAACCATTTTTATTTTAATTTTCGTTGTATTGTTATTGATATATTATTGATTATTCTTATGTTCATGAATGTGTTGTTAATATTTTTTATAAATTTTCTATTAAAAAACTATGTCATTTATGGCCTTGAGGAAATAAATTATTAAAAAAAAAATAAAAATGAACAAGATAATTAAGGAAACTCAAAAGTTCATGAAAAACTACAGTTTGTGTTTGTTTCCCATTTTCATTAAGAAATCAGTATTGTCATTAAAGGTTCTAATAGCTGTCTAACGAGTGTTTCCAATCCTTGATTAAGCATGAAGTAAAATTTCGAGTTTAGAAAAGCCTGAAAATTTGGTTTGGTCGCGTAGCGCGAAGCGCGGAGCGACCAAACCAAATTTTCAGGCTTTTCTAAACTCGAAATTTTACTTCATGCGCCACGCGTCTAAAACACTGAAATATTGTGAAGTTTACAATATGCTATTAAAGCAGTATGCTAAAGACGTATATTTTGAACTTCACTTAAAACCAGTGTTCTATACGCGTGGCGCATGAAGTAAAATTTCGAGTTTAGAAAAGCCTGAAAATTTGGTTTGGTCGCTCCGCGCTTCGCGCTACGCGACCAAACCAAATTTTCAGCCTTTTCTAAACTCGAAATTTTACTTCATGCTTAGTCTGGGAGTGGAAAACACTCGCGTAAAGCTTCAAACTGAACTCTTATAAGAAACAACAAATGTCGGAAAATTTATTTCGTATTTGCTTTAAGTATACTTTTACATATTCCACATTAACATTTGTTAAATTAATGACCATGTAATTAAAACTAAACAATTTATTTTGAACTTAAGTTTTATAACAGCGTTCAATTTGAAGTTTCGAGCGAGTGTTTTCACTCCCAGATTAAGCATGAAGTAAAATTTCGAGTTTAGAAAAGCCTGAAAACTTGGTTTGGTCGCGTAGCGCGAAGCGACCAAACCAAATTTTCAGGCTTTTCTAAACTCGAAATTTTACTTCATGCGCCACGCGTATAAAACACTGATTTTAAGTTAAGTTTAAAATATACTATTAAGGTAGGGAATTTTTCAAATTTAACCATTCATTTGTTACTTTAAGACAAAAACATATTTGAATTTTTAGAATAACTTAATATTTTTTTAAAAACATATTCAATTATTTGAATATTCAAATATATAAATAATTGCATTTTGTAAATTTAAGCATTCATTTAATTAATCAATTCAAAAACATGTTTGAATGATTCGAATATTTAAATATTTAATTCTGGATGTTTAATTAAAACACTTGACAACAAAACATATTCATATTATTTGAATATTCAAATATGTAAATAATTTAATAATTGCATTTTGTAAATTTAAGCATTCATTTATTTAATCAATTCAAAAACATTTTTGAATTATTCGAATATTTAAATATTAAATTCTGGATGTTTAATTAAAACACTTGACAACAAAACATATTCATATTATTTGAATATTCAAATATGTAAATAATTTAGTAATTGCATTTTGTAAATTTAAGCTTAATTCTGGATGTTTAATTAAAACACTTGACAACAAAACATATTCATATTATTTGAATATTCAAATATGTAAATAATTTAGTAATTGCATTTTGTAAATTTAAGCATTCATTTAATTAATCAATTCAAAAACATGTGTGAATTATTCGAATATTTAAATATTTAATTCTGGATGTTTAATTAAAACACTTGACAACAAAACATATTCATATTATTTGAATATTCAAATATGTAAATAATTTAGTAATTGCATTTTGTAAATTTAAGCATTCATTTAATTAATCAATTCAAAAACATGTTTGAATTATTCGAATATTTAAATATTTGATTCTGGATGTTTAATTAAAACACTTGGTTTGTTTTACTGATTTAAATCAGTGAAACAAACTTAGTGTTTTAATTGAATATCCAGAATTAGATTTAAAAATGTTTTACCACGGGTTAAGTGAGAAATTAATTAAAAATATTAAAATATTTGTTCACAAACATATTTAAATATTCGAATATTCAAATATGTTAATAATTTATTGATCGAAATATTTATATTTAAATATTCAACTATTTGAATTATTTTTACTTGACTTCCAGATAAAAACTAATCATGTATGATTGATTTATGTAATCTTAAGCAAAATGCAATACAATGAAGATCACCAAATTGCTGAATATGCGAGAGTCAACGTGTTATGAAGTTTTACGGAAATATTTTTAAAAAGACTTACCCATTGATTATTCCATTCTCCAGTAAGTAATGCTGGTGCAAAACTCCTAGCAGTATTCATGCTTCCTCCAGAGAATGGACCCTTAAATTATTAATGAATTTTATTGAAAAATAAAATGCTGCAGTTCAGTCAGGAACTAAGTGATAATTAAGTATTGTATAAGTTTTTTTTCTTTATTGGCCTTGGTATCTAGACCATTAGCCATCAATCTATTTATATATTTTAACATTTGAATGTGTTTAACCAATTCTAATTTCGATAAACATTCACACTACATCTAGTGACCCGAATGAAATAATTTATTATTCATAAATTATTCCGCCGGACGGGATTCGAACCAGCGACCTCTTGGTCTGTGGGCAGGGTCTCTGCCCACTCCGCCACCGTGCTGTACAAGATTGTAGATTTTAAAAATGTACAATAAAGTAAAAAAAATAGTTTTTCCAGATTATTGATGCACGATTTTCAGTCTAATAAAATATATATAATTATTTTTCTTGAATTTTGTTAATATTTTTATTATGAAATACTGATAAATCAAACGTAGGTCAATTTAAAACATCTAACGTGTGTTTCCACTTCTTGATTACATGGAGTAATATTTTGAGTCATGAAAAGCCGGAAAATTTGGCTTGTCTACACGAATAAGCCAAATTTTCAGGATATTCTAAACTCGAAATTTTACTTCATGCTTAATCAAGTAGTGGAAACATCTTTAGAAGCATTAAATTGATATATGTTTGATTTATCAGTATTTCATAGTAAAAATATGACAAAATACAAGAATAATTATTACATACATTTTGATTAAAACAAAAAAATTGTTTAATTTCACTAATATTTTGTTTTCTTTTTAAAATCATAGTTAAAAATATTTCATCACGCGAAAGATGAGAAACTTATACAAGATACATATATTTTATTAGGATTAAAGTAAAACAATATACTGCTCAAGTTTGATTATTAAATTTAAATTGAATAATTATACAGGGCTATTCAAAATAAAGGAACAGATTTCAAACATTAATTTCTTCCAAACTACAAAAGATAGAAACACAATTCCAGCGTTCCTGTAATGTGAAAAGTTCAAATTTTTATGCATTCAATATGAGCACTATGTATTACACGTTCTTTGATTTTTTTTGGGCTCCTTTCGAAATACGAATACGCTCGACATTTTCATGTGATGTGCGTAAACGTCCCGTGCTTTTCTGTTTACAGATGCACTGGTAAATCTGCTTATGACGAGGGGGTTGTTTATTATTTAAAAATTAACAAAACTAGAGTCCATTATTGAAGTTTAAAGGCACAAACTTCAATAATGGACTCTAGTTTTGCTAATTGCATCACACAAAATGCTTTCTCTTGTTGTGTAGCCATTTTACTAGAGACAATTAACATGACAAGCAACAGCGCCAATGCGGCCGTGGTTGGAGCTTCTGCCTAAAGTGCTCAAATTTTAAACTTTCGTCTGTCCAGGAACGTTGGAATTATGGTTCTACCTTTTGTAATTTGGAAGAAATAAATGTTTTAAATCTGTTCCTTTATTTTGAATAGCCCTGTATTTAGATTGAACGCTTCTTGAGAACATTTTCCTGGGAAAGAAGGAATGGCCTTTCGTTACCAAGAAGGATTACTTACAGCAGCAATGGCGATGACTGAAATGACGAGACCAAAACGAAGTGGAATTGAATCCTGTTTTTGTTCATTCCTCTTATCCCAAATGGCACAGCATATTAAAATCAACACAGCAGTTATGATGGTTTCAATTATTAACGCCTAAAAAAATAATTAAATCAACATCAGATAACTAGCTAAAAAAAGCAGAAAATCATTTGTATATCAAAGTTCATGAACCATAAATTATCTCAAAAACATAGGGGGTATATTACTTGACAGAGCTGGGACGAATCCTGGTAAAAAGGATTCGAATCACGAATCCGAATCACCTAATATGATTCGAATCACGAATCCGAATCACCTAATATGATTCGAATCACGAATACTCAAATAAAGTATGCGTAAGAGATAAATTTTATTCGAATCAAAGATTCGAATCCAGTTTTTTCAAATCACGAATACAAATCCTTTAAGAATAAATTTGATTTTATTATTTTTTGCAACCATTAATATAAAAATATCAACTGGTAACGATATTTTTATATTAATGGTTGCAAAAAAATAATAAAATCAAATTCATTTATTTAACAAAAATATTCAAAACCTAATTATTTATTATTAACACTGAACATCGTTGATAACAGACTAAATATCTGATTCCCTGTTACTCTGATTGAAGATGTATTTGTGTGTTTCTGAACTTCACTTCAAATTAGTGTTTTGTACGCGTGGCGCATGAAGTAAAATTTCGAGTTTAGAAAAGCCCGAAAATTTGTCTCGGGTCGCTGCGCGACCCTCGACAAATTTTCACAGGGCTTTTCTAAACTCGAAATTTTACTTCATGCTTAGCCTGGGAGTGGAAACACCCGTTAAAGCTTCAAACTGAACTCCTTTATAAAATCGACGAATGCCTGAAAATTACGTAAATGAAAAATTCACTGAATATCATTAAAACTGGAAAGTCAGAGAAAAGTCATGGAATTATATTCAAATTGACCAAAACACTAAGAAAAAAGCCATATGATATTATTAAATTTGTCAAAATCAGCAGGCAAATTACAAAACACGTAAACATTTTTAAAATTAACTTAAATATAGACAAAAACAATGAAAACAATTTAACAAAATGGAGGTTTCCCGCAGAAGAAAGTTATATTAAAGGGCCAGGAAAAAAATCTTAAATCAGGGAAATGTCGGAAAAATTTAACATTTCAGATTGTGGCTACCATGTCAGTTTTACTTCGAATAATATTAAACAAAATTTGAATACTAGATGATTATCTTTAAAAACATTTTCAGTCATTTAATGTTCTTATCAAAGCATTCAGTTTGAAGTTTCGAACGAGCGTTTCCACTCCCAGACTAAGTATGAAGTAAAATTTCGAGTTTAGAAAAGCCCTGTGAAAATTTGTCGAGGGTCGCGCAGCGACCCGAGACAAATTTTCGGGCTTTTCTAAACTCGAAATTTTACTTCATGCGCCACGCGTATAAAACAGTGATTTAACGAGACTTTTAAAAACACACAAAAGACATTTTTCAAGTTAATCCTCACAATTAATTCGAATTATTTTTGACGATTCAAAACCTTTTGTAAGTATTCGAATCCTTTTATAAATATTCGAATCCTTTTATAAGGATTCGAATCACCCACATTTGGATTCGAATACGAATCCTCTTAAAAAATTGTAACGAATCCGGATCACGAATCTAGTTGAACTAAAGTATTCGAATGCCTCTTTTGAATCCTCTAAAAGGATTCGAATCCTGAATGATTCGAATCCTGCCGAGCTCTGTTACTTGAATATTTAAAATATTTAAATATAATACATACAATTACGACAATGTTCGTATACAAACATTGTCGTAATTTTATATATTATGTTTAAAGTGTGAAAAACTATAAGAAGCGTAAGCTTAGCTTCTCGAACTCAAATAGTTTTGAATTTGAATTATTCTTAAAATATTCAAGTAGACAGAGTGATTCAGAATTGCCATTAGACACGTCTAGGGATCAGGCGCAGATGCACGAGGGGGGAAATGGGAAAACTTATCTAACGAATGAAATTAACAGTAAAGTAAGGTATACAAAGTTTCTCATTGTGGTATTGTAATTGAGTTTAGAATTTTTTAAAGAAAAAAACTAAAAATTAGTAGTTTAATTAACATAAAATTCACAAAATGTATTTAGAAATAGACAAACTTTAATCCTCTCTGCAAATGAACATTGAAATATCCCTATCAAATTTTAATCAACTTTGTATTAGTATTATTTCTTAACACAAGTTATTGTATAAGTAAATTTAAACTAAAATTAAGTATTTAGTTCGATTTTTTCTTTCAGCACTTTATGTATAATAAAGCGATTAGTATTATTCCGACGACTGTTTTCACTCCTTAGTTAAGCATGAAGTAAATATTTCAGGCTTTTATAAACTCGAAATATTTACTTCATGCGCCAGGCGTGTAAATCACCCAATCAAAAAAATCTAAAATCACACGCATTCCATTATTTTTATAAAAACTGGTAAACTTTAGATTTATCAAAAATGTTGAACATGTTTTTTATAGTCTCATGTCAAATTCTCCTAAGACTTTCTTTTCATGACTTATCGAACGGCAAATGTTTAAAATCTTGAAATCAGGGTAAAAATGCTGTTGAATGATATTCATATCTCCATATACGCCTTTTGTTTTTGTAAGACAATTGTCCCCTCTCCAAAAATTGTTTTCTGGACCCGCCCCTGCTAGGGATTGTAGAGAGGATTTAGTAGATAATATTTTGAATAGGAACACGTGTCCGGAAACGTACCATTTCGATGCTGCAATGGCAAGGTCAAATTAGAATACTATTAAATTTGTTTCAATAATTTGTTTTTGCAAAACTTTTGTAATATGGTAATTGCAGTGTTTAGGTAAAAATGTATAACAAATGAAGAGCACATCACTCAAAAAACCATACTGACGCTAATAACACCATGAGGAGGTCACCTGCTTGCGAAATTGATTCGACCTTGTCATCACGGCACGTTTTCAAACATAGGTTCCTACTCAAAATGTTATCTACTCAGTCCTTTCTAAAACCCCTAGACGTGTGTAATAGGAATTTTGAATAACCCTGTAGAGTAAAATGTCTTTTACCTCGCACAACTCGTCCAAGTTCGTCTCATACAAACAATAAAGAATTTAAAAAGTTGATCGGTAATTTATTTGTTAAAACTTACTTGCATTGTTGTAACTTTGGGATGCGGCATTGTTACACAAAATCCTAGCCTTTTCGTAGTTGTGTTTGAGACTGCGTCGAATACTTCACTTCCTACATAATCTGCTGGCACTAACATCTACAAAATATTTATATTATTGCTGATTGGACTGATTTTAAATAAAATGTATGTTCGACAAATGTTGTTTAAAATCAACACCAATTTAACATTAACACAGCTCCAAATGCACCTAAAACTTTCGACCGAGTCATAGAGTAAGTTTGATGAATTAATTCCTCACCTAACCCGTGGTAAAACATATTTAATTAATAATAGAATATTGTTTAAAACACTTGGTTTGTTTCACTTATTTTTATTTTTCGTGGAGTAAAAATAAAAATCAGTGAAACCAACCACGTGTTTTAATCAAAATTCTATTATTATAGAGTAAGTAGTATAATATTCTTATGTCCGGTTTTACCAACTTCTTATTCGTAGAGTAAATTTATTTGTCGATTGGAATGCACATTTACCATGTCATAAATATCAATGTCATGTGAATTGATTGATTTTTTTTACATGTATATATGTAACTATTACTAAATTTTAATTATTAGTCGATTTAACTGACGTTGGTAAAACCCGGCATTATTCTATAACCGAGACTTATTTTTAAATAAGTTTACAAAAATGGAAACTGTTTCTTCAAAATAGAGAAAGATGAACTAGCTTTAAAGTGTTTGATGCAGCGTGCTAAAACTAAAAATATAAAAAAATAATATTTTTCAAATACTAACCCTCAGACTGCCAAAACCAAGAATAGCACCAACGAACTGCCCTAAAAAGTACGCAGGAGCAGCAGTGTAGTCCAACATTCCGAGGATTAGAGTAACAATTGTAACAGCAGGATTTAGATGTGCTCCTGAGATGTGGCCAAACATCTAAAACAAAGTTCTACTAAACAACCGTAAAACATAGAAACAAGTTTTAGAAATGTATAAAAAGATATTCCATTAATGCCCGGTATTATAAAACGTTTTATTCCCTAAATAAAATTTACTTTAGGAATAAATTAAATTATTCCAAAGATTTCCGTATTATAAACACAAAATAACTTTATTTGGCTAATAAATCTCCCCAGTAAATTATTTGTTTGTTTTTCTACCAAGTAAATTTTATTCTCTTAATAATTTGACAGTTAAAAGTCAAAAGTGTATTATATTATTATAATTACTTTAGATTCTACTACTTGTATTTATTAATTTCATTACAGTTATCATGTCTACCATATCATCCGTGTCAGATTTAAGTTCGGTCATAGTATCTTCCCTGACAGTGATTAATTCGAACCATAAATCATTCTAAGGAGTCGAAGACCTAGAGTTTTTCAAATCAGACATAACCAGGGATTTTTATACTTATGCATACGCTTTTTTAAAATTAGTTCCATTTAAAGTTTTAAACGAGTGTTTTCCACTCCCAGACTAAGCATGAAGTAAAATTTCGAGTTTAGAAAAGCCTGAAAATTTGGTTTTGTCGCGTAGCGCGAAGCGCGGAGCGACCAAACCAAATTTTCAGGCTTTTGTAAACTCGAAATTTTACTTCATGCACCACGCGTATTTAACACTGAAAGCACTGAAATATTGTGAACAAGTGAACTTCACTTGAAATCAGTGTCTTGTACGCGTGGCGCATGAAGTAAAATTTCGAGTTTAGAAAAGCCTGAAAATTTGGTTTGGCCGCTCCGCGCTTCGCGCTACGCGACCAAACCAAATTTTCAGGCTTTTCTAAACTCGAAATTTTACTTCATGCTTAGCCTGGGAGTGGAAAACACTCGTTTAAGTCTTTTCTAATTTCTAATAAGCTTTCTTTTTCTTGTTCTGTGTAATTCTGTCCTATTCCACGGTTATTATCCATAATTATAAGAAATTATACAAAATTTCCAATTTGATTTGAAATATTGACAATTCAATTTAACAAATTGGTGGTTCCAGCTATGGCCACAATAAAAATGTATAATTTCGGTCTGTAATCTACGAATTAAATTATTTATTTCTAGAATTGCTATTTTTTTGGTTTGTTTGTTTGGCATAGGTTCTAGCCATTCAGCTACTAACGATGATTGTATTAATTTAACATATATTTGGACGTCACGACACATTCACACCACACCCAGGGACACGACGAGAAATTATTTTTTAAATAAAGTCTCCCCGTGCACGGGAATCGAACCCGAGTTTGTGGCTCGCCGAGCGATTCAGCTAGGTTTGCTTTATAATACGCAATTTTATTTGCCCATTAGTTTACTAGGTAAATAAATTTACTCCACAAATAGTTATCTAATGATTTATTAATCGTTTATAATACCGGGCATAAATAACGCAATTGAAATCCATTTTGGCAATGCACATTTCAAAGTGCAGGATTTATTTTCCTGTTCGATTTTTACTCTAATTTATATGCGTCTTATCAAAGTCAATATTTTGTCTACAATGTAAATACAAGATATTTATTTTAAGTATATGCAATTACATATACGAAAGCAAATCACTCCTGATGATCGAATTTTGATTTGTTTAGGTAAAAAAACAATTGTAAAATTTATTAACGTAAGAATATAAGCAGTTTTCTACAAAAGAATCCTGCACCTGCATAATTGAAACAAATGTTGAGAATCTTCATGTTTTGTAAAAGTACTTACTTGAATAATAAGCATGACAGTGAGCCCAAAAGAGAGCGCAGGCATGTAATGAGCTACAGGAGTCGATTCATATTCAGTGATACATCCCATGCAGCCTAGGAAGAGAAGAAGTCCAGTCCCCACACATTCCGCTACGAAATATGTGAGGTTTTCCGAGGAAAATACTGATTTCGATTCTGAAATATAATGAAAAAAAAATTAAGCCAACAAGTTTAGCCAATAGTTCAATAACTTAGATTAACACTGTTTTAAAATTGACCATAATCACTTAAAATAACTACTCAAATATGAAGAGATAATTTACTTTTAAAAGCATTAAAAACGGCGTGGTACTGGATTTATTGACAATTGATAAAAACTTTGGATCATTTATTCAACACAATAAATGTTATATTATGATCTTAAATGTTTATAAAATTTGGTTGAATTAATGCCTACACATAAATGAAGGCAATTGCAAAAAAATATGTTGATACTTCAACTGAAGATACAGGCGTGCAAACTTTACAAAAATTGGGCTTAATTCCAAAACACTACATTTTTAAACGATCATTGTGGCTTACTAAATTAAGGCAGAATTGTGAAAATGATTTAATTTTTTTAAACTTTGTGACGTTAACTTCAATTTAGCTAATTGTTCCCGGTCCAGCTCACTCAGTACGAAGGGTGGGTTCTGTTTTTTTTTTATGTTTTGGGCGCCACGTAATTAACAGGAACATCTGAGTAATCTTAATTGTTTAAATTACGAAATAACAACTAAGATAAGAATTTGTTATAAATTGAATTTTGGGTTAATTTTTATTTTCCAAATTGTGAGTTAATATTAAAAGTTAGCCAATTGCAATGCTACATGACCTAATTCTCGAGTGCACTGGAGATTACATTATTTCTAAACTAAAAAGGTTGATTAAATATGAATAATTCAATTTGAAAAATAAACACAATATAAAAGTTTTTTTGGGGCTTATCTGTATCCTGGGCAAGAGTAAGTATAGCAGTATCCTCCACTTGGGATTGCGGTTGAAGACTAATTAATTACGGTTCAATTTCTTGATTTTTTCTTCAAGCACGGACATGTTCTTGATTTTCTCTTGACAACACTCTTCAAGCACGCACCAGTGACCCGCAGAAACCAACCACCGCACTAACAGCCAGATGAGGAGTTGAAAAGTTTCAGCAGTGAAGGCAAGACAAGGAGTTGAACAGTTTCAGCAGTATTAACATTATATTCGACGGTAATCTTTGAACTTAGGTCCAGCAAGAACCCTTTCTGTAGTCTATGATGTCGTAATACCAACAAACAGTACAGCTCGTGATCGTGATCGTACCAAATTCACCGCTCACACTTTTTGTTTTTATAAATTTTTTTTTTTACAGATTTTCTAAGGCAGCCTTCTCAAATAAAAACATACGAAAAAAATTAAAGTAATTAAAAATCATACCGTCACAACTTTTAATCTACATTCTCTTGATATAAAATAAAATTTAATATCATATGAACAAAATTGTCTGGGCTTTTCTAAACTCGAAATTTTACTTCATGCGCCACGCGTATAAAACACTAAAATATTGTGAAATTTATGTATATTCGAACTTTATTTGAAATCTGAAATCATATGAACAAATGTTTGCCTACATTCAGTGTAATATTTAAAAAACATTTGATTTTCGCAAAAATCGCATCTTCAACATTGTTTTAAAGAATGCTCATAATAATGTTATTTGATACATTATACTATTTCAAAATTGAACGATAATGGGTTCATATTTAAAATAAATATTTTTACATTATGGCTATACCGATTTTTATAAAAATTACAATATATGCTTCGCTTTGCGCCCAAATCCAACTTTTCAGGCTATTGTAAACTCGAAATTTTAGTTCATGCTTAAACAAGAAGTGGACACACTCGTTAGAAGCCTTAAATTAATCGCTTTTTATAAATAAACAATGAATTCCTGCAAAATTTACAAAATTGGGATTATTGGAACATCTAAAAATTGCCTGTATACTTTAGTTAATTTTGAGGAACTATTTTTTTTGCGAACTAATCAATTTTGTCTACTCCAAAGTTTATTCATTTCTTAACAATATCTTAAAAGTTTATCAAAATCTGACTTTTGGTTGATTTTTTTGATTTACTAAAACAAATGCATGCTTTTATAATATCGACGAATGTTTGAAAATTTACAGCGTATACATACATACAGGAAGTTTTTCTTTTAGTTATACATATTGCAAATTCAGCCTATTTTCTGTAAATCTGTAGATATTCCTTGTTTTTTTTTTTGAGTTCAATTTGATGCTTTAAACGAATGTTTTCCACTCCCAGACTAAGCATGAAGTAAAATTTCGAGTTTAGAAAAGCCCTGTGAAAATTTGTCTCGGGTCGCGCAGCGACCCGAGACAAATTTTCTGGGCTTTTCTAAACTCGAAATTTTACTTCATGCGCCACGCGTATAAAACACTAAAATATTGTGAAATTTATGTATATTCGAACTTTATTTGAAATCTGTTTTATACGCGTGGCGCATAAAGTAAAATTTTGAGTTTAGAAAAGCCCAGAAAATGTTCACGGGGCTTTTCTAAACTCGAAATTTTACTTCATGCTTAGTCAGGGAGTGGAAACACTCGTTTAAACCTTCAAATTGAAGTCTTTTAAAAAAACAACTAATGTCGGAAAATTTACAGCTTATGCATATACCTAACAGAAAAATTCACTGTATTTACTAGAAACAATTGTCTGCACATTAAAATACACATTTACTTACACCTAAACGTCTAGAACAGTGGTCTCCAAACTACGGCCCGCGGGCCAAATCCGGCCCGCGACTTGCATGAATCCGGCCCGCGATTGTTTGTAATTTTATTTGTAAATGTCAAATTTTGAAATATTCTAACAATTGTTCCTTAAATTTTTTATAATTTTATAAAATTTATCGGATCTTGGCCGACTTTATTATGTAGAATTGTATTTGTGGCCCGCGAAGAAGATAGTTTGGAGACCCAGGGTCTAGAAGATTAAAAGAAACATTAGAGTGAAAGTTTAAACAAATGAAAACTAAACTAAAATACTACAAATGTCGGCTTTGAAGTTTCGCTAAACTGTACAAATGTCGGCTTTGAAGTTTCGCTCAAACTGTCAAAAGAAACAAGCTATGCGCTCAAAATGTAAAAAAAGGCCGCAAAATGTCGAAAGCACGTCAAACAGTGATAAATCGTCAAGAGTTAGGTTTGGTTAGATAAGATAACACTCTGTGGACTAAATGTCAGCTACCACTAAGTTATGTCAACTATCACTATGGTTCAAAAATAGTACTGTCTATTGACAAAAGTATCAAGTATGGCAAAAATCGTAAAACTGTGACTCGTGAAATATTTGAGAAATTCTTGAATATTTTGGACGCCAGTTACTTAGATTAAATGCAACAGCTATTACTTAGGTTAGGTTAGATGGTAATTTGTGTTAGTTAGGTTGGGCTGAGTCAGAGCTGATTCGAATCCTTTTAGAGGATTCAAAAGAGACATTCGAATACTTTAGTTCAACTGGATTCGTGATCCGGATTCGTTACATTTTTTCAAAAGGATTCGAATTCGAATCCAAATGTGGGTGGTTCGAATCCTTTTAAAAGGATTCGAATATTTATAAAAGGATTCGAATATTTATAAAAGGATTAAAGGATAAATCACTGTTTTATACGCGTGGCGCATGAAGTAAAATTTCGAGTTTAGAAAAGCCCAGAAAATTTGTCTCGGGTCGCTGCGCGACCCGAGACAAATTTTCACTGGGCTTTTCTAAACTCGAAATTTTACTTCATGCTTAGTCTGGGAGTGGAAACGCTCTTTCGAAACTTCAAACTGAATGCTTTGATAAGAACATTAAATGACTGAACATGTTTTTAAAGATAATAATCTAGATTTCAAAATTTTGTTTAATATTATTTGAAGTAAAACTGACATAGTAGCTGAAATCTGAAAAGTTAAATTTTTCCGACATTTCCCTGATTCAAGATTTTTTTCCTTGGCCTTTTAATATAACTTTCCTCTGTAGGAAACCCCTATTTTGTTAAACTTTTTTCATTGTTTTTGTCAATATTTAAGTTAATTTTATAAATGCTTACGTGCTTTGTATTTCGCGTGCTGATTTTGACAAATTTAATAACATCATTCGGCTTTTTGTTGGTGTTTTGGTCAATTAGAATATAATTCCATGACTTTTCTCTGACTTTCCCGGTTTTAATGATATTCAGTGAAGTTTTTATTTACGTAATTTTCAAGCATTCGTCGATTTTATAATAGAGTTCAATTTGAAGTTATAAACGGGTTTCCACTCCCAGGCTAAGCATGAAGTAAAATTTCGAGTTTAGAAAAGCCCCGTGGGCTTTTCTAAACTCGAAATTTTACTTTATGCGCTACGCGTACAAAACACTGATTTAAAAAGAAGTTCAGAAACACGCAAATACATCTTTAATCAGAGTAACAGAGAATCAGATATTTAGTCTGTTATCAACGATGTTCAGTGTTAATAATAACTAATTAGGTTTTGAATATTTTTGTTAAAACAACCGATAACGCTATTTATATATTAATGGTTGCAAAAAATAATAAAATCAAATTTATTCTTCACGGATTTGTATTCGTGATTCGAAAAAACAGGATTTCGAATCATATTTATCTCTTACGAATCCTTTATTCAAGTATTCGTGAATTGAATCATATTAGGTGATTCGGATTCGTGATTCGAATCCTTTTTACGAGGATTCGTCCCAGCTCTGGGCTGAGTGCATGTAACCTATGTATTAGATACACTCAGCCTAAACTAACTAAAACAATTTTTCCTCAAACCCAACCTAATGTAACTTTTCAGACTATTACTCGGATTAAAGAAGGTTAGATACCAGTGTTTAAGATACTTACTTTATGAAGTTAATACGTAACCTAACTTTACAATTTGTCAACTCACCTAACTTAAACACATCACAATATATCATTTAACCCAACCTAACTACATAACTTGTCATCTAACCTAACCAAGGATACTTAATTGTGAAACTGGCTAAGATTAATT
Organism: Philonthus cognatus; assembly: GCA_932526585.2. Classification (NCBI taxonomy): domain Eukaryota; kingdom Metazoa; phylum Arthropoda; class Insecta; order Coleoptera; family Staphylinidae; genus Philonthus; species Philonthus cognatus. Next base: position 26,311,466 of record OW052250.1, on the reverse strand, counting down.
CTAGAATTAATCCTCTAACCTAATTTCACAACTTTCATTTATCCTAACTCTACTACACTCAATTGTAAGGTTGGGTTAGGTTGGATGATAACCTAATCTAATTTCACAATTTCTCTTCGATTTACCATCTGTCCTCACCAAACTTGACAACTTGCCATCCAACCTATTGTGCAAATAGGCCTTGGTTAGGCTATCGTGTAACCTAACCAGACTTCACAATTTAGCAAAGTCAAGTTACTTTAATCTAATCCAACCTCACAACTTAGTGGACGCCAGTTACTTATGTTAGATATGATAGCTCCTACTTAGGTTAGGTTAGATCACAAGTTTTGAAGTTAGGTTAGATGAGATCAAAAAGTAAAATTTTATGTATGGCGGTTCGATTAAAATCAGAATTGGCTCAATATTACGAATGACGCGTTTTTTTGTAAACAAACAAACAAAAAATCACTAGATCTAGGTACGTTTTTATATTTGTTTTGTCATGCTTGTCTGTACCTTTTCAACTTCAAATTGACACTAACTAAAATATCAAATTGGGAATAGGTCATTTTAAATTGGGACTTCAAACATAGCTGTCTGCTTAAACATCAAATTGAAAATAATCAATTTTGAATTAGGACTGAACAAATAAATTTCAAATAATTTCCAGATTAAATAATTAGCTAAAAATAACAGAAACAATATTAATTTACCAGGTTACACATCCATACCCTCTGAGCAAACACATTTATGTAATGTTTCATCAACATTAAAACAACGTTTAATGTTGATAAAATGTTGAAAACTCGTTATTTGTTTGTTTTTTGCTCAGTGGGTATCTTTTAAATTTAGAATGTTAGAAATGTATTTTTAAATGTGAGCGACTAATTTTTCAAAATGCTGAACGCTTATTGTAGGTTTTTTTTTTAATAATATGTTCCAGGTCGACTAAGTCTAAACTCGGTTTGCAAAATATTGGATCTGCCTGTAAATCAACAACTAATTTGTCTTACAAAGACAAATTAGTTGTAGATTTTCGAAAAGAACCACACTTTCAATATGTTTTAACAACATTCTATAGATTTTGTTACAATTAAATTATGTATAATTTATTGTTTCTTCTATAAGCTACCTATATTATTCACATGAGCTAAAGAATTACCTTTATTTCGATTCTTCATGTTTCTTTTTCTTTCTTCACGTGAAACTTTAAGATCCGAAATCCAATTAAAGACTGGATTATTGGAAGAGGATGCTCAACAATTACAAAGAGTTATACAATTAGGGAAGCAGTTTGTAATACGTACATTTCCATTTTAATTGCGAATTATCAGTGTTGTTGACAATTATTCTGTGCGTACACTCGGTAGCAAAACCGGCACGATTATTTTGTTTAAATGATGAACCGCCTACTTAACAGGTCAAATAAGGAGATAAGTACGGTATTAAAATCTGAAAATAAATATTAATTGAAAAATGTAAATGCGCGACTGAGCATTTTAAATTTTCAATCATTTTACAAGTCGAACGAGTGATTGTTTCTGATCGTAAAAACCACAATATAAATATTAATGTTTTGCTGTGTAAAAATGCGGAATGCCAGTGAATTAAGTATTAAAATATACATATATAAATAGTGAATTAATAATATCTTATTTGTCATATTTTACTTTTTGTGTAGGTAATGGGTCTATGACTTATATGTCTATTTGTGTAGGTAACAGTTTACTTTAGTAAAAAAAAATTAATAAATGAAAAAATCACAAATCGTCGCAAAGGAATCTTTTACAACGTGGCCAAATTAATTTTTTTCACGACAATCTTTTAATATGTGTATTATTTAATTGTGTGGGCAGCATAAATGGGGCGCATTGAACACTTAAGTATACAAAACACGGGATTTGCGTGATAAATTTGGTTTTTTAACACAAATATAAATAATTGACTAGTTAGATTTTTCCGCTATGCAGTAGAAGCGCTGTGCTAATCAAATCAGCTTCTTTTGTCTTACATTTGACCATGGTGGTGATGACGTCGTCGACGCCATTTTGTTAAAGTACGAAACAATCGCGTCAACATCTCCGCCGTTCTCACTAGTTTAACGGGCGTAAAACGCGTATGTAAACATATATCATTTTCAAATCGGTTAAACAATTGTGTTTCTATCCGTTGCAAGTGTTTTTTAAAGCCGAACAAACGTTGACACCGTGAAATCTCCATCCAAACGAAGGAGTTCGTTTTTTGTGCAGAGCGTGTTTCTATGTAACTATATGGCAAAAGGGTAGACTGTGTGAGTATTATTTATTGTTGAACGATTGTTCATATTTGTGTTAAAGTGGAATTAATCCTATTACACATTCCGATCATAGTACCGCAAACTGTCATCATTTATCTGTCAAATTATTATAAAACAAAACCGACCATTAAGACTGACGCGTATTTGATAATTATATATAATAAATGTTGTGTTATATATTGCTGTTGCGAACAAAGTATACCGTATAACTCGAATATAATGGCTATTAATCACTAGAACAGCTTGCTTCACTCGCCTACGGCTCGTTCCGCAAACCTCGTTCTCGTGATTAACAGCTATTATTATATGCTTGTTGTACAATATACTATTTATTGTGTATTATTTAAGACGTTATTAACCTAATTTAGTGTTGTTTAAAATTTTTTATCAATCATGAGAGTAGAAAACATTTTAATCAGACGATTACAAAGATTGTACTTTCCTTAAAGTATATTTATTTTTTCAAAGTAATTACATACCTATCTGATGAGTGGGTATATTTTGGACACAATATTTCAGTGTTTTATACGCTTGGCGCATGAAGTAAAATTTCGAGTTTAGAAAAGCCTGAAAATTTGGTTTAGTCGCTCCGAACCAACCAAATTTTCAGGCTTTCCTAAACTCTAAATTTTGTGCTTAATCAAGGAGTGGAAACACTCGTTAGAAGTAAATTGTAATAATTCGACAAAAAAAAGCAAATTTTAACAAAAATCACCAAAAACAGTGTAACATAACATCTAAATTACTTTAAATTTAATTGAAGTGAAGTTGGGACACATGAAAATACGATTTTGTCACGTTAATTTTATCAATAGTTCACAACTAATAACATGTAGACACTGAGCACAAATTTAACTCTATTGGTTACCACTCTTTGTAATAATTATTCAATGATGTAGATTTTGTTTTATTAATACGAAATATTAGTATCGTGATTGTACGGGTTTAGTAGCAATTAACTAGCATTAAACTATAACGATATTAATGGTAATTCTTTAAATAAGTTTGTTGATGAGTAAATAGCATTTTGGTAAAACATCTCAAGCAGACAATTGACGTAAAACATGTCTACATCACGACATCAACAACTTGCTTCCAGACAGCAGTGTCAACAATAATAATTCAATTAATTGAAACCTTATTGATTTATCTTCCAATTCCTAGACTGATCCATTTTAATTAATATTAAGTGAACTTTTATTCCGAAGTGTACCTGCAATTTATGGTATTTAGTGAAGTAAATCAAACACGGTTATATGGTTTATTTCAACACTTTATAATAAATAATTCAGCAGTATGTAAACAGACGGCACCGCGTTATCATTAAACTAAATAATTTCGAGTTTCAATTACACGGTAATGCCATTACGATTATGAGATTATCAGTGAAAAATGAGTGTGTTTATATTGATTGCATATCGCTTTTAATTGACTTTGTAATTTAATTAAATCAAGAGGAAGTCGGCCGCTACCTAGAGTTTTAAAACTCAGCATGGCATTTTAACTACGGCCTTATTTTCGGATGAAATATTTTTTTTATATTTTAAGGAAAGTACAAACTTTGTGATCATCTCATTCAAATGTTTTGTACTCTCACGGTTGTACAATAAAAAAATATTAAACATCGCTACATAGCATAATAACTTCTTAAATTGGATGTTTTTCTAGGACTTAAATATAATCCTAATTGAAAATCAATTAATTCATACAGCTTTATTAATAGATATTAGGATACATCTTTAACACCGTTCTAAGAATGACTTTAACAGTTTCCTATTAGTTAAACATGTTTGATTTAAATATAATCCCAATTGAAAATCAATTAATTCATACAGCTTTATTAATAGATATTAGGATAAATCTTTAACACCGTTCTAAGAATGACATTAACATTTTCTTATTAATTAAACATGTTAGTACGAGGGTAGATCAGAAAGTAAGATTACGAAAGGTAACGTATCTATCAAGATAAATTCAAATTCAAAACTCTTTGAATTCGAGAAAATAAGCTTACGCTTCTTATAGTTTGCACACTTTAAACATAATATATAAAATTACGAAAAAACTATTCGTGAAAATGCAAACAGTGTCTTAATTAATAAGACAATTTAAGACGATAAATATCCATTGAAACAACTACTTCCCGTGCAAATACACCTCCGGATATTGAATTATACAATGAAATATTTAAAATCTTATTTAATTTGATTTGTTACAACGCTCTATTAAAGTTGTAAAGAAGTAGTTGTTTCAATAGATATTTATCGTCTTAAATTGTCTTATTAATTAAGACACTGTTTGCATTTTCACGAATAGTTTTTTCGTAATTTTATATATTATGTAATGTATCTATTGCTAATTCCTGTTTAATTAGAGTTACTTTTAATAAAATCTTAATAAAACAAGCGTTAGTGGCTGAATGGTTAAACCTATGCCAGTATACAATCAAAAAATTAAAAAAAAAATGTAACCTTACTTTTTGATCACCTTTCGTAGATAACTATTGTTAGATTACAACTAATAATTATAGCGTGGTCTCCCTAGTTTGAGGCACGAGATCAGTATTATACATAACCATGGCCATAAAAATAGGGTTATTTAGAATTTATTCAATGATAATGTTATAAATCAGTATATTTTGAACTTAATTTGAAATCAGTGTTTTATACACGTGGCGCATAAAATAAAATTTCGAGTTTAGAAAAGCCTGAAAATTTGGTTTGGTCGCTCCGCTTCGCGGAGCGACCAAACCAAATTTTAAGGCTTTTATAAACTCGAAATTTTATTTCATGCTTAATCAGGGGGTGGAAGCACTCGCTCGGAGTAAATTTAAACTAAATAATTTAGCAGAAGAAATACATTTTCAGAAAAATAAACAAAAATAGTGAACATAACCTCTAAATTATTCCATATTTAATTAAAGTGAAGTTGGAACACATGGAAATACGATGTCACGTTCGTTTTGTTAATAGTTTAAAACTATCCGATAGCATACAGATTTTCTTCCGTTAATACGATATGTTAGTGCCGTGTTTGTGCGGGTCTAGTAGCATTAAACTATAACGATATTAACGGCAATTCTAATAATAAGGCAGATAGTGTTTAAGAAAAGCAGTTAGAAGACGTGCATAATTATCTTTGTTTGTAGTTTTTTCTTCTTCATAACTTTTGTAAAAATAATTGAAAATGAAGGTGAATATTAATAATTATTGTCATTTTTTGCACCTACGTTATGGGAATATTAGTTTGGCATTCTGCTTGTCTCAAAAAAGTTTAAATATTAAATTACCACTGATTCACAAAACGGGATAATTAAGAAGATGCTTATTCCATAAATTGATTGTGAGTTACGTGAAGATCAAATTAATTTGACGAATAAAGCACTAATAACCTTTCTTCACAACTTTTATTTGAATTACCAAATGTACATTTCAGACACAAAGTGACCATTATCAATGGATTAACACTGTGTTAATCCATTGATAATGGTCACTTTGTGTCCGAAATGTACATTTGGTAATTCAAATAAAAGTTGTGAAGAAAGGTTATTAGTGCTTTATTCGTCAAATGCTTTTTCCATATTAAACGCAGCGTTATTAATCCTTAGTTACCATAATTTTATAAACTTAAATCGTTTATGCCCATTTGCACTTATGTTAACTTAACTAGTACTTCTTAAAAACACAACACAAAATATTTAGGCTTTACTAAACTCGAAATATTTACTTCATCCTTACAAAAGAACTGGTGTCTGAGCTCATATGTTGAGTTTCAAAACAATTGTCATATGAATAAACAACGTTCGGAAAAATAATTTGATAAATAAACTAATTTGATTCGACAAAATCGATTCCTTGTAATAATGTTTAGCTAAAGTACTTGATTGAAAGTACTTAATTGAAAGTACTTGATTAAAAGTACTTAATTGAAAGTACTTGACTGAGATAAAATCGATACCTAGTAATAAAGTTTAGTCCCTGGACACGTGAAAATAATTGATATATAAGCTTTTAACATTTTGTTTATATTTTGACTTTATTAATAGAGGTTCTAATATTAAAGTTCAAATCTAGAAAACTTTACTTATGAATTATTTTAAATTGTAACTGTGATGTAAAATTACTGGTAATTTTAACTTTTGTAATATTCAGGGTATTATTACTGGAAACATGGAACAATTGGTAGTTTAAAGTTTGACATAAAACGTATTGTGTAGCAAAAAAATTTTGTAATTCCAAAACTTGTAAAAATTTTAAATGAATAGGAAATCAAAAAGTACAATTTATAGTAAGTTTACTGTTGTTATAAAATGTATAAAAGTAAAAACGGATATCTATATAAATTGACAAACAAAAAGCAGTTTCGTTGAAATTTTTTACTACAGTTTTTTTCTTATGGTTTTCCTCTTTTTTTAATTGTATATCACTGTTTCTCAAAACTATTTCCTATCTCTATTAAACAGCGTTTGTCAAACAATACTTTTGAGAAATACGTTAGGGAAATACAATTTCGCTAGCTTAATATTACAAGGTTCTGTGACATTTTTTTCGACTTTCAATTTGTGATGTTACAAGGTTTTCTGTGCATTGTAACATCACAAATTGAAAATCGAAAAAATGTCACATAAAACCTTGTAATATTAAGCCAGCGATTTGACAAAAGAGGAAAAGAGAAAGAAAATGGCTGTATTATTTTTAATCATTAAAAAGGACAAGTATTATCCTTGATGTTATAAATAAAAAGTATGTCATTTCTTCTAGAACATTTTTTTCGCGAAATTTCGGGTGTTTGAAATTATTAGAACATTTTTGTTTAATGAATATTCTAATAGTTTAATTTAAAAAATTCCCAGCATTAGGGAACAATATTCATTAACATTTATATTTTACATTATTATTATTATTATTATAACTGTGTTTATGTTGTGTAATTAAATTCTTAAGTTTGTAAATTATTTGTCATATTATACACATATAATTCATTATACCTTTATGTTGACAATTGTAAGACCTTAATGCATGAATAAAGTTCTATTCTATTTTATAGACATTTCCCATATAATCACTGCAAGAAAACGTTGATATATTCGTATGTAATTAATTACGTAAGGTACAATTCACGAGAGGTGTCCCATGGTTTCCTTGATTTGTAGTGCTTTCTGCACCAATACATGTAATACAAAAATAGTTTTGTCATCAGATTGCGTGTGTGAAAAGAGACAGAAAACTTCACATTATGTCTGCTATGGTTATTAAATGGAAAATGCGAAAACGTATGTTCCGGTATGCAGCTTTAAATTTTTAAGGTTAAACGTCACATTTTGACAATGTCTTCGTAAAACTAAATCTGCAAAAACCCAGCCACAAATTATTTTAATTACTGTGCACAATCGTTTTAAATGTGAGTTTAAGTGGTATAATTCCAATTTCCACGTCTACTAAAAAGTTCAGGTATTTACAGACATCAATAATGCACTTATGTTGATTTTGTATAAGCTCAAACGAAAATGTTAGTTGAATCGAATGCGCATTCGGTAGATGTGGCAAATAGTCATCAGATTAATCTGTTAATACAGATAATTTTTCTTTTAAGTATACATATAGGGAATTTTCTATTAGATATACGTATGCATACGCTTTTTTTTAAAGAGTTCAATTTGAAGCTTAAAACGAGTGTTTTCCACTCCCAGACTAAGCATGAAGTAAAATTTCGAGTTTAGGAAAGCCTGAAAATTTGGTTTGGTCGCGTAGCGCGAAGCGCTACGCGGCCAAACCAAATTTTCAGGCTTTTCTAAACTCGAAATTTTACTTCATGCGCCACGCGTATTAAACACTGAAAGCATTGAGATATTGCGAACGAGTAAACTTCGCTTGGAATCAGTGTCTTATACGCATGGCGCATGAAGTAAAATTTCGAGTTTAGGAAAGCCTGAACAAATGTGACAAATCTGAAAACAAAACAAAACTAGTGTAGCGCGAAGTGCTACGCGGCCAAACCAAATTTTCAGGCTCTTCTAAACTCGAAATTTTACTTTATGCGCCACGCATATTAAACACTGAAAGCACTGAAATATTGTGAACGAGTAAACTTCGCTTGGAATCAGTGTCTTATACGCGTGGCGCATGAAGTAAAATTTCGAGTTTGGAAATGCCTGAAAATTTGGTTTGGTCGCTCCGCGCTTCGCGCTACGCAACCAAACCAAATTTTCAGGCTTTTCCAAACTCGAAATTTTACTTCATGCTTAACCTGGGAGTGGAAAACACTCGTTTAAACTTCAAATTGACCTCTTTTAAGAAAACAACGAATACTTAAAAATCTACAACATATAATTGGGATATGTATACTGAAAAGAAAAAAATCACAACAAATTATGATTAAAAGCTTTTCTAAAAGAAAAAACACATATACTCGCAACCTTAACAGTATGACATTGTCATGTAACGTGAAAATTTTACACAACTAGGAAAAATCGTTGCAGATACAACTGTCAATGAGTCATACGACATCTCTCCCGGATTCCACTATATTAATATTTTTTTAATGAATAACTGCTTGTTCTTTTTCGCAATTTTTAAAACCAGGCATTAGAAAATGCAAGGCAGGACAAAAAAAAACAAAAATGTCAACTTACTTCGTTATAAATATCGTATGGTCAATTTAAAAAAACCTCTAGAGTGCCATGATTTAATCTTTTTTTTAATTTAAGTTGTCTACACGCTTTAGGAATTAACCTATAAAACGTCAGGCATAATAATAATAATATATCATTTTAGAATTGCCAACCTACAATATTTTCCATGGCACTCTAGAGGTTTTTTTCTAATTGAACATACGTATTTCATAAAATCGTATATATAAAAAAAAACAGGAAACAAATTAATTAATAACCATACCTCTCCCCATTACGGTGTAATCACGACTGATCGAGTTAGCGAATTATGTTATCTGGCAACGTGATTTTACGCAATTTCTGATTTTATCAATAAAACTTGTGTCTAAGCCGACACGATAAGCCGGTATTTCATGTGGCAATCAAAGTTCATGATCCTCGCATCAATTAAACTAAAAAATACAGTAGCTCATGTTTATCTTGTTTGGCTAGTTGTTAAATAAAAACATTGACAAACACTGACCGTAACACTTTTTTTTCAAGTAGACTGAACTAGTTTCTTAAGAATTTATTAATTGTTTTTATTTGATTGTAGATGAGAGTAGTATTATCTACTCTTCTTTTTAATCTGATAATAAACTATAAACAGATATGGTTTATTTGTAGGGTATTAGAATTATAGGGGTTTATTGAATTGAAGAAGATTTTATTTAAATTTAAAATATACCCACTGAGAGAAAACATGTTTTAACAACATGAAACATTAAGCTAATGTTGTTTAAACGTTATTTAAATGTGTTTGTTTAGGGGGTAGTTGCCCACTGAGCAAACACATTGAAGTAATGTTTCATCAACATTAATACAACGTTTAATGTTGTTACAATGTTGATATAACGTTATTTGTTTGTTTTTTGCTCAGTGGGTGCATATTTATTTGTATTAAGTTCTACATACAGTTAAATTTTCTCTTAGGTATACTTATCTCGATGTATACGCTGTACATTTTAACACATTCGTTGTTTTTAAAAAGCGTTCAATTTGAAGCTTCTAACGAGTGTTTCCAATCCTTGAATAAGCATGAAGTAAAATTTCGAGTTTAGAAAAGTCTGAAAATTTGGTTTGGTCGCTTCGCGAAGCGGAGTGACCAAACCAAATGTTCAGGCTTTTCTAAACTCGAAATTTTACTTCATGCGCCACGCGTATAAAACACTGATTTAAAGTGAAATTCAAAATATACTACTTAGCAGTGGCGTAGCCAGGATTTTTACATGGGGGAGTTTCTAGCTGAAGCGCAGAAAGAAAAACAGGTTAGACAGAATAATATAATTTGCATAAACATAAAATATTTCTATAGAAACTACATAAAAAACAACTATTTATAATACAATTTCGCGTTAAATCGGGGCATGTGCAGATGCTTACTAACGCACAATTTTTCAATGATTTTAAATACGCGGCGATTTTAAAAAGGCAAAACAAAATTGATAGCAGTGACTAGGGGGGGTTCTAAACCCCAGAAACCCCTTCCTGGCTACGCCACTGCCAATTAGGTTTGATTTTAACAACGTATGCCAAAGAAAATTGTTCGAATTTTTAAAAGCGCAAGATTTGGTTGGACATAATTTTTTTGTAAAACACTTGATAAAACCTTAGCAGTATATTTTGAACTTCAAAAAGAGAAGTTGCCTTTAGAAACGCCTGTAATGTTCTCGTTTCCTTTTATGAATAAATAAATTCAGTGGAATTTTTAGCATTTCATGAATTTTAGGGCAAATATCACGCGTATCCGGCTGGCAACAAACATTTAAAATACCGTGCGATCGTTTAAACTATGATTTAGAGTAGGCGGTATTTTTTTTTTCTGCGGTTGCCCAGAATGCTAATTGAATGATGGAATAAATTTGAGGTTATGGTAAATTATGTATTAACAGTCAGTAGTGCCAATCTAATTTAAAATTCATAGCCTACTCTAAATCATGTTTTAAGCGATCGCACGGTATGAATACTCACTAGTTTTGTTTTCAGATTTGTCATCTTTTTCCGTCTCTTTTCCTTTGTTTTCGGTTTTGTCAGATTTCGAGAATCGCTCTTGCAAATCAACAACGGAAATGCGGATTCCGTTGATGATATTTGTTGGCACTGGATCTTTCATTTTGTTGAAAATTTTCTTGAATATAAATTTAAACCTGAAACAAATTAATATAAAATCAATACCAAGCACTTATTTATACCTTCAATAGATTCACAATAAATGGAAAGTATAACATTTTAATTTTTTTGTGATAAATAAACTAAATAAATAAATAAAAATGTAAATACGAAAGTAGTAAATAATGTCTTTAATTTGGTTGGCGTTCACTTTGTGGTACATCTTCATAACAATTTAATTAAAACACTTAACTTTGTTTTACCACTTTTATTTTTACTTTTCAGTGACTATAGTTTCGACTACAAGCTAGTCATTATCAAACTTAGTTTGTAGTCGAAACTATAGTCACTGAGAAGTAAAAATAAAAGTGGTAAAACAAAGTTAAGTGTTTTAATTAAATTGTTGGTGTATAATGATTTTTTTCATATCACTTACACTGCAGGCCAAACGTTTAGATACACTTTATGAATACATACCGGGTGATGCATCGGCTTAGGACATATAGAAAATTCAATGTACATTTTAAATGGGCCAATTATTGGCTCCCCTATTAACTTTTGCAGAAACTCGCATTGAAACTTTTTAAAGTACTAGATTAGATAAGAATACCTACCAACGCTGTATACTTTCTACTAAGCCGTTTTGAAGCTCTTTGTAAAATTATGTCCTAAAAAAATTTAATTTGCATAAGATCTTAATACTGCAGTCACCAGTAACTATCAAAATAAAATACATGTGGCTCAAAATGACGTTTTATTTTAGGTTGTCAATGTCAGAGTAATTTTCTTACATTTACAAAATTTGTAGGAATAGGGGAGCCAATAATTGGCCTATTTAAAATTTACATTGGATTTCCTACATGTCCTAAGCCGATGCATCACCCGGTATAAGAAATGAGATATGTTCTGGTTCTACAATAATAAATAATAAAACACAAAAGAAACATGGTTTTAGTCATATTTTGAATTAATTATGTATATTAAAACTAATTACAGATTACTATATCTAATGAAATAATTGCAATAATAATTTTTAAACTTTATTTTTATCAATGAAAAAAAAATCTAAAATGTTGAAATGTTATTAAAAATTCAAAACAAAATGAAAATAATTGCAATAATAATTTTTAAACTTTATTTTTATCAATGAAAAAAAATCTAAAATCTTGAAATGTTATTAAAAATTCAAAACAAAATATTTTATGTAATTATAAAGCATAAACCTCTCTTCCAAAAGATCAAATAATTTTTAGCGCTAACAGAATTCTTTCACAGTGATTAATTAGTTTTCACTTCCTTAACTCATCTCTAAAACATAAAAGTGTATTCTAATCATTATGAGTTTATTTTATTGCTATAATTAAACCAGGTATTTGTTTAATAACCATTTTTATAATCTGGAAATTTACTCTAAAGAAACTAATAAATGTATCCAAACTGTTGGCCTGTACTGTATATTTAAGGGAATTATTTTTGTTGACTATCTAGCATTTGTTTAGTTAAAAATGGAGTTCATTTTTAGGGTTATAATGATAAAATTAAAAAAAAACAGTTTTTTCAAAAAACATCTATTAAGACTATAGCATTTGTAAAGCTTTAATTGTTGAATGAACCCATTAAGCGCCAATGATGCAATATCTCAACATTATTGATTTTTAATAAATGACTAACTTAATAAGATAACTTGATACATTGTGTTATTTGACCTGACTTGAGAGTATGTTAAGAAAAATATAAATATTTCGATTATTACTCATTTAAAAAAATGGTCAAATATTTGTCTGTGTATTTCTAACATTACAATATTTAAGTGTTTTATACGCGTGGCGCATGAAGTAAAATTTCGAGTTTAGAAAAGCCTGAAAATTTGGTTTGGTCGCTCCGCGCTTCGCGCTACGCGACCAAACCAAATTTTCAGGCTTTTCTAAACTCGAAATTTTACTTCATGCTTAACCTGGGATTGGAAACACTCTCTCGAAACATCAAATTACCCGCTTTTATAAAATCGACGAATACCTACAAATTTACAGCGTAGACAGCATGTGTATTTAAAAGAAAAATTCCATTATATAAAATAATAAGTCATTCATAGAAATTATAAAAAGAAGTGCAGAATTTGAAATAAAATAAACTTTTACAGTTAACTCTACAATTGCTCGGCCGTTAATGGGTTAAGAAATAATTTTATTAAAAAAATCTCAAGACATAAATTTAGTTCACTGACTATAGAGGCTTCTACTTCGTTATACATTGTTGAACATAAATAAAACACTGTTTATCACTTTGTTTGTAAAAAAAAAACTTTTTGTTACTAACGGTTTGATAATGATACGTGTAGTATCGAAACTATAGTCACCAAATAAACCAATTGTTATACAAACAAAGACATAAATTTAGACCTAGTTTTAAAAAATGTAGAAAACACATGTTTTCCAAAAGCATCTATATAGACTTGATCGATTAATTAAATTGTTGCGACCACGCGAATACAGGTTAATTAAATTTAAACATTCGCGGTGATACCACCCCGGGTTATCCAAGAAATAGTGCAACGCAGTGATAATTTCCATAGTTTTAACATGTGAATGTGCCGTTTATTTTAAAATTTCACTTTTTCTGTAACCACGCTGTTACGATTTTTTATACACCATAACCTCGCTTTTTTTAAATTCAACAACCACCATGAGTAGCGATGGAATAATCAAACAAATGCAGCGTCAGTTTAACAATAGTGTGTTCAAATAATCACAAATGTAATCTCAAAATTTATTCGCTAATTTTTTTAAGAATTCGTCATTAACTAATAGTTTGATTCAGATCAGTAATTGTTTGTTTTTTTGCTCATTGTTTTTTAGTGTTAACCCTGAGGAAGGGACAAAATGAGTCCCGAAAGCTTGGTAGATTACACACATCTCTCCTGCCGTATTATTGGTCGAATGCCCTGTTAGGAAATGTTCCGAACTCTGCCTCTGTGTAAAAATAAACAAACTGTAATTTTTTAGTGCACAATAAAGATGTTTATACATATATATATATATATATATATATATATATATATATATATATATATATATATATATATATATATAAACATCTTTATTGTGCACTAAAAAATTACAGTTTGTAAATATAGTGTAAAAATAAACAAACTGTAATTTTTTAGTGCACAATAAAGATGTTTATACATATATATATATATATATATATATATATATATATATATATATATATATATATATATATATATATATATATATATATATATATATAAACATCTTTATTGTGCACTAAAAAATTACAGTTTGTTTATTTTTACACTATATTTTATTTTTTTTGGATCCTTGGCTATCGACCATCGGTCTTTCAGCCTGAGTTGTACTTGTCCTTGTCTTGTTAGTTAGTTATGATTCATGTGAGATGAAATGAATTGATAAATGGTGGTTTCTGGGTTGTTGAATTTGGGAGAAATATTGGGGTTTCGTACTAAACAGAGGTGATTAAGGATGTCATGGATGTGTGGGTTAGATGCGAATTTTTGGGATAGTTGGGTAAGTCGTTGTTGGATAGGGATTATTTCTGTTTTTTCATACAATAAGGTATTGGAAGGGTTGTGGAGTGGGTTATTGGGGTGTCGGATTTTTGTGAGGATTCTAAGGGCTGATCGTTCTGCGACTTCGATATTATTTAATGTTGAGGGACGAGGGTTAAGAAAGAGGATTGAAACATATTCTAATAGGGGGCGGCAGATCATTTTATAGATGTGGACAGCTGTTTTTGTCGTGATCCCTTTATTTTGGAAGGTTAACGATCTGCGTTAATGGGTTAAGAAATAATTTTATTAAAAAAATCTCAAGACATAAATTTAGACCTAGTTTTAAAAATGTAGAAAACACATGTTTTCCAAAAGCATCTATATAGACTTGATCGATGAGGCTGATACTTGTTAAAAGTTCATCTTTACATTTATATAAATAAAACAATTTAAAACACTTTCGATCTATAAAGGTAAATATATCCTTTATAGATAGAAAGTGTTTTAAATCGTTTTATCTATGTAAAAGTAAAGATGAACTTTCAACAATTATTAGCCTCATCGATCAAGTCTGTATAGATGCTTTTGGAAAACATATGTTTCCTACATTTTTTAAAACTAGGTCTAAATTTATGTCTTGAGATTTTTTTTAATAGCATTATTTTTTAACCCATTAACGACCGAACAATTGTAGAGTTAACTCTAAAAGTTTATTTTATTTAACTAATTTTAAAAGATGTAAATGTTTTTTAAAAACATCTATAAAGACTATAACATTTGTAAAGATTTAATAAACTGTTTAGTAAGAAATAATTTTATAAACAAAAAATCTCAAGACTAATAAAATTATAAATTAAACCTAATTTTGTAATAACGTGAATTATTAAAATTTCATTTTTCATAAAATTAATTTTTAATGTGCACTAATATAAGAATAAAACTTACATGCTGATATAAAATTTAAGCTCACGTGGAAATATTTTGCACTTGTTAACCTCTAATTCTTAACTCGCCAGCCGAAGCTCTGAACGAGTCAATATATAGAACTTTTCTTAATTCATTATTTACGAGTTGAGGAATAACCGTGAATCAAACGTTTTTCTTGAAATGCAATTATTGCATTAGCATCGAGTTACACTGTCGTTTGAAGAGTTGCAACAAAGCTGGAACTATTGATTTTATCACCAGTGTCGTGTCTAAGGTCAGCATCCCCACGTTAGATGGGGGGAAATATTATCAAAATAGTATTATTTAATTCTAAATTGTAAAAGAATACTTTTTGTTATGATTTTGAGATAAAATATGTTCAACGTTGTTTTAATACTGTCTATTAAAAAGTGGCGAGTGAGGTTTGAACCAGCTTGAAAAAATCTCTCTAATAAATAATTTATTCCCGGCTTCATTTCAATGTCAAATAAATCGATAATCAAGTCATTGGTGGATTAAAATTTTGTAATAGTTAAATACCTACTAAGCAAGCACGTGTACATAATGTTACATAATCGTTTTATGTTGTTATAATGTTTATTATAACTTTGCTCAATGTCGGAATTAGGAAATGTGATCACAAACAAGCAGTATATTTTGAACTTTATTTAAAATCAGTGTTTTTTATACGCTTGGAGTATAAAGTGAAATATAGACCCGAAAAAACAAATAACGCTACTCTTCGCTTTGCGCCCAAATCCAAATTTTCAGGCTTTTGTAAACTCGAAACTGTACTTCATGCTTAATTAAGGAGTGGAAACACATGATGGAAGTATAAATTAAATCTAAATAACACTATTACCAAGTTAGTAAAGTAAGTAAAGTAAAGTAAAGTAATTTATTCATGTTAATATCATAAGGTTTACAATCGTCAGTAAAATCAGTATTTAAGACAATGAAAAATAGCTTAAACTAATAATTTAAATATACTAGGTTAAATACTAAATAAGTAACAAATAATTAGAATATTTGTATGGATGTACATAAAATGTATAATGTATAAAACAGACCTGATAGGAAAATAGACAAACAACATTTATTACATAAAATCCGAGAAACCCTTTGAAATGCAAGCATCTGTGTTAAAAAATGCTTGGCTTATTAAGTATGTTTTCAATATTTTTTTAAATGCTCTGTGGGGGAAAGTTTTCACAATCTGTGGTAGTAAATTAATCCTATGACTTTTTTAGTTGGTTAACTATCAGTACATACGGAGCAGGTTTTTCTTTCGCGCATCTACTAGGGATATTCCGAATATATTGCTCCTTTCATGTAACAACTAGGCGAGAAATTCAAAGGAATGGGAACATATTTGCGACTCTGTGGAGTTTATCTGTGCAATTAATTAAGTAATTTCCCTAAAAATAATGCACTTTAGATACTATAATTCACTTTTGCATCTTATGACTTTTGCTGTTATGAGCACAAATTTGTTTTCATTTCTAAAATAGTTAAATGAAATGAGCATTAACACATATTTCTCGCCTAGTTAAATAAAATAAGTAATACAAAATTTGTTATTTGCGAATACGAATATGTTTTCTCAATATTTGCGAATAAGAGTAAAAACCGAATAATTTTTGCTTTCGTGTCTACATAAGAGATTTTCTTTGATGTGCATCCACACAAAATTGTCTCGTAAAATCTAGTTCTATTCATTAATTGCGTTCTAATCACGTTTGAAGATTGTGAATATTTCCAAATGATAAATAAATTACTTAGAAATAACTGAAAGTACCGACTTATTTTTTCCAAGTAATTTATTTATCATTTACAGCTATATATTAAACTTTGCACTTACAATGATTATATATGGAAAATGAATAACATTTGAGAATGTAGTTAATGTAGAAGGCTACAATTAATTTTTGATTTTTTAAATATTTTCAGGTTGGGTTTCAAATTTATAGCAAAACTAAATGTGTCGCGGAGCGACCAAACCAAATTTTCAGGCTTTTTTAAACTCGAAATTTTACTTCATGCTTAACCAAGGATTGAAAACCCTCGGTTAAAGCTTCAAATTAAGCACTTTTATAAAAAAACAATAAATTATACTTCAGGTAATATGTACATTTAAAAAAATTGTCAAAAATCTGTAAAGTAAAACGACAACATCTAAATCTAAAAATAAAACGACTGAAAAAATATTAAAATGTATGTATATTCTTTTAAACATTCAGTGATCGCATTAAAAAGAGACAAAATAAAAAAATGTAAGAGTTATGTATTAAATAAGTTTTGATTGTAAGGAAATGCTTACATTTTTATACCACTTATATAATAAAATTAGTATAAAATAGTTAAGTGTTTTCTTTACATTTTTAATAAGCTTTATCTTTATTGCCCCAATAAACAACATTTTTCTTAATAAATTTATCAGAAATTGTAAATGAAAAATAATAAAATGAGAACAATTATAAAATGTCACTATACGACAAAAAAAAACGCAAGCGTGAAGAAACAGCCAGAATTATAAATCATGAAAGTTATTGAAGCAATAATTGTTTTTCGTAAATATCTAAAAATATCATAAACAAAATACAAAAAACGAATAATTATTGATTGACGTGTTTTTGGTGGTTAAACTAAGTTAAAAATTGTTTTATTTACATGTTTTTATTGAAAGTTTACTTGAAGTTTCAGTATATATTTTTTTGAACATTAAAATAAATCCTTAAAATGTAATATATAAAATTACGAAAATGTTATTCGTGAAAATGCAAACAATGTCTTAATTAATAAGACAACTTAAGACGATAAATATCCATTGAATCAACTACTTCCCGTGCAAATACACCTCCTGCAAACTATAAGAAGCTTAAGCTTATTTTCTCGAATTCAAATAGCTTTGAATTTGAATTTATCCTCCTTAAAATGTATTTAGAAATAAATAAACTCTAAGCTTTTCGGTAGAAAATTAAAATATCTCTAGTAGTTTTTGAAATATATTGAAGTAAATTTATTATTTTTGAAAAACAAAACTAAATATTAATTCATGTTAAAAAAGTCGATAAATTCACAATTAATTATAACCAGGGTTGTTATGCTTAAAGCACTTTGTTTTAAAACAGTGTTTTAAACATGTTTAAAAACAGCCGTCGTGTTTTGAACGGTTTTGTTTTAAAGATGTTTTAAATCTTAAATTTGTTTAAAACATGTTTTGTTTTAAGCGTTAAATTTGTTTAAAACGTTTTTTTTTTATTATCTTAAATTTGATAAATTATATTTTATACTACTTCATGAAGATTTTTTGTTTACGTTTTTAAGTTTTAGCTAAATTGTTGAAGATATCTCAAGTTACATTATTAAACTTAACATTTTATTACAATAAAATATCACATGCACACACAGCATAAATGGGATTTTTAAATACAGGGAATTTTTCTTTCATGCATACACTGTAAATTTTGCCACATTTCTTGTTTTTTTTTTAAATTTTAATTTTAATTTTCAAACAAGGGTTTTCCACTCCCAGACTAAGCATGAAGTAAAATTTCGAGTTTAGAAAAGCCTGAAAATTTGGATTGGCCGCGTAGCGAAGCGGAGCGGCCAATCCAAATTAGGCTTTTCTAAACTCGAAATTTTACTTCATGCGCCACACGTATAAAACACTGAAATATCGTAAAGTTTAAAATTAACGGCTTTAGCAATTTAATATGTAGACGTGAATAAAACGTGAGTCAAATTCTGCGCTGAACAAATTGTTTAAAACAGTGGCAACCCAATAACTCTAAGGTATATTAGGTTGCCTATAATCGTTGTTGTATGTGTGTGTTTTTTGAACTTCACTATAAATCAGTGTTTTTAAGCGTGGCGCATGAAGTAAAATTTCGAGTTTAGAAAAGCCTAATTTGGATTGGCCGCTCCGCTTCGCTACGCGGCCAATCCAAATTCTTAGGCTTTTCTAAACTCGAAATTTTACTTCATGCTTAGTCTGGGAGTGGAAAACACTCGTTAAAAGCCTCAAATTAACTGCTTTGAAATAATGAATTCCCGCAAATTTAAAAAACGCTGTAATTATAGGGATATGTATACTCAAAAGAAAAATGCTGTGTATGTTCTGTTTTAGACACGTTTTAAACGTGTTTTAAACATGTTTTAAAGATGTTTTAAAGATGTTTTAAACACGTTTTAAACATGTTTTTAATTGGTAATGAGCCCGTTCATCAAAATGGTCAACATTTAACATGTTTGGATTTGATTGTGTTGTATGTTGGTATCTAATGAACGATACTACGTTCGGTATATTTTGTACGATTGCAAAAATCCTAAACTCGTTCACAATTAACAATCCGGTCATCAAAGAATTCCCTAACAGTTGGCAGTAAACTCTTAACTGTTGTCTCTGATGAACGGGCCCAATGTTTTAAACGCTGTTCCAATGAAAAAAAACCTTTTTGTAAAAAAACTGTTTGTTTTAATTAAAATGAAAACAAAACGTTTTTATTAACAACCCTGGTAATAACATACTTATGGTTATATTTTTTATAATAATAAGTGTCATAAAATATAATATATGGATACCATATTTGTATGTGGGAGGTAACCTACACCAAGTAACTTTTTTTTAAAAAACACATCTTAATAACCGCATCTTAATATCTAATAATAATAATCTTAATAATAAAGATATTAAAATGCGGTTTGCGCAGGCTTATTGGTTGGTCAATTGTCTATTTTCTAGTCTAAAAAAAATCATATCATCGCATTTAAATTTTTTGAGAAAATCCAATATTTTGGTTATAATATCAAATAACGCCCTCTATCGGCGGCCGTGTAGGTCACAACTGTCATGATTACGAGAAACCTAAGCCCAAGAAATGCTCTTTTCAATGATACCAAATTTATCCAAATCCATTAAGCCGTTTCGAAGTTACAGGCATTTATTTAAAACAACATTCAAATACCCCCTACCACTTTATTTCGAACGATAGATAAAAATTGTTTTCACAAAAAATGTTCCACTTTAGGTTAGCATTAAAACGCAAATACTATTTTGTTACATTCATTGGGGAAAATCACGAGAAACGTAACTTTATGTAATTCAAGATGGTGGAAACGCCCACTGGCAGCCATCTTGGAAACTTGGAAATAATTTCCAGCATTTTCCCTTGCCCACTTTACTTATAACATTTTTTACCGTAACTCTCTACGATCATTAGTTTCTGAGATACAGCCGCTTACCTCGCTTATTTGCCCACCCGGTACAGTGTATACATCGGGATATGTAACTTAAAAAAAACCCTGTATGTCATCTTCAAAAGCAAATATGTACACAAATCACAACTCAAAAAGGACCTTACCTCACACATTATTTCAACAAAATTCATAAATTACAAGAATTTGTATTAAAAATAAAGATTTTACGACGTTCTTAAAATAGCAAAATTGCTGTTTTGGGTCTTTGCCCTTTGCACGAAGAGTACGACCTTCATACATTTACTCATCACGATTATTTTAGTAGAAATACTCTGCCGCTTTTGTTTGA
Source organism: Philonthus cognatus (assembly GCA_932526585.2). Classification (NCBI taxonomy): domain Eukaryota; kingdom Metazoa; phylum Arthropoda; class Insecta; order Coleoptera; family Staphylinidae; genus Philonthus; species Philonthus cognatus. Next base: position 26,290,423 of record OW052250.1, on the reverse strand, counting down.
TCAACAGTTGCGTGTCATCGAATGCGATTAAATATCACTAGATTCCAAATGACGTTTTTGCTCGTTTAACCACATGGATTATTATACACTATCTTGCTCGTTATTATATAATTAAATTCTAATCAGGACTTATTTAGAAGAATATTAAAAATACGATTTTAAATAAAACTAATAATACAATTCTTGTATTTCCGTGTTTTGTTGAAATATTTTCCTTCGCAAAAATATTATTAATGAAAATGTATAAATGCTTAGTTATCCAGTAGAATTAATGTTAATTTAACATTCGTTATCCATAAGTGTACAAGATAATATTTTAGTTTATCAATAATATTTTTAATACAGAAAAAAGCAAGAATAATTCCAATTCAAAAATATTTGAATTCGAGAAAATAATCTTACACTTCTTATAGTTTCCAGACTTTAAACATAATATATAAAATTACGAAAATGTTTTTTGTGTAAAATGCAAACAATGTGTCTTAATTAATAAGACAACTTAAAACAATAAATATCCATTGAAACAATTACTTCCCGTGCAGATATTGAATTAAACCTCTATTTCAGTTGTTTCGGAAATATTAAGTGTTTTCAGATTGTTGAAACAATTACTTCCCGTGCAGATATTGAATTAAACCTGTCTTTCAGCTGTTTCGGAAATATTAAGTGTTTTCAAATTTTTCTTCAGAGCATTTTGAACATCTTCTACATTGACATTAATGTTTTTTTTTGTTTTTTTACATTATCAAGAAATTAACAGTATTACTTATTCGATTTTGAGTGTGTTGTAGTGAATTTCTGTAATCAAATAATTAATAAATAATGATTAATTTTTGCAATGAATCTAAAAGCACTTAATGTTTTCGAAGAAGTTGAGGATGGGTGTGGGACATTGTACATGAAGTATGTCTGGAATTTTCTGGGGAACACAAAGGTTGAATAATATACAGGGTGTTTCATTTGGGGTGGAAGGGTTGGTGTTGGCCGCTGTTACATGTAACACCCTGTATGAACAGTTTTTGTTGAAAAGAGTGCGCAACTAGAAGTACTAAATGACGTGTCCGAGCGTTTTTGTGGACACGCCCTTATTTGTTTATTATCGAGTTTGTTCCGTTTGGCTGATGCACACTGTATATATATATATATATATATATATATATATATATATATATATATATATATATATATATATATTAATTTTTATTATATTCTTTTTTATTTTAATATTTTTATTTTTTGTATATGTAGTAATAACATTTATTTAATTATTTACTATTGTAAGTTAGTTTTTTTTTTTTTTAAAAAGAGATTCCGTTCAATAAAGAAAAAATCTTATACAGGGTACTGCAACAGTGCGTCGGGCTTTCCTAGCGCCTTTCCCGTGAAAATAACAAAAAAATGTTTCGTACAACAAGTTATTGATTTAAAAATATTTATGGCGTAAAATTATTTTCAAACATGCAGGGTGTCCCAATTTTGCGGTATAACAAAAATATTTGTTTATTTAATGGAACACCCTGTATTTATTCAACTTTTCTAATGAAATTTTTCAACCTCTACATTGTTGTCCATTTAGTTTTTTAATATGTTACAGTGTTGCCAATTTACAATTTTTTTCTCCAAGTATCATGGATAAGCAAGCTCAACTTTAAAAAATCGTAGCGACCTCGTCTTTTGAGGGTAAGAATAACTTTTAGCAAATATCTCAGTGTAGTTAATAAGCAACGTTTTATTAATGAGCAATTTAAATTTAGTAATACAGGGTGTTCAGAGAAACATGCCAAACTTTGCAAATTTCAAAGCGGTATAACCCATTTTTTTTAATGGAACGCTCCCTATTTTATGTCATTATTCGAAAGGTCTATTTCTTCTCTTCAATTTAATGGGGCATATCTTATGTCTAAGCCCCATAGTTGTTGAGATATTCAATATTTTTCACAAAAGTATCCATTTAATTACATTTCTATGCACTCTAGTAGGCCATGCTGAGATGAAACAACTGTCAAAATGTAAGTAAAACTCAATGTGAGATGAATAAATACAGATAATACTTCAAAATTATTAATACAAAAGAGAAACGATACTACAGTAAATGTTCAAAATGTTTTCCATTTTCATTTAGGCACAAATTAATTCGCCGCTGAAAAAACCTATTCACTCTTCCTAACATTTCAGGTGAAATACTTGCAAAAGCATTAACAATTCGTTGCTGCATATTCATTGGGGTTGTTGGTGCTTCCTTATAAACAATTTCTTGTACATATCCCCACAAGAAAAAATCAATTTGTGTTAGATCCGGAGATCTAGCAGGCCATCTAGTGGCTCCATTCCTACCAATCCATTGGTTGGGGAAAATACCATCAAGAAATGTCTTCACATCTCGAGAGAAGTGCGCAGGTGCCCCGTCTTGTTAAAATCACAGCCTGTTTCTTGTATGTTGAGGTATATGAGCTAATAACCCGGGTAATACATTTCGCATAAGTGCAAATACATATGGTTTCCAATAATTCCTCCCCAGACATTCAATTACCATCGATGCTGATGATCAACTTGTCTCATAACATGCGGATTTTCAGTTGAATAATAATGAAAATTGTGCCTGTTGACAGATCCGCTGTTATGGAACGTCGCCTCATCCGTGAATAAAACATACTGGAAAAACGCAGGATCCTCCTGTATTTTTAGTCTTGCCCAGATACAAAATTCGGAACGAAACTGAAAATCAGTATTACTCAGTTCTTGATGTAACTGAATATGATATGCATTTTTCGATTTTTCTTCAGAATGCGTTGTACTGACCTCTCGCTTATGCTGGCTGCTTCACAGATGTCTTTTTGGCTCAAGTTGGGATGCTCAGTTGCTGTTAAGAGCACTGAAAAATGGTTTTCCTCATTGGTGATAGGTTTTGTTCTTTCTTGTTTTCTGTAATGTACACTTCCCGTTTCAATAAATCTATTGAGCAGGTTCCTAAAACTTTTCTCTTCCGGATGTCTTCTGTCGGGATAACGTGTCGCGTAAATTCTAGCCGCCGAATAAACAATTTCTATCAGTCTCCCCTAATACAAAAATCATATCGACTAGTTCGTCTTTTTCGAAATTCATCGTAATTATATGCTGTCTACTTTTATCACGAAACGAAGAATCACTTTACAAATCACAAATTAACGTTTCGAATTTCGACATAATTAAATGTCACACTGACACTTACATTACATTTTGACAGTTATTTCGTCGCAGCATGGCCTACTAGAGTGCATAGAAATGTAATTAAATGGATACTTTTGTGAAAAATATTAAATATCTCAACAACAATGGGGTTTAGACCTAAGATATGCCCCATCAAATTGAAGAGAAGAAAAAGACCTATCGAATCATGACATAAAATAGGGAGCATTCTATTTAAAAAAAAATGGGTTATACCGCTTTGAAATTTGCAAAGTTTGGCATGTTTTTCTGAACACCCTGTACTACTAAATTTAAATTGCTCATTAATAAAACGTTGCTTATTAACCACACTGAGATATTTGCTAAAAGTTATTCTTACCTTCAAAAAACGAGGTCGCTACGATTTTTTAAAGTTGAGCTTGCTTATGCATGATACTTGGAGAAAAAAATTGTAAATTGGCAACACTGTAACATAATAAAAAACTAAATGGACAACAATGTAGAGGTTGAAAAATGTCATTACAAAAGTTGAATAAATACAGGGTGTTCCATTAAAAAAAACAAATATTTTTGTTATACTGCAAAATTGGGACACCCTGTATGTTTGAAAATAATTTTACGCCATAAATATTTTTAAATCAATAATTTTTTGTATGAAACATTTTTTTGTTTTTTTCACGGGAATGGCGCTAGGAAAGCCCGACACACTGTTGCAGGACCCTGTATATATATATATATATATATATATATATATATATATATATATATATATATACAGGGCGTCTACGCTAAACCGTTCGTTAAAAGTTTATGGGGTTGCCGTTGCACTAAAAATTTGAAAAAAATCCTTGTCATATGGTTGAATCAGTTCTCCTCATGTGAAATATTTTCAACTTTATATCACTTCCGGTTCCACCGGAAGTAGCACCAAGTTTGTTATTTTAAATAGAACACCCTATATATTAGTAATTTTTTGGGTTCCTCGTTTAAATTGCAACATATTTTATTGGAACATATGTACACTTATCTCTTATAGTTTTCAAGAAAAAAAAATATATTTCTAAAATTCTGACCTCTAAAAGGCATTTTGAAATCTGTCTGTAACTTTTCATAAGAATAAGATAAAAATATGATTTATATCTCTACTTGTACCCAGAGGATGCCTCTATGAGTGAATTAATCGGAGACTGTCAATTTTTACAATAAGTGTTCTTAAAATGTCAATATCTAAGTGCCCTCTTCAATATCTAGTAATTCAATTTTTTTAAATGGAATGACATAATGTTTATCACATGGTACGATTGGGGGGTAAATTTCCTACAAAAAAGTATTATAAAACTATACTTCTAAAGCAAGTAATTTTCGAATTATTTCGAAAATTCGTTTTTCGTCGCATTTATGCAGGGAATAATGCGCGCATAAGTCGCAATTGAATTTTAGTAGGCCAGTAGTATGCTTTTGTTTTGTCGCGATTGTATTGCAAAATGTCAAATAATAAAAAGAATTAGTACAAAGCTCTACAGAAATCAACAAAATGAATAATTACACAAATCAAAAAATTATCAATTTATTCTTTATAAATGGCAACTGCCAATTAAACAAAATTTGATTCCAATCTTCTTAATCTTGTTTTATTCATCGGCGGCAAATGTGGATAAGTTTCATTAAATATTCTACATGTTCGAGCACCAATTCTATCGCAGTTGTCATTTATAAAGGATAAATTGATAATTTGTTGATGGGTGTATTTATTAAGTTGCTACTTATGCGCGCATTATTCCCTGGATAAATGCGACGAAAAACAAATCTTCGAAATAATTCGAAAACCACTTGCTTTAGGAGTATAGTTGTTAATACTTTTCTGTAGGAAATCTTCCCCCCAATCGTACCACGTGATAAAAATGGGTCCTTCCATTTACAAAAATTGAATTACGAGATATTGAAGAGGGCACTTCGATATTGACATTTTAAGAACACTTATTGTCAAAATTGACAGTTTCCAATTAGTACACTCATAGAGGCATCCTCTAGGTACAAGTAGAGATATAAATCATATTGTCATCTTACACTTAAGAGAAGTTACAGATAGGTTTCAAGATGCCTTTTAGAGGTCAAAATTTTAGAAATATTTTTTTTGCTTGAAAACTATAAGAGATAAGTGTACATATGTTCGAATAAAATATGTTGCAATTTAAACGAGGAATCCAAAAAATTACTAATATATAGGGTGCTCCATTTAAAATAACAAATTTGGTGCTACTTCCGGTGGAATCGGAAGTGATATAAAGTTGAAAATATTTCACTTGAGGAGAACTGATTCAACTGTATGACAAGGATTTTTTTCAAATTTTTAGTGCAACGGCAACCCCATAAACTTTTATATATATATATATATATATATATATATATATATATATACAAAGAGTTTTATGTAACATCGAACATTTTCATAACGAGAATTTTTCTTTGAAGTATCCATATGCATACGTTGCACATTTTCTGATGTTCGGTTTAGAATTTTTTTTTTAAATATCCACGTTACACATTTTTCAATGCTCGGTTTATTAAAAGAATTTAATTTGAAGCTTCAAGCGAGTGTTTTCCACTCCCAGGCTAAGCATGAAGTAAAATTTCGAGTTTAGAAAAGCCTGAAAATTTGGTTTGGTCGCGTAGCGCGAAGCGCGGAGCGGCCAAACCAAATTTTCAGGCTTTTCTAAACTCGAAATTTTACTTCATGCGCCACCGGTGAAAACACTGATTTAATGTAAAGTTTAGCGGTGTGTTTTAAACTTCGTAATATGTCAGTGTTTTGTACCGGTGGCGCATGAAGTAAAATTTCGAGTTTAGAAAAGCCTGAAAATTTGGTTTGGCCGCTCCGCGCTTCGCGCTACGCGACCAAACCAAATTTTCAGGCTTTTCTAAACTCGAAATTTTACTTCATGCTTAGCCTGGGAGTGGAAAACACTCGCTTGAAGCTTCAAATTAAATTCTTTTAATAAACCAAGCATTGAAAAATGTGTAACGTGGATATTTAAAAAAAAATTCTCGTTATAAAAATGTTCGGTGTTACATAAAACTCTCTGTATATATACCGGGTGTTTGATTAAGCGTGGCCACCGGCTGTATCTCAGAAACTATGCAGCGTAGCGTGTTGGGGTAAAAAAGTTCACACTAAACGTGGCCAAGAGAAATGACTGGAAATTATTTTTAAGTTCATAACTTCCTCGCTAGAGGGCGTAACATTTATCGCCAAACAGAAAAACCGGTGTTTATCACAAAACTACTAAATCAAGCTAGATTGAAAATATAAAAATCGTAACCTACGCTGACTTTTACTCAATTTTAACTACTCATTTGTTTCTTTATTTCGCATATATGAAGTAGGGGAGAGCTGGAAAGTGTGATCATTGAACTGCATGTAACTTTAGTTACGATAAACCAAAATTAATGAAATTAGTCTCATTTGATAGGTAATAGAGAACACTTTCAAAACACGTTTTACTCTTTTTAATTTAATTCTTATAGTAACCGCCAGATTATTGTTTGGAACAATAACCATATTTTCAAGATTTTTTTAAAAATTTCAACTTGTAAGGTATAGTTCCCTTGCACTAGTTTATTACAGGGTGAAATACTGAGAAACATGGTAAAAACCTCATCCTAATATCTTTATCCTAACCGAAGATATAGCAAAAAGTTTGGTAGATTTGCCGATTTCCTGCGCGGTTGGAAATCAGCAAATCTACTAATATAAAAATATATTTTAAAATCTAGTAGGTCTTTAGCCTCTTTTGTTTTATGTCCATTGACCTCTTGGACATAAAACAAAAGAGGCTAAAGACCTACTAGATTTTAAAATATAACGAGAATTAAATGAATAACGGAGATCACTTTTTCTCATTTATATATATATTATGTTAAGCGAGTATGCAAGTAAATCCAAGATCATTTACAATCTCAAATTATAGCAGGCAATGAGATTAGTAGATAATTTAAAAATGCATATATTTACTACAATTAAAAACACTTATTACAATACTTTATTAAAACAATAATAAACAAAACATAACAAAATAACGAATATAATAATTTTATATAGCTTTGCAAAGAAAAAAAAAAACAAGGTTTTATAAAAAAATGCTAAATTAAGCTATTTCAAAAGTATATTAATCTTAATATATGCTAAATTTTGCTCGATTTCAACAACCTTGTCGTGTTTTAGGGTTTTACATAAGATGCAGAGGAAAATAGATAGAAAATAGTTAGACTTATTATCATTAAAATGATTGTAACTTAAAATACGTTTATCCAAATTTAATAAACTTAGAGTGCTTCGATAGATAATTGATAGCACTTTAAACTATTGTGTACACTGATTTACGTAAGTTCCTATATTAATGGCCAGAGGGCGCTAATAATGCAAAATACGCCATTCTGTCAAATTTTCACTATATCTCTGGCTAGGATAAAGATGTCGAGTTGCGGCTTTCGCCAGTTTTCATAGTATTTCTTATTTTAATTAACTAACGTAACTCACATATACCTTTTAATTAGGTAATTTAAAGAAAGTTGAGATAATATATTGATTCTTTCAATCGTGCCCTCTGGCGCTTAATATCAAAACTTAAGTAAATCTGTGTAAAGTGCATTCATTTATCTGTTAAATGAGCCTAAGTTTGTTAAAGACATTTTCATTCTCCCCTGCGTTTTATGTAAAAGCTAAATAAATGAGAAAATAGTAAAAATTGAGTAAAATGTTGCTTAGATTAAGAATTTCATATTTTTTACATAGCTTAATTTGGCATTTATTTGATAAAAACTCGTTTTTATCTTGTATGATCTAGTGGCAAAGCTAGAAACTTACAAGCAATTTCTCTTGGCTACTTTTACTATGAATTTTTTTACTGCAAGATGCTACAATGGATAATTATCAACGCTCTATCAAAGTATATGTAACATTTAGGTCAAATTCTCTTCAAACCAACTAACAAATAAAAATGAAAAATGAAAAAAGAAATTGCACGAAGTTAGTAATGAAAGGAGTTGGATCAAAACTAATGTCTTAGGCTATTTATATAAAAAGCAATTATTATACATGATTTTCGACAATTTTTGATAAATGTCTTCAACTTTTTGTTCATAATTTTACTAATTAACAGAATTCGTCTTAGGAGCGCCCAATACAAATCAATATGAAGAAACATTAAAATGTGTCTATTTTAATGTTTCTTCGTATTGATTTGTATTGGGCGCCCCTAAGACGAATTCTGGCTGCGCCGCTATAACTGCTAGTCACTGGTATCAATTGTTCTTTTTAAATATCTGTATGTGGGAGGTAAACTACACCAATTCACATTTTTGAAATTTTACAGTGCTATTTACCTCTCGATAGATTAAAAAATTCTGATTCCAACAGTATAGAAAAACATATTTAATAAAAATGACTTTGTGTAGTTTACCTTCTACATACAGATATGTAATTATCTGCGACAAAACACAATTAAAGTACATTCATTTTTAAACATGTTCTAAGAAATGTACTGATATCATTTCTGGCGATAGCATAGAAATATTTAACAATCAAAGCGTTGCAAAAACAAACCTCTTTAAAAACAATATCTCAAATTTCCCGCAATGGAATCCTGAAAATGAAAACACGCAACGCAATTTATAGAGTCATGTTTTCCTTATCTCGTAATTTTAATAAGCATATTGGAAGCAGGTGCTTTACAAAACTGGTTTCGATATAATGTTTAATAATTGAAATGTTTACTGATTTCATTAATAAAAACAATGAATCAATCATAAGGATTGTTGTATTCTTCGCTTTGCTTATCAGAAATGTTTTATGACTCTTTTGTTGTTTTATAATGAAACGATAAATTGGTTTTTAATAATTAATTACTGTTTACCGTTATGATTTTTTCATGGAAACACCTCAGTGGGTTTATCCCTGATTTTTTTTGTTGAAAATTTTACAGTTTCTTTAGACAATTATCAATGTCGTTATTAATCTGATTAAAGCGTAAATATAATTTTAATAATAAACATTTGGTAATAAGAATAATTCCAATTCCAATTGTTGAAAATTTTACAGTTTCTTTAGACAATCATCAATGTCGTTATTATACTAATGAAAGCGTTAATATAATTTTAATAATAAACATTTGGTATTAAGCATAATTCCAATTCAAAAATTTATGAATTCGAGAAAATAAGCTTACGCTTCTTATAGTTTGCACACTTTAAATTGTTATGCAAATTGTTTGCATTTTACATGAAAAACATTTTGTAATTTTATATAATATATTTGGTATTAATATTTCATTAAAGCTTGATAATTGAATACTTTATAAAATCTGTAATATTTGTGGTGTTGTTTTGTTTACTTATTGTGAATTTGATCGCTTCTCGAAGCGGAGGGACCAAACCAAAAAAAAGTGTATAAAACATTGAAATATTGTAAAGTTATAAATTCACTGAAAACATTTTTACTTTCCCCCGTATGTAATACAAAGGGAAAGTTATGTTTTCGTGAAAATTTTCGAATCAAAAATTTTAGCGGAAATATCCGTTTTGAGGTCCCCTGAGTCGAATAAGACCATTTTTGAAAAATGTCGGTCTGTCTGTGTGTGTGTCTGTGTGCGCTGTACCGCAAAAACCGCTCTTTAGCTTCTTTATATAGAGATGAAACTTGAAACTTAAGCTTTTTGTTACAATCGGAAGAACTGAAAAGTTTTTGGTGAAAATCGGAAAACCGGAAGTGGTACTTTACTCTTTCAGTTTCAGTTTTTCAGTTTCTTCAGATTTTTTCAATAAATGTTCATCAAACAAAAAATTCTTTCAAATAAAAGTTGTAGATAATAACAAAATGAAGATGTATTGTTCACTTACTTTTTGCCATAGCACTTAGTTTTTGAGATATTTCAAAAGTTGTGTGTTTTATCTAGTTATTGGTGTGTGACAGTGTATGTGTCGATACAATTAAAAAATGTTTCAAATAAAAGTTGTAGGAAATGAAAAACTAAAGATTTTTTGTAGATTCACTTTTTGTCATAGCACTCTTAGTTTTTGATATATTTAATAAATAGTGTTTTTTATCTAGTCATTGATTTGTGTCAGTGTATGTGTTGATACAATTGAAAAATGTTATAAATAAAAGTTGTAGGTAATAAAGTATTAAAGATTTTTTGTATCTTCACTTTTTGTCATAGCACTCTTAGTTTTTGAGAGATTCAATAAATAGTGTTTTTTATCTAGTCATTGGTTTGTGTCAGTATGTATTGATCCAATTGAAAAATGTTTCAAATAAAAGTTGTAGTTATCAAAAAGTTGAAGACATTTTGAAAATAATAATGCTACAAATATTTTAAAAGTGACTTAATACGCAATTTACGGGGGAAAGTACTATGATGGACACATCACCATTTTTTTGTTTAATAAGTAATGAACGAAATATTTAAATAACAAAATATTCATATTTTTCTCCGCTAGTTAGGTCAAATAATACTATACCGGGTGTTGACTTGGCGGACGCAACATAGGAAATCGCATAGTAGAGGAAAAAATTCTAAATTTATGATTGTTCATACTTAACACTTTACGATTCTCTAAGTTTAAATAATTAAGAAAAAGTAATGTGATTCTAGAAAAATAATTACATACCATGGAATTGATACAACAATTGCGGATATTCCCTGTTTGTTTGTTGCAATTGTTATATCAATTCCATGATATGTCATTATTTTTATAAAATCACATTACTTTTTCTTAATTATTTTAGCTGTAAATATTCTGACGTGCGTTGATTTTTAAAAGAGTTCAATTTGAAGCTTTAAACGAGTGTTTTTCACTCCCAGACTAAGCATGAAGTAAAATTTCGAGTTTAGAAAAGCCCCGTGAAAATTTGTCGAGGGTCGCGCAGCGACCCGAGACAAATTTTCTGGGCTTTTCTAAACTCGAAATTTTACTTCATGCGCCACGCGTATAAAACACTATAATATTGTCAAATTTATGTATATTCGTACTTCACTTAAAATCTGTGTTTTATACGCGTGGCGCATGAAGTAAAATTTCGAGTTTAGAAAAGCCCAGAAAATGTTCACGGGGCTTTTCTAAACTCGAAATTTTACTTTATGCTTAGTCTAGGAGTGGAAAACACTCGTTTAAAGCTTCAAATTGAAGTATTTTAAAAATCAACGAATGTCAGAAAATTAACAGCTAAAATAATTAAGAAAAAGTAATGAGATTTTATAAAAATAATGACATACCATGGAATTGATACAACAATTGCGGATATTCCCTGTTTTTTTAAGTTCAATTTGAAGCTTTAAACAAGTGTTTTCCACTCCCAGACTAAGAATGAAGTAAAATTTCGAGTTTAGAAAAGCCCCGTGAAAATTTGTCGAGGGTCGCGCAGCGACCCGAAACAAATTTTCTGGGCTTTTCTAAACTCGAAATTTGACTTCATGCGCCACGCGTATAAAACACTATAATATTGTCAAATTTATGTATATTCGTACTTCACTTAAAATCTGTGTTTTATACGCGTGGCGCATGAAGTAAAATTTCGAGTTTGGAAAAGCCCAGGAAATTTTCACGGGGCTTTTCTAAACTCGAAATTTTACTTCATGCTTAGTCTAGGAGTGGAAAACACTCGTTTAAAGCTTCAAATTGAACTCTTTTAAAAATTATCGCATGTCAGGATATTTACAGCTAAAATAATTAAGAAAAAGTAATGTGTTTTTATAAAAATAATTACATACCATGGAATTGATACAACAATTGCGGATGTCAACATAGCACAAGATATTGCTGTTACTTAATAACGACAAAAAAACATAACGCAAACATCGTGATAACTGTAGTCTGCATAATACCACTTTATTAGGAGGATTTTTTCTTGTATAGTGTAAATCATTTCGAAAACATTTACTTTAATCAAGTGACTGCGATATCTTTTGCCATGTTGACATCTGCAATTGTTGTTTCAATTCCATGGCATGTCATTATTTTTATAAAATTACAATTAATTATTTTAACTTAGAGAAATGTAAAGTGATAAACGTTAACGCGAATGAATTCAGAATTTTTCCCTCTACAAAAAAGGTTAATGCATTTGGTTTCTAAAATAAATAGGGGAGTCAAAATTTGAACATTTCAAAATTTACATGGGATTTCCTATGTTGCGTCCGCCAAGTCAACACCCGGTATATGAAATTAACTTTATTAGTAATTCAATAATAAGACATTAATAATGTTTCGTTATTGTATCAATGGCGCCTAATGGGTTAATAAGGAAATTTATTATTTAAGGTAAATTGTATCGTATGTTTAATAAGAAAAAACCTCTAGAGTGCCATGATTTTTACTTTTTTTTAAATTTAAGTTGGTTACCCGCTTTAGAAATTGACATATAAAACGTCAGACATAATAATTATGAAACGTAATTTCAAAGTTGCCAACCTACAATATTTTCCATGGCACTCTAAAGAGTTTTTTTTATTGAACATACGATATTTCATCATTGATTTATATATTATAAAAATACAAGAATAGTTGTGTGTTTCATTTTGATACTCGTAAAAATATCAAATATGGGCATGAGATTGATAAAATTCACAAGTGCTGTTTTTTTTTTTGTATTGGCTTTTGCCTGGCCTTGGGAACTTGCACATTAGCCAACATCATTTATATATTTATTTGTATTTGTATTAATTGTTAACATTACAATTTGTAGTACGCTATTATTTCATACGGACAAACACTAACATTCATACCACACCCAGGGTCACGACGAGAAATTATTTTTAAACAAAGTCTCGCCGTGCACGGGAATCGAACCCGAATTGTAGCTCGCCGAGCGATACAGTCCGGCGACGTTACCGCTCGGCCACCACCTGCCCACACACGTGCTGTTAGAAAACCAATAAGCTTTATTCTGTGATTATAAAAAACATAATCTAAAATCAAACAGTTAGAAACTAAATTGTATAGATAGTTAAAATTTATCACAAAGTATCACAAAGTAACCGCAAAACACAGAAAAAAAAAGTACGTGTTTTATTCTGAGAAATGTAAAATAACAACTGTAAATCAAGATTTGATTACAGTATAATAGTATAATATGATTAGTATAAGTGAAACATGTAATAATTTAAGTCCATGTTTTATTTTTATACAGGGAATTTTCCTTTCAAGCATAATAATAATAATAATAATAAATTCCTTTATTCACATTTACAAATACATACATAAATATACATTTGTAGTGCAAAACGTCACAAAAGAAAATAAAAAATCACTAGTAACTATTATGTTTTACAAAAAAATTCCGATAATGAATACGGTTCTAAATCACAAAGCATATTAAATAGCGCACACTTACATTTGTTATATTCTTCAATATTTTTGATACTAACCGCTAGACTATTGTATATTTTGAGACACGTATAGAAACAGCCACTTGCATATTTATTTAATCTGTGTTTGGGGAGGTTGTACTACTGTCCTCGTCTGTTGGAATATTTGAACAATAAAAAACATTGTCAAAATATTACCGATTTTTCATAAAGAATTTTACACATTCGTAGATATATAGGCCGTATACCGTTAATATGCCTAAACTTTTAAATAGGCCCCTGCAGGATGATCTGGTATTAGATTTAGTTAATATTCGAACTGCTTTTTTTTTGATATATGAAAATTTTGTCCATATCTTTTGAACTGCCCCAAAGAATAATTCCATAACGAAAGTGTGATTGTATATTTGCTAAATAAAACAATTTACTGATTTCTGAGTTTGTACTGCGCATCAATACGCGGAGTCCAAAACAGGCGCTGCTAATTCGTTTGCATAGAAATGCTATGTGAGGGACGAATGAAAGGGTTTCATCTAAATATATTCCCAAACATTTTACATTTTGAACAAACTTATATTGCGCGTTATTTAATTTTAAGTAATCTGGCGTGTCTATTGACTGATTAGTTTTAAACAAAATGCATGCTGGTTTGACTTATTTAATATTAACTGGTTGTCATAGAACCAGGACTCCAATAGGTTCATACAGATACTACCCTGATCGACAATGTCAACGAAGGTTTTGCCATCAATTAGTACATTGGTGTCATCAGCGTAGTTTAAGATGTTACAGCTTAACGGGATACTATTGCTTATGTCATTAATAAAAATAATGAATAGTAAGGGAACGGTTAAACGTAAACCCTAGCAAAACATCAGTTGTCCCGTTCACGAGAAGGAGGATCCTGAAATTGAGACCTCTTACTCTACGGGGAGAAACCATACCATTTGTGGAGGAGGCGAAGTATCTAGGAATCACCCTGGATAAATCGCTGAATTGGAACTCCCACTTGGACAAGACAATCCGCAAAGCAAGGTACGCCCTGTGGACGTGCCATAGAATTTGCGGGAAGTCATGGGGATTAAACCCCAAGCAAATGTACTGGCTATATGGTTCGGTCATAAAACCAATAATAACCTATGGCAGCCTGGTGGCCGATTACAACTCGAAAAACGGCCATATCAAGGCTCTCCTCATTGCAGAGAATGGCGACAGTGGCGGTAACTGGAGCCATACGCACTACCCCATCAGCGGCGCTAGAAATGCTACTGAACCTCACCCCCCTGCATATCCTAATACAGGGCGAGGCCAGATTGGCAACGTATCGATATCACCACGCGGCCCTATTGGATCCGAAGGTGATAGTCTTCACACCAAATGGGCTGTCAACTGCCATTGAGGCGGATGACACCCTAAGTATGAGGACTGACTACGCAGTCACGGACTACTGCGAGGATCAGCCGTACAAGGTCCTGTTCCCAAGCAGGGACGACTGGGAGCGACACAAAATCACCCCAGAAAAGGCTGACTCCTACTGGTACACTGACGGCTCAAAACTGTCCACTGGAACAGGAGCCGCAGTCGTCGGACCAAGGACTTACCTTTACTACAGCCTTGGCAGGTATGCTACCATACTTCAGGCTGAAATATACGCCATTGAAATGTGCGCCCACGAAATCCTTTCAAAGGGTTGGGCGGGCAGGACAATAAAAATATGTTCGGACAGCCAGGCGGCCCTTAGGGCCCTGGCATCTTCTAGATGCTCCTCGCTGGCTGTACGGAACTGCAAGGAAGCCCTCTGCCAAATGGCACAGGTAAACGGGGTCAGTCTGATGTGGGTGCCAAGCCACTCTGGCGTGAAGGGAAACGAATTAGCCGATTCTCTAGCCAGAGAGGGGGCGCGTACAGCCTACATCGGACCAGAACCCGCTCTGGGGATACCCAGATCAACAGCTAGAGACCGTAACAACGGATGGATGAGACACGAGGCACAGGATTTCTGGCAAAACCGCCCTGGGATGAGACATTTCAGAGCGGTAACAAGTGGACCATCTGCGGCCAGGACGGCCTCATGGTTGAAGCTGAGCAGATCAGATGTTCACACATTAACTGCTCTCTTCACTGGACACAGCCGTCTAAGGCATCACCTTAACAAACTAGGACTAAGCGACACCACTGAGTGCCGCCTATGCCTAGAGGATGATGAAACAGCAGAGCACGTCATATGTGCCTGTCCAGCTGGCAACCAGATCAGGACCACGGTGTTTGGCACACCGAAGCTAAATCTGAAGGACCGGGAGAAAACTTCACCTGACAAGATCCTTGACTTCATCAAGAAGATGGACTTGGAAGGTGAACTGTAAGGTCGGATGTTCGACCTAAATTGTGAGCCACAATAGATCCTTGCGGTCGCAGTGGAGGGTAGCATAACTACCCACTCACTTTCAATAGAATAGAATAGAAGGGCCCTAGTACACTTCCTTGCGGAATGCCCTTATTTGTTATTAGTTGATTTGATAAAACTGCTGTACCATCTTTGACGGATTTTATTTTCGTGTAATGTGAACGACCAGTGAGATACGATTGTATTAGTGAATATGGGATACGTCTTACACCATATTGATATAATTTACCTAATAATAAACCATATTGATATAATTTACCTAATAATAATAATATACATTACATATTTTCATGACTATGCAATTAGAGGTATTTGTTGTTTTTTTTAATAAGTTTAATTCAAAGTTTAGTGTATTCAGGGTTTGATAATCTTGGCACATGAGGTAAAATTTCGAGTTTAGAAAAGCCTAAGCGTTTGGATTTAGACGCGAACCCAAACTCAGGCTTTTCTCTACTCGAAATGTTTCCTTATGTGTTAAGATTATCAAACCCTGAATACACTTTACGTCGTGTGCCAAGCGTATTAAACATTGAACACACTGAAATATTGTAAACTAGTGAACTTCACTTAAAATCAGCTTCTTAAACGAGTGGCGCATGAAGTAAAATTTCGAGTTTAGAAAAGCCTGAGTTTGGATTTGGACGCTTCGCGTCCAAATCCAAAACGCTCAGGCTTTTCTAAACTCGAAATTTTACTTCATGCTTAGTCTGGGAGTGGAAAACACTTGTTTAAAGCTTCAAATTGAACTTGAATAAAACGTATGCTTATGTATATTTAAGAAAAAAATCCTAGCATATCCTTTACTTAACTGTATGTAAAATACTATTAAATAATTTTTGTTTAATCTTCAAATCCCTGTTTAAAAAAAACAGCTACAACAGAATTAAAAATATTCTGCTAGACGAGAATATTTTGAATTTTACAATATTTAAATGTTTTATACGCGAGGCGCATGAAGTAAAATTTCGAGTTTAGAAAAGCCTGAGTTTGGATTTGGACGCTTCGCGTCTAAATCCAAAACGCTCAGGCTTTTCTAAACTCGAAATTTTACTTCATGCTTAGTCTGGGAGTGGAAGACACTTGTTTGAAGATTAAACAAAAATTATGTAATAATATTTTACATACAGTTAAGTAAAGGATATGCGGCGATTTTTTTCGTAAATATACATATGCATTAGTTTTTCTTAAGTTCAATTTGAAGCCTTAAACGAGTGTTTTCCACTCCCAGACTAAGCATGAAGTAAAATTTCGAGTTTAGAAAAGCCTGAGCGTTTTGGATTTGGACGCGAAGCGTCCAAATCCAAACTCAGGCTTTTCTAAACTCGAAATTTTACTTCATGCGCCTCGCGTATAAAACATTTAAATATTGTAAAATTCAAAATATTCTCGTCTAGCAGAATATTTTTAATTCTGTTGTAGCTGTTTTTTTAAACAGGGATTTGAAGATTAAACAAAAATTATTTAATAGTATTTTACAAATCCAAATCCAAACTCAGGCTTTTCTAAACTCGAAATTTTACTTCATGCGCCACGCGTATAAAACACTAAAATATTTTGAACATGCAAATATACTGCTAAATTAATATTTTGAAAAAACAGCTACAACAGCATTAACAATATTCTGCTAGACGAGAATATTTTGAATTTTACAATAATTAAATATTTTATACGGGATGCGCATGAAGTAAAATTTCGAGTTTAGAAAAGCCTGAGCTCAGGCTTTTTGAAACTCGAAAATTTACTTTATGCTTAGTCTGGGAGTGGAAAAAAAAAAAAGTGTCTTTTTTGAAGATTAAACAAAAATTATATAACAGTATTTTATATACAGTTAAGTAAAGGATATGCAGGGATTTTTTTCTTATATATACATAGCATATTTTATTTTAAGTTCAATTCGAAACTTTATACGAGTGTTTTCCACTCCCAGACTAAGCATGAAGTAAAATTTCGAGTTTAGAAAAGCCTGAGCGTTTTGGATTTGGACGCGAAGCGTCCAAATCCAAACTCAGGCTTTTCTAAACTCGAAATTTTACTTCATGCGCCACGCGTATAAAACACTGAAATATTTTGAACTTACAAATATACTGCTAAATTATTATTTTAGAAAAACGGCTACAACAGGATTAAAGATATTCTGTTAGACGAGAATATTTTGAATTTTACAATATTTTTACGCGAGGCGCATCAAGTAAAATTTCGAGTTTAGAAAAGCCTGAAAATTTGGTTTGGTCTTGTAGCGCTACGCGCTACTCGACCAAACCAAATTTTCAGGCCTGTCTAAACTCGAAATTTTACGCTTAGTCTGGCAATGGAAAACACTCGTTCTAAACTTAAAATGGAGCTCATTAAAAAAACAACGAATGACTCAAAACGCATACGCCGAATCGAGATATGTATACTTAAAAAAAATTCCTTGTATATACATTGTAAAATAGTTGTAACAATTGTGTTTATACCATGTGCATGAGATAAGGGGCGAACATAGGAATTTAAAATGTAAAACCACATTTATGCATTTTCCTGCTTCCATGGTCGTTTTAGAGGAAAAGTACAAAAGTAAACAAAAACCGAGAAAATAATCCTACGTGTCATGGTCGCTATTTGGTTAAAATCCGACGTCGTTTACTATTTTTTGAAAATTACGGAAATTTAAAATAAATAGCATCAGCCCACTGAACAAACACATTTAAGTAATGTTTCATCTACTATAAAACCAAGTGTTTTCTTTATTAAATCATATAAAATAACGTTTAATGTTGCTATAGTGTTGATATAACGTCATTTGTTTGTTTTTTGCTCAGTGGGAGAAACACTGGTCTTCATTCATAATTTTTGATACAAACGGGCCAGAAATGTTTAACAAATTTAAAAATGAATCAAAAATAAATCTGTGTTTTTCATTCACAATTGAATACCAGCAATTGTAAATTAAAAACACAATTTTTTTTAAAGCCACTTAATTTTTTTTATTCAATTTTGTTAATTTAAATCGACATTATTAACTCCATAACAACCGTAATAAACAAGGTTTTATTCACTAGTGAACTAAAATTTTTTAGGTCACTAGTGAGTTAAAAAATTTATTTGAAAATAAATGTAAAGTACATTTTCTTTACAATTTCGTCAAAATTGAATAAAAACATATATACGCCACGTGAATTAAACACCTTTATTCACTCAAAGAAATGATTTCACTCGCGCCGAGGCGCTCGTGAAATCAAAAATCTTTTCGTGAATAAAATCGTGTTTAATTCACTTGATGTATAATATTTATTAATCCAATTAAATTCTCACTTTGATTTTAGTTTAAATAAAACACATATTACTTTCAAACACTTGTGTTTGTGTTTGAAAGAAATAAGTGTTTTATTTAAAGTAAAAATGAACTTTCAACTATTAACTGCCTCAACAATTAAGCAATTGTATTCTGTTTGACAACAAATCATCTACTTATTTCTATCTTGAATGAATATGAGATGCAATTTGGAATAATAATCGATTTAAAAAAATAACAATAACCTTAATTGAACACTCTTTATGCACGAATTGGCCGTGTCTTTCACAACAACTATCAAATAATTTAGATGACCAGGAAAGTGGACCGTTGTCGCAAGAATAAAAAAATCGCACTCACGAATTTGAAATCATCACAACACGCGAAGTTTTGACCTTGATTTTTTCGCATCAAAAATTAAGTGGAACGTACCATTAACATACAATTTTGTAAACATCTAAATTTGATCAAAATAAACCCCGTCCAAAAAAATAACTTAATAACGTATCATTATGATCATTAATGAACTAAATTTGAGCAAAATAAATCCCATAGATTAATTAACTTGATATTAGGTAATTCGTTCTGACTTTCATAAACTAAAAATTTAGAATGGACTTTAAATTTACTGCTACATATTTAAATCAAAACTAGTCGATATTTAAAAGTTTCCTTTAATGTTTTAGATTGTTAAATTAATAAATCATAAATTAAATTAATATATCAACTAATCAAATGAATAAATTAACGGTAAAATATTTTTAAACATATTGATAATCAACTAATCAAATGAATAGATTAACGGTAAAATATATTTAAACATATTGATAATTAAATAAAAGTCACTTGAATTATGAACGGTGGAGGCTTCTACTTCGTTATACATGTTTATTCAATAAAATAAAACATTTTAACTTTGTTTGTATAACACAATATTTTTTATTTTTGTGATTACAGTTTCGGCAGCTCAACTTGCCATTATCATTATTATTTTTAAAAGTCACTTGGTTTGTTTAACCTTTAGTAAATTAAGTTAGCTAAATATTACTCATTGATCCATTTGTGATAGTAAAATACAACTAAGTGTTTTGCAAATAATAATAAATAAAAAAAAAACCTGGTTTGTTTCACTACTATTTTTTTTATTCTCTCCAACTAGTTTCGACTTATCGTTATTCTCAAGGAGTAATACAGAAACAAACCAACAAACCAAGTGACTTTTGTTTAATTATCAATATTGTATACATGTTTCATCAAGTGATTAATAAGAACCAAATTAAAGATATATTTAAACAAATAATAATATTAAATACATATGTATAATACAAACACAAAACGTAAATTGCACGATACAAGTTTGGAGAAGCAAGAGATTTTACAAAAAAAGTAAAGTTACTGCCAGATCACCAATACATAACGAACAATCCAATAATCAATTCGACTTTCTCTTTTTACCACTCTTGTTCCTTATTTTTTGTTTCATCTCTAAGTTGTTTGAGTTTTTGGGTTGGTTTCTCTACTATTTTTCTTATATTTTCATTTTGTCCATTGGACTTTTTAAATCGCTCAATCATTTCCTGAATTGCTTCAAGTATTAATTCCATTTCAATTAATACTTGAAGCAATTCAGGATAAAAAAGGAAATGATTGAGCGATTTAAAAAGTCCAATGAACAAAATGAAAATATAAAAAAAATAATAGAGAAACCAACCCAAGAACTCAAACAACTTAAAGATGAAACAAAAAATAAGGAACAAGAGTGGTAAAAAGAGAAAGTCGAATTGATTATAATAGATCAGAAGAATGAAGAAAGGATTGAAAAAATGGAAAAGGAGAGCATAAAAAGCAATATAATTATTTAAAACTTTGAAGCAGGAAAGGATCTACCAAAGTAAGTTGAAGATTTAATAAGCAAGAGCACTAAGTGTATAAACAAATATTTCTGAAGCTTAGATTGCTAATTAATTTCATGTTTCAAGTCGACTATTTGAATCAAAACTAATCAATTTTAAGTTACTTTTAAAGTTTTAGTTTATTAATAAATTTTAAATACTCGTTTGTTTAAATCAAAACTAGCCGACATTTTAGAACTTCTTATACAGCTTTAGTTTGGTAATTAATTTTAATCAAAACTAGCAGACATTTTGTGTAACTTTCGATGTTTTAGTTTATTAATAAATTTCAAATTCTCGACTATTTAAACAAAACTAGTCGAAATTTTTAAGTCTCTTCCACAGTTTCAGATTATAACTACATTTTAAATTGTAGTCTAAAATCAATAAATTTAAATTCAATAGTAAGGAGTTGTTTCTTTTATCTTCACTTTTTTTATTAAAATTCTAAATAACTACTATTAAATTTATAACTAACCCTTCACAAGGCCGTAGCCAAGGGGGGGATATGGGGGTTCAAATCCCCCAGACATTTTCTAAATGTTAAATTTTTCCATGTAAAAGCGGCCCTGTAAGAGCAAAAACAATATTTTTTACAATATTGTAGCGCTACGCGACCAAACCAAATGTTCAGGCTTTTCTAGACTTGAAATTTTACTTCATGCGCCACGCGTATAAAACACTGATTTTAAATGAAGTTGAAAATGTTCTACTAAAGCAGTATGCTAAAAAAGTGGATTCTGAACATCACAACACATCAGTGTTTAGTACGCGTGGCGCATGAAGTAAAATTTCGAGTTTAGAAAAGCCTCAAAATTTGGTTTGGTCGCGTAGCGCTACGCGCAAAGCGACCAAACCAAATTTTCAGGCTTTTCTAAACTCGAAATTTTACTTTATGCTTAATCTGGGAGTGGAAAACACTCGTTTGAAAGTTCAATTTGAAATATTTGTAAAAACAACGAATATCTGAAAACTTACAGCGTATACAATATATTTAGATATGTATACTTAAAACCAAAACCAAAAATAAGGAACAAGAGTGGTAAAAACAGAAAGTCGAATTGATTATAATAGTTCAGAAGAATGAAGAAAGGATTGAAAAAATGGGAAAGGAGCGCAAGAAAAGCAATATAATTATTTAAAACTTTGAAGCAGGAAAGGATCTACCAAAGTAAGTTGAGCACTAAGTGTATAAACAAATATTTCTGAAGCTTACATTTTTAATTAATTTCATGTTTCAAGTCGACTATTTGAATCAAAACTAATCAATTTTAAGTTACTTTCAAAGTTTTAGTTTATTAATAAATTTTAAATACTCGTTTGTTTAAATCAAAACTAGCCGACATTTTAGAATTTCTTATACAGCTTTAGTTTGGTAATTAATTTTAATCAAAACTAGAAGACATTTTGTGTAACTTTCGATGTTTTAGTTTAGTAATAAATTTCAAATTCTCGACTACTTAAACAAAACTAGTCGAAATTTTTAAGTCTCTTCCACAGTTTCAGTTTATAATTACATTTTAAATTGTAGTCTAAAATCAATAAATTTAAATTCAATAGTAAGGAGTTGTTTTTTTTATCTTCACTTTTTTTATTAAAATTCTAAATAACTACTATTAAATTTATAACTAACCATTCACAAGGCCGTAGCCAAGGGGGGGATATGGGGGTTCAAATCCCCCAGACATTTTCTAAATGTTAAATTTTTCCATGTAAAAGCGGCCCTGTAAGAGCAAAAGCAATATTTTTTACAATATTGTAGCGCTACGCGACCAAACCAAATTTTCAGGCTTTTCTAAACTCGAAATTTTACTTCATGCGCCACGCGTATAAAACACTGATTTTAAATGAAGTTGAAAATATTCTACAAAAGCAGTATGCTAAAAAAGTGTATTCTGAACATCACAGCACATCGGTGTTTAGTACGCGTGGCGCATGAAGTAAAATTTCGAGTTTAGAAAAGCCTGAAAATTTGGTTTGGTCGCGTAGCGCGAAGCGCGGAGCGACCAAACCAAATTTTCAGGCTTTTCTAAACTCGAAATTTTACTTCATGCTTAATCTGGGAGTGGAAAACACTCGCTTGAAAGTTCAATTTGAAATATTTGTAAAAACAACGAATATCTGAAAATTTACAGCGTATACAATATATTTAGATATGTATACTTAAAAGAAAAACCTTCTGTATATCTGAGATTGTAATAAATAATATGCAGTGTACAAAACATTTTTATTGGCACCACAAAAATTTTAGGGCCCCTTTCAGCCCTAAAATTTTTGTGGTGCCAAATGTTAATGTGAAACAAAAACTAAACTCTGCCATTGATAGCACTACTACAGAAATATTGAATTTATGTAAAGTAGCTTTTAAAGCACAGAATTTTAGAATTTCTACTCATTTTATCAAAGTATGGCGTTAATTTTACTTTTCTGTAAGTTTATGTTTTATTGGTCTAATTTGATTTTTTTTACAGCTCACTACAAACTAAATCATGTTTTTTTCAGAAATGATTTAGTTTGTTGTAAACTGTAAAACTGTTAATTTTACCTTAAATTCATTTGCCGTTAATAATAAAAAATGAGTTTGTGTTGTAAATTTTTTATCAACTTACAACATAATATATAAAATTACGAAAAAACTATTCGTGAAAATGCAAACAGTGTCTTAATTAATAAGACAATTTAAGACGATAAATATCCATTGAAACAACTACTTCCCGTGCAAATACACCTCCGGATATTGAATTATACAATGAAATATTTAAAATCTTATTTCATTTGATTTGTTACAACGCTCTATTAAAGTATATGTAACGTTTAGGTCAAATTCTCTTCAAACCAACTAACAATACAATTTAAAATGAAAGGAGAGATAGCAACAAATTCCTATTTTTTTTAAACGTCATAAGCAAAGCTATACTGAAGAGAGATAAATCTCGAAACGCGTCTATAGATGGCCTAAGACATTAGTTTTAATCTAAGTCCTTTCACTTCTAATTTGTTGCTATCTCTCCTTTCATTTTAAATTGTATTGTTAGTTGGTTTGAAGAGAATTTGACCTAAACGTTACATATACTTTAATAGAGCGTTGTAACAAATCAAATTAAATAAGATTTTAAATATTTCATTGTATAATTCAATATCCGGAGGTGTATTTGCACGGGAAGTAGTTGTTTCAATGGATATTTATCGTCTTAAATTGTCTTATTAATTAAGACACTGTTTGCATGTTCACGAATAGTTTTTTCGTAATTTTATATATTATGTTTAAAGTGTGCAAACTATAAGAAGAGTAAGCTTATTTTCTCGAATTCAAATAGTTTTGAATTTGACTTTATCTTGTTTCAACTTACAACAGTTAATGCAATAGTAGCAATCAAAATTAAGAAATATCTTTGAATTTTTGAAGGCTGCCAAACTTGTGTTTTTATTTAAATATTTGAATTGTGAAAATGTTCCTAAATATTGCAATTTAAGTTGGATTTGGGAAGAAGCTCCTATTTCTTGATCATAAACCATGGATTATACCGACGAATAATTAACCTAATATGTTGAGATTTTACAATTTAAAAGTAGTTTAAATGTTGAATTTTTACTATTTTGTAACTAAATGTGTTTGTAATAAATGAAAATAAAATAAATAAAGTATTGTATTATACAGGGAATTTTAAGTATACATATGCATACGAAGTAAATTTTTCGACATTCGTTGTTTTACAAAGAGTTTAATTTAATGCTTTAAACGAGTGTTTTCCAATCCCAAATAAAGCATGAAGTAAAAGTTTTTTTTTTTAAATTTAAAAAGCCTGAAAATTTAGTTAATTCATTGATCAAACCATGTATCCCTATTTCATTTTAAGCTTTTATAACGATTGTTTGTTAAAAATTTTATAAATAGTTACAAAATTGTTTGGATGTTGGCCTACTCGATTATGAAGAATTTTAATGTGGGCCGAGAAAAAGTTTAGCAACCCCTGATCTGACCCAATCTATACAGGGTGTTCCCCCGAAACCGCACATCAAAAATATACAAAGCTATAAGGAAATTGTATACCCTCAACATAAGCTCACTTTAATTTAAGCTAGAAACGTGAAATTTGTTTTTCGACAATATCACAAGTATGGAAATCATGAAAATTGAAACAAAAAAACATCCATTTTCAAGAATGTCATAATACCTACTATATCTTTTTGTGAAATTATTTGAAACTTACGGAATTTTTTTAATAATTACCATTCTTGATTCCAATCAATTCTGCTGAAATGTTAAATTACGAGGCTATAAAGTCGATTTTTTATTTTCACTCCATCCATTTTCAAGAATGTTTTAATACCTACTATATCTTTTTGTGAAATTATTTAAAACTTACGGATTTTTTTTAATAATTACCATTCTTGATTCCAAACAATTCTGCTGAAATGTTAAATTACGAGGCTATAAAGTCGATTTTTTTGGTTTATTGTTTTGCGATTCCCCGACTTTTCTCTAAATATTCACAAATTATTTGTTTATTTATGAAATTATATAAAACTCACAGAAATTACTAAAAAACTACTATTCTTTATTTTCCAACGCGGGAAGCAAAAGGAATCTGTTGAGATTTTAAATTACGCTCTGCCGTTTGGTGTGTTGCATAATTATATCGTATGTTTAATAAAATAAAACCTCTAGAGTGCTATGGAATATATTGTAGGTTGGCAACTCTGAAATTGTACATTATATTTTTTATGTCTGGCGTTTTATATGACAATTCCTCAAGCGTGTAGCCAACACAAATTTAAGAAAAAGATAAAATCATAGCACTCTAGAGGTTTTTTTTATTGAACATACGATATAGTAAACATTTATTTTTTTTCCATTATTTTGTTTACAATCATCACAATTTAATGTACAATCAAGATAACAATTTAGATACAATATTGCTACAATTTCTACGTAGAATTGTTAATACTCCCTAGTAGAAATGAATCTTGTAGCAATATTATATCTAAATATATCTTGATTATACATTAAAACTGTTATTCAATGTACAGGGTGGCCCAAATTCGATGTTTTTTATAACAGATAGCTAGCTTGATTAGTTTTCGAGATATCGGGCGATTTTCAATTGTTGGCTATTTTTAAATACGTCTTTTTTTCAATAACTATAAGATATACAAATATATAGTTTAATAGTTATTTGTGTAGTTTTCAACGTAGAATTCAGTGGCGTACTTTTTTTTTCATTTCAACTTTTAATTTCAGAGTTATGGCACAAAGTTGCATTTTTTTAAATGTAACACCCTGTATGTTTTTATGTTATTAAATAGCATTTTAAATTAGCTTTACATTGATATACATATTTAACAAAAATTCGTAAAAATACGCAAAAAACGATTATATTAAAAACTAAGTTAGTTTAAATATTAATTTTATAATTGTTTAAGACTTTTGCGATCAATTACTGAGTCTACAGATCACTTCATTATTAATAAATAATGTTAACATCTGTGTAATTATAATAGTATGTGTTATCAAATATTTATCTAAAAGCTTCAGAGTTAAAAACATAATTTTTCAATAAAAAAAATTTAAAAAAATTATATAAAAATGTAAAGCTAATTTAATATGCTATTCAATAACATAAAAATATATAGGGTGTTCCATTTAAAAAAAAATGCAACTTTATATCATAACTCGGAAATTAAAAGTCCGAATAAAAAAATAAGTACGCCACTGCATTTAACGCTGAGAACTACATAAATAATTATTGAAGTGTTTTTTTGTATATCTTACAGTTATTAAGATAAAGACATATTTTAAAATAGCCAACAATTGAAAAACGCCTGATATCTTCCAAACTAATTAAGTTAGCCATGATCTATTTACGCCATTATTAATGTCTTGTAAAAAGAGGTTGCCGAGATACCCTGCGAAAACATCGAATTTAAGCCACCCTGTACATACAATACAGATACAATAAAGATTGCAAAAATATTGTTACTATATTATTATTCAGTATAGAAACAATATTGTCTATATCCAGAATAATAATAATATTTTTTGCGGAAAAAGCCAATGTTGTTGTTGATCGTAATTTACTATGCAAAATGTCAATTTAAGTTGTAAAATGTAAAAAATATAATAATCAATTCACATTTTTCATTAGATTTTGACAGTTTTTAACGACGTCCATGTTTATTGACGTATTTCAAGCATTTTTCGATTATAGTTTTATTTACAAGTGTTTAAACTTTACATTAAAACTTTGGGGTGTGTATTCGGGGTACCTACTTAAACTATTTGTACATACAGGGCATTTTTTTTCAAGTTTACATATTCCGATGCATCCGCTGTAAAATTTTAGGCGTTCGTTGATTTTTGTAAAAGCGTTCAATTTGAAGTTTGACTTAAACCAAATTTAGAGGCTTTTCTAAACTTATAGTTTTATTACATGCACCAAGCGTTAAAACAATAAAATATCGTGAAATTAAAAAGTTGGTGCTAAATCAGTAATGAAAATAAACTGCTAAAGCAAATTTAAGAACACTGCTAAACAATAATATTTTAAATTTCACAATATTTCTATGTTTTATACGCCTGGCGCATAAAGTAAAATTTCGAGTTTAGAAAATCCTGAAAATTTGGTTTGGTCGCTCCGCGCTTCGCGCTACGCGACGAAACCAAATTTTCAGGCTCTTCTAAACTCGAAATTTTACTTCATACGCCACGCATACTAAACACTGATGTGCTGTGATGTTCAGAATACACTTTTTTTAGCATACTGCTTTAGTAGAATATTTTCAACTTCATATAAAATCAGTGTTTTATACGCATGGCGCATGAAGTAAAATTTTGCGGAGCGACCAAACCAAATTTTCAGGATTTTCTAAACTCGAAATTTTACTTCATGCTTAATCAAGGATTGGAAACACTCGTCAGTAGCTTCAAACTCTTAAAAAAAACAACGAATGCCCTAAAATGCACACGCATCTGAGTATGTATACTTGAAAGAAAAATTCCCTGTATATTCACTTCTGCAGCCCCACTAATTAAAATTATCGGCTCTGCACGACATCACTATCAATTTAAACTAAAAGCCCTGTGCTCAATGAAAATTTTAAAAAACTATAATGTAACTATTAAATAAATATATGAATCTATTAAACTTACCTCAACGATTTTGTTTTTTTTCTAAGCACAATATAAATGTAAATCCAAACGAGGAATTTCGCACTAATCCCTAAAATAGAAAATTGGTTATGCGCCTCCTAATTAATCAATCAAACGTGTTTTTCTAACGAAAACAAAATATGGCTTATAAATTTACATAACCAAAATATTTAAATTTTAACAAATTTTATTCACGTTTGACTAAACATATGCTTATTAGCACGCTTCACTAAACTTCCAAACTTACCGAATGATAAAAATTAATACCACCTTTGACGTTCATAAAAATGCAACAGATTTACACTAACTCAATGAAAAAACCGCACTTATCTATAAACACAACTCCAACTCCCCCACCCGCGCAGAACGAAACATTGTTTTGAATGCGCCGCGAAGCAGCAGCAATAAATAAACAATAACGCACTCCGGAACAAAAAAAAAGGTGCGCGAGTAAAATTAGGAAACCGGACATCAATTAACGTTTTCTTCCTACTTACTTATTAAGTATTCTTTGCGGGTTGAGGCCGCGTCCTTTTCAGCAGTTCGGCGCACTCTGCGCTCAGCAAATTTCAAGTTCGAGGTCTGTTTTGGGAATGAGGAGTCTCGCGGTTTTCGGTGTGGTAGGCGATGGGGATGTCGTCGTGATTGGAATCGATTCGAATGCTGAATTTTTGGTCGTTATAAAGAATAAGAAACGACGTAATAAAATAAACCACGCGAAACTGGTTTTGGGTTATCGTGGGATTTTTTATACAATTTTTCATTGAGTATTTTTAAGATTGTTGTTTTTAATGAGTGTTAATGTAGTTTTTTTAATTGAAGGTATTACCTATTTCAAATCCTAGTTACTATTTTTTAAGCCTAGAGCATATATCGTGCGATCGTTTAAATTATGATTTAGAGTAGGCGGCATTTTTTTGTGCGGTTGCCCAGAATGCTAATTGAATAATGGAATAAATCTGAGGTTATGGTAAACTATGTGTTAACAGCAGGGTTGTTTAAAAAAGTTTTCTTCATTTTAAATCAAAAAAAAAACGTTTTTTTTTTAATAAAACGTGTTTTTTTTATTAAAATATTTTTATTAAAACATAAACAATTAAAAACATGTTTAAAACGTCTTTAAAGCATGTTTAAAACGTGTTTAAAACAGAACATACGAGGCATTTTCTTTTGAGTATACATATCCCGATAATTACAGCGTTTTTTAATCTGCGGGAATTTGTTGTTTAGAAGCGGTTAATTTAAGGCTTTTAACGAGTGTTTTCCACTCCCAGACTAAGCATGAAGTAAAATTTCGAGTTTAGAAAAGCCTAAAAATTTGGATTGGCCGCGTAGCGAAGCGGAGCGGCCAATCCAAATTAGGCTTTTCTAAACTCGAAATTTTACTTCATGCGCCACGCTTAAAAAACACTGATTTACAGTGAAGTTCAAAAAACACACGCATACAACAACGATTATAGGCAACCTAATATAAGTTAGAGTTATTTGGTTGCCTATAATCACTGTTTTAAACAATTTCTTCAACGCAGAATTTGACTTACGTTTTATTCACACCTACATATTGGATTATTAAACCGTACATTTTAAACTTTGCGATATTTCAGTGTTTTATACGTGTGGCGCATGAAGTAAAATTTCGAGTTTAGAAAAGCCTAATTTGGATTGGCCGCTCCGCTTCGCTACGCGCCAATCCAAATTTTCAGGCTTTTCTAAACTCGAAATTTTACTTCATGCTTAGTCTGGGAGTGGAAAACACTCGTTTAAAGCTTAAACTTAAAAAAAATAAAAAATATCTAAAGATTTAAAGCATGTACGCTGTAATTGCGCCTTGTATACTCACAAGAATGACACCCTGTATAAAGTATGCTTTGGCCATTATTTCATATTTTAATTAGTTTTTTTTTTTCAATTTTCTGTAGAAATTGACAAGGTTTACTTTTTTATTTGTGTTAATTTTAAAGATTTTTTTCCAATTTTTATGATGCTTGCTGGTTTTGAAGATTTTGTTTATAATAAAAATTATTATTATTTAAAATTTAAAATGTGTGTCAATTTTTCGACTAACCTCAGTAATAATGTCTTTTTATTTATGTTAATTTTGACGTACTGTTTGGATACAATTGAATGTTATAAATTTTTGCAGGAAAAACACAAAAATCGGTTAAATGTATTTTTTGGTGAAATTATAAATATTTTGATATGTTGTTGATCGTTTTGACTTGTTTGACAATGCTTGTTAATTTTGACGATTTTATTTACAGTTTATGGTTTTTGCAAATTTTTAAAGTATTTGCATATACAGGGTGAGTTTTTTTACATGTTCTCTATGGGGATCGCGGAAACTATAAGAGATAGAAAAAAGACTAAGTGGGCAACGTAGTGCAGTTTTACGAGCTGAATAAAATGGTATTTTTAAAATTTTCGAAAAAGTCAAGGGTAACTAGATATTTTGAAATATGTGAAAAGTATAAATTTTTTTCAAATCAATTATTTTCAGTTATTAAAAGAGATAAAAAAAACGGTGGCAAAGTTTTAAATAGTTTTAAACTAAATAATAAAATGTTATCAAATATTTTCCATCAACACTAGTTTTCAACTATTTTTTCCATTTAAAAATGCAATATTTTGCATTTTTAAATGGAAAAAATAGTTGGCTAAGCCATCATTAAAACGGGATTTTTTATCTCTTTAAACTGATATATCACTTGACATACTTATACTTATAAAAATAAGTGAGTTATTTATTATTTTCTATTTTATTTACATATCAAAAATAGTTAGCCATGAAATAATGACTGTAATAAAACAATTGCAATTGTTTGTCACAGTTAGTTTCATTGATGTATTTTTGTTAATTAATTTAGTGTTCAAAACAACTGCTTTTTTATGCACATATTTTCCTAGCAATTTATATTTTTCACTGATTATATTCACTGATTATAGAGGCTTCTACTTCGTTAAACATTGTTGAACATAAATAAAACACTGTTTATCACTTTGTTTGTATAACAATTGGTTTATTTGGTGACTATAGTTTCGATACTACACGTATCATTATCAAACCGTTAGTAACAAAAAACTACAAAGGAACATTATTTATATTTTTGCCTACACATAACTTTCAAATAAACTCAATTGACAAAAATGAAACAATCTACTATATTACAAAAAGCCGCAATCTTTGTATAATTGTTGGTTTTTCATGAATAATTTTTTGTTATAATAAAATTATAAAATTATTAATAACTCAGTTGTTTTTATAAATAAGTTTTACGAACTGAATAAAAAGTCAAGGGTAACTAGATATTTTGAAAAATTTTAAGTGTCGATGTTTTCAAATCGATTTTTCTCAGTTATTAAAAGAGATAGAAAAAATTGTAAATTGGAAAGTTTTAGATAATTTTACACTAAATAATAAAATATTACCAGATATTTTCCATCGACACTAGTTTTCGAGATATAACGCAATCTTG
Organism: Philonthus cognatus; assembly: GCA_932526585.2. NCBI lineage: Eukaryota > Metazoa > Arthropoda > Insecta > Coleoptera > Staphylinidae > Philonthus > Philonthus cognatus. Next base: position 26,258,704 of record OW052250.1, on the reverse strand, counting down.
CATTTTTTTAAATAGAAACCATCGTTGGCTATGTCATCATTAAAACGGGATTTTTTTCTCTTTAAACTGATATATCACTTGACATCACATTTTTCTATCTCTTTTAATAACTAAGAAAAATCAATTAAAAAAAATCGACACTTTTCATATTTTTTATAATGTCTAGTTATTCTTGACTTTTTTGAAAATTGCACAAGTGGCTTTATTCAGCTCGTAAAACTGCACAGCTTTACCCATTTAACCGTGTCTCTGTCTCTCATAGTCTCCCAGATTCCCATAGAGAACATGTAAAAAACTCACCCTGTATAATATTATACAGTCAGATTTGTCTAACTAGTTTAATTATGAAGTGATATTATTCTTGATTTTGTCAATTTTTGTCAATTTTGTTTTTTTTTCAATTTTGTTTAATATTATTTAAAGTGTCAATTTCGAATATTTCTGTCGTTTCTAATTTATTTTATTAGTTAATGTTTACGATTTTTATTAGCTTTAACAAAACGTATTGTCTTATCATTATATTTTAGAATTTTGACAATTTACGTTATATTTGCAACAATCCTATTACTGCTATCCATTATAAAATCTTTACTATCGAAACAAAAACTGTTACTTACACCCGGAAGAGTAATCCGATTTCATTTCTATATCGTATTGATGGTCAATCGTTAGAACGCTGCAACTCTATAAGAGACCTAGGTATTATGTTCGATTCAAAATTTACTTTTATTGAACATACACAGCCCATAGTTGCGAGAGCAAATAGAAAATTAGGTTTTATTATTAGAAACACTAGACACTTTTCAAATGAAAATGCACTGATAACCGTTTTTAATGCTCTAGTGCGCTCTGTACTTGAATATGGTTCAATTTTATGGGATTCATATTACCAAACGCACATAAATAACATTGAAAAGGTTGAGCGCAACTTTTTTTAAGTATGTCTGGTTTAAGAAATTTGGTACATACCCGCAACAGTCATTTAATAATGATTTGTTCTTGCAAGAATTTGATTTTAATGCGCAGATCAATTCAGGGGCAATTTTTATTTAAACTTATAATGAATCAAATTGACTGCACAGAATTGTTGAGTAAACTACCTTTTAATATTCCTTCAATTGTAACGAGAAATGTATGCTGCTTTTATAACAGAACCACGCACTCAAATATAATAGAGCACTCTCCTTTATTCCGGATTTGTAAATATCATAATACAGTATCAATGAAGTGTTATATATTTAACTTTACTTTAAAAGAATGAAAAAATGTATTTTCAACTTAGTAATTCTAACTGATAAATAGACTGTGGAAAGAAGAAAAAATACCAAAAGAGTGGGAAATAGGAATGATAGTGCCCATATACAAAGCTGGGAACAAAGCAGATTGTAACAACTATAGAGGCATTACACTAATTGGTACAACAAAAATATACGAAAAAATTTTAGAAAAAAGAATCAGAAAAATAGTAGAAAACAAAATATCAGAAGCACAGAGCGGATTCAGACCAAGGAAAAGTGCACAAGACCACATATTTACACTGAAAACGATAATCAATAGGACACTTGAAACACAGAACTCTACATTTATAGCATACCTGGATATGGAAAAAGCATTCGATAAAGTGCCAAGAAGAAAAATTTGGGATGGCCTAAGAAAAATGAACGTCAATAAGAAACTAATAAGGGTGACACCGAGTATTTACAAAGAAACAAGAAATATAATAATAGCTAGAAACAAAAAATCGGAAGAATTTAGAACCAAACAAGGAGTGAGACAGGGAGGAAGCCTAAGCCCGTTGTTATTCATAATATACATGGACCAAATAATAAGAGAAGTTAACATCGAAACAAGACCTACAAACATTGGTTACAGAGACATGAAAAGAATTGGAATACAGCAATGTGCATTTGCAGATGACATTGCAATAATAGCACACCGGCAAGAAGAACTCCAGGAAAAGTTACTAATATGGAGTAAGACATTACAAAAATATGGAATGAAAATGAACATCAGGAAAACCAAAGTGATGGCAATATCTGACCAAGAAATAAAAATGAACATTAAAATAGAGAACAATACAATAGAACAAGTGAGACAATACACACACCTAGGAGTGATCACACAAGACTCAGGTATGCAAGAAGCGGATATAAATAACAGAATAAACAATACAAACAAATTGTACTACACCCCGAAAAAGAGAAATTAAGACGAGCACAAAAATAAAAGTATACAAATCTATAAATAGACCAGTACTAACATATGGAAGTGAGACATGGATACTGAATGAAAGACAAAAAAGTAAAATAAGAGCAGTAGAAATGAGATATCTGAGAAGAGCGTACGGCGTCACAATAATGGACAAAATGAGGAGCGAAAGAATAAGAGAAGAACTACAAATAAGAAGTATAAAGGAATACATAGAAGAGAGACAATTAGGATGGTGGGGACATTTACAGAGGATATACAAAAACGCACAAACCAGAAAAGTATGGGAAGCTAGAGCACAAGGAAAGAGAAAAAGAGAGCGACCAAGAAAGACATGGGAAGGAACAATAAACGAGAAAAGAGGCATCATACGACAAGAAGCAATAAAAATGTCTAAAGACCGAAAGACCTGGAAGGAATTCATAAAGAAATAAAAATAAAACAAACACAAAACCCCACACCCATGCGGGTAGAGCGGGTCATTGAATATATATACTGCCTTTCAAAAAAATCAGATCACCAAGTATTTATTGCATGATTTTAATCAAATTTACACAATTTGATCATGTAAACGAACTGTATCGATGATCAAAAAATCAACTTGAAAAACAAAAAAATAAATGAATAAAAATTAATAATGTGTTGGGCCTCCACAATTTCCCAAACACTCATTAACACGTCGAGGCATGCTAGAAATCAGGCTGTCAATATCGACTTGGGGTATTTCATTCCAAACTTCGATAATTTGACCTCTAAGTTCCATTACAGTGTTAGCGGGGCGCTGTAAGTTACTTATTCTAACACCTATCATATCCCAAACATGTTCTATTGTCGATAGATCTGGAGAACGAGATGGCCAAGGTAACAAATTGATTTCGGCACTATCAAAAAACTGTCTTGTACTGGCCGCTGTGTGAGGTCGAACATTATCTTGCTGAAAAATGGGGTTCTGCAAGCCATTTACATAGGGCACTAACACTGGCCGTAAAATGTTGTCAATATACTGAATCGCGCTAAGACTTGCTTCTAAAAAAACTAGAGGAGACCGACTACCATATGCTATCGCCCCCCAAACCATAACTCCCTGTGTAAGAGCCGTATGTCTTTCAACAGCAAATTGTAAAATTCTGCGTTCACCGCGTCGACGCCTCACTCTTCTGCGACCATCATGAGCCCATAAACAGAACCGAGACTCATCGCTGAAGATAATGTTATTCCATTCATGGGTCCAATGTTGTCTTTCCCTGCACCAATCAAGTCTTGCTCTGCGATGCTGCGGAGTAAGAGGTAGACACAATTGTGGACGGTAGGATCTTATACCAAAACTGCGGATTCTTCTGTAAACAGTAGCCATGGATACTCTTTGGCCATTTAGAGCCAACCAGTCATTTCCCAATGCCCGCGACGTTGTAAATCTGTCCCTTAAAGTTGTAAGACGAAGAGCTCGATCTTCACGCTCAGTGGTGCTTCTTGGACGTCCTGATCCAAGTCTACGTCGATTTTCCCCAGCTTCGGACCATCTAGACCAGCAGCGTACGATCACCGATACACTACGGCCTACCCTTTCAGCAATAGCACGAACCGAAAAACCCGCTTCTCGCATTCCAATAATGCGACCCCTTTCAAATTCACTTAGATGATATTGTGCACGCCGACGAACACGGGGCATCTTTTTATGTTTTACAAACTGAAACGTCAAACTACTCAGAGGCTACTTGGATATTAGAAGCAATTACATTAAAAAATCAGCAGCTCTTCATAATGGTGAAATCAAGGAAAAATACCATTAAATAGTAACCAAAACAATTGATTTTTTGATCATCGATGCAGTTCATTTACACGATCAAATTCTGTAAATTTAATCAAAATCGTCCAATAAATACTTTGTGTTCTGATTTTTATGAAAGGCAGTATATTTTGGTTCTATGAAAAATGTTGATGTTGGCAATTTTAAAAGTAATTTAATAATCAGCAAAGATCTTTTACATACCTAGATTGATTTTTCTGTAATTTTGAACCAAACTTTTACTTGTTGAACGATCCACATTTAATTTAAAGAATGCCTTTTTTATTTATTTTGAAAATGACGAACAACTTAAAGATAGATGTAGATGAATAATCAGTAATGAACATTTCGTGTGTGTTGAAATTTTGTTAAAAAAATCACGCAACTTATAAAAATATTTTGCGAAAACTCAATGTGCTATTGAATTACTTTAAAAATCTCAGATTTTGTTGTAAAATTAATTGATTTTATTACATTAAATTGTGAGTTAAATTACGCTCAATAATTAGAACATAATAACCCATTAACTGTCGAGCAATTATAAAGTTAACTCTAATAGTTGATTTCAGGTAAAATTCTGCACTTCTTTTTGTGATTTCTATGAATGGCTTATTATAATACATACTGGGAACTTTTTTTTTAAATGTACATAATGTATACACTGTAAATTTCCAGGCATTCGTCAATTTTATAACAGCGTTCAATTTGAAGTTTCGAGCGAGTGCTTCCACTCCCGGATTAAGCATGAAGTAAAATTTCGAGTTTAGAAAAGCCTGAAAATTTGGTTTGGTCGCTCCGCGCTTCGCGCTACGCGACCAAACCAAATTTTCAGGCTTTTCTAAACTCGAAATTTTACTTCATGCGCCACGCATACAAAACACTAAAATATTGATAAGTTATAAATACACTTAAAAATATTTTTTTCAATAAATTAATTAATAATCAAAGTATTTAAACAACAAAATATTCACATTTTTCTTCACATATTTTCAAGTTAAGTCAAGTAATACAATGTATTAAATTAACTTATTTAATAATTTAAAAGGTAAAACATGCATCAATGGCGTTAATTTTGAAAGTATTTAAACATTAATTATTTTAGATCACTCTAATAATAAGCAAACATTTCATATTTAATAAATCTAAGCTGATTTAATCTCTACATATGAACCAAAGTTGAAAAAATATGGAAATTCATAATTTTAAGACTGATAGATTTTGTTTGAAACGACTTCAATAAAATCTAATCAAAATTTACAGACTTCGTAATTTGAAATCAGACAACACAGTTGGGAGGGTTTTACTTTTATCGTTATATTGACTTTGTAATACCGTGCGATCGTTTAAAACATGATTTAGAGTAGGCTTTGAATTTTAAATTAGATTGGCACTACTGACTTTGAACACATTGTTTACCATAACCTCAAATTAAATCCACCATTCAATTAGCATTCTGGATAACTGCACAAAAAAATGCCACCTACTCTAAATAATCATTTAAACGATCGAATGGTATATTGATAAATATAATTTTTAAAAATTCAATAATTATTTACAATATTAATGATTTTTCGTGGTTTTAATAATGACTATTTAGTAGTTTTTTTTATTTTAAACTCTGTTTAAATGAAAAGTAGCCTGTTTTATCAGAAAACAAAAGAACGTGTTTATTTTGATAAAAATAAAAAAATTAAACATTTTTATAACAACAGAAAAAAAGCCTTTTATTTCATCCTACTATTTTTCAAGACTCATAAGGGGGGGGGGATTGATCCTCTAAGCCCCCTCCTATCCACGCCACTGATGACAATACAAAATTCCGTTTTGTATGATTACGATCCGCTTAATTTATAACATCTTAGAAACAAGAAACATGCGTGCGTGTTTTTTCGACAGTAGAAAAAGAATAGGAGAAAAGTCACGCAAAAATTTGTTGCAAAAAATAAGTGCTATTTCTCTGGAAAAAAATATAACTACTTTTATCCAGGCCATTCATTAAATCTGAAACACTATCTACATTTCACTAATTACGCTGTAATTTATTGTAATTGTTACAGTACATAATCATCACGTAAATATTTTCAATGGGATTAATGATAAGAATCAATGTGATTCCATGTTTTTGTACGTGTTTTGATTTTAATTATGTCATTTGCTATCAAGGTTTCATTCCATTGGAATCCGATTTCAGCTGCAGTAAAAAAATATTATTAAGGTTATATTTCTAATAACAATATTAAATTAGTGAAATTGAATCGGTGTTTGATAAACGGGCGTAAGTCAGTTTATTTTAATAGTAGTACTAAAAATACTTGTATACGTTTTATAAAATGAATTATCCCACTAAGCAAATCCATTTAAGTAATGTTTCAACAACACTAAAACAACGTTTAATGTTGCTACACTGTTGATATAACGTTATTTGTTTGTTTTTTGCTTAGTGGGATAAAACTTCACTTGTTTGATAATGGCAAGCTAATCTTGAATGAATAAATGTTATAAAATATGCAAAAAACATTGAAGAATTAAATAATTTCTAAAAAATAAAATTATTTCTATTAAGTTATAATTTTGTATTCAGACTTAATTCTTGATTACAAATTACTTTTTCCAATAACATTTTCCCCTAAAAATATAATTAGAATTATTTCTCTCTTATCATACTTTTTGTTTTTCTTAAATAGTATCGTATGTTCAATAAAATAAAACCTCTAGAGTGCTATGGAAAATATTGTAGGTTATCAACTTTAAAATTATACATTATAATTATTATGTCTGACGTTTTATATGACAATTTCCAAAGCGTGTAGCCAACATAAATTTAAAAAAAAATCATAGCACTCTAGAAGTTTTTTTTAATTGAACATATGATACTAAACAAACATAGTTAACACGTCTTTTTATTGATAAATTAACCTGTATAACGAAGTACAAGCCTCCACAATACAAAATGAATTATAAAATTATTTATAGTCAAGGCATTTTTTAAATTTTAAACATAGTAATTCCAACATGTCACACAGCTAATAATAATTCATTTTCTAGAGAATAGATGTTTTTAAACTATAATTTTAGAATAAACCTTGGTTATTATTTGCCTTAAAAATGTTCTAGGAATAGGACAACATAAACACACTATTATTTGCAACAGAGTTTGTTCAAAGACCATAAACAATTATTAACTACTTACATGCAAATTTACGCAAATGCGGAATCCGTTTTTCATTACCATATAAATCGCGAAAATGTTTGAGGTCGACAATTTAGCAACGTACAGTTCTATTCAATAAAAAAGCGTACAACTACTGAACCCGATTTCGACAGCTTTTTGCTAATGTTATTCCGGTTTTTTTAAAAAATTGCTTTAGCAGGTTATTACATTTGAAATCAATTACAATAGCAACCACTTGCATTAGAAACAACAACTACAATGTAAAATAGTAAGTGTACGCTTTTTTATTGAATAGAACTGTACATTGAAATTTAAATACAGGGTGTCCGTATTTCGACAGAATTAATGGGAATCTCAGTTATTAGAAGAGATAGAGAGTCGGTTAAATTGGGGCAAAGTTGTATATTTTAGGGCTTAACAATAATCTGAAAAGAATTTTGAAATATCTTTTTTTGTTTTCGAGGTATCAACAAAAAAACTGATTTTTTGAAAAATCGTTTTTAATTTTTTATTCAAAAACTACTGAATTTAGAACTTTGACAATATACAGGCACTTTTTAATAAGGAATCTAGTACCATATTTTTTGTTAAGATAACTATAACATTTACCCTCGACAAATTTTTTAAGCGGGGCTTTTCTAAACTCGAAATTTTACTTCATGCTCAGTCTGGGAGTGGACGACACTTGTTTAATTTTCGTTAGATTTTTAACATATCGAGATTTTCATGAATTTTTCAGCATCGATTAATTAATTTAGACGTTATATCGTTATATCGTTAACGATTATTAAACGTTTTTAAATTTGCGAGCCTGAAAATTAACGAAAATCTAGAAAATTCATGAATACCGACATTTTTTTTAAATTAACAAGAATCTAGGAAATACAAGAAAGGTGTCAAAGTTTTAAAAAGTAACGAAAGGAAATCTTGGAAATTCACGAAAATTTACAAGATTTTAAAAATTGGGCAAAAACTTAAAAACCCTTAAGATTTTGTAAACTGATGAAAATATTGTAAAAAGCCATTGATCCTTTTTTTAACGAATGTTTTCCACTCCCAGACTAAGCATGAAGTAAAATTTTGAGTTGAGAAAAGCCCAAAGAATTTGGATTTGGACGCGTAGCGTCCAAATCCAAATTCAGGCTTTTCTCAACTCGAAATTTTACTTCATGCGCCACGCTCATAAAAAGACTGATTAATTGTTAAGATTAAAATATGTAAAACATATTTTTATTATTATCACTTTTCACATACTTCAAATTGTTGTCAGATTTCAATATTTCTTGACATTTCATCACTTTTTGACATTGTTTTTTTCAAAATGATGGCAAATTAAAACATTTTTACCATGACATTTCATTACTGTTCTGTTTTTTTTTATGAACCAATACATACATAGTCAAAACTACTTTTAGCAATTTTGCAATCTCTGCGCCATCTCGTACTCCAGAAACACACTACCAGCAAAAATTGGCCCTCTTAATACAAATTGGTCATTAAAGCCTACAATTGACCGGTGTTGAAACATATTCGTTTAAATATATAATTTCAGAAATCAGGACATATCTAGAATTTTTAAATATCGTTAAACAACAGATGTAATTTAAAAATGCAAACAATGAATAAATAGTTACCTAATTGTAATTTACAAAATATTACCTAGGCATTTTAGGTAGATTATGTACAATATATCAGTGTACAATTATAATTAACCATATTATGTATATAACATGTTTAAAAATGTTATTGTAACTTCGAGAGTATTCTCTCACTATTTTTGAAATTCGGGCGATTTTTTTTTCAAATATCATTCTAACGAAGGTGTATGGTTCGGTACGGCAGGCCGTTTAGTCTCAGTGCGCCTGCGCTAAGATACATTCGGCCGGCCCACTTCTTTAGATCACGAGCCGTCACTGCACTGACCCCTTCAATTAAAAAAGAAACCCTTATCGATCAGTAGAATTGATCTGATCAATAGGATTGATCTTATTGGTTAATAAAATAATAATAATAATAATAATTTATTTCCCAACAGAAATACACTTTTCAAATTACAGGGAAAAATATACAAAATTCTAGCAGAAAATTATTACATATACAATATTTAATTCAGTTAAACAATACTTAACGATATCTGACATAGTGACTAAATTAATACAGCGGACATTTGGTTAATAAATTGTTTACGACTACAACAAAAGATATCAGCAACGTTTTGAGAGTTATTATAATTGCGCATCATTGTATTGAGAGGGGAGTTGTAATATACATTACTTTGACTTCTATTACATACAAATTGTACGCTATTTCTACTACAAATCCTAGGTGTAAAAAAATTTAACTGAGCGAGTATACCGGGAGCATTTATATTGTTGTGAAGCAAATTGTAGAGAGTGGTTAATGAAGCGATCTTGCGTCGTGCAGATAAAGATTTTAAGTTAAACATAGCCAACAAGTCTTCATATCTAATAGATTCGTCCGGGTATACAGAATGTACTACAAAATACAGATACCTTACAAACATTTTTTGAACATGTTCTATAGATTTGATATGGCAATCATAGAACGGAGACCACACTAACGAGCAATACTCTAACTTCGGTCGCACATACGACGTATACAACTTCATAATGGTTCTGGTGTTTTTGAAAGGCTTTGATATTCTACGTACAAAACCCAACATTCTCATAGCCGAGTTCACTAGTTTTGTGTAGTGGGGAACAAAAGACAGATCTTTATCTAGTAAGACACCTAAGTCTTTTATTTCCGTAACACGTTCCAGCAAGATGTTATTTAAAGAGTAATCATAGAATAGAGGGCTACTTAATCTGCAAAATGAAACACATTTACATTTTTTTATGTTTAAATATAATCTATTTTCCAAGCTCCATTGCTGGATAAGCTCTAAATCCGATTGCAGTGTCAAACAATCCTCTATCGATTTAATTTCTCTGTATATTTTGATGTCATCGGCGTACACAAGAATGTTGGATTTTATGTTGTCGACGACGTCGTTAATAAATAACAAAAAAAGCAATGGCCCCAGATTTGATCCTTGAGGGACCCCACTGGTTGGATAGAAAGATGCGGACCTATGGTTCATATATTCAACATAGTTCTCTCTGTCAGATAAATACGCACATAATAAATTAATTAGAGGAGTACTGAATCCCCATCTCTTTAGTTTATATATTAGTATATTATGATTTATAGAGTCAAATGCTTTTCGAAAATCGGTGTATAAGACGTCTACTTGCATACGCTTATCCATATGATGAGATGTAAATTCAGTTATGGTTAATAAATTGGTACACGCAGACTTCTTCATCATAAAACCATGCTGCTATGTGGTAATATTTATTTGCAATAATTGTCTCGAATAGTTTCGCAAAGTTATTTATAATTGAGATGGGGCGGTAATTTTGTATGTCTTGCTTGTTATCTGACTTAAGGACTGGTGTTATTCGAGATATTTTCCATTGTTTAGGGAATTTTAATGTTTTTAAAATTATGTTAAATATATGAACCAACGGAATTACCAACACATGAATACAGTCTCGTACTATAAACGATGGAATGTTATCGGAACCAGCTGTAAAATTATTACTTAATTTTTTTCCCGCCCTAAGGATGTCATCGGCTGTAATTTCGTTGATATGAATTGAAATATTGTGATCGAAACTTGCATTAAGATTTGCGCCGTTATTTTGACAGTCAGTATAAACGGACGAAAAATATCTCGCAAAGCCATTTACAATGTTATCCGGATTTTCTAAGCTGTTGTTATTATAGTACATAGAGCCAGGTATGCGCGATTGAGATTTTTTAGATGAAACGTAGTTCCAAAGTTTTTTCGGGTCTGAACAAATAGAATTTTCAGCACTGTTAATAAATATTGAATAATCATATTTGATGCTCTGGCGAATTTCTTTACGAGTTTTTGATAATTTAATTTTATAACAATTTAATTTTAAGTTCTTGTGTAATTTACGATAGTGATCTTTTATTTTTATCAATCGTCTAGTCTTAGCGGAGAACCAGCATGGATAATTGTTCCTATTATATGTTGAACTGCTTTTCAAAGGAACGGTTACATTAAATATAGTATAAAGCGCATGATACAATTGATTGCAAACGTCGTCAACGTTATCTAAAGTAAGAAGAAGAGACCAGTCGTATTCCAATATTTTTTTATACATTAAATTATAATTAGCTTTGCGAAAGTTGAATGACTTATTCTTTTTATTATTACTTATATTTATTTGCATTTCAGTAGACGGGTAGAATGAGAATGAAAATGATGAATAAGTTGATGTATTTGTTTTACTTTTTATCAAAAGTTGAATAGTTTAGTATTTTTTGATTTTTGTATAAAATAAATAATACTTAATGAATTTTACTACGTCCACATATAATACCATAAAATCTATTCTCTAATAACGCAGGAAATAGAATTGTAGAAGGAAACGCATGAATGAATATAACACGCATCCTTACCGCGTTAAAAGAAAAAAAAAACATGTTTTTAAGATTGAAAAATCAACATCTGGAATATGATACGAGAAGTGCGGAATAGAGGGAGAAAGTAATTGTCTATCTCTCTGAGACTTGCATCGCGACATCTGGAGTAAAATAGTCGAAACCGACCGATCCGTCTGTTTATACAATAGTCCCGGCCTCCTGCGCTCTGCTCCCATTCGCGTATTCCCAAATTGTATGGGGACTAGCTAACTGGATATACAGAGAGTTTTATATAACACCGAACATTTTCATCGAATATAATTTGACACCTTTAATTTTAAAGTTATGTGTAAATTGGGAAGCCTATATGACCATTAAAAATTGTTGCCAATCAATCGCAATTAATGCCTTAACTTGTACATACAGGAAGTTTTTCTTTCAAGTATGTCCCAATTACAGCGTATATGCCGTAAATCTTTAGATCCTTATTGTTTTTTTTTAAGAATTCAATTTGAAACTTGAAATAAGTCTGTTCCACTCCCAGACTAAGCATGAAGTAAAATTTCGAGTTTAGAAAAGCCTGAAAATTTGGTTTGGTCGCGTAGCGCGAAGCGCGGAGCGGCCAAACCAAATTTTCAGGCTTTTCTAAACTCGAAATTTTACTTCATGCGCCACCGGTACAAAACACTGACATATTACGAAGTTTAAAACACACCGCTAAACTTTACATTGAATCAGTGTTGTGAACCGGTGGCGCATGAAGTAAAATTTCGAGTTTAGAAAAGCCTGAAAATTTGGTTTGGCCGCTCCGCGCTTCGCGCTACGCGACCAAACCAAATTTTCAGGCTTTTCTAAACTTGAAATTTTACTTCATGCTTTTTAATAAACAGAGCGTCGGCAAATGTACAACGTATGCTTATGTATACTTAAAAGAAAAATTCTCGTTATGAAAATGTTCGGTGTTACATAAAACTCTCTGTATATGAACTGTGATTGGAGGTAAGCAGACAGATGCAGAGACGTCTATCTAGTGCATTTTCGTTAAAACAGATTTGCATATTTACAGTTTCCTATTATGATTTTCTAGTGGCGTTGCCGACGGCGCCGAAATCCTCAGGTAAACCATTGGAGAAATTAGCTCTATTTCTCCAATGGTTTACCCGAGGATTTAGCATGGAGTAATTAGAATATTAGAGGCGCCACGGCCGGTACGCCGTGAGCAATATCTGAGACGCGCTTGACTGTTGCGACATCTGTGTGCATTTGTTCAAACAATAATAATACAGAAATTGAACCTATCGACCTTCGTCTGAACGATTTCGGTGAATGCGTTGTTGATATATGACTTATGACTGTAAACAGTTTTAATGGTGTGCTTGTCGATTTACTCCAGACAGGATTTTACTTGGGCGGATGAGGGCCTCTACAAAATCTCTAAACCAGCAAATTTTGAAGAGAGACACCCTCTACAAGCGCGGGAGTATAATGGAAGAAAAGAAACCACAATTTATGGGGTGTTGATGTTACAATTTATGACCTTATCTGTTAGAATAGCAGGTAGTTTTCCTTCTTTTCCCTTTTTAAAGCGTTTTAAACGGTCGTTCATGTTTACTTGATGACTCAACAATTTACCACATTATTCAATATATTATACAATGGTATTTGGTTACGCTTTAATCAAATCGATTTAATAAAACACGCTAATCTAGCAATAAAAAAAATGCTAAATAAGGTTATGATTGATTATCTAACGAGTCTTTCCAATCCCAGTTTTAGCACGAAGTAAAATTTTCAGTTTAGAAAAGCCTGAAACTTTAGTTCGGGCGCATAGCGCAGCAGAGCGACTGAGATAAATTAGGCTTTTCTAAACTCGAAATTTTACTTCATGCGCGACGAGTATAAAACGCTGATTTAGTGTGAAATGGTTTATAACCAAGCAATTAACAAGTGAAATACGTTTAGTATGCCAATCATAATCTTGTTGGTCTTTAAAAAAGATCTGCAAATATTTTTCAAATTTCTCAAAAAATATTGGTTTAATCCAAAATAATTGTTAAGCATTACTCACTGAACTCTTCGCATTGTAATCGAAATATCAAACAAAACGACTTTTGTTCATACAAAAAAACTTGCAATTTACGTTTTCTATATATTAATTTTAAAATTACGAATACTACTAGAAATTATGATTTAGCAACATTTGGCCATAACAGTTTTCTTTAGAACGAACCTAGAGGAATATATTCCTTGCATCAGAACTACTACAGAAAATTTAATTTCAGCTTGATATAAGCAACTTAAGTTTATTTATTACATTCAGAAAAATACCAGCAATAGCTTTATTTTGAACAATTAAACATCAGATACATTTAAAAAAATCCTACTGACCTAAAATTATACACGTAGACATAATTTTCGATTGCATATAACTTTTCGCAATAACATTTTACATCTAAAATTATAATTAGAGCTTGTTCCACATTCTGTTTTTTTTTTTAATTTTTGAACACTATATTAAATTTTAGATTTTTTTTTTTTGTTGTATTTGGCTTTTGCCTGGCCTTGGGAACTTGCCCATTAGCCAACATCATTTATTTATATATATTTTGTATTAATTAATTGTTTAACATTACAATTTGTAGTATGCTATTATACGGACAAACACTCACACATTCATACCACACCCAGGGTCACGACGAGAAATTATTTTTAAATAAAGTCTCCCCGTGCACGGGAATCGAACCCGAGTTTGTGGCTCGCCGAGCGATACAGCCCGACGACGTTACCGCTCGGCCACCACCTGCCCATTTTAGATTTAATAATGTATAGAATTACTTGTCGAAAAAAATACTACTATTCGGGCAGTAATCCAGGAATACACGGTACAGTTTTTTGAAATGTTGTTTAATGTGAGTAATTAACGGGTCGTTATTTACTTAGTTTAATTTTATTCAGCAGATTGCAATTGAATAGTAAAAACATTATTTGCTTGAAATATATTATAAACCTTACCAACAAATTTAACGCTGATAAAATCACACAGCTGCATTATTAGTGCGATTGAACGTTCCTTTATTAGGATTCAAATTCCTTCTCAATTCATAAAATCGTATTTTTATCCATGTAATAATAAATGTACAGTGTGCATACCGATAATTTTATTAAAGGTTATAAAATTGGAGAATAAAAATAAAAAAATGTAAATTATAAACGGCAGTCTATGCCGTTTACAATATCGTGCAGATGAATTATCTGTGGGTTTTTCAAATAATAAAACATTTGGAAATCTTATGAAAAGTCTAATACCCGAATTGGTTTCAAAAATATGGTAATTGGGTTAAACCCGCTTTTCAATCTTTCCTGGTTTCAACAGACATCTGGTCAACTGTATACAGTACGCTTTTAATATTAATTGTGGTTATTAAAAAATTAAAATGAAGGATAAGATTCCACTTCATGCACTTTTTGTAAACCTATCACTATTTTCTTGTTTGCCGTGGTGTTAACATGGATGTTATTCGCGATATCGGAAGAACCTATTTTGTTTTTGATATGTACATATATCAAAAAAGAAATGTAATAAATAATGTCACTTATCTCCGGTGTAGAGATCAAGCGTGTTCGGGTAGGGGCCGTATAAGAAACGGGGAGTTTGTGGTTGGACGCGTGCATAATCATCCTGTAGTACAACAACAGGAGATTGAAAAAATTAAATATCTAAAAGCAATTAGGCAAAGAAACCAGGATAGCGGACGTAGATACCGAGGTATAATTTTAGAAGATATCAACGGGGGATTTTAAGAACGTTGACTTGTGAGTCGCAATTCCCGATCAAAACGTAAACTTGTTGGCCAAACGTTTTAATCGGTTTCCCGTGATTACTCGATTAACTCAGGGTAGAGGTTACACACAATAAAAAAATAATAAAGAAGTTCATCTTACCTGGTTTTTCGTGAAGACGGAGTAGCTTACACGGGAACAGATTAAATTGTTTATTTCACTTATGAAAATAAATTCTTATGTTTAATTGACTCTGAATAATTCTGCCAGGTAACGTGAATTAAAAATTCTTGTTAAAAAAAATAACAAGTAAAGAATTTATTTACAGAAAAATTAAAATTGAAAAGAAATATACAAGAAAATAACATATAACGAAAATGAGCAATAAAAAAAATATACAAGTGAAAACAAAATTAAGTGAAATAACAATTTAAAAATAAAATAACATAACTTACAACAATAACAATAACGCGGACTTAAGACGGCACTTGGTGAGAACTGGTTGGTGAACTGATTGATTCGACACTTGGTGTGAACTGCTTGATTTTGCTTAGGGCGCTGGGCTTTTATGCCAAACGCCGAAAAACCTTCCCCCTCTACGTTTTTGGGGGGTAAGAGCACCATTTCTCTCCTGGCTTCCGCTGGAGCCATTTCGGGGTGGCCCGAAAGAAAAAAATTAAACAAATGAAAAAAAAAATACTTATGAATAATATTTCCCCATGATATGTATACCAAAATACGGGGAAAATTATTTTCTACATATACATATTCAATTTGAAATGATTCCAGGCGAAAAATGGTGTCTTATTGAATTAATATTGCATAGCGGTTGATTGTTATGAAATTTGTAAATTAAATTTATACCAAAAGATGCAGCATGACAATGCGCATCTTTTGATATAGTCAACAACAACTATACATAAACAATTGCCGTTGAATGTTAAAATGAACCACAAACAAAGGGGGGTCATAAATCATTATGCCTGGGCTATAAGTAAATATGAAATAATAGCTAAAATATTTAAGAATTAAATATTTTAACCTTTCCCAGACATAAAGGGAGGTGATGCAATTGTTATGTATAGTTGTTTTCCCGTGGAAACTCGTCGTGAAAGCATTTTCCACATTGTGACAGCTCGAAGTTTTATAGGCTTCTACTATGAAGCTCTTATTAGTGTGTGTACTCAAATTGATGGTCTTTCTCTCAGCTATTGAATGGTGGTTGTGGTGTTCTGGTGTGATTCGCGGTTTTGCTATAAACCGCGAATAAAGCATATCCCTTTGGCTTCTATTGTGACGTCATCGCAAACTTCGGTTTTTCCCGAGTTAAACGTGCGCTTTGCAAACACGCGCTTTCCAATCGGTCGTGTCCCAACGCAGGTAGAAGAGGGTTCGTGC
This sequence comes from Philonthus cognatus, assembly GCA_932526585.2. Classification (NCBI taxonomy): domain Eukaryota; kingdom Metazoa; phylum Arthropoda; class Insecta; order Coleoptera; family Staphylinidae; genus Philonthus; species Philonthus cognatus. The sequence goes on along the minus strand of OW052250.1, from coordinate 26,241,899 downwards.
GGCTAAGTTATTCCGTGCCCAAAATGCTGTGACACGGATAGTAGGATGTTTTACAGGATTCTTCCTGGTTTTAGGTAGCTGTGGAGAAATGTGTGTGGGGCGCGAACTTTACTTATTTGAATTAAAGTGAAGCAACATTTTGGAATTGAGAATGGGACCGTTGTTACAATGAATTTGAAAAATGTTGAGTTAACGACGCTTAGAGTAAAGCGCCGGTAACAATTCGGCCCCGTCAAATAAGCAAAGTTCGTGTGAATACACCACTGAAGAAAAAATATATACAATTAATAAAAGTGCCGTCAAAAGTAAAAATGTACATGTGAAATATGAAAACCAATATTGTCCAAGTTGGTTTTCTTTTATTGGGCGCCACAATGGGTATCGGTGAAAAAGACTGCCCATTGTCAGTCTGCTGTTGAGTCTTCTCAGGAAAGCGGTGTTGGAAAGGGAGTAATCCTTTTTGTAGCACATATTATCGCCCGAGGTCGTCGTATATCTGTGGTACCGATTGTACTCACAGTTTCGCGAACTTGCGACGTCGAAAAAACTATTTACAAATATTTACACTTACACTATCTTCAATCGTCCTTGGGTGGGGTAATAGTTTCTGTATTTTCGGGAGAGCGTCTTTATCGCGGAAACTAGGCACTAGTCTAGGCTGTGCTGGATGGTCCTGGAAGAGAGTCATCGGCGACGTCGAGAGGTTCTGGTGTTCCGGGTGTTAGGGTCTGTTGAGGTGCTGGCCGCATGTCATCAGCGTGTATTCGTACAATACGTCCATTCCGATCGATTAAGTACACGCGTCCTTCGAAATGATTCTGCACCGTGTGGGGTCCTAACCATTTGGGGGCGAATCCTGCAGGATTTTCAGCATCACTTAACGCGTGATTTCGGATAACGACCTGCTGTCCTCTTGCGAATTGTGCAGGTTCGTTTCGGGAGTCGTAACGACGGACATACTGGCGTTGTTGTTCTCGAATGTCCTCCAATATCTCCTCTCTCTCTTCACTCGGTCGGGCTGTTGGGATTAGGCGTTCTGCTGGGCGGGGTAGGTCGTATCCTAGAACAGCGCGGGCGGGTGTGAATCCTGTTGCGGCGTTTGTACGGGAACGCAACTCAAATAGAATGGGCTGGAGGTGATCTGCCCATTTATTTCCGGCCTGTCCTTGCATCCGTATCCGCAAGCATTTCTTCAACTCTTGGTTTCTCCGCTCTGTCGGATTCGCCTGAGGGTGATAAACTGGAGTGTAATACGCTTCTACTCCCCATTTATGAAGTTGGTCACGCCATTTTTTCGAGTTAAACTGCGGGCCATTGTCGCTGATCACAACTCTCGGGTAACCAAATCTGTGGAACACTTGTTCCTCTAGCAATTTTAAAATATTGCTTGATCGGGCTTGACCAATCGGGAACGCCTCAACCCATTTGGTGAATAGATCAGTTACTACGAGAATTGATCTTTTCTTGGTGTTTGTAGCAGGATACGGTCCCATTAAATCCACTGCTACTGTATCGAATGGTGAGACGGGAATGCGCGCTTTCATGGGAGCTTTCTTCTGATTCTTTCCACGCTTCGTGGCAATGCAGATGAGGCACTTCTTCACGTAGTTTCGTACATCCGTTGGCAGTGTGGGCCAGTAGTAACGGCTACGAATACTTCGCAAAGTTTCGTCGCGACCTGGGTGAATGGCCTCGTCGTGCATTGCGTGGAGAACTCGAGGAATTGCTGCGGCGGGGACATACAATGTTCTGTCACGATCTTCAATGGGTCGATAGTACAGGCATCCGTCTAGTGTTTCCCAACATTGGCTATGTTCCTCCCATTCGGCGTGAGTTTGATCGGCCAGCAGTTGGAGTTTACGCTGCACGTCTTCATTGAGCTGCTGCGCTTCCATCACCGAATGAATGAGAGGGACGCCTACCATATTTAACTGTGGTGGTAAAATTTCCTCCAATTCCGCTAGGTCTCCAACGGGCTGATCTTCCGGATCTCGGCTGAGTAAATCAGGCAGTTGATTAGCTTCTCCCGCGCAGTGGCTAATCTCGAAGTCAAAACTTTGTAGCAAAAGAGCCCATTGTGATAGTTTTGACTTCTGATCTTTAAACTTAGCTAGCCAAGTTAAAGCTTTGCTGTCCGTTATGACATGAAAATGACGTCCTTCGAGAAGAGGGCGATACCTTCTAAGAGCCCATATGAGCGCTAGACACTCTTGCTCATTGATGTGGTATCTTCTCTGCGCATCATTTAATTTCGCGGAATCAAATGATATGATCCTCTTTGCTCCTGCTGGGGTGGTCTGGAACAGTACTGCCGAGATTCCTAACTGCGACGCATCTGTTTGCACAGTATATGGCAGATCTGGTAAGGGCCGGTGGAGTTGAAGTGGCTGTTGAACACGTTGTCGGAGGATTTCCATTGCTGATGTTGCAGCTGGTGTCCATTTAAATGGGCGTGTCGTGGCGGTTAATGTATTGAGCGGGGCGACGATGTTCGCAAATCCCTGAACATATTGTCTAATCCAGTTGCAAAGTCCCAGGAATTTGCGTAGCTGTCTTCGGGTTTTCGGGATCGGATGATTCACTATTTGCTGCAGGTGTTTCTTTAGTGGTACGGTTCGGTCGGCATCGACCATATGTCCTAAATATTCCAACGCCGTTTTTCCGAAAGAACATTTTTCCACACCAAGCCGAAGATCGAACTGGTCTAAGCGTTCGAAAACCAGTGCCAGGTGCCTGAGATGATCTTCGGGTGTCTTTGAAAATACGATGATGTCGTCTAAGTACACCATCGTAAAATCGTGAATCATACCGGCGAGGACTTCCTGCGACATTAACCTCTGAAACGTGGCAGGGGCATTTTTGAGTCCGAATGGCATTACTTTAAATTGATAATGCCCACCGTCTGGAGTTGAGAAGGCTGTATACAATTTGGAGGACTCCTCCATGGGAATCTGCCAATACCCACTTTTCAGGTCGAGAGTTGAAAAGATTTTGGCATCCCCGAGGTCGCGAAGGGCTTCTTGAATGACCGGCATGGGAGTCGGCTCTGAGACGGTGACTTCATTTAACTTTCTATAGTCGATACAGAAGCGACTGGTTCCGTCTTTCTTGTTCACCAAAACGATGGGAGATGCGTATGGGCTGGTACTCGGTTCGATTATTCCTTGGGCTAGGAGGTCCTCTACTTGTTTATCAATTTCTTGTTTCCGAGCTGGATTAACTCGGTAAGGTCGGATGCGAATTGGTTTTGTAGTGGTGAGCTGGATTTTATGTTCTGTAGTGCGTGTGCGGTGAGCGAACTGGTCTTTTGGTGTGAATGTTCGTATAAATCTATTAACTAATTCATCGAAATGTTGGGTGGCAGCTCCGATGAAGTCGTTATCCAGCTTGGGCGGAGATTCATCGTCTGCATGGTTGCGCTGTTCGGTCCATCGAATTGTTTGTCGTAGGCCGGTACCGAGGTGTATGCAACACTTGCTGCAATCGATAACAGCGTCGTGTTTGATGAAAAATCCAATTCCGAGAATTGCTTCGTAGCGGAGTCCTGGCATTACCAAAAATTCTTCGGAGAAGAGCTGCGTGCCGAGTTGAAATTTCAACGTGGTCACTCCTGTGACGTCTGCTGTGATGTTTTTCCCAGCTAAGTTCGTTTTAGCTCGGAGTGGTCGGGTACAAGTTGAAATTCCTGGGCGAATATAATTTTGGTTTGCTCCGAGGTCGAGAAGGCATGTTATTGTCTGTTCGCGCACAATTAACGGCAGGAGCACAAGCTGCGAGATGCGGATTGAACACGTGGATACACGATTAACAGTGTCTGTTTGGCGGGCACTTTCTCGCGAGCACGTATTGTTGTTCGCCCGTTCGTCCCGGGTCTCGCCGATGTCCTGGTGGATGAGCCGGGTCTCGCCGACGTCCTGGTGAAGGAGCCGGGTCTCGCCGATGTCCTGGTGGAGGAGCCGGGTCTCGCCAACGTCCTGGTGGAGGAGCTGGTTCTCGCCGATGTCCTGGTGGAGGAGCCGGTTCTCGCCGACGTCCTGGTGGAGGAGCCGGGCCTCGCCGATGTCCTGGTGAAGGAGCTGGGACTCGCCAACGTCCTGGTGGAGGAGCCGGTTCTCGCCGACGTCCTGATGAAGAAGCCGGGTCTCGCCGACATCCTGATGAAGAGGCCGCAAGGGACTGCCATCTCTGTGATAGTGACGGTCTCTGTAAGTCTCCTGGTGAAGGTGACGGGTGGATATCTTCCTAAAACGTGGGGGCGTTGTCCGAGTCGAATTGCGGTGGCGGTATTTAGTGGCGGCAGGTGAGCTTAATAAATTGTTCAGCTCTACTCCTGCCGCTGTTGAGCGTTTCCCGAATGTTGTGGGCATTCACTGTGCCAATGATAGCCTTTCTTGCACTTCTGGCAAAACGGTGGGTCTAGGTGGTTCGGCTTTGAAACACTTTGCTTCTTCGTTTGAGGCGGCTCTGTGGCATTCTGATTTTGGGTGAGTGTTCTCTTCTCGTGATATTTTCCTTTTTGTGCGTGCTTATAGTGTGGTGAGCGGGGGCGGTTCATGAAGTTTGTGCTGCGGTTATCTTTTGGCGAATAATTTGTGTGTTTGTTGGTGTTCACTTGTGTCGGCTTCTCCTGGGAATGATACTTTGTATTATTCGGCGGAGATTTGTTTTGACTGAATTGCATAACAGGCATTAAGTCCAGTTGAGAACATGATAACGCTGCTGCCTGGTCCACGAAGTCTGCTACGGTGGTCGGTTTAAAAAAGAGTGCCTGTCGCAGAGAAGGAGATGCCAAACGCCACATAATTGTTGTTTTTAACTCTTCGCTCGACGATATCAGATTTCGATTGAAGAGTGACATTTTCCGAACGGCAAAAGGACCTGGGGGCGAGTCTCCTTGAGGTTTCGTCGTCAATTCTATCAGCTCGTCGTGGGCAACTGCAGCAGGGTTGATTGATTTGATAAATAACAACTTTGCTTGTTCCCAAGTTACGTCTTTTGTAAAATATCCCCCATATTTCCGTATGTCCTCCGTGTCCATTCTGCTCAGTGCGTGCTGGTGTTTTATTTCGTCCGTCAAGTTAAGGCCCCTGAAGTCGACTTCCAGCTCCGAAATGAACTTCCTTGGATCGCGGCCGTCGAATTTTGGTTTTTCCGTCGGTTTGGAGAGGATTGATTGTCGCAGGAGGTCCAGGAAATTATTGCTTGGGTCGGGATGTGATTTTGGGTGGGTGAGTGGTGTAGTTGTTTGAGCGGTGGGAAGGGAGTTATTTTTTGTTGGAATGTAATTTTCCGGGTGGATTACTGCATGCGTCACGATCTGGTGGGGCTGCTCCGGATAGTTGGGTGGCGGTGTCGGCAGATCACGTCTAGCTGCCGAGTTTTGATTTCGGAACTCCATTTCCGCTTGAGTCATTCTCAGCTGTTCGCGGAGCGCGGCTATTTCTCTCGCAGAATTGTATTCCTGTTTCTGCAGCCTATCCTTCCAAAATTCCGCACTATTCTCCTCTTCCTCTCGTTGTTTTTGCAACAGGGCATCCCGTTGTTGTTGTAATAGCCGTTTTGTGGCCTCGTAATCCCGATCCACCTTCTCCATGAGGCCGTAGACTTCCTCGAGGGCTGTAGAACTTCGAGTCGAACTACGCGAAGGAGGTCGTTCTGTGGTGCTGTCTTGTGTTTTCTGCGCGCCTGTTGTGGATTGGTCGATCCTGGATTCGGCACCGGTGAGGATGGCATCCAGGTTCACCGTATCTAGCGCTCCGGTCGCGCTGAGACTGGCGTCTAGGTGTGCTTGTTTGGGAGCTGAACGAAGGGTCATGTCGTGTGTACTCATCTTTAACACTGGTTTTTCGTGACAAAAAAAAGATTAATAACACAAAATATGAAGTACGGCCCCGTTGAGTTTCTAACTGCACCTAAACTTATTGAAATAACAACAGAAAAAACACAAATTTAAATTTGCCTGATCAGCTACTCCTGGGCTGGTGTGTTTCTAAATAAAAAATGTAATTATCTAGTGACTGTTTGTTTAAAAATTTGATTATTACTGTTCTGTGTGAAAATAAAATAATACGTCTTGAGTATTTACAAACGACAAGAATCAGGTCAAAATATTAACGAAATTATTTGAGTTTCTTGAATATAAAACTAAAACAAAAAAAAATTTATTGGAAGTACGATATATTAATTGATAAACAATGACTCAAATAAATTGTTTTCAGGGTCGTGAGTCTGAATTTAATCAAAAGGAATGAATTTATCACAAAGTAAACTCAAAGGTACGTGAGAATAAAAATGATGGGTGTTAATTATTTAACAGAATAATTCGCTAACAACAAAACTATTACACTTTGGGTGCACTATATGAAGTTTTCAAACAAAAGTAATTGGTGTTAGGCGATATTCATAAATGAGAAACAAAAAATCAACACACGTGTGATATTTATCAAGGATAAATGGTAGATAAAAAATTAAAGCACGTTGGGCGCCATTTATCAACGATAATTGGTAAATTAAAACACGTTGGGCGCCATTTATCAACGGGGGATTTTAAGAACGTTGACTTGTGAGTCGCAATTCCCGATCAAAACGTAAACTTGTTGGCCAAACGTTTTAATCGGTTTCCCGTGATTACTCGATTAACTCAGGGTAGAGGTTACACACAATAAAAAAATAATAAAGAAGTTCATCTTACCTGGTTTTTCGTGAAGACGGAGTAGCTTACACGGGAACAGATTAAATTGTTTATTTCACTTATGAAAATAAATTCTTATGTTTAATTGACTCTGAATAATTCTGCCAGGTAACGTGAATTAAAAATTCTTGTTAAAAAAAATAACAAGTAAAGAATTTATTTACAGAAAAATTAAAATTGAAAAGAAATATACAAGAAAATAACATATAACGAAAATGAGCAATAAAAAAAATATACAAGTGAAAACAAAATTAAGTGAAATAACAATTTAAAAATAAAATAACATAACTTACAACAATAACAATAACGCGGACTTAAGACGGCACTTGGTGAGAACTGGTTGGTGAACTGATTGATTCGACACTTGGTGTGAACTGCTTGATTTTGCTTAGGGCGCTGGGCTTTTATGCCAAACGCCGAAAAACCTTCCCCCTCTACGTTTTTGGGGGGTAAGAGCACCATTTCTCTCCTGGCTTCCGCTGGAGCCATTTCGGGGTGGCCCGAAAGAAAAAAATTAAACAAATGAAAAAAAAAATACTTATGAATAATATTTCCCCATGATATGTATACCAAAATACGGGGAAAATTATTTTCTACATATACATATTCAATTTGAAATGATTCCAGGCGAAAAATGGTGTCTTATTGAATTAATATTGCATAGCGGTTGATTGTTATGAAATTTGTAAATTAAATTTATACCAAAAGATGCAGCATGACAATGCGCATCTTTTGATATAGTCAACAACAACTATACATAAACAATTGCCGTTGAATGTTAAAATGAACCACAAACAAAGGGGGGTCATAAATCATTATGCCTGGGCTATAAGTAAATATGAAATAATAGCTAAAATATTTAAGAATTAAATATTTTAACCTTTCCCAGACATAAAGGGAGGTGATGCAATTGTTATGTATAGTTGTTTTCCCGTGGAAACTCGTCGTGAAAGCATTTTCCACATTGTGACAGCTCGAAGTTTTATAGGCTTCTACTATGAAGCTCTTATTAGTGTGTGTACTCAAATTGATGGTCTTTCTCTCAGCTATTGAATGGTGGTTGTGGTGTTCTGGTGTGATTCGCGGTTTTGCTATAAACCGCGAATAAAGCATATCCCTTTGGCTTCTATTGTGACGTCATCGCAAACTTCGGTTTTTCCCGAGTTAAACGTGCGCTTTGCAAACACGCGCTTTCCAATCGGTCGTGTCCCAACGCAGGTAGAAGAGGGTTCGTGCGGCTAAGTTATTCCGTGCCCAAAATGCTGTGACACGGATAGTAGGATGTTTTACAGGATTCTTCCTGGTTTTAGGTAGCTGTGGAGAAATGTGTGTGGGGCGCGAACTTTACTTATTTGAATTAAAGTGAAGCAACATTTTGGAATTGAGAATGGGACCGTTGTTACAATGAATTTGAAAAATGTTGAGTTAACGACGCTTAGAGTAAAGCGCCGGTAACAAAGAGCATAGCGTTAATCGGCAAGGTAAGAATTATACGGGTGTAAAATTAGCAATAAATTTTTTTTTCAGCTTAATTGACCCCAATTATTACGTTTAAATAGGAAAACGTCAATAAATATTATAAACTTGACTATTTTGCGTTTATACACCATTCCATTTGTTTCTGGATCTCGCCTAGCCATGCTTTCGTGTTGTTATGTTGCAGTATCAACATTTACATTTTTTATTAGTTGCCACTCCTGATTCCTTATTTTAACAGTGTTGCAATAATTTATGATATCATAAGTAATCCTCTTTTTAATTTTCAAGAGGTTTATTGTTAATCTTGCAACAATTATTTCGCCACGCGGTCGCTTCTTCGAGCATTTTATTATTAAATCAAATTAATCTAGTGTTGCAATGCTGTGTCAATGTCAAAGTGAAAAATAATTTCAGGCACATATTAAATATTAACATGCCAAAGATTATCTCTGAATCAAAAAGGTTACAAATTCTGAAATCCTACAAACATTTTAGGCAAAGTAATCCAAATCTACAGCATCACAATATTATTACGATTTTAATAGATATTTTTGGGGTATGTCTAGTATTTTAATTATCATATATATTTAATTAAAGATAATTACGTTTCAGGTAGGGAGATCTTCATTACAATTAATTTTACGACAAAGACCTGACGAATTGAAATCTACTACTTCTGGCAAACGATCTAAAAACAGCCATTTTTGGAATCACCTAGCTAGAAAAGATCTGCAACAACTAATTTGGCAATATAACTCTAGAAATCAGTATTTTACTTTGAGAGATCTTTTGAATGATATGAAAGAAAATTATGAGTTCCATGGGAGTAGAACAACACTTTATAGGGTTGTTAAAAGTATGGGGTATAAATTCAAATTAATTAATGGGCGCAAAATTCTCTGTGAACAAAAACATGTTGTTGCAGCTAAAATTATTTTCCTTAGAACATTTTTACAGTTTCAAAATTCCAGTGATGATATCCAATTCGTATACCTGGATGAAACATGGATATATCAGAATGGATCCGTGGTTCGACGCTGGGTACATGAAACGGATATAAAATGTAATCCAACTAAATTCAAAAATGAAGGCAAACGCTTCACCATTCTACATGCTGGGTATAGGGGTGGGTTTTTGGATGGGTGCGATTTTTTATTACATTCGAAAAACAATGACCGAGATTACCATGCCACAATGGATGGTAATACTTTTCAAAATTGGTGGTTAATCAACTTATTCCTGCTTTGGCTAAGCTTTCAGGGAAATGTGTAGTTATTATGGATAATGCTGTATACCATTCTGTGCAATTAGACAAAACTCCTTCATTTTCTTGTAAGAAATGCGAAATGCAGGAGTGGTTGGTTAAACACAATGTAAAATTCAATCCAAAATTAACCAAAAAGGAACTATGGGCTTTATTTATACCTTTTCGATCAAATGACAAAATTTACGTAGTTGATGACATTTTGAGAAAGAACGGGCACGAAGTTCTTAGATTACCGCCATACCATTGTCAATACAATCCAATTGAAATGGCATGGGGGTTTTGTAAGACTTACTACAATAAGCACATAAATTCTAAGCAACCATCTAAGGATCGTGTTCAGAATTTATGGCTTGAGTCTCTCTCAAAATGTACATCCGATATGTGGCAAAATTTCTGTGATCATTGTGAAAAACTTATTTCGGATGACTGAACAAAACACATGGGGAACCTTTCTTTTGAAACCATTCCTCCTTTTATTATTTCGCTTGGGGAATCTGGCTCAGAACAAACATCAGAAGATTCAGATGCAGGTTCTCTTGACTAAATAATAAAAGTGGAATGAGGGCTTAAAAATTGTTTGACATGAAAATTATCAGTATCACAAGAGGGTGGGAATAAATTTGCAATTCTACAAAAAAATACTGAGGGCCAACAGAAGAGAGAATGACCAAAATTAAGGTGGATGGATGGAGTTGATCAAAATGTGTTAACGGGAAGACCCAAGCGAGAAATACAAATGGATGACGAAATAAGTTTGCAGAGCCGAATTCATTATATTTGTTATATACAATATTATTGCTGTGTTTGTATGTACAAAAACCAAGTAGTAAATTTTGTTAATCTTAAAACTGCATATTATTATCCTTTTATATCTGAAAATTTGTAAAACAGGCAACAGTGTAAGATCACAATAGTCAGAAATTATAACCTTAAAATCGAACATCTGACAGTGACATTTAAAAACCCTGATTTAAAACACAACCAGCCCCATTTACAATACTTAAACTGTCACTTTTCCATAGCTAGGCGAGATCCAGAAACAAATGGATTCGTGTATACCTCTTAATTTTAACTCATTTTGTTACCACCCTCAACTATTAGTTGTCAAACATATTCCGTATTCCGGCTGAACACAAATTCCCATAAAAAAGTACATTGCAGATTCGGATTCCTTGTACTTCAATCTGTTCACTAATAAAAAAAAGAATATTCACTTCAAGATGATAGAATAAAAAAATCATTTCTACCCTCAAAAAATATTAATTTTTCATTTTCATTTTTTATTAGTGAATTTGTTAGATGAAAGTTTGCGGTTGGCCGCAATAACACAAAATTTTTAATTATATTATTAATTTTATTTTATAAATGTCGTACTAATTATAATTCCATTTTAAATAATTCCATAAATATCAATAAAACCTTCCTATCAAAACCACCCCAAACCGAATAAAAGATAACGCCACGCGCCGGCTGAAAACAGATGGACTTCTTACTACCTGTTAATATCGGGTTGACATTGACACTAAAAAAATGCAGTCGGTGTTCATAATGGATCACCCCTTGAGTGCTCGGTCTCTTTCCCCTTACCCTTCAACATTTTAGGAAAGAGATAGAAATCGGTAGATTTTAGGGATTTTGGTCTGGTCGCGGCGGATGTAGTGTGTAGGCAGTCGCGTCGCTGAAAATCTAATCTTCCGGCGAAAAAAAAAACAAAAGTATGTTTTAAATTCAGTGAAAAATTAAACTTTCTGACCATAGGTTTCTGCGGGGCCTCGTTGAAGAATGTCATAAATGGAAATTCATTGTAAATATTATTTTTGTTTAGCTAGTAAGCTTTGCAAGGAAATAGGAAACACGCTGTGAGGCACAAGGCAAATATATGATAATTGGCTGCGACGCCAACGCGCACCATACCGTTTGGGGCAGCACCAATATTAACCAAAGAGGTGAGGCACTGTTGGAATACCTCATGGGCACATCTCTAAATATCCTAAACAAAGGCAATGAACCAACATTCATAAACGCAGTGAGACAGGAAGTGATTGATATCACACTGGTATCACAAGACATAACACACACCACGGTGAACTGGAGGGTGCACGGAGAGGCAACCATGTCAGACCACCGATGGATAACTTATACGATACAAACCGACAAGTATGAAAAAGCGGCCAAGTACAGAAACCCTCGCAGAACAAACAGGTCCAAGTATCGAGACCTTCTCGAGGCAGGACTAGGCCACCTAAATACTGATGATATATACCACAACACGCATGAAATCGAAGAAGCAGTAACTAAACTAACTTCTGCTCTCATCGATGCCTACACCGAATCATGTCCATTAAGCACCTCCAAACAACAGAGGAAAACACCATGGTGGAATACCCACCTTGAGGACATGAGAACGAAAACCCGAAAACTATTCAACAAGGCTAAAAATAGTAAATTAAAAACCGACTGGGATGCGTACAAATCACACCAACGCATCTACAAAAACGAAGTGCGCAGCAGACAAAGACAATCCTGGAGGAAGTACTGCGAGGACATAGAGTCGACGAGTACAGCTGCCAGGCTCAAAAAAGTGCTATCCAAGGACCCACACTACCTTGGAAGCATCAAGAAAGTAGACGGAGAACTCACCTCAAATGAAAACGAGACACTCCAACTAATGTTACAAACACACTTCCCCGGTTGTGAAACGCTAGAAATCGAAACGTCTGCAGACGACCCACACGAAAGAGAAGCAGATGAAGATGACAAGAAGCTAGCTATGGAAATAGTTACGAATCAAACCATAACTTGGGCAATAAAATCATTCAAACCATACAAATCCCCAGGCCCGGACGGCATCTACCCGGCCCTACTTCAATGGGGATCACCCGCGCTTGTGGCTGTGCTGGGAGCCGTCTACCGCGGCTGCCTCACGCACCGCTACATCCCCAGGTTATGGAGAATGGTAAAAGTAGTATTCATTCCTAAGCCATGCAGGAACGACTATACGAAGGCAAAATCATTTAGACCGATCAGTTTATCTTCATTCATGCTAAAGGCATTGGAGAAACTATGCGATCGACACATTAGGGACAATGTCCTCAAATCTAGGCCGATCCACCAAAACCAACACGCCTACACGCCAGGCAAAAGCACAGAATCTGCTCTACATCTTGTAGTTTCAAGAATAGAAAAGGCGATAACAAACAAGATGACCACATTAGGTACATTTATCGATATTGAAGGTGCTTTCGACAAAGCATCCTTCCAAAAAATCGGGGAAGCACTCAACAGAATCGGTGTTAACAACATGCTTTGCGGATGGATAGGAAACATGCTCCGCAGCAGACACGTAACAGCATCACTAGCAGATGTCACAATATCAGCGTCGGTCACCAGGGGCTGCCCGCAGGGGGGGGGGTCCTATCCCCACTCCTGTGGACACTCTTGGTGGACGAACTGATCACAAAACTCAACATCCAGGGGTTCTACACTGTACAAAAACAGAAGTAGTGATGTTTACAAAGAAACATAAGATAGAAACTCACACACTACCAAAACTATTCAAGACCCAATTGAAGCTATCAAAGGAAGTCAAATACCTAGGAATCTATCTAGACTCAAAACTTAACTGGGCCAAACACCTAGAACACAAAACTGAGAAAGCAAGCAGGGCTTTCTGGCAATGCAGAAGGGCCATTGGCAATACCTGGGGACTATCTCCAAAGATAGCGTTGTGGATATACACAGGTATTATCAGACCAGCGCTCGAATACGGAGCCCTAGTCTGGTGGTCACGGACTAACCAACAAGGAGCAAAACTGAAATTAAATCACATACAAAGGCTGGCATGTACGTGCACAACCGGAGCCTTCAGAACAACACCAACCGCTGCAATGGAAATAATACTAAGTCTCCCACCTCTTGATATCCACATCAAGAGCACGGCGAGACTAACCGCAGAAAGACTGAGAGCCATGAACACATGGTCAGACCAAACTACGCCCGACGGCCACGGAAGCATACTCAAATGGGGACCACCCATGCTGAGAAGCAAAATAGACCAGAAGATACCCCAATACATCTTTAAAAAGAAATACGTCGTGAACACGGACCCACAAACAACACCACCGGACTATGTAGTGTTCACAGACGGATCCAAGACTAAGACAGGCTGTGGAGCAGGGATATACTCAGAGGACTTAGCTGTGCGAAAACGTCTTCCGATAACAGCACATGCTACTGCAACACAGACTGAAATTTACGCAATCCTAGAGAGTGCTAAAATTATAAAAGACAGAAACATCAGTGACCAGAATATAACTATCGTCACTGACAGCAAAGCCGCACTGGCAGCTCTAGACAAGTTCAGAATAACATCTGAACTAATACATAAATGCGTAGAAACCTTGAACAAAGTAGCAAATTCCAACCGCATAACACTAACGTGGACGAAAGGACACGATAACAGCCAGGGCAACAATAACGCAGACGAACTAGCACGAGAAGCATCGAAAATTACAACAAACCGTGCAGAAATAGGACTATCCCCTAGGTCCTTAGCCAAACGCATGCTAGAGTTCAACACTGCGAAACATAAAGAGAGATGGACAAACCTCACAACATGCAGCCAAACAAAGACATACCTGTTGGAACCCGACGGCCAAACAACAAAGAAGTTTCTAAAACTCACAAAACAGAAACTACGAATCCTAACCGGCTACATTACTGGTCACTACAACTTTCAGCATCACCTCGCAAAAATGGGAATCACCAGTGATGACATTTGTCGAGGATGCAACGAAGAAGAAGAAACAGCGAGACACATTCTTCACGCGTGTCCGGCGCTGTCAAAAATAAGAACCACGTTACTAAGGGAAGAAGCCCCAAATCGTGAAGGACCCGGATGGCAATGGTCGCCCGCACAGATCCTGGCAATTGCCGACTGTGCGGGGTGGGTCTAACCATCAGGGGGGAGGCACTACAATGGGCCCGACTGCGGCCTAAGTGGGTGCAGCTGCTGCTGCCCTCCCGCCAAATAATCCTTAATCCTTAAGCTTTGCAAACAAAATCAGCACAATTGATTTTATATAAAATCTTGCATTTATTTAAGATTGTATTTTTTTAATGAAGAAACGGCGAAATATTACAGATATTTAAATTTCTAAAACAAGTTATACAGAAAAAGGTTATAGACTATTACCTGTTCTGCAATTGATTTTAAGAATTAAGTTTAAAATTTTGTAAGCGGAACGCGACAATTACATTTTTACAAGCTCTAGTTTCATTAAATGCTAAATTAATAGTAGTAGTTATTCCGTTTTCCTAACTTTTTTTTTTATTAAATCCTATATGTACATTTCAGGTACTATGTACCCCTTTTCAATAGAAAAAATAATATAAGAGTTTTGTGAATAAAAAAATTAAAATACAATTTATTTCGCAAACGTGTCATTTTTTTTTTCCTGTGGGGGCCGTCTTCCTTTCGGATCCGGATGCACTGCAGCCTAGGTGGCTTATTGTACTGCTAAGTGTCATTTATTCGAAATCAGATAAAGGCCGGCTAGTTTAAAGAATTAATTTAAAAGTTAGTTGTTCATAGGACTTAAAAAGGTTATTCCTGTTTTTGTGCATTTTTATATTTATTTATTTTTTATATTTGGTGTTTAGTATAATAGGCTATTTAGAATTCCTGTTATAAAATTACACAAATGCTACGGTCACTTGTAACAAAAAATGTAAATTCTAGCTTGACGTTCACATAACAAATGTTGGGTCTATTTACGGTCCCTAAAAATGGAACATCTGTATCCTTCAACCCTAATTCGATACAGTTGCCAAAAAATATGTGTTGCGTGTACATAGGGTTCCGGAACGTTTTTATTGACTCTTCCGGGCCTTTTATTACCCCATTGCTTTTTTCAATTTTCTAAGAAAGTGAAAAGAGACACACATATTTTTTCAAATTTGAAAATTTAAGGGTAGTCCGACATTGAATTGGCTCGAGACTAATCAGTTGACCGTTGGTGACCAACTAGTAAAGTCATTATGGCATATCGTAGATGTTCGTATTTCGCGTGTGATTCATTCGAGCCATAGGTGGAATACATATGTTTAAATTCGCTGTGAAAGACAAAGTGCGGTGTGATAACTGGTTACAAAATTGTGGAAATTTAGATCTTATTTCTCTACCCGACAAAATATTTTCAAGAAGTCTGATATGTGAAAAACATTTTAGTGATAATAATATTCTTAATCTATGGCTATAGGTATTTTAATGTGTGACAAGGAAGTAATTACGGTTTCGCAGTTCCATATATTTTTGACACCCCGTGCAGTATATGTATTTTTATTGAGGTTTTTTTTTGAAAGGAAAAATAATTGAGGTTTAAAGAAATACTGTTTCGAGCAAATATAAAATATATTCTTTTATATAACACATTTAAAATATATTTGCAATAAAAAGTTACAAACTGAACAACTCTATTTTTACTATCCTTCAAGGAAGTATTGTTTAAAAAAATAAAAACTAAAAATAATAACATAAAAATTCTCATTTATAAAACATAAAATAATACAAAATATTATCATAGAGAATTATACAGTACAACAAATATGAAAAGTTTAGTCCTAAATACAAAATATTATTCCTTAAATTACAATTATTTACAAAATGCATGCGCATGTGGCTATCTAATCTATGATACATAGATTTATATAAACGAACTGAATATTTATTAATAATAAAAAATATGTCTTATAACACCATCTTGTATAGTTAAATAATCAATACAAATGTATGTACAATTTTAACTGTCACTAACTTTAAAACTGATAATACTTATTAAAATGCGCATCTATGTTTACAACTGTTATAAAATTCGAGAAAACAATTCACACTTCACTAATATAAAGCGTGTATAGGGATTCATAATCTCCATTCGTAATTACATTAATGAAATACATTTTTATTTTATTTTATACATTGTCTTTAGTTATAACAAAAAAATTATCCAATAAATTCCGGCTTACAAAAAAAAATTGTTTAATTTATTTCGTTTTAACAAATATCGGAGGAAACTTAAAATAGTAAAAAGTCATTTTATTTATGACATCGTTTTAATACTCATCACAAAAAACTTAAAATTAAAATGTATGCGTAACAAAATTGGTAAGTACAGAAAAAAAATAAACAAATCCTTTTTTGTAAATATAGTTGGGTGTATATAAAACTATAAACTAAAGCTTGTTCTCACTTTACTTTTGTATACGTCTATGGCAAAATTGGGATGTAAGGAATTTAGTCATTCTTGCTTCATGCTAACACACAGGTTACCTAAAATAAATTACACTTCAGATATTTTATGTTTACAATGGATAGGAATAAAAACTGAGCAGATTATTTATGCAGTAAAATAGTTTCGATGGTTTTTGTAAATTATTGTAATAAATTAATATGATTAAAATTATCCTTATCGGTTTAAATATGGAAGTTGTTAAGTACATAGACAATTATTTTAACACTGATATTTAAATATTTCCTTTGCTTAAAACTAGCCTAGAAAATATTTAAATATTTTACTAAGCGAAAAGACCTGTGTGAATTATGGTCATTCATTTTATTTTAATTACTTTTTTATTTGCCAAATCAATGGAAGCCATTTAATAACATTTGTATAACACTTTTATTTGTATAACACTTTTTATTGAATGTGACTGCAGTTTCGACAAATTTAGCTTGTCATTATCAAACTACTTCATGTTTCATAATGACAAGCTAAATTTGTTGAAACTGCAGTCACATTCAATAAAAAAATGTTATACAAAGTAAATAGTATTTATTGTGAAATTAACATGCATATGGAAGTAGAAGCCTCCACAATACAGAATAAAAATTTATATTTGAATTTCTTATTTGGCTTCTTATTGTCTTGGAATTTTGTACTTTGTTATGTACATCACTAATATCAAAATTAAATTGAAAGATTTATGGATTGCAATTGCAAGCCCTAAGGATTTGAAGGTAGAAAAACCGAAAAATGCTTTTTAAAGTATTTCATAAAAAATTAATTATTAATTAGCATTTACAACTATTTGTAGAATTTTAAAGTAAAAAAAAATGAAGTCTAAAGTATAGCATAAAAGAAAAATAGCATTATCAGCTATTTGAATCGTTCATAATAACGTGAACAGCTATTTGAATCACTCATAACCAACATTTAAACAAAAATTAAATAATGAATTTGTATGCGTTTCATATTATACAGATCATTTTTCTTTTAAATATACACATCGCGATGTGTTTTATGTACATTTTCGAACACTCCTTATTTTAAAAAAGTGTTCAGTTCAAAATAAGTCTTTCCACTCTCTGTTTAAGCATGAAGTAAAATTTCGAGTTTAGAAAAGCCTGAAAATTTGGTTTGGTCGCGTAGCGAAGCGGAGCGACCAAACCAAATTTTCAGGCTTTTCTAAACTCGAAATTTTACTTCATGCGCCACCCGTATAGAACACTGAAATATTGTGGAGCTTAATATATACCGCTAAAGCAGTATAATGGAGCAGTATAATTTGAGCTTCACCTTCAATCAGTGTTTTATACGCATGGCGCATGAAGTAAAATTTCGAGTTTAGAAAAGCCTGAAAATTTGGTTTGGTCGCGTAGTGAAGCAGATTTTCAGGCTTTCCTAAACTCGAAATTTTACTTCATGCGCCACCCGTATAGAACACTGAAATATTGTGAAGCTTAATATATACCACTAAAGCAGTATAATGGAGCAGTATAATTTGAGCTTCACCTTAAATCAGTGTTTTATACGCATGGCGCATGAAGTAAAATTTCGAGTTTAGAAAAGCCTGAAAATTTGGTTTGGTCGCTCCGCTTCGCTACGCGACCAAACCAAATTTTCAGGCTTTTCTAAACTCGAAATTTTACTTCATGCTTAATCAGGGAGTGGAAACACTCGGAAGTTTCAAATTGATTCTTTAATAAAAACAACATATGCTGAAAATTTACACAGTATGCATCAGGATATGTATACTTAAAAGAAAAACTCCCTGTATTAATGTTGAACTGGTGTTCAAATTTTTAGTGATAAGATGCCTCCTAGATTTTTAACAAGTTTTCAATAAGAAAATCATCTATTTAAATTTATTAAGTACTATTTATTTAGTGTGTAATAAATAACTGTTCACTTTAAACTTTTTTGGTTACATAAAGGCAAAGTAAAACTTTTCAAAAAGTATTAGTAGACATTATAGGTCTAAAGAAATACATTCCTAACAGTTTATCTGGTCAGTCAAAATCACGAAATTATATTGATTTCCTATGTACTTAATGACTTTCAGCTCTAAAGCGATAACTTGTACTAAATTTTAGTTAAATAAATAAAAACCATCACAACTTCTACATCTTGTGCTTTAAATAAAAATATTCGATCATAAAACAAATTAAAAAAAAAATGTACTCCATATCAAATAAATAAAGTAAAAATCCATTTGAAACTAACTTTCTTGAAATGTCTTTTTAATTCAGTTCCTGTGCATATTTTGTTTTATATCTTGGAGGAATGATGAGTCCATTACACGTTTAGGGTTTCTGAATAATATATTGAATGATTTTTTCCCAGAGTCCATTGCACGTTTAAGGTTTTAGAATAATATATTAAATGATATTTTTCCTATTCATTTCTGAGATATCCTATCGTGTTATCAGTTTTTTTTTAAGTTTATTGATGAGAACTATGTTGATTTTTTTTAGGATGTGAATGTGTTCTATTATGGAAAAAATAAAATTGGGAAAACAAGAAGAGCTGAAGTGGTTATGCCTAATAAGGTTAATTAAAGGAACAGTTTATTAGCATGGAAATCATTCAATTTCATCCAACTTTGCTCAAATTTCTTTCTTTCTCTCTTTAAACCGAATGCTATTCTAGTTAAAATCTCTGCAGTTGCATCATTCCTACTTCTTAATTAATGGCTTTAGGATTTGAATCTTTGATGGCAATCTGTGTTGAAATCCTAGATGACATCATGTGACACAAATGCGTGTTCAATATGCACATTGGTAAAAAAAAAACATCTTCGGCTACACGAAAACATCAACTTGCAACGATTTCTTAAAATGTACATGGCTATTGCTTCACAAACAATCTTACTCTTGTAAGCTTAAAGTTTCATCAAAGGATGATATTTTATCTTTATATTTAATATATTCAAGTTTCTCAAAACATTGATATTTTTTTATTGTTAATAATCAGATTATATGCAGACCGTTACTTCTTGCTGTGATTACGACTGTTTCTTCTTGCTGTGATAACGACCGATATTTCTTGCTGTGATTAATCTATAAACATTTTTATGAAATGTTTTGTTGTTTAAGAAAAAAAATATATATTTCCCTTTATATAAATCCCTGTGAATCTCAAAATTTTCTTGATGCTGGATGATCCCATAAATGCTGCTAAAACTCCTCAAGTTATGTGCGTCAAGTTAAGTATGGAAAACATTACAGTGGAAAAATTGTGGCACAAGAAGGAATAAGCCCACTCAATTAGTTCGTGAAGAATCCACTCTCGTTCATGTTTGCTTCTAGCTCGATTCTGGCCAAGTCAAAATAGTCAATCCTTACGCTGCAGATTATCAATAATAAAGTTCCTCAAATGCGACAAATTATTTTACTTCATATTTGTCATTTGCATCAACAAATGAAAGTTTGAAGTTCTTCTTGATTTTATGACTTAGCTTTATAGCTCCATTGATGGACCACAAAATATGATGAATAATATTAAACTTATGTGTACTCCTAGTTTTAAGTATATCAAGTACAATGATAAAGTGTATGAATTATGATGAATTCTTCTTCCTCTTTTTTTTGCCCAATATTTGTCTGTTTGCTGTTAGAATGGCCGACAATCTGCATCAACGATAAAGTGTATGAATTATGATGAATTCTTCTTCCTCTTTTTTTTGCCCAATATTTGTCTGTTTGCTGTTAAAATGGCCGACACTCTGCATCAATGATAAAGTGTATGAATTATGATGAATTCTTCTTCCTCTTTTTTTGCCCAATATTTGCCTGTTTGCTGTTAAAATGGCCGACAATCTGCATCAATAATAAAGTTTTTTCAATGTGAGGAAATCTTCTTCTCCTTGATTCCTTGCCTCAACGTAATCAACTCTGTTGATTACAAATGATAAAATGTACGAAATATAATGGGTTCTCCTTTTATTTTTGTGACTAATATGGCTCTGTTGATCAGCCACATAAATATGATGCATAAAAATAAATGCATTCCTAATCTTCCTTTACAAATTAAATTACAAGTTTTGCTTCAATGTAAATTTTCTTTTGTTTTTGGCATCTGCTTGTTTGCTGTTAAAATTGCTGACCTTAATAATCTGCATGAATAATAGAGTTCTTTAAATGTGTCGTAATCTGCTTTTTCTTCTTCTTGATTTCTTGTCTCAGCTTTATAACTCTGTTGCCTTCTGATTCTAGTTCACTCGCACCAAGCATGACATATCGCGACAGTCGATTATCGACCCTATGCTAGAATACAATATGGCATCGTCGATACATAAGCCGCAGTCGATGGCGTCAGAATCCGGGGGTTGATTATGAATGATAAAATGCACGAAATATGATGGTTTCCTCTTTTGTAACTAAATGGCTATGTTGATCAGCTACAAAAATATGATGTATTAAAAAAATGGATTCCTAATCTTTCTATATGATGAATTCTCCTTTTTCTTCTTTTGTGACTAATATGGCTCCGTTGATCAGCCACAAAAATATGATGTATAAAAATAAATACATTCCTAATCTGTCTTAGCCAATTACAATTACAAGTTTTCCTTGCTTCAATGTAAATTTTCTTTTTGTTTTGGTATCTGCCTGTTTGCTGTTAAAATAGCGGACCTTTATAATCTGCATCAATTAAAATTCTTTAAATGTGACGAAATGTTCTTTTTCATCTTCTTGATTTGTTGTCTCAGCTTTATAACTCTGTTACCTTCTGATTCTAGTTCACTCGCACTAGGCATGACATATTTTGGCAGTGGATTATCGACCCTATGCTAGAATACAATATGGCATTGTCGATACTTAAGCCGCAGTCGATGGCATTAGAATCCGGGGGTTGATTATGAATGATGAAATGCACGAAATTTGATTTCTTCTTTTGTGACTGGTTGGCTTTGTTGATCAGCCACAATAATATGATGTATAAAAACAAATGAATTCCTAATCTTTCTTACAAAATTACAATTAGAAGTTTTCCTTGCATCAGTGCAAATTTTCATTTTTTTTTAGCAACTACCTGTTTGCTGTTAAAACAACCGACCTTTACAATGCAGATTATCAATAATAAAGTTCTGTAAATGTGACGAAATCCTCTTCTTATTCTTCTTGATTTCTTGTCTCAGCTTTATAACTCTGTTGATTATGAATGATAAAAGTGCACGAAATATGATGAATTCTTCTTTTCTGACCAATATGGCTCTGTGGATTAGCCACAAAAATATGATGAATATTTGTTACAAAATAACGTTTTAATTATTTTAATATAAATGTTCTTTTCTTTGGTATCTGCCTGTTTGCTAATCCTTTCAAGACGTCCTTTGTCACTAGCCTGCGATTCGTCTTTGGTTTAATTAAAAAAAAAAATTCATGTACATTTGAAAATAATCTGCTCAGTTTAAACAACAAATCTTATAAACTAGAGTATTTCATTGAAAACGGTGAAAAATGCTCGTTTACATTACACAGAAGTAACTAAAAGTAAGAACGATGAACTAAAATCTAGACGTTAGAATATGGAAAGAGAATTAATGTACAATTTTACGTTTTATTTGCTGAGAATTTAAAGTTAAGCTTCATGACCTAAAATATTTTACATTTCCTGTGAACTATTTTTTATCCGTCATTTCGCAAATTTTTTCAATCCAATTACCCACCAGATTTTACGAGAAAAGTTTTCCCACTCATTCTTGTGCGATATATTTTTTTCCCACCAATTTCCCCCTTTTATTTGTTAGTAAGATCAAGAGATCTTACTTATTATTTGGGGTGAAAATATTTTCCGACTACAGTGCCTAGGCGCGTACCCAGGGGGGTGGCTCGCAGGCTAGAGCCCCCCCAAAGACCAACTAAATTGTAGTATTTTGACGTATATACATAGGTTTAAATGCGTGGGCCCTCCTATAAGATGCCCACGCATTTAAATTATATTATAAATGAATTTGGGTAAGTTACATAAATATGATACTAAATTTAAATATAATACATTTAGCCTTTCTTCACAAATGTATTCTATATGAGATGTATAAGTTGGACAGACGTGCAGAGAAGAAGTTTGCCCATTCCTTCTCCCGCCGCAATTTTACCACAGCGCTCCAGCAAGTAATGTCTGTCATACTATACATTTCGGACACAAAGTGGCATTATTTGATTTTGTTTAAATAAATTATATTATAGTCAATTTTCAGGATTTATGTTTCTTGATGTCATAAATTGTATTGATGTTTGTATTGTTTGTTGAATTTGTCAATTTAATGTAATGTTTGTATCATTTTTTTTCTTGGTTTCGAAGATTGTGACGTATTTGCCAATTTTAATTTTGATGGATTTTAAAGTTGATGCTTTTTGTAATTTTTTTTAATAATTATAATATTATAATATTAACTTGTATTATTAATTTTGAAGATTTGTTTATTCTATGAATTTTAACTATTTATCTGAAGACATTGAAATATTTCGAAAAAAAGTTCTGAATAAGAACACCTGGAAGACGGTCATCTAATGATACGAAAGTCGACCGCTCACCCCCACCCCCTAGGGGTTTCCTAATAGGAACCCCCATTTTTTATCGCTTATTTGGTTTCCCCATGAAAAAATAAGTAACGTTTATTTGTAAAATATTTTTTGATTCGTGACAGATGGCCCTGTAATCGCAAGAAACCTGATTTTTGCGAATATCTCGAGAAATTACACATCGGATCGGAAAAGAGAAAAAACTTGTTTAATTTTTCAAAAAGCTATCGCTGGAAAACTTTTTGATAAATTAAACATGTGTTTTTCCCTTTTTCAATCCGATGTTTAATTTTTTATGGGGAATCAGAATCAGCAATAAAAAATGGGGGTTCCCATTTACGATTTCAAAGTTGCCCCCACCCCACGAGGTGGGGGTGAGGGGTCGGGTATCATTGGATGGCCCTTTTCCAGGCGAACAAATTTTATTCAAAACTTTTTTTGATCGATGCGTAGTTTTTAAAATATTTCAATGTCTTCAGATAAATCGACCGCCCTGTATAGTGGATAATCATTATTATTTAATATGTCAATTTTTGAAGATTTCAGTCATTTTAAGTCAGTGGCAGCTCATGAGAATTTTCATTGGTCGGGCTGCAGACATAAACATACAGAGAATTTTTCTTTCAAGTATACATATCCCAATGTCTATGCATTTTGACGAATGTGTTGTATTTACCGACCACACTAAGGAAGGCATTGTGATCGGTCAAAAATTGACCCCCCATTTTTTTTACGGAAATATCCATTTTAGGATCCCAGGAATTGGAATCAAGCGTTATGTCAATGATGTCGGCCCGTCAGTCTGTGGCACGATTTCAGCGAAAACGGCTCATAGGACTTTCATCAAATTTTGTATTTTGGTAGGAAAGACTGAAAATTTGGTTTTGTTACGTAGCAAATACCTCCAAATTATAAGGCTTTTCTAACTTCTTGCAGCAGGCGTATAAAACATTGAACTATTGGAAAATATTTTTGTTTAGCGGTATATATTTAATACTGATTAGGCAGTATATTTTTAATTTCACATTTCAGTGTTTTATACACGTGACGCATGAAGTAAAATTTCTAGTTTAGAAAAGCCTGAACATTTTATAAACTCGAAATTTTATTTTATGCTTAATCAAGGAGTGGAAACACTCGTACGAAACTTCAAATTGAATGCTTGTAAAAAAAAAGCAATAAATGCCTAGAATATTACAGCACATGCATCGGAATATGTACACCTAGAAGAAAAATTCTCTATATATGAAATGTCTATTTAACCACAGCTTACTTGAGTAGTTTTATATTCGTGTTCATAGTACGAAGACTCAGATCTAATTGGGTAATCAAAAAGATAAATCACAGAAAAAAATCAATCATATCAACAAACAATGAATTTCAGTTTTAGTTTATCATTTTACGAAAGACGGTAATGCTAATGTCTACGCTAGATTGGCTTGCTGCCCAGTAACTGGCTGCGTTAGTGGGCAATAAGCAAGTTTAGCGTATTTCGTAAAACGATAAACTATTAAATACAACATAGAAGTTATTTTAAGGTCACGTAATATGTGGTTTTCGTATTTGTTATGTATACAAAATCTACTTGTCATGTGACACTTGATGCATAACACCCATGTTGTTTTTGATAAGTTTAAATCTGTGAAAAATTTTTTATCATCACCAAGCTTTTAGAACATTTATTAATAAATATTTAAAGTCCTTTACTAAAATTCAAAACGAAAAAAACCAAAATTGTACATTAATTCTGTAATAAACAAAAAAGCTGCACTTCGTCCATTTTAGATAGGTAGCTCCGAAAATTTGTTTAAGCTACGACTCTAGGAATGCGGCTTGAGTGTCACCTTAATCATAGACAGATCTAACATAAACCGTTGGTATTTCTTATAAAACGCATGAGCGGATGCAACACTATTAAATTGTATGGTTGCTTGTCGCTCCTTTGATGACAATTCGAATTTCTGAAAACACAGCCATTTTGATTAAACTGAAGCGAATCTGTGCTCGTCTTATATAAAGAGGGTAAATCATTGCACAGGTACTAGTATGTAACATTTAATTGAATTATCACAGATTGTGTTTGATTTCATAAGGCACGAGAAGCTTGTTGATTAGAGCAATAGATGTAGTTGGCGTACATCCGTTTAACCTAATTGTTCCTTATATAAGAGTAAATAAGTTTTTGGCGTTTTCTACACACGTGTTCTTACCTGAATATCACCTACTCCGCTGCAAATCTTACGCAACTTAACCTCTGATGTTCCAGCGGCGAGGTTACTGACTACCACAATCGACGTCTCGAGCAGAGATTCGTCTTTCGCGATGATCTTGCGGTTGCTCAAAAACGCTTTTATTTGGTCTTTGTCGAGGGCGTTCGTGGTGTTTACCACACGCAGATTCGGATTCGCGGTTAGCGCTTTTTGGGGTTTGTTGAGAACGGTGCGGTTTACGGGGGGTTTGTTAAGAAGGGTGTGGTTCACGGGGGGTTTGTTAAGAAGAGTGCGGTCCACGGGGGGTTTGTTGAGAAGGGTGCGGTTCACAGGGTGTTTGTTGACGGCGATGTTGACGATGGGATTAGCAGTGTTAGGCGGGGTTTTGATGAGGTCCATGGGGCTGGGGATGGTCTTCATCGCCTCCTCCACTTCCTTCTGCCGAGCTGCGAGTTTTCTGCGCTCCTCCTTACGTGCAAGGAGTTGCTCGCGGAGTCTCTTTTGCTTTTCTATTTCTAGCCTGTACTTTCTCGTTTCATCGTCTTCGTTGTCTGGGATGGGCGTTGGGGCCTGAAAGAAATTCAAGTGAATATATAGGCATCAAAAATTGAAAAAATAATTTGTCTTACAAATAACAAATAATCACTATATTAGTTTTTCATTCCTATCCAGTGAAATTATATGATCAACAGCGTTACTACGGGGTGCAAGATAACGGAATAAGGGGGGGGGGGGGGGTCTGGGGTTCCCCTAACGATGTTGGCTTATAGTATACATTAACTAACAATTACAAAATTCAATACACTTTAAAAAAAATTTAGTATTATATGAAAATTGCAAAGATTTTACAAATGTGCATCCATAAACGAGAATAAAAAATCACTAAATAAACATAAATTTACATCATTTATATCTCAATATTTAAATTAAACTTACGATCTCAAATGTAGAAGTGGGAGCAGGCTTGGCGTTCCTAGGGGTTTCTACAGTTTTAACCTCGTGCAGATTCTTGTTTTCAAAAACCTTCCTCTGCTTATTTAGAACCACCTCTTTCTCCACATACGGCTTCCGATACTCCATCCTCCTCTTCTGGGGACTGAGCGGATCCTCAAAACTGTTTGTACTAACAATCCTCTGCTGGCTATACTGTGGCTGTGGACTCCTATCATACGCCGGTGGAGTATTGTAATTATAACCCTCGTTATACCCATCATTCCCGTTATAATTATGCACCTGTGGTGGCTCATAAAAGCTAGGTTCGTTCTGGTACAAGACTGGCTGCTGTTGTTGTGGTTGAATGTAAGGATCTGGATTGTATTGAGAGTTATATTGTTGTTGTTGTTGCGGTGCAGGCGGGGGAATGTAATTATTTTGATAATCATTCGGTGGGGGTTGGTACATATTTTGATTCCCATACTGATTCGGCGGAGGTTGATTAAAAATTGGAGGCGGTTGAGAGTATTGTTGCGGTTGATGATAATTCTGTTGAGGACCCATGTGAACCGGATGCACACTAATAATCCTCTCTTGCTCGAAGGGTATTTGTTGAGGCTGTTGTATTTGCACGGGTGGTGGTTGCAAAAATTGCTGGTTTGGATACTGGTGTATCTGCTGTTGTTGTTGTTGGTGGTGGTGGTGGTGTTGTTGGTGTTGTTGTTGAGGTGGTTGTTGGTACCCTAATCTTTGATGTACCGGAGGTTTATTCATCTATAAACATTACTTTCCATAAGCAAACATGTTCAACAGCATATTAAATAATAATTACTTGTGACATAGGTTGTACTGGATTTTGGTATTGCATTTGCATTTCCTGTGCACTCGACGCCCACGGTTTAGGAGATTGCTGCAACGGCTGCTGAGCTTGATGTGGATGGTAAACAGCGGGAGCTGGAGATCTGTTGTTGGCCCAAGGTTGCACTTGCATCGGTTTCTTTACCCAAGCTGTAAACTCTTACTTATGGAGAATACTTTGAATCAAATTAAAATAATGAGTCGATTGAAATTGAATCAGTCATTTTAAAAAGGGGCTATCTCTGCAATTTCAACATTTACATTTCAATTAAAAAACTGTCCAGGTTCCATCTATGATGAGTTAGGTCAACATAGAGTATATTACATTTATACAACATTACAAGCATAATAGTTCTGACCTGTTTACATATGGAATAAACGAGTAGAGGTACTGTTCCCTTTTCAAAACGACCAATTCAATTAAAATCTCATCTTGTCGTTGTTATTTATAAATGTAGTCATCAGATTATTATAATTAAATAAATTTGATGTTTACTTAACCAGAAACACCAGGACTTATACACAGCTTAAGTAAACGTCCGTGTAAAAAGAAGAGCACTGGTGGCTCAGATCATTTTCTCGTAGTTGCTCAGGTAATATTTAAGTTAAATAGGAATATATCAAAGAATAAATCAAATGCGGAACATGAAAAGCTGGGAAAAAGAAGAAAACACCATACATACAAAATACATTTGCTATTATTGGAAGAAAGCGTACAATATTTGTACCAGAAGAGACAAGAAGAAACACTTAATGCAAAAGATAAATCGACTGATGTGGTAGAAGAACACATAGCGATAGTAGACTGCATACAATCAGCAGCTAACAAGGGACTTGGAATAGTACATAGTAAAAGAAAAAAAAACCAACCTTGGTAGGGAGCGACACAAAATCACCCCAGAAAAGGCTGACTCCTACTGGTACACTGACGGCTCAAAACTGTCCACTGGAACAGGAGCCGCAGTCGTCGGACCAAGGACTGAACTTTACTACAGCCTTGGCAGGTATGCTACCATACTTCAGGCTGAAATATACGCCATTGAAATGTGCGCCCACGAAATCCTTTCAAAGGGTTGGGCGGGCAGGACAATAAAAATATGTTCGGACAGCCAGGCGGCCCTTAGGGCCCTGGCATCTTCTAGATGCTCCTCGCTGGCTGTACGGAACTGCAAGGAAGCCCTCTGCCAAATGGCACAGGTAAACGGGGTCAGTCTGATGTGGGTGCCAAGCCACTCTGGCGTGGAGGGAAACGAATTAGCCGATTCCCTAGCCAGAGAGGGGGCGCGTACAGCCTACATCGGACCAGAACCCGCTCTGGGGATACCCAGATCAACAGCTAGAGACCGTAACAACGGATGGATGAGACACGAGGCACAGGATTTCTGGCAAAACCGCCCTGGGATGAGACATTTCAGAGCGGTAACAAGTGGACCATCTGCGGCCAGGACGGCCTCATGGTTGAAGCTGAGCAGATCAGATGTTCACACATTAACTGCTCTCTTCACTGGACACAGCCGTCTAAGGCATCACCTTAACAAACTAGGACTGAGCGACACCACTGAGTGCCGCCTATGCCTAGAGGATGATGAAACAGCAGAGCACGTCATATGTGCCTGTCCAGCTGGCAACCAGATCAGGACCACGGTGTTTGGCACACCAAAGCTAAACCTGAAGGACCTGGAGAAAACTTCACCTGACAAGATCCTTGACTTCATCAAGAAGATGGACTTGGAAGGTGAATTGTAAGGTCGGATGTTCGACCTTAATTGTGAGCCACAATAGATCCTTGCGGTCGCAGTGGAGGGTAGCATAACTACCCACTCACTTTCAATAGAATAGAATAGAACCTTGGTAGAATGATGAACTGGAAAGTTTGACTGTAGACAAAAATCTAGCATACTGGAACTGGTTAAGCTGCCAAACCATGGAAAAATAAAAGCATATCGAACAATAGAAAATTTAAAAATAAAGTACGCGACCAAACCAAATTTTCAGGCTTTTCTAAACTCAAAATTTTACTTCATGCTTAATTAAGGAGTGGAAACACCCGGTAGAAAATTCAAATTGAATTTTTTCAAAAACAACTAATGCCTGAAAATTTACAATGTATGCATCGGGAAATGTATACTTAAAAGAAAAATTCCCTGTATACTAGAAACAAGAGTAAAGTCATTTTTTAACCTATGTACAAATATAAAAAAACTCTACATATTCAAAGAATCCTATATAATATTACTTTACAAAAAAGGATTGTGCATAAATTGTAGTCTACCTAGACTGTACGGGTAAATTTTATAGAGCAAATTAAGCAGGTAAAATAAGTGAAGAGGAAAGTGGGTGAGCCGCAGGAAAGACATGCAGTAATAATCTTTTTACCTTACAGCAGGTAATCCCGAAACGAAACAGCATTGGAGAAGAAACATATAGCTTTTATAGACCTAAAAAAAGCTTGATTCAGTACCAAGAACAAAAATATGGAAAACTCTAAAATTGATAGAAGTAGAAGATCTACTTATCAAAACAATAAGGGAGTTGTATAAGGATAATAAATCCACCATCAGATTAGGATCGAAAAGTGTCAAAATCTGTCCTACAAAGGGATTAAGACAAGGATGCCACCTCTCACCAATTTTATTCAACCGATACCTAGAAAATTGCCTTAGAAAATGGAAAACCACAGTGGACCAATGAAATAATTTCATTTTGAGTTTCACGGATGACCAATCGATACGTGCGCAGGATGTATATGATCTCGAGTTTACGCTGAAAAGACTATACAGCTTACAAAAAATAAGGCCCTAAAATAAATGTTGCTCTGACAAAAACTTTTAAATAATTATTGACGAAGATATTGAGATAAAATAAGTGTAAACTTTCAAATATCTTGGATGCACAATGTTTTTAAACTTCATAATAAATCAGTGATTTACATGCCTGGCGCATGAGGTCAATATTTGGAATATAGAAAAGCCTGAAAATTTGGATGGTCCCTTCGCTATGCAATCAATCCAAATTTTTAGGCTTTTCTAAACTTCAAATATTGACTTCATGCTTAATAAAGGAGTGGAAAACCCTTGTTAGAAAATGACCGAAATCTTTAAAAAAATGGACAACAAGATAATTAACGAAAAACTCATAAAGATTATGAAAATACACTTTGTGTTTGTTTCCCATTTTCTTTAAGAAATCAGTATTATCATTAAAGGTTCCAATAGCTGTCTAACATGTGTATTCCAATCCTTGATTAAGCATGAAGTAAAATTTCGAGTTTAGGAAAGCCTGAAAATTTGGTTTGGTCGCTTTGTGAAGTAGAGCGAACAAACCAAATTTTCAGGCTTTTCTAAACTCGAAATTTTACTTCATGCGCCACTGGCATTAAACACTGATGTTTATAATATACTATTAAGGTTAGGAATTTTTTTCATTTAATCATTTAATTATTCATTTAAAAACATATTCAAATATTTAAATTATTTGAATATTCAAATATGTCAATAATTAAGCGATTGAAATATTTGTATTTAAATATTCATCTATCTTAATTATTCATATTCCAGCCTTAGTATAAATCCTACATATGCAAATGTAATAATAAGTCTAACTTAAGTAGGTGACATCAAGTTTTGCATTAAACTGTGATCGTTAACTTTTTAGTACCAGTAGAGGTCATAATATGAAACTAGGATAGTTTTGATAAAAGATTGCAAAACAAAAATGGTCACATAAACCGGAATAAAAAAAAATCAATTTGAACATCTTATAGTGAAGCGTAATAATAGACTTGACACCTAAACCAAAAAATATACTATCGTACTAAACATAAAAAGAAACAAATGGGCTGTGCAAAGCTTAAACAACACCAATTACTCACATGCAAAAGAATGCACACAGGCGTTGCTAAATCCACTTACCCGTGGGATTTATTTGCACGTTGCCCTTAAAGTGCGGATTTATAAAGTACGACTTATTACCTTCGGGCCGCGGTCTGGCATTTCTGTTTTGCACGTTTTGGTAGCCCCACTGACCGCCTCGACCCCTCACTCCTCCCCTGAAAGACCCGCGCGCCACTCCCCTGTGCTGGAATCTACCACCCCTATTGTAGGTCTGCATCGCACCACGTTGATTAACCACCATCGGTTTCCTTGTAATCCTAGTAGTTGTATCTGGCACTGATGCCGAGGACGAGGACGGCACTTCTGCCCTCTCCCCTTTAAATTTATCCCTTGGCGAGTCTTGAACGATAGCATCATTAAAATCTATAAGTAGATTAGTAATTATTCTATTGTTTTGGGCACACAGTCTAATAATAATATATAATATATAAACTCACCGGTTTCCTCATCTTCATTTAAAAGTTCTTCAGCACTCAATTCAAGAACGTCCCCAGATTCGTCAAAGCCCTGTCCGAATTTATCTTCTTGCACACTGTTTATTTCCCGAGATTGCTCATAACCATCGTCCTCGAGCAACTCGTCCTCGAGTAACGCATCCTCTTCCTCGTCCCGCAGGTCATAAACCCCTTCCCCTATATCGTCCTCACCGCCCAAAAGGGCGTCCACGCTAATAAAACATATATACATTTAGTTTTTTGAAATATAAAGATCACCACAAATCACAGATAATCAAATTATTATGTGTTCGGATTACTTTATTAAGTAAGAAGTAATCAATTAATAAGCATCACCACTTGTTAAGAAGTTCAATAAGACAAACAAAATTTAGAAATTTCATTAATTTCTATTCAACCTCTAGACTACATCCCTAATTAATGAATTTACTCAAGTATCAAGTTAGATTGGTAAACCTGTAGTAATTATTATAATTAATAGTTGATATAATTGTTTTAAAATGATTTACATTTTTAAAATAAACATATTTTCGAACATGCTATGCAATTTTTTTTAAATCACGATAACCTTTTTAAAGAAAAAACAGTTAAGAGTCGGCATTTCAAAGACTTGCATTATTCTAAAAAAATCTACCGCACGACCCTGGAGACGTGTTTGGGTAGCTTACAAATTTAAAACATTTATATTCTCAAATTCGGAGGGTTAATTGTGATTAACTTTTTAACCACGACTAAGTACCTACAGTGCAAATGGGCATTAGATTACTAAAAACAAGATAAAACTATTGATCAAAACAAGTACTTTCTTGGCTCAACAAGAAACTGAAAACTGCTGACAGAAGCAGCATTTTTTCTAATAGATTTAGAATAAACAGACAGATTTAAGAAACCCATCAAATATTCTGGAAATACCTATATGCGCACAAAAATTAGAATTCACTTACAAATAAACATAGTGGTTATTTCGTTTGAATAATTTTAGGTTAATAATCAACACATCTGATTTACGTGTGTGTAAAGGTGAAGAACTATTAAAAGTCATTCAAAAGATTCTGTAAGCGATGTAGGTAGGTTTTAAAGTGATTTGAAATTGCATTTAAAATTAATTAATTGAAAGATATTTACTTATCGGACATATTTCCGGCGATAACCAAAAAGCGTTGTCAACCAAAATGGCAGCTAGTCTTTGCAATGAAGTTAGCCACAAACTTTTCCCCGCGAACTGTCAAAATTTATGCAGAAAACAGAGGCGTAGAGAGTGTGGTTCGAGAGCTGACCCCGAGCAGTCCGTCCCGCTGCACAATTAAAACGTGCGGCCTCCACGTGGTCCACCATATCCTTAATCATCCTTTCAATCACATCCTTTTCAATAATCCTTTTCCCAAATTCCCTTCCATTGAACCTTTTCCTTTAAAAATCCACGTGTATTTCCTATTTCCTATCCCTTGGGGAGGGCAGAGGGCGCAGCAATGGCTGTTTAACTCTGTCCAGATTTTAACCTACGCTTAAGACCTAGACTTAAGATTTCAGTACTCATCCCTTCATCCACTCATTTATTCATTCATACAATCGACACTCTAATAAATTTAAAACAATTTTAATTATTATTTCATAATTACTGTGACTGGTCAACAGAGCTTTAATAGCTAAGGCCATTAATTACGCAAAGAAGAAGAAGAAGAACAGAGGCGTAGATTATTTTTTTTCAAAATAGATATATTTTATTTTGCTTCTTTATCTCTAAATGCGCGTTCAATGCGTAAATTGGTTACTACTCTCCATCTGATACAACGGGATTTCTATACGAGTAATGAACTTATTGTAATTATTATTGTATTTAAAGATAGTTTGTAGAATCTACCAAGCCCATCAGGTATTGATGTGATTCTCAAAATGTATGCCGCGGGACTTAGTGTGAAGCAAAATTGCAGTGCGAAATTTTCACACCATCGCCCGAATATACGTACAATATATTATTCTTTGACTAAATAGGTGTGCCGCGAAATGTTTGTCTTTGGAAAATGTGCCACGAGAGTAAAAGACTGAGAATAACTGAGATATGGTTTAGTGAAGTTATAAAAAAAAACTTGCGGGTACGAGTTGTTGAAAATTTTAATTGAGAAAGTATTTTGCTTTAACATGACAACGTCGCAAGTAACTTCGGCAATGCTCGAATGGGCATGAAGTTGGTTACGCTACAATTGCTTACAAATTAAACTTGCTTATCTACATTATCTACTATCTTTGATCATAACCTAAACAATATTTTTAAAATTTAATTTATTAATACTTATCTTTACTTGATTCTAAATGGTAAGTACGAGTTACGATTTATAATAATTTGGTTTATATAAATGTGATTGTAAATGTGTTTACATATTTCAGTAAATATTTATTTGTGTTAAAGTGTCTTCTAATGTCAAGAACATAAATTAAATTTTACAATTAGTAAAACAACTGGTAATAACGGACATAATATATTTAAAATTATTTATTGTAGTCAGAAGTAAACAAAAATTAATTAACACAAAGTTGTTAACATCATTCGAAAACATGCTAAGAAGTTTGTTCGTCCGTGCAAAACACTGCAAATGTTTATTTAAAATAGAAGAGGGATATGGTCAAGGGCAATATTCAACAACTTTTAATAAAAATGTCTTGTATAAATCCATAATAAATAGAAATCGATTAGAACAATACTTGTCAACCCAAAAAAAAGCTGTGATATTGGGAATAGAAACCTCCTGCGATGACACTGGTTGTGCTATAGTCGACTCTGATGGAAATATATTGGGAGAAGCTCTGAATTCACAGCATTTGATACACTTGAAGTAATATAAAATATTTTTAACATAAAAAAGTGAGAGATAAAATCGATCTAATATTTCAGTAATGGGGGTATTATTCCACCAGTGGCTCAAACATTACACAGACAAAACATAGAGAGTGTAGTTGCCGCAGCTGTTATAAATTCCGGAATTGGTATTAAAGATGTAGATGCAATTGCAACGACAATTAAACCAGGTATTTTTAGTATTGCACCGTTAACTGAAGTATTTACAATACTTCAATTAATGATTAGACTGATTTCAAATAATCAAACAAGCTCTTTAGAACAGTGTTCTTCAACCTTTTAGTGCCAGCGAGCAGGCAAAAGTAGTAGAAATTATTCGCGGAACGGTGTTATACCAGAAGTATAACGGACCGGCAACAAATTTCACGGGTTGAATCGCACTATTCTAGAATATTGTAGATCAGGGATCTCAACGGTTTTTCTTCTTTGGCCACATATACACTTTTACATAATCGAGTGGGTCAAGAACCAAATAATTTTATAACTATTTTAAAAAACTTTAACATTAAATCCTTATAAAATTTCAAAATATGACATTTACGCAAAATTTTACAGTATGTCACTGGCCGCAGTTTGGAGACCCCTGATGTAGACTACAGGAAAAATAAAAATTAGCAATCTATTTCAAATTATATGAGAGTTTATAATTGTGTATAATTAAATAGTTGTTTATTTTAGGATTACCATTATCTTTAATGATTGGTATGAAGTACGGCAAGCATTTATGCAGAAAATATAAAAAGCCCCTAATTCCAATTCACCACATGGAAGCTCACGCACTTACATGTCGAATGCACGATAAGTCTGTAAATTTCCCTTTTCTGGTTTTGCTAATCAGCGGTGGGCATTGTTTAATAGCTGTCGCTAAAAATGTCGATGAATTTTTACTTCTCGGTGAGAGTATAGACGATGCACCAGGGGAAGCTTTTGATAAAGTTAGTTTCTTAATTTAAACTTAATTTTGTTTATATAAAAGTAAAAGTAGAGTGCATAGAAAATTAATTGTACTTGATGACTTTTACCTTGGCACAGACGATTTAATTGTAATTTATACCTATATTGCATCACCAATATAATAGTTGCCCATTTTAGATGGCGAGAAGAATGAAGTTAAAAAATATACCAGAGTTTTCAGAAATGTCAGGAGGCCAAGCAATAGAGTTAGCGGCTTCGAGGGCAATGGATCCTCTACAGTTTAAGTTTAGCATACCGATGTTGCAGTACAAAGATTGCAATTTTAGTTTCGCCGGTATTAAAAATATAGTTTGCCGGCATGTGGGTGAACAAGAAAAAAAACTCGGTTAGTTTAAAATATGTTTTGAAAGAATATTACGATAAACCTCACTGATAAATTCGTTTTTTTTTTATTGGCCAACCAGATTTGGGATTAATTTTTCTTGGGTTCTTTCATTATCTACCCTAAACTTGCTTGTTGCCCGGTAACGCAGACGGTTACTGAACAACAAGCAAGTTTAGCGTAGATGTTAGTGTTACCGTATTTTGCTAAACGAAAAACTAAAACTCTCTTTTATGAACGTAATGTTGATATTGATGCCAGTTTGATTTAATGTCACCAATTCTATTGTTTACTATATCTACTTTCTTCTTAATAGGACTTCCTCCTGATGGAGTAATTCCCGATGTTTATAATCTATGTGCCGGTTTTCAATTGGTGGTTACGAGACATATTTGCCACAGAATACAACGTGCTATGCGCTTTGTGGAAAGAAATGAGTTGTTACCAACCGGGGATAAAACCTTAGTAAGATGACCATCATTTAAAACAAAGAATCGCCTATAGAATTGAATTAATTATAGGTAGTTTCTGGTGGAGCAGCTTGTAACAATTTTATAGCTAAAGCTTTGACAATCCTGTGCGATGAAATCGGTTACCGTTTAGTGAGGCCTCCGCCAAAATTATGTACGGATAACGGGGTTATGATCGCCTGGAATGGAGTTGAAAGGTAAGTTGTGAAAAAATAACCTTGACTATAATAGTAATGCAAACATTTGTAGGTACAATGCTAATGTGGGACTAACAACAGATTATGATTCGGTGAATGTGGAGAAAAACTCCCCCTTGGGTACAAGTTTAATTGACGAAGTTAAGGCTGCCGATTTGAGTTGCAAATGGGTTAAATTGAGCGTTTTGAATAAACCACAAGTTGAAACGGCAGTAGCAGAAAATTAAAATAAAATCAACATGTATGAAGAACTAAAATCAGAAATACTTACCTGTGTTACAATTTCAAGGTGGAAATTCGTAAGGTACTTTGACTTTGTTATGATTGAATTTAATAAACATTAATATTTTAATTCATGTTTATTAAATTTAATCCTAATAAAATCAAAGTAATTAAATAATTTGACACAAAGTGGGTATGAAATAAACTGGCTTGTTAATGGATGTTAGCAGATACTGTTAACACTGTTCTAAGCATGTGACCTATACATACTACTTACCGGAATCTTAAAACGCTCTTATAACGTCTGCAAATAAACCAGTAAAATGATTTACATTTGCATGAATAAATTTGTAGTAAGTTCATTTTCGAAATAAAATATAATTTTTTTTCTTGTCATATATTTTTTTATTATTTACAGATTCTTCAGTACTTGTTTCTTACAACTAAACTAGAAAATGCAGTCTGTTTGATGATAACTTATTAGTACAAAATAAAAATGTTATTTTCAAACTAACCGTGGGCCTTTTTCCCTTAAATCTTCCTTCATTTTCCTCATTAACGTTACATTTTCTTTCTCTTGTTTATCCCTATCCATTTCCGCGTGTAAATCGAGCAACCTCCTCAATTTCTCCTTCACCAAATCGATATCGTCTCCTTGAATCGCAGATATCGGCAGTATATTGTCGAATTTCAAAGCTCTTTCAGGTCTTAGATTATCTGGATATAGTGGGAAAAATTCTGATAAATTTTTAATTTTGTCTTTTATTTCTTCGTATTTTTCTCTAGCTCCTTCTGTGTCCATTTTATTCACTATAACCATGGATGGTTTATCGAGTAAATCTTTATTATACATTTCTAATTCCTAAAATAATAATGAAAATATGTATAGTAGAATTGACCAAAGGTGTTCTACGACTACAGTTTTAACATCTATGGTACAACTTTTCTTTGAAGTATTTTCATATTGACATTATTTCTTCTACTTTTGTGTGATCAGTTGCAACTTATGCTAAATTCTCTTATCTAGGAGATTTATATTATAGTTATTGTAATTTGAACTTAAATGTAATTATAACTAAGGCTAGGAATTTTAAAAACTGAAGTATTCGAATATTCATTCAAAACCATATTTGAATATTCGAATTTGAAAATGCTTTTGAATGAATACTTCAATTTTAATTATTCCCCAACATTAGTCAAAACATGTCTAATTATTTTATTTTAATCTTGCGATTAACAATAACTAAGTATGTTTACGAACTTCATATTAAATCAGTGTTTTACACGCCTGGCACATGAAGTAGATATTTCGAGCTAAGAAAAGTCTGAAATATTTACTTCATGCTTAATCAAGTAGTGGAAAATCCTTGTTAGAAACCTATTAAATCCTTTAATGAAACAGCAAATTCTCAAACAAAATTAACAACATGATAATGATGCTCAAAAAGATTATGAAAATAACTGCAGTTTATTTGTTTCTTATTTTCCTTACGAAACCAGTATTGTCATTGTAAAGGTTTTATTAGCTGCCGAACAAGTGTTTTCCACTCCTTGATTAAGCATGAAGTAAAATTTCGAGTTTAGAAAAGCCTGAAAATTTGGTTTGGTCGCGTAGCGTAGCGGAGCGACCAAACCAAATTTTCAGGCTTTTCTAAACTCGAAATTTTACTTCATGCGCCACCGGTATTAAACACTGATTTCCAGTGAAGTCTAAAATATACTATTCTCAAATTTTAGTATTCGAATATTTATTCCAAAACATATTTAAATAATTCAAATATTCGTTAAAACACATATTGAAATATTTGAATAAGTTAGTGATTGAGACATTCACATTTGAATATTTGACCATTCGAATTATTCGTATTTGAATCCCAGCCTTAATTATAACAAAACATCAGTAAATTATGAACAAAATTTACTACTACAAAGTGAAAGTCTATCAACTGCTGTTTATTGTTATTAAATAATTATTACCATCATTTCAAAGTTGTAAGTAATATGAATTATAAACTTACCTTATTTAGAAGAACTACATTATCCAGACAACTTCTGTATTCGTGTTGCGGACTTAACTGAAATCCGTTTATATCGACCACCAATAGAAGTAATTTCGTCCTTTCGACATGTTTTAGGAATTTATGACCCATACCTTTATTACTGTGCGCACCTTCTATTAAACCGGGCAGATCTGCCATTGATATTTGCCTCAAATCTTTGTACATAATTATGCCGACATTTGGTTTAATTGTTGTAACTACAAAAAAATGAAGAAATCATCATTGAAACATAATATGAATTACATTAGCACGTTGATCACCACCTTTATAAAAATAAAAATATTACCTCAGGCTAATGCTTAAGTTTTTGTTCCAGTTATACAAATATTATTAATTATAACAGAATAATAAAGCAAATATTTGAAGGAACATAAACGTTTTTAAACGTTGGGGCCACCTAGTTTATATGTCTATATAGTTATATTAGTTCTGCAGCATGGGGAGCACGCAACGATGCTTTAAATGTTGTTTTTGGATGCGGCACAAGGTACATGCCGCGGGACCTAAACACAAATTTAACTGCAGCTTAAGTGAATGCCGCACAGTGATCAACGTGTTGAATTTTCCTTCAAACATATAAAATTTTTAAAAATTGCTCTCATTACAATCGTTTCTAATCTAATTGTGCTTTATTTTAATGCAAACAAAATAAATATCATTCAGTTAACACTCTTATGTTTGTGTTATATAAATTTCAACACTATTGTTTAAAGTTGATAAAATGAAAGTTTGAAAATGATTCGATTGTTGTTTGTTTTGTAAAACAAATCGGCGTTGCCGTACTTACATGGGTAACTAGCAATTTTTGGTTTCGCATGCGAAACGGCTTTCAACAAAGTACTTTTTCCGGCGTTGGGAAATCCTACCAATCCAATATCTGCAATTAATTTCAGATCCAAACGTACAGATCTTGCTTGCCCTGTAGTTCCATGGAAACCATTTTTCGGATGCCCACCTCGACCACCCCTTGCAACCACTATTTCATCTCCTTCGGCATTTAATTCTCCTAATAGCAAAGAAACAAAAAATGTTTATATGTTTTAAATTGATTTATATTTTGTGTATTTATTGTTCATAGTTCTGTCCTTATTTACCTAACTTCTTCCCATCGTCTGTTATAACACTAACTCCGACCGGCACTTCTATTTTGAAGTCTTCTCCCGGCGGTCCCAAAATAAAATTGTGCGTACTGTTAAAACCAGACTTGGCAACAACTCGTTTGTTTTTTGCTACCTTTAAAACATCGTCAAGGAAAATGCCTTCTTTAGCTACAGCTATTACAGCTCCTCCTTGACCACCTATACCACCAAACCTATTAAAAGTTAAAATTGGTTTAAGTGTG
The DNA here is from genome assembly GCA_932526585.2 of Philonthus cognatus. Taxonomy (NCBI): domain Eukaryota; kingdom Metazoa; phylum Arthropoda; class Insecta; order Coleoptera; family Staphylinidae; genus Philonthus; species Philonthus cognatus. The sequence continues at coordinate 26,201,867 of OW052250.1, read as the reverse complement.
TTGATTTAATTCCTAAACATATATACGATTAATAGATAATAACAATGTTAAACCCGGGTTCCCCATTGATATGACTGTAAGCAGCAACAATTCGCAGCATCTAGTTGCAACCCGCAGTGATCGATAACATTTTTATACAACTAAATGTAGCATCATATAAAATTGCATGTTTTTTCATGTGAAGAGTATATTTTGTTGTACTTCTTAAGAAATTTGTGTACAACTAAATGTACCATTATATTAAATTACATGCTTTTACATTAAGTTCATAGAGTATTTGTTATCTTAGTTCTAAAGAAATTACTTACTTTGGTAAACCATTTCCACCTGTGCCTCCTCTAACGAATAACCTAATAGAGTCCAAAAAGCCTTCTTTTAAATATTTTCTCATAGGTTTTCTAATTTTTGCTTGAAATAATTTTGTGAGGAATACCATGTTTAAAGATAGGTTACGTATTTAATATTTTAACAGTTAATTAAATATACACTGATTTTTCTGTAGAACACGGAAAATCCACATAGAGATTATTAGCAATCAAATTTATCTTGATAATATATTAAATTAACTTGCGTTAAAAATACAATTTAAATTTAACGTGATGAATATCCATTATAACCTATAAACCAAAACAAAGTTAAACAATTTTAATCGTGAATGGTGATTGTTATAAAATATTTGTATCCAAAATATTAGACCAATTTTAAAAGTGTGTTACAATTTAATATTTTAATATAAAGTGTTTATTTCATAAATTATTTTAATTGAGTTTATTGTTACATTAATGTATTTTCAATAACTACTCTATGATCGTCCTGTTGCTAACTTCATGTCTATCCGAATGTTTCCGATGTTCAAAATTTCGCGGTGTTGCCACATTGTGCTGATCAATAATTAATTCTGATAGGTGTAAGAATTCATGTCTTGTTAGGAGGTTCATTGGGAAAATAGAGGTTTATTGGTTAAATAAACACAGGTCCGATTTTCATTACATTTGGTTTAAATATTGCTAAATGATAAATTATTTGGGGCCGATTCTGCAAGCGAAATGGTAAAATTTACTGTACGTTATTCTTTAACATCCAAGTCTAAGCGGGTTTGGTAATTGATATGTATACTTAGATTGTGAAGTAGTTAAATTTAACATTTCGCTTACAGAATCGGTTCGATTTACATGTTACAATTCAACAACTTAAACGTAACTGAATAATAAAAATAATTTAAACTTCACATTAAATCAGTATTTTATACGCCTGGTGCATGAAGTAAAATTTCGAGTTTAGAAAGGCCTGAAAATTTGGATTTGGACTCTATGCTTCGCTTCGCAGCCAAATCCAAATTTTCAGGCTTTTCTAAACTCGAAATTTTACTTCAGCTTTAATAAAGGTTTGGAATCCCATGTAAAAAAATAAAATAAACATTAATAATTGACATTTCTTAAGATTTAATTAAACAAAGTTTGACAAATTTTGTTTGTAATAATCTTTCAAGATAAAAACCTTATTGTGTCGTTTTGGATGGAATTACTTAAAACCAACCAAAATAAAAAAATCACAGTATTACCAATTGTTCTTCAAGAAAATGTCATAAATAGTCAATTTGCATTATATCAATTATACATGATATTTTTCTTTTAAATATTGCATTTGGTAAATTTGCAGATATTTGTTATTTTTTATAGAAGCAGTCAATTCACAGCTTACAGCAAATAATCGATTCAATACTAAGTTTCAAATTTATGTCAGAAGGAAATGAAAAAATTGTAAACACATTCGAAATAAAACAATCAGTATCAAACAAAGAAAATTATATTTTTCTCATCATCAGTTTATCAATGAATCATAAGTACATCTGTGATAATCAAATTCCATCGCATCATTTTAAATAAAAATTCTGATATCTCAAAGAGTTATATTTACATCTACAGTATTCTCAAAATAAATAAATATTGTATATATACAGACCAATTAAATTTTCCATTAATTATATAAATACATAATAGTAAATAGGATAAATCAGTTGGCACGTGCCTAGCTACGCGAATCGTCGCATTTTCTCTGTATCTGTGTATGTGTGTGTGTGTCACTTACAAAATATCACTATAATGTGGGATAGATGGGAGAGGGGCGGGGAGGCGTTCACCAATAAAACAACCAACAGATATTATTGTCGTGTTAGTCGTCTCATCGACGCAATCGTTACAAAACGACCTATAATTTTTTCATTTAATTTTTTTTTAGTAATATTATCTTAATCAGTTCTACTGTAAAAAGGCAATGTGGTCGTTTCCTACAGTCTGCTTATGCATTTTCTTATCTACGACTAAATTAAAAAGTCTGGAATTAATAAAAAAATTAAAAACAAAAAATATAGAAAACAAACACTGTTATAAAACCTCTCGGATTAACTAATATAAAAGAGAGAGACAGAGGGGGCGATAAACAAATATTATAAACTAACGCCGGTTTAAATCATCAACAAATTCATTTTTAATGTGAATTGTTAATTTACTCAATAATTTAATTTGTATTTGTTTATACAAATGGGCATTAGGGTTGTGGAGTTTTTAAGTACGGAGTGCATTTTTTTGTTTCGCGTTGCCGACGGGAAACCGGATTTTTTTTTATTTTTGGGTTGGTCACAGCAGTGACCTGAATGTTACTGGAAGTGTTATTAGAAAGAGGAGATTAAACACTATGTATCCTAATAATTCGTGGGGCCGACCGCACGCCGTGCACGACACTCAGTCTGTGATAGAGATCTGGGCGAAGCCTATCAGCGCCTTGTCGTCCGGTACTTCTGTACTACTGCATCCAGAATTCTGTTTGTGAAACAATCAAAACATACATAAACACCTGTTTTAAAACTGATTTCTTTTTTACTACTCAATTTTGAGGAAACGTGTAGAATAGAAAACCACTTATTTTGCGCATACGCAAATTTTAGCTTAACTGCCTTATTTTTGTATATTTCAGTGATTTTTTAAATTGTGAATATAAATTTAGGGTCTGGATCTATCGTAACCTAATCATTCAACTGCCGATCCAGACTAGAGAAACACATTTTTTTTCGGCATGGCCGAATCTGCTGGCTTTCAATTCGACACATTAGCCCAATTTTGTTACTTACCAATGGGAAAGTGACGACTTTTAAAGAATCCCTAGTCTCGATTAGCTTTTGCAAATTCGAGGTTATGGCGTTTATATCTCTGCTGTCAACAAGGCCGGCACCAACTAACTCACTTGCAATTCCTTCTGAGGAGTCTTTTCCCACAGCAAACTCGAACCGGATGTCGTTCAGCTCTCGTTTGGAATTTCTATAATGTTATTTTGTTAGTTATCTATTATTACAGTCATTAGTGTATAATTACAGACAATTATATGAACATACAGTCAGAGCTGTTCCGAGAATACATAAAATATACTTGATTACTGAATACAAGTACTCTGCGAAATATGAACTCGATGACTAAGTACAAGTACGCAACAACAGGTACTTAAGTGCTTTTATGAGTACAAAGTACTGAGTACATGGAGGGAATAAGGAAATATGATTGTAACCCCTTGACTTAAGATTTAAAATTACATTTAAGATGCACAGTGATTTTTTTCATAGTGTACTTTTATACATTCCACAAAAATCCCCAGACGTTCGAATTAATCGAAACAAACATTTGTAAAATTAATTTGCAAGAGATTAAAAACAAGTGGAGAGTATATTTTGAACTACACAATGTTTCAGCGTTTTATACAAGATGCACATGAAGTAAAATTTTGAGTTTAGAAAAGCCTAATTGGGATAGGTCGCTCCGCTTCGCTACACGACCTAATCAAATTCTTCAGGCTTTTCTAAACTAAAAATTTTACGTCATGCTTAATCTGGGAGTGGAAAACGCTCGTTCAACCACTGAGTACATAAGTAGTACTTTAATATTAATATTAATTTTTTAATAATTGGATTCGAGTATCTCTGTGAGTAGCTCTGCTTACAGTCCAATGAAATTATTTGGAAGCAAAATAATGGAATATTTAGAGTTATAAAATCGGAATAATAATGAAATTGCGAATGGTGATATCATCTGTTTGACTTTATTAAAAAACTAAATATGGTTTCTCAATTTTCCCATACCAACTGCCGGACAATAGTCTGTGGGATACTGTTTTGTTAATATTAACACTAACCTCATTCTTAAAACGAGATTGACAGGCGGTGCGTCTCCCTCACTACTGTCCTCATGTTCGGAGTCAGAACCCTGTGCAACGGCCAGGGTGTTCATGGGTCGCGAGTCGGGAATATCGCTGTCGCTTCCACTACCCCCACTGCCGTCCTCGTCCTCACTAGACCACACCCACTCGCCAGTTTCTTTCCTGTGGAGCCGACCACTTGCTCCCGGCTGCCTTTTACTTGCCTATATAATAATATACAATCTTATCACTACCTACCACACAAACAAAAACACACGAGACATAAAGCCACTCATCAGGTTTTATAAAGTAAAAGCAAGCATGCAATAACAGTTTTTTTATTTTTATATTTTAAAGCAGTGTTGAATACTAAAATCCAGTGATTCACACTAATTGATGATTTTTTTCTAATATAAATCTTAGCTGAGCATGTAACTGTACAATTATATAGTCATTAGTAATAAGAATAATTATTAGTAAATAAGAAAAAAAATATAATAAAGGTCTTTTAACATTACAAAAAACTCATAGCTTATCATTGTGTTTTATGGAGTTGATAAATTATTGGATCCATTATTCAATGAAGCTCAAATTCCACCAATATTTCAAATGAAATATTAAGTTACATTTAGGTTTAGCTTGTAATAGAATTTTAACATTTAAATTTAATGTAGAAAAATCTTTAAAAGTTTGAAACTTACTTTTTGCACTCTGGTTTCTAAACTAGGTCCGATTGCCACGAGCGTCGACTGCAGATACTTTTTATCCTTTGCCTTTTTGAAGAAGGGGTGCTTGAGCAGTTCCGCGGCCGTCGGCCGTTTACTCGGCTCCTTTTGCAGACAGTCCACTATCATTTTCCGGAATGTCTTGCCGTATGCCTGCACAACGAGTTTTTATAACTTCAGAAGACAGTTGAAAATGAAATCTTAATTTATGGTTTCTTAACTATCGAGATAAAAGAATAAGATAATGCAACCACTCAACTAATTACGTATTTATAACAATAGGGCCCTTTACATGTACATTTTTTTGTCGACGCTTAAACGGCGCTCTTGCCTACGTTTCTGCGTCGGGGAAAACGTAGCGCACCAGCTAAAAGATGTACTTTTTCAACCTCATTTTTACGCCGAGGATTGAACGCCGTTCAGGAGTGGTGTTCAATCCTCGACACAAAAGTGGAACGAAATTAAGCACCCCAGTTTTGCGACGCAATCGTCGATTCATCGTATAGGAAACCGTGATGTAGAATTAAACGCAGTTCACTCTTTCCTCGGCGTAGAAGTGGCAATTACACGTGCAGTTTTTACTCCACTCTGTCCTCGACGCCAAAGTTGCATTTACACGTAAACTTTTGCGTCGACTCCCGGCGTGTGGCATTCAATTGTCGATGAAAGAGTGTATGTGTAAAAGGTCCTAATGTTTATAACTGACGTCAGTGTAACTCACTAGCAGCCATTGACCTTTTTTTGGGATGAAAATTTAATCATTTATTTTCAATGAATTTGTGTTCTGAATGAACAAAAATGTCACCATTTAATTTATCTCAATTTTTTTAAATCTTGCAGGTAATGGGTTAAATGAAAAGTCATTAAGTTAAGAGGGGGTTAACCTCTACCTAAACGCAGAAAACTCAGTGTATTGTAGTTATACTACGTCCTTATTTAGGATTGAAATATTTTGAAAATTAGTTAAGACAACAATTCTTAGTTTTCTACGTTTAATTTTCAGTCCACCTCTTCCTAGTATATTTGTTAGTATTTAATGAGTTTTGACTTTGAAGGGGTAATGCTAAAAACGTGGTAGCTACCTTATATTGGTCTTTTTCTTCCGCACCAGTGTCCAGGTTGGGCGGATCATTTTGTAACGTCAGCATTAACACCTTCATGGGCGGGTATTTGTGATAAGGCGCTGTGCCCGACGCCATTTCAATAGCTGTGATGCCAAATGACCAAATGTCGGCCTTGAAGTCGTAACCGTGATCCTGATAAAGTTAATTATTTTATGAATTTCGTATAGTAAATTTATTTCAGTTAAATCTTGAATGCAACGTATATTTATACAGGGAATTTTTCCTTTAAGTATACATATCCTGATGTATTGCTGTATTTCATCAGGCATTCATTGTTTTTGAATGTCGTTCAATTTGAAGTTTCTAACAAGTGTTGTCTCTCCTTGTTTAAGCATGAAGTAAAATTTCGAGTTTAGATAAGCCTGAAAATTTACTCCTGCCGAATTATTTGATTAAAATGCAAGTTCTATTCAATAAAAAAACGTACAACTACTGACCCCGATATCGACAGTATTTCGCTTATGTGATTCTGGGTTTTTTTAAACTGTATCAGTAGGTTATCAAATTTGAAACATTTGCCATAACAATAACTTGAATTATAATCCACATTTACAATGTAAAACAGAAAGTGTACGCTTTTTTTATTAAATAGAACTGTACTTCTAACGAGTGTCTCCACTCCCAGGCTAAGCTTGAAGTAAAATTTCGAGTTTAGAAAAACCTGAAAATTTGGATTTGCTGGGCGGAGTGTATAAAACACTGAAATATTATTAAGTTTAAACTAACTTTTAAATCAGTATGCTAAAGCACTGTATTTTGAACTTCACTTTAAATCAGTGTTTTATACCTGTGGTGCATAAAGTAAAATTTCGAGTTTAGAAAAGCCTGAAAATTTCGCTTTGCTATGTAACCAAATCAAATTTTCAGGCTTTTCTAAACTTGAAATTTTAGCCCATGCTTAATCAAGGAGTGGAGACACTCGTTAAAAATTTTAAATTGAATTATTTTAAAAACAAGGAATGCCTGAATTTTTACAGTGTAAGCATTGGCATATTATACTTAAATAAAAAATTCACTGTATAAAGTTCCTCCGTAAAAACAACATTAGAGAGTTTTAGCTTATACTTTTACAAAATACGGTAACATTAACGTCTACGCTAAACTTGCTTTTGCTCGGTAACGCAGTCGGTTACTACGCAACAAGCAAGTTTGGTGTAGACGTTAGTCTTTCGTAAAACAATAAATAAAAAAAAAAAGACCTTTATTGGCATAATAATACATTACATCTACACTAATCGCTACCCCCTCTCTTTCTCTTGCTTTCCCTCTCTTCCCCCCAACTTCTCCAGCGTCCTTACCCCGGCCCCACCCTCTCTCATCCATTCCGTTACTCTTCTATTCCCTCTTACTCCCACCCATTCCTGCTTCACCCCCTCGCACTCCTCCGCCAAATGCTCCACGTATCTCTCCCCTGCTCACACATTACACACTTCTCCCATCCACACCTTCCTTGCTCTCTCCCCTGACCCACACCTCGCTCTCGCCAGCACCACCCTTCTCTCCCTACTCCATCCCCCCTCCACCAAATACCTCGGCATTCTCCCATGACCCTGCCACCTCCCGTACCTATCGTTGTATTCATTCCTCTCTATACACCCCTGTCTTTCCTGTGCTTCCACCTCCTTCTCTTTCACCCACGCATCCACCTTCACCCCATTCCTCAGCCATTCCATCACCTTCGTCTCCGACAAACTCACGCTCTCATATATTCTCCTTCTCTCGCTCCTCTATCGACCCTCTCTCCCATTCACGCACGCCACTCACACCGCCTTTATGATAAACTAAAACTCTCTATTATAAAATAGTCGTGGAGTCTGAAATCAGTGTCATGAAGCCAGAGAGTCGAAAAACTTGTATAACTGTGGTCAAAATATTTTGTTTCTTCTAAAATTTCAAAGTAAATCAGGATTTTAATTGCAATGCAAATGTATTCATGTAACGACTCCACAGCCCTGTTTCTAATAAATGCTCTTCTTTCGAAAATATATACGAGGTTTAACTAAAAAGTATTATTTATAACAATGTCAGAAACACAATTAGATATGCTGGAATTTTATCAATTTTACCATAATGTGTAGTTTTAAAATCTATCAATTATGAATCAAGCGGTAACCAACTTTTTACCAAAGGTTATACATGTAAAAGTAAAATGATTATTTTGTAACATTTATAAAAAAATTTCTAGAAACAAAAACAAATAATCATTTATACAGTTTCAGAAATAAATGCGCTATTAAGAAAATGCCTTAGAAATATATTTTTTATGTCTACAATGCAAAATATACTGGTGCATTTTTGCAACGGTGAAAAAATATTGGGTTAAAAGAATGAAGTCGTCAGTATTTATAATTTCTATAAAATTAGATTTTTTCGCGTAGTATAAAAAGCAATTGAATACCATTCGAACATTTTATTTCAATGTACTGGAGCATTTTATTTACTCCACTAACTGTTCACCATTTACATTAGTCTTATGAAAATTCTTAGTTCCAGCACTTCCTATTAAAATATTCTGTTTAATAATTTTGTGTGCATTTGTGTTATATTATTTTTTTACAACAAAGTAAATACAAACTGCAAGATAATTTCATCCTCACCCTATTAATCAAACCGAAAGGTAATTTTAATATTTGTACGTGCAAATATTATCAGTGTTTGATAAGCGAAAATATGTTAACTAATTCAATCTGTTACAAATCCTAAATACACCCAATTTATTAATAAAACAAGGACTGGATTATGTGGTTAACATGATACGACAGGATTTATAATTAGAATCCCCGCTTGGATCAATACATGTAATATATGTGAGTGGGTTGAACTGTTTCTAGTAGATTTATACTTTAAATTTTTAAATTAAACTTACTGATGAGAAACTTTAAACTTACACAGCCTTATTAATAGACGTTAGCATACAGCTTTAATACAGTTCTAAAGATGATATTAACATTTTCGGATTAATAAAACGTTTTAGTAGATTACTATTGTTAGTTTACAACTAATAATTTAACTGAGTGGCACCCCTAGTTTAAGTCAGTGTTTTACACACGTGACGCATAAAATAAAATTTCAATTATGGAAAAGCCTGAAAATTTACCTTATGCTTAGCCTGGGAGTGGAGACACTCGTTAGAAGCACATTTCAATAAAATAACTCAGCAGGAGAAATACATTTTCACAAACATAAACAAAAACAGTGTAACATAACCTCTAAATTACTTGGTTACAATGAAGTTAGAAGACAAGAAAATGCAATGTTGCCATGTTTATTTTATCAACTAACTAATTAGAATATAGATTTTTATCTATTAACACGAAGTGAGGGATGTCATTTTCGGGTGCCGTATTTTAAAAACAAAAAAATCACAGAAAGAAAATGAATAGAGCTCCATCCCTTGGAGTGTTCTTTATATTTTTAGAAAAAAATCCAGTTTTTATCACAGTTATTTATCGTGATATAAGAATACGCAAAAAAGTACGTACATTTTCCGTCTTTTTTTACAATGGTCAACTTTTCGTTTCGTAGAAATTAATTGACAAGTATAAAAAAAAAATCCCCAAATAGATGAATCCTTTAATAATATAATACCGCAAAGAACATGTAAATATTTCAACCTGATAAACACCAATTTAAAAAAAAGTGGAACATTACGTTCTCGATTATTAAACAATAAATTCATAGAAAAAATTCAAGAATTATTCATTTCACAATTATAATACAGAATATAAACATTAAATTATTAATAAATCAAATATTCATTTTTTTTTGTAGATTAAAAACGTTTTCTCTGCGATCTGAAAACTGTTTTCGCTGTAAGAATGTTTTGAATTTAAAAATATACATTAAGTTTTTTAAAATTTGTTGCCAATTTTCATTGCATAAAATTTACAGATACCTTAGTCCAAGTTTCATTTTATTCCATTTTTTGAATAACTGAGTTTGTAGTTCTTTATATATTTGTTTAATGCATCACACCTAAAGTAAATTCTAGTAACCATTTAATTTTTTTCATTATTCTAAAATAATTAATAACGAAGATACCTAAATTGAGCCTATTTGAAAAGAGTGTATAAAAAAAATACTTTTTTTGTAAACACATGTCGGACATGTATGATTTTTGCAAATAAAATTCTAGAAAAAAATTAACATATGTAGAAATGATGTATCTTTACTTTATTTGGTTTAAATTTAAAAAAAAAACGACTCGACCAAATTCAAAATATTTAACTTCAAAGTGACATGTCTCGCTTTTTGAAAAGGATAGTAGTTGATAATAACTAGCATTAAACTATAATGATATTAACGGCAATTCTATTAATAAGGCTGACAGTTTTTACCAAATATAACAATTTGAGTTCAGTATTTCCTATACAATAACAAGATCAGTATTTTATACACATAAATACTGATCTTGATATAAAAATAACCTTTCGGTGCCCTCATATTGACGGTTTATTTAATTTTTTTTAAATCACTTGTAATTTTCCAGATATTAAGCAGTCTTTAGTTAAATAAAACACCTGGTGCACAAAATTAAAATAAATATTTGTATATTTGTTTAAGAGAAGATCATAATTGCTTTTAATTTATTTACCTGTTCCATAACTTCAGGAGCCATCCAGCACGGTGTTCCGACAAAGGTATGCCTAACTTTCTGCCTCGATAAATCCCTACCTGTAGCCAGCCAGGCGGAGACACCGAAGTCGGCAATTTGTACAGTGCCATCTTCTCCGAGGAGAATATTTCCAGCCTTAATATCCCTAAGTTAAACAGACACGTTGATATCACAAATATATTTGCCATGCGGTTTTAAAATTGACTTTTACCTGTGAATTTGTCCATTGTTGTGGAAATACTCCAAACCTTTGAGTACTTCACGGAGGACAGTTGCGATAGTCGCCTCGTCGAATACCCCGTGTTTACAGTTCGAGGCTCGAATTTTGTGTTTAATTATATCCAAAAGACTTCCACCTGTTTATAATAAATAAAGTCCCTCTTAAATATCGTCTCTTGATTTTTATTAATCTCTTTCTAGCCCAGAAGAGCACTCTTATTGATAATCAATATTAGTACTTTATGTAAAGTTCGATGATGCCATATGACATCATTAATAATGTGAGAGACACCCTATATGCTTTTAAACATGAACAGTCTTATTAATAGACGTTAGCATATAGCTTTAAGAGGGTTCTAAAGATTATATTAATATTTTCATATTAATGAAACATTTTGGTAGATTACTATTGTTAGTTTACAAATAATAATTTAATAGCATGGTACCCCTATTTAGAGGCACTAGATCTATATACATAACATCATTGGCCATAGTAAAATAGGGTTATCTAATTTTGGTAATAATAATAAACAGATTTTCCTACAAAAATATGCAACTTCTGTACTAAGTTATTTTCAGCATCCAATATTTTAAATACAATAAATAATTTTATAATGATTTGATAATAATTACACAAGCATAACCGCATTTAATCATGAGTGATTTAATATGTATGAAACAATCAGAAAAACAAGAGTGTAACTCATTTGGAATGAATCATTCAGGTATTTATAATGGGTCTATAAAATGAGTAGATTAAACGCAATGACAACAACAAGAAACTAAACGCAGTGAATTGAATGAATAACATTTTGAATTTTATGGAAATGGTGCTTTAACTCTATTAAAAAAAAACTAAAATCTTAATGGATGATTGTTTGGTACGTTACTTGTTTCCTACCTTCCAGAAGCCTTAGGACGAGCCACAATTCTTCCCTAACGACAAAACTCGTATAATAGGTTACAACGTTCTCGTGGTTACAGCTGGACATCGCCTGGATCTCTTTGAGGAGTTCGTCCATGGACGTGTTCCATTTTTCCAAGTTGATCCTCTTGATGGCACACTTTTCATTCCGGGGTCTACAGTACGCCTCATGTACTACTGCTGTTGCTCCCACCCCTAAATTTATAACATATATAATTAAAAAATTAGTTCTAGAAATGTGGGTGAACAAAACAAATTGCTTTCACCTCTACATTTAACACATTAACTGCCACGCCAGAAATTGGCAAATGCTCTGGGAGGCCGCACTTATTTTTTATGCATTAGAAGAAAATTTACCGCGGAATCATAAATAATTCACGTGGCGCCTTCATGTGAGTTGTATTTAACTCTCATGGCAGTCAACGTGTAAAAACATAAAATATCAATAATAAATGTTGATATTTTCAAGATTTAACAAAATCATTATTACAAATGGAAACTAACCTCACGTCCGCTGTTTAAAAAACACATCAGAGATTTATACCCCTTAATGATTGCTATGTTAATTGATACCAATCTCTTATGTACTTAATGACTTTTACAGTTAAAGTGACGACTTGTAAAATTGTAACTAAAATTAATAAACTTTTATTTTCATTTGCATGTCATATAAATAAAATTTAATATCCTGTGTGTTATATTTGCCATGTCAAAATAGAAAGGTAGTCGTACTAGAACGCAAGGTGCTTTTTATAGAACAGACGGTGTAAATATACCAGTGCATTTGCACGCGCACGCACGTATTTATGCCGTAATAGAAAACTTGCAGTGGCGGCATCTCAAAAAGGAAAGCATGTCAACGAACCGGCTCTGTGTGTGTAAACAAATCCATAAAAAATATATGACAATGAATACCAATTAACCCAATCAAAACTGGGTCAACGTTGTCCATTACTTTTCAATTAAGCCGCACACTCACATGATCTTTAATAAATTATTACTTTATGCGTTTATGCAAAAAAAGCACTACAAATTTATTATTTATAGGTAATTGATTAATAATAAGTCAGTAAGTACATAAGAAACCAAGACTACTTTATGATTTTTACTTCTAAACTAACGATATAATTAATTACCCAGCGATAAAGATTCAATTTACAGTTTTTTATAGTGAAATGAAAACCAAATATTGTATGGCTAACATTACTTGCTGATGTGCAGTGATAAAATTGTGGCTGGAAAAGGAATGGGCGCACTCAAAAGGTTCAGGTCTTGCTTATGTTTGTTTTTCGCTCCTTCTCTGCTCATCTGTCAACTTAAATTTGCCGACTTACACCAAGATATGTATAACATTTTTAAAATTAAGATTCTTCACCTGAAGAAGCTACAGCGTAGCGAAACAATTGAAGTGAAGGTAAATATAAAAAGTTGAAAATCACAAATATTTTATTTATTAAAGTAATAAAGTTAAAAATGTCAACTTTGTATAAAAGTGTTTTTAATTGTTAAATTAACATATATAACGAAGTAGAAACCTCCACAATACAAAATCATCAAGTTCATTATGGGGTAAAATAATAAAGTATGAGAGAAACATGATCATTTACTCTTATTTTCAATACAGTTTGAATATTTACTCAACATTTCCTCTAAACGTTTATTATAAAATTCTGTATAAAAGGTGTATACTTAAGTAATCTAATCATTATTTAATGCATGCAAGTAGGACATAGATATTACACTTCTTTGAAAATAAATTACGGTTACTTTGTAATTAAATGTATTCTTACATTAATAAACACGTTTTAATTAAAAAGCACTTTTATTACATGTTTAATAAGTCTACAATAAATCACATTTTAACACACTTGCAGTGTTATTCTAGGAATTTATGACACACCCTACATATATCATACTAAATTACTTTTCGAATTTATTACAGAGAGAGAGAGGCAATGGAGCATTAAATATTATTACATTACATCCCGCCTAAATCGTTATTTATACACACAACATAGTTTTAAATATTATGTTTATTTAACATTTGTTCTAAAATTCATTCACTTATTAAAATGAGCTAAATGTAGCATCAATAAAATAATAAAAATTAGAAGTAAATTTGTTTTCTTCATTAAATTTTGAATTGGGCAATGTAAGTGAAACAAAACCAAGTGAATTTAATTTACAAAACCAATATATTTAAGCAATTCGTTCGTATACAAAACGTTCCACGTTAGACAAGATGTAAATACACAAAATTTACAAACATTGCCCGTTTGTAAATATTTACTCTTAACTAGTTAAAGAGTGTACGAGTTAATTGATTAATACGGAATGAATTTTGATTGTAAATATAAAATGAGTCCACATCGAAAAGAGAATTTCCTCTCTTGTTAACAACATCTTTCACACCTCTTGAAAACCATTAAATTTTATTACATAACCCCAGGAGAGGTCAGGGAATCTATCCGGAAGTACGTGAAGGTCGTGACCGTGCGTTAAACCCATGAAAATAAGACGAAAACCCACCAGAAGTGCAGGGTTAACCTCAAAACTTGACGTTAATCGCAATTTTCTCTTCGTGTTCAAGTGTGATAGGGTGAGTGTGCGGTGTGGAAATTTTCGTTGGAATTTCCCCGATTTTTCGGTGCTTAGTACTCACCGATAACTTTCCCCAGTTCGTATTCCTCCTTGGTATTACCCCAGGGTAGCACAGCCTGCGACGTCGATGCGGCCATTTTGCGAGTCAATAGGCTGCCTATATTACCGATCGATTGTCGCGCCGCTCTAGCGTAACCGCTTAACGATAGATGGCCGTCGCATGATCCAATTGATTTTTGCCGAAAGACTCCTTGGCTTCCCGGTGGAAAAACTTCGTCTGATATTTTTCTAAAAAAATAAAATAAATTAAAAATAATGGATTATTTCAAGTAAATTGAAAACATTGATAAGGATACTTTCTTTATTACCGGCATGCCGGTAAAGTAGATTTGGTGTTAGACCACGAGAGTTTGAAATTTATTTAATTCAATTTAAGACCAGATCGAACGATCTGTCACCCGCCAACTGTCAAATTTAGACATTAAATTCCTATCTAAATAACAGGTTTCATACAACCTCGTGAAATTGATCGCATTATCGTCGCCCACCAACTGTCAAATTTACATGTTAAATTCCTATTTCAATGACAGATTTTATACGACCGAATCGTACGACCAGGGCCAGGTTTAACTCGGAACTTGAGTTCAAAGTGACATTAGAACAATAGGAACTGTTATCTTGAACTCGAGTCGAACGTTTTTCGTGCAACTGGACCTTAATTAACATCCAACCATTGGGCCCGTTCATCAAAATGTTCAACATTCAACATGTTTGAATTTGTTTGTGATGTATGTTGATATATGATGAACGGTACACCTGTCGGTCTATTTTGTAAGATTGAGAATTCCCCAACAGTGGGCAGTAAACTCCCAACTGTTGTCTCTGATGAACGAGCCCATTGTTGAAACAAATTTTAATGCAGCACTATCTTTATTTCTCTGTATACATTTTTATTTATTTATTAAACTACTATAGTAGGTATTATTAAATCATGACTAAATTTATTAAAACATTAATAAAAAATATTTATTACAATTGCGACATCTGTTATTTGAAGGTGTAAATAAATTGGTGTATTGTTTTACCGCCCGATGTCATAAAGCGATACGTTCTGACATCTATTGTCTGAAATCACAACTAGAATAAATTATATGATACCTGATAGGTGACACTACGGGAAAATACCGGTGATATCTGTTGATTGCAATATTGCTTAAAAATGATTTAAAATCATTCCCGCTAAAATTTAAATTAATTTATTTTTAGGTATCAGGCAGCACAATTTTGTATTGACGATGCATATATTTGTAATTTGTACAATTAATTATACATATATTCTATTGTATTATAAAATATTTCTGTAAGAAATAATAATTTTGTAGTTTCTAGTATTAGTATTAGTCAAATTTATTAAACGATCTAAATATTAAATGTACAATAATTATTGAAAACATAATTTAATTATTAATTAATATATTATAAATAACAAATATTAAAGAAAAAAATAATTCATTAAATTAATTGGATTTTTTTATATATTAGTGGTATTATCATTTTTTGTTGTAATTGTATGATACATATAGTAGATAGTTTCAGGACTCAAAGTTAAGTATGTTAAGTAGGCATTTATGTAATATTAAAACATTCTTCTAATGTCTACACATATTAATAATAGCTAGAGTTCTCTTGATATAAAACTACTTTATTTTTTTTTACTTATGTAATTTACGTATATTAAAATCTAAGCTTATTACTACAATACAAAGGTAAATAAAACTATCCAATGTTTGATTGGAATTAACGTACGTGAATATTATTTGCATTCCACATACACGCCAATAATTACAACTGTGAAAATATAGTAATATCAATCACTTATCAAAATTAATTAGAGAGGATTGAATTTACGCACAAGGGGAACTTTTGTTAAGTCAATAGATAATAGTGTTAACACACGCATTTTTATTGTTATTTCGTTTGGTATAAATTGCGATTGCCAGAACGGCAGCATGTTTAGTGCAGGCTGAATTTTCGTGAAAACATGGCTCTTAACAGTTTGATGGTAAGCAATTTGAATATTTACTCACCGTTTTCCTATGACTAAGGTGCTCAGAAATCGGTTGTTTTCGAAAATTATTTGGTCCGTCGACTCCATTCTGTAAACGCCCGTTTTCCTCCTTCGAGGCTCCATCCTTTAAAAAATTAGGAAATTTAGAGCTATTGAAGGTTTCAATTATATTCGTTAATAAATTAAATTACTAATAACTAATTCTGTAAAGGAAATTTACTTTTAACCCATTAACGGCCGAGCAATTATAGTGTCAACTCAAAAAGTTGATTTTAGTTAACATTCTGCACTTCTTTTTATGATTTTTAGGAATAACTTATTGTACTACATACTCGTAATGCTTTTTTTTCTAATATACCTAATGTATACGCTGTAAGTGTTCAGACATTCGTTGATTTTATAAAAGCGTTCAATTTGAAGCTTCGAACGAGTGTTTCCACTCCCAGATTAAGCATGAAGTAAAATTTCGAGTTTAGAAAAGCCTGAAAATTTGGTTTGGTCGCTCCGCGAAGCGGAGCGGCCAAACCAAATTTTCAGGCTTTTCTAAACTCGAAATTTTACTTCATGCGCCACGCGTATAAAACACTGAAATTGTGAAGTTATAAAATACACTGAAACATACTTT
This sequence comes from Philonthus cognatus, assembly GCA_932526585.2. NCBI lineage: Eukaryota > Metazoa > Arthropoda > Insecta > Coleoptera > Staphylinidae > Philonthus > Philonthus cognatus. The sequence continues at coordinate 26,184,783 of OW052250.1, read as the reverse complement.
TTTAATAATATTAAAGGGTAAATTAAAACCACTTGGTTTGTTTCACTATTTGTTTCTATTTACTCGACTAGTTTCGCTTTTTTACTGCATTATCAAGAGTGACTCTTGATAATGCCAAGTGTTTTTAATTCATCCTTTAATATTATTTCAAAATGTTTCACCAAGTGATAAATGAGAAAGTTATTTAAGAAATCCTTTTTTAAAATGAGTAATAATCGAAATATTTAAATAACAAAATATTTTCACTTTTCTTCACACATTCTCAAGTCATGTTAAATGATACAATGTATTAAAATAACTTATTTAGTAATTTAATTCACACAAAATTAATAAGCTTGTGTTATTGCATTAAGTAGGGATATTCTGTAAATATACAGGCATTCTTTGTTTTTAAAAAAGTTCAATTTTAAGTTTCTAAGGAATGTTTCTACTCCTTGATTAAGCATGAAGTAAAATTCCGAATTTAAAGAAGCCTGGATTTGGATTGGTTTAGAAGTATATTTTAAACTTCATTATATTTCAGTGTTTTATACGCGTGGCGCATGAAGTAAAATTTCGAGTTTAGAAAAGCCTGAAAATTTGGTTTGGCCGCGTAGCGCTACGCGCTACGCGACCAAACCAAATTTTCAGGCTTTTCTAAACTCGAAATTTTACTTCATGCTTAATCTGGGAGTGGAAACACTTGTTAGAAGCTTCAAAGTGAACGATTTTCAAAAACAACGAATGCCTAAACAAATATAGCGTATAAATCCTAAAAATACCTAAAAGAAATGTACAAGTGTTGAACCATTTTATGAGATTTTTAAATATCTACATAGCTAAAAACATGTGCTGTTACTAAGGGTAAAGATAGTGCAATCAGAGCTAATATTTTAATTAAACCACATACTTTTTGAGATTCTCAATTTTTTCATTCAATTCAAGCATAATATTCAACCCATCAGATTGCATTTCTTCTTCTTCTTGCTGGTGATTAATGCCTAAATCCGAAATAACAAATTCTTCTGGAATTATTTCTAACGCGTTACTTTCTTGAGTTGAAGCAGGTTTTTCATTTATTAAATTTAGATCATCCTTAACATATTCGTATCCATCAATGTCTTCTTCATTACCTTCAATTTTCTTGCTAGGAATATTTTGTTTATCATCAATATGTGATTTATTTTTTATTGATATTAATTCGGTAATTTTCTTAATTTCTTCATCATAATATTTATGATCATCTAAAGTTAAATCAACTGCTTCTTCTTGAGTAAGGGTAAAAATATCTTCACCATTTGTAGAAAGAATTTTGTCAACATTAGTTCCAGCATCGCCTGCTTCCTTAATTGTTATCAAATTATCTCTAATTTCATTACTAACGAAGAAAGTATTTTGATCTTTAAAAACAGTTAACATTTCTTTACCTTTCGCAGTCAGAATTTCTTTAAAATTAATTCTAGCATCGCCTCTTTCCTTAATTTTTCTTAAATTATTTTTATTTTCAGTACTTTGTTCGTAATCTTGATCCTTTCTAACGGGTAAAATTTCTTGACCCTTTGCAGATAGAATTTCTTCAAAATAATTTCCAGCATCGCTTGTTTCCTTAGTTATTTCTAAATTATCTTCAATTTCATTACTTGGTTTGTAATCTTGATTTATAACAAAGTGAACAGTGTTGATGTAAGTTTTATGCATGTTTTCTTCTCTTAAATTCTCAGCTTTTATATTTTCTTTGTGAAAATCGTTCGTTTCGCGTTCTTTCTCAACACGTTCTAATCCCTTTTGATCACAATAATTTACATTTATTTCTGAGTTATTTAATAATTCCCTCTGATTAACAACTGTTTTATCAGATTGTGTAGAGTTCACTTGTTTTTCTTTATCGATTTTCTCCAGTGCTATGTTTAATTGATTGCTTTTGATATGCACTGAATTTTTATTTGGTTTACATTTATCAATACAGTTTTTATTGTATTCATCAATGATATCTTTTACTTTGTTTATTTTTGTACCATATTCTTTATTAATTTTATTTGCTGGTTCAATTTTATCGATTTCAACGTTTGAATTATTGGTTTGATTACTTTCTTTTTGTTGATGATTGATGCTCGTATTTTTAAATTCGGGATTTTGAAGATTGTTTTTAGCTTCTACAACTTTGTCGATAGACTCGTCTTCTTCCATAGGTTCCATAGTTTTTATGCTGTTGACATCCATAACAGTTTTATGTTATCGGATTTGTTCACCAACTCATTTTACTTTACTTCTTTTATTTTATTTTTTTATATTAATATTAAATAATTATATATATATTTTTTTAAATAAAACAACACAGTTGGGAGGGTTTCACTTTTATTGTTGAACACTGCAACATGTTTCACCACACAGTGGCTTCATCAGGCAGATGAAATAATGATCATCATTATTTCATCTGCCTGATGAAGCCACTGTGTGGTGAAACATGTTGCAGTGTTCAACAATAAAAGTGAAACCCTCCCAACTGTGTTGTTTTATTTCAAATAGTATTATGGAGTTTCATCATGTATCCGCCTCATCAATTAAATATTAAATAATTGTTTTTCTACTAACAATTTTTGCTTGAATTTATTTTATTTCGAATTTTGTTATTATATTTGTAAAAATGGATTTCCGTTAATAAATATACAAGGTGTCCCCGAATGGTCTGTACAACGCTCTACCACATATTCTCTGAAACAAAATAAGACGATTTAACTAAACTTATCTCTATCCAAAAGTGGTTCCTAAGCCATCTACGAGGCCTCAAAGATATTATTTTTTTTATTCAATTTTGTTAATTTAAATCGACATTATTAACTCCATAACAACCGTAATAAACAAGGTTTTATTCACTAGTGAACTAAAATTTTTTTAGGTCACTAGTGAGTTAAAAAATTTGTTATATTATTTATTATTAAATTTTGTTAATTTAAATCGACATTATTAACTCCATAACAACCGTAATAAATCAGGTTTTATTCATTAGTGAACTAAAATTTTTTTAGGTCACTAGTGAGTTAAAAAATTTATTTAAAAATAAATGTAAAGTACATTTTCTTTACAATTTCGTCAAAATTGAATAAAAACATATATACGCCACGTGAATTAAACACCTTTATTCACTCAAAGAAATGATTTCACTCGCGCCGAGGCGCTCGTGAAATCAAAAATCTTTTCGTGAATAAAATCGTGTTTAATTCACTTGATGTATAATATTTATTCATTATTTTTCAAATATTTTTATTTTGGACTTAGGTAAGAAAACCTAATTTGGCACATTTAATTACATTGATACCATGCACTTTTTGCGATGTTTCTTTATCCTACGTTTAAAGTAAGTGGTCAAACTAGGACCATCGACTTCTTAAGATACCTAAATATTTTTATTCAACAGGTCAAATCATAAGAAATACTTTTTTTCTGCAAGATCATTCAATTTTAAGTATTTTTTGTCACTTATAAAATTTTGCTATTTTCCCCACAAAAAAATATTTTTATTTGTCAAAAATAGTAATAAAATTATGAACAATATTTTGCTTCTCAAAACAATTATAAAGAATCAGTTTGTTTTTAGAATTTTATTTCTTTGTTTTGACAAATAAAAATATTTTTTTTGTGGGGAAAATAGCAAAATTTTATAAGAGACAAAAAATACGAAAAATTGAATGATCTTGCAGAAAAAAAGTATTCCTTGTGATTTGACCTGTTGAATAAAAAGATTTAGGTATCTTAAGAAGTCGATGGTCCTAGTTTGACCACTTACTTTAAACGTAGGATAAATGGTATCAATGTATCAATGTAATTAAATGTGCTAAATTAGGTTTTTTTACCTAGTTCCAAAATAAAAATATTTGAAAAATAATGAAAAAAAAATAATATCTTTGAGGCCTCGTAGATGGCTTAGGAACCATTTTTGGATAGAGATAAGTTTAGTAAATCGTCTTATTTTGTTTCAGAGAATATGTGGTAGAGCGTTGTACAGACCATTCGGGGACACCCTGTATTATTATTATTATTACTTTCACTGCTATTTTACTATTTTACAATTTGAATTATTTTTATTTAATTTTCTTAATCCAAGTATAAAAACATATCAATTTTCTTAATCAGAGTATAAACAAATGCCAATTTTCTTAGTCAAAGTATAAACACATCTGTTGTTTTGTTGTGGAATTTCCGGATTTTATACAGATGATTTGCACTGTTTTTAAATATTGTTAGGTTTGCTCTTTCATGGTAATAACTTTTTAACCTTTAATATAAATATTTAATTTTCACATTATTATTAAATCAATTTTTAATTACTTAATTAAAACGCAGTTATAATCCTTTCTAGATGTACATTTCAGTTAGCTTTTGATAATGGGTACATAGTACCCGAAATGTACATCTAGCATCGAAAAATAAAAGTGAAGAAAGGAATATAACTGCGTTTTAATTAAGTGACTTAGAATCTTCACGTAACTCAAATAATTAAATTAAATTAAATCAATATTGTTTTGTTGTTGCATCACAATTTTGAGAAGAAAAATTAAAATGACTATTACAATCATTTAAAAGTTTTAGATATTTGTTAACATTTCCATTTTTTAAACCTCAACATATATGTTGTAAATAAAAAAATCAATTGGTTATTGTTGTTGAAAAACAGCTTCAATCGGGCATTATTTTAGTTGTATCAAAATTAATCACAAAACAAGTTTTTAATTGTTATTATACTAAGGCTGAGAATTTTTCAAATATAAGTATTTAAATATTCATTTCAAAATACGAATTTTTCAAATGTTTAAATCATTTGAATTTTTAAAATGTTTAAATTATTTGTTAATTGGTACGTTTGAATATTAGAATAACTGAATGAATTCAAATATTTGAATATTTTAGTATTTGAATATTGGTTGGTTGGTTTTGAATGAATATTCGAATACCTAAATTTGAAAAATTCATAGCCCTAGTTTAATAATAAATAACATGGTTGTTTGTGATCACATTTGTAATAGCCTTTATTAAAACATGTATCAAATATTTACTTTATTGTTTGGCCAATTTTTTTATTTTGAATTTATTTATTTTAATATGATTTTGAATGATAATTCCAAAACTTAAATTAGAAAAATGCACAGCCTTGATCAAAACCAGGGTTGTTATGTTTAAAACACTTTGTTTTAAAACAGTGTTTTAAACATGTTTAAGGGCAGGTGGTGGCCGAGCGGTAACGTCGTCGGGCTGTATCGCTCGGCTAGCCACAAACTCGGGTTCGATTCCCGTGCACGGGGAGACTTTATTTAAAAAATAATTTCTCGTCGTGTCCCTAGGTGTGGTGTGAATGTGTCGTGACGTCCAAATATATGTTAAATTAATACAATCATCGTTAGTGGCTGAATGGCTAGAACCTATGCCAAACAAACAAACCAAAAAAAAAAAACATGTTTAAGAGCAGCCGCCGTGTTTTAAAGGGCTTTGTTTTAAATGTTGAATTCGTTTAAAACAGGTCTTAGATGTTGAATTTGCTTAAATCGCTTACTTTATTATCTTAAATTAGTCAAAGTAACTTAAGTTTTCATGTGTTCTAACTTTATTGTAATTAAGTAGTTTAGTAGGTAAAAACTTCTATAAACTTTTGGGGAAAAGCGGCAGAATTCAATTATAGTTCTATTTTTTAGCCAGAACTTTATATTAATTAGCCAATATTTCGCTATACATTTGTCAGCTTCTTCAGGGCAAAGTTTAAACTAAAATAAATAAATACAATGATATTTTATAAAGAGATACACAAAATTAAGAAGAGAAAAAGAGAGAAAACATTATACCTAAACATAATGAAAAATACTTACATATAACTGGGCCTTTTTTTTGATAAAATTAAAAATTGTCAGATATCGACGTGTAAAAATTTGTAAATAAATAATTGTTTATTATTAAAAATTTAAAAACTGACGTTATTGATTTCAAATTTCTAAATGTTGTTTATTTAATATCAACAAGTATTTTTACACGTCGATATCTGAACATTTTTAATTTCATCAAAAAAAGCCCAGTTATATTTCAGTATTTTTCATTATGTTAAGGTGTAATGTTTTCTCTCTTTTTTTCTTTTTAATTTTGTGTATCTTTTTATAAAATATCATTGTATTTATTGATTTTAGTTTAAACTTTGCCCTGAAGAAGCTGACAAATGTATAGCGAAATATTGGCTAATTAAAATAAAGTTCTGGCTAAAAAAAAAAATAGAACTATACTTTTTGAATTCTGCCGCTTTTCCCCAAAAGTTTATTGAAGTTTTTAATAACTTGACAGCAAAAAAAAACTACTAAATGTCGTTTAGTAGGTATACTGTTTTTGTTTATGTTTGTGAAAATGTATTTCTTCTGATGAATTATGAAATTGAAATTTACTTCTAACGAGTGTCTCCACTCCCAGACTAAGCATGAAGTAAAATTTCGAGTTTAGAAAAGCCTGAAAATTTGGTTTGGTCGCGTAGCGCGAAGCGCGGAGCGGCCAAACCAAATTTTCAGGCTTTTCTAAACTCGAAATTTTACTTCATGCGCCACGCGTATAAAACACTAATTTCAAGTAAAGTTCAAAATATTCTGATAAGGATTATACATTTATAATTTATTGCATTATTAAATAAATTCCTAATAACCCTATTTTGTAATGACAATTGAGGTTATGTATAAGACCTAAACTAGGGCTATTAAATTATTAGTTGTAAACTAACAATAGTAATCTACTAAAACGTTTTATTAATCCGAAAATGTCAATATGATCCTTAGAACTGTGTGCTAACGTCTTTTAATAAGGCTATCTATGTTTTAAACACGTTTAACATGTTTTCAATTGTTAATGTTTAAAACACTGTTTCAGTGAAAAACACGTTTTGTAAAAAAAAACTGTTTGTTTTAATTAAAATTAAAAAAACGTTTTTTAACAACCCTGGTCAAAACATGTATCAAAAATTAGCTTGGTTGTATAAAGTATTATTTTTATATTTAAATTTCTGCAAACTGAAAGCGTAAGCTAATTTTTCGCATTCAAACTAGTTTTGAATTCGAAATACACTTATTGTTTGCTTTGTTATATTTGTCCGAATTGTTCACTGCAAAAATATATACAGAGAGTTTTTCTTTTAAGTATATATATCTCGATGATTACAGCCTTTTGTAAATTTTCAGGAATTCGTTGTTTTTATAAAAACATTCAATTTGAAGCTTCTAAAGAGTGTTTCCACCCGTTGATGCTTTAAACGGGTTTTCCACTCCCAGGTTAAGCATGAAGTAAAATTTCGAGTTTAGAAAAGCCTAAAAATTTGGTTTGGCTTTTCTAAACTCGAAATATTTACTTCAAGGAGTGGAAAACACTTATCAGAAAACTATTATAACCTTCAATGATAACCGCAAGTTATTAAAAAAATTGGAAACAAACAGAAACTGTAGTTATTTGCATAATCTTTATTAGTTTTAGTTTTTTCTAGATTTATAAGATTTTTGTCAAATTTTATAACATTTTTGACAGTCAATTTAAATTTAAGTATTCGAGTATTTCTTGAAAAACGCATTCAAATATTTGAATATTTGATTTATTCGAATAACCGTTCAAAAACATTTTCAAAAATTTGAATATTTAAAACATTCAAATATTTAAATATTCATTAATTAAAATATTTGGATGTTCGAATATTCAAATTATTCTCATATTTGAATATTCGAACATCCAAATATTTTAATAAATTAGCATTTAAATATTTTAATAAACCAAATATTCAAATATTTGAAAATGTTTGTAAACGATTATTCGAATAAATCAAATATTCAAATATTTAAATATATATTTGGTGATTGAAATATTTCTATTTGAATAAATTAATATTTAAATATTTTAATAGACCAAATATTCAAATATTTTAAAATGTTTGTAAACGATTATTCAAATAAATCAAATATTCAAATATTTAAATATATATTTGGTGATTGAAATATTTATATCTGAATATTCTGATTCATATTCAGAATATACAGATATAAATATTTCAATCACCAAATATATATTTAAATATTTGAATATTTGATTTATTTGAATAATCGTTTACAAACATTTTAAAATATTTGAATATTTGGTATTTGAATTATTCGTATTTGAATCCCAACCTTAAATTATACACATGTTTTGTTTTCAACTATTTTATCTTCTTGTTTTTTATTTCCTACAATCTTCATTTTTTTATAATTTAGTTATAGATTCATCATTTATTTTCATCATTTAGTTATAGATTTATTTATTATTTTTGTGTTTTGTTTGACTTAGGCAGGAGCCTTTCAGTCACGGTCTGTTTGTTATTTTATAGCAGATTTAATTAACAAATCGATAATTTATCCATTTGCACAATCATCACTGAATATTTATCATCACGTAAATTATTATAACATTTTAAATCAATATTTTATATTTTCACGATGTGTTTTTTTTTAAATTTCAAACTAGCACATAACGAGTTTCAACACAAACTGAAATTATTTTCACACCTCACCGGGAGATAATTCGATTTCGCTCATTGTTTCTATTTATGAGGAACTCGGATTATTTTTTGTTGATTTCATCACGATCTATTTGTAGCGGTCACGCATGTTTGCTACACTTCCGCTGTCCAGATGAAAAGGTATATTGAATTATCACCTGTTTCAATGACTAAGATGAGTTTAATGATGGTTCTAATTGACTTTAACTGAATTGTAATCAAAAATAAACGAACATAATATAAAAACATAGATAAAATTATTGACAACATTAGTGTTTCTTTTTTCTTAAAAAAAAACATGCTTTTAATTAAAACGTCAGAATGTTTTGTTGATTCTATAAGAATAGAAAAACAAAGGTTTTATTAATTATTATCTATTGATTATTGCCAATTAATGTAGGAGTTTAAATCTGCCTGCACTGTTATTTATTTTCCCGGCGCAGCCACCATTATACACGCATATGTTCCTATAATTTTATGCATTTCAAACTGCTATTCGCTAAAATGTATCTTATACGGGGTGTTCCACTTTGAGTATGGGTAACTTTCTTATTATTAATGATAGAGATTCGGTTGAATAGGAAAAGTTCTGCAGTTTTATGTGCTTATAGATCCTCCTACAACTAAATTAAAAATTTAAAAACTTTGAAGCTATTGAGAAAAAACTGAAAATCGCGATTTCTTAGTTATCTACCTTATTTGCAAGTATTTTGGAAATCTGTAAAAACTTTGTGAAAGTAAATGTTGTGGCGCATCAGATAGTGATCGATTTTAATGTATCTTGTGATTCGTTTTTGTTTTGTTAATACTAACTTTTGTTTTTCAAATGGGAACATATGGTGATTTGCATATCACTGATCTGCATTTTTCGCCCTGATTTCAATAATGTATAACTCGTGTACATTTATTGATTTTAATTTTTCAATTGTTTTAAAACGGAAGTAAATCACGCATATCTTTCTTATTTGTGATTTTTCTGGAAACTGTAAAAATATTGTTAAAGTAAATTACGTGCATCAGATAACGATTTATTTTATTTTTGTTTTATTAATAACAATGTTTGTTTTTCTAAGTGCATCATATGAGGATATGCATATCATGAAACTGAAACTGAAACTTTTTACGCTGATTTTAACGGTATACTACACATGCACATTTTCACATATGTAATTGTTAAGTTATGTAACCATCGAAACGAACACTTTATCTAATTAAAAAGTGCTTGTTGACAAAACAAATAACAACCTATCAATAGTAGTATATTTTAAAATGAGGGTTCATATGTATCATAGCAACTAAAGAAACAATTGAATTGTTTGAAAACAATTGAAAATTTAAAATCACAAAATGTACACGTGTTACATATTATTGAAATCAAGGCAAAAACAAGTAGTATAGTTTGAACAATATTTTAGTGTTTTGTACGCCTGGCCCATAAAGTAATATTTTGAGTTGAGAAAAGCCTGCCACCCCGTGATTAAGCATGAAATTAAATTTTCAGGCTTTTCTCAACTCAAAATATTACTTTATGGGCCAGGCGTACAAAACACTAAAATATTGTTCAAACTATACTACTTGTTTTTGCCTTGATTTCAATAATATGTAACACGTGTACATTTTGTGATTTTAAATTTTCAATTGTTTTCAAACAATTCAATTGTTTCTTACAGTTGTAAAAAGCTTCAAATAGAATGCTTTTATAAAAATAGTGAATGCCTACACGTTTATTGAATACTAAACATATTGTTTTACATGCACTCAATGTGTTAACAACCTTTTTGTTACGCCACTAACCTTCCCTAATAATAAGGATCCTTACAAAACAAAAACAAATCTTGATTAAGTAAATGTTAATTGTTATCAAAAACACTTGCGTCAAACAGTTCAAGCGCCTTACCCAATTTGATAACGAGTAATTGTTTGTTTCCTTTTTACAAGCCATAACTGTAAATAAAGCACTATCAAACTAACAATAAATAAAACTCACTCGGTATCTCGATCCACCATCACAATAATTTTCTAATCGTCACTTTGTTTTTACTACAACACACTTTATACAAATTTCAAGCAATAACTAATTGTAATAAACGAATGTTTAGTATCTTATTTTTCACAAGTTCACATGAATACACTCTGCTTGCCGATTTGTGGTTGTTTGCTCTCCTGTCAGATAACAGTCTCACGTTCTGGACAGAATGGGGCCTCCGTATCTTCGTCCCCGTTTGTGCTGCGTCTTCGCAAACAACCAATCAATTATTTTCCGTTAATCGCGATTTAATGACATTTAACAATAAGGGTCATTAACAGATCAATTACAATTTATGCATGTATACAAGGGTTTGTTTTGCTGAGGTTATTGAATCCAAAAGAAGAATTACACAAATAATTTACCTAGGGTTATAAAATGTTTGAGAACAACAAAAATATTTTATATTATTGGGGAATGCATTCTTACCGGTGTTTTCAATTTACCAAATTAAGAATTTTCTTTGTAAATGATGTGAGAATTGACATATTTTTTTATTCTAACTAGAAAAATATGTTTTTAAATATACCGGGTGTTCAATAAAAACGCCCAACGCCACAACTCTGTTGGTTATTGGCCGGTTTGAATGAACTAAAAAATTAAGTATTTAATTGATGAGGCGGATACATGATGAAACTCCATAATACTGTTTGAAATAAAACAACGCAGTTGGGAGGGTTTCACTTTTTATTGTTGAACACTGCAACATGTTTCATCTGCCTGATGAAGCCACTGTGTGGTGAAACATGTTGCAGTGTTCAACAATAAAAAGTGAAACCCTCCCAACTGCGTTGTTTTATTTCAAATAAAAAATTAAGTCAATGACCGTTTCAATAGTATAAACTGGCAGTCATTATATATTTTTAAAAAATTAACTTCATTGAAAAATAATAGTGAACTTTAAATTTTTAAATAGCTGCATATATATTTCTTATTTTAGACATTGTTTTTCTGAATCCAATTACGCCCAATATATTGATTTTAATTTAATATTTATGACAGAAAAAAAATATTATAAATCTTGTTCACATAATTTTTTTGGCAATAAATGAAGTGTGCATTGAAAAAAAATGACCTTTTGTATACGCTGTAAATTTTTAAGCATTGGTCGATTTTAAAAAACAGTTAAATTTGAAGTGTGAACGAGTGTTTCCACTCCCAGATTAAGCATGAAGTAAAATTTCGAGTTTAGAAAAGCCTTAAAATTTGGTTTGGTCGCGTAGCGCGCAGCGCTACGCGACCAAACCAAATTTTCAGGCTTTTCTAAACTCGAAATTTTACTTCATGCGCCACGCGTATTAAACACTAAAATATTGTGAAGTTAAAAATACACTTTAATAATGAGTAATAATCGAAATATTTAAATAACAAACATTTTACTTTACACCAGAGCTGGGCAGGATTCGAATCATTCAGGATTCGATTCCCGTATTCGAATCCTTTTAGAGGATTCAAAAGAGGTATTCGAATACTTTAGTGAAAACGGATTCGTAATCCGGATTCGTTACATTTTTTTAAAAGGATTCGAATCCAGACGTAGATGATTCGAATCCTTATAAAAGGATTCAAATTCTTATAAAAGGATTCGAATCCTTATAAAAGGAATCGAATCCTTATAAAAGGATTCGAATCCTCATACACGGATTCAAATCCTCCTAAATAATTCGAATCATCGCTATTAAGGCTGGGATTCGAATTCGATTAATTTAAATAGTTAAATATTCTAATATGAATATTTAAATCACTAAATTATTCATATTTGAATTTTTAAATTTTCGAATAATTGAAAAATTTGTGAATGCATATTTGGTTATACTTAACCATGAAAAATATCCAACGTTAATAGTATATTTTTAACTTCACTTGAAATCAGTGTTTCATACGCGTGGCGCATGACGTAAAATTTCGAGTTTAGAAAAGCCCCGTGAAAATTTGTCTCGGGTCGCTGCGCGACCCTCGACAAATTTTCTACGCGGGGCTTTTCTAAACTCGAAATTTTACTTCATGCTTAGTCTGGGAGTGGACAACACTGGTTCTTAGAAGTTTCAAATTGAAGGATCACTCTAGATTACTAAGTTTATTACCATTTTACAAAGGCTACAGCTCAAAGGACCAACCGTGGTCTTCGGAGACCGAAGAACTACAGGGAATCGAAGTTTTTTTACAAGAAAACAACGAATATCTGAAGGTTTACAGCATGGATAGGAAAGAAAACATCTGATTTTGAAAAAATATCGAAGTTGGGTTGGTTATCAGTGCATTTTTAACTTCACTTTAAATCAGTGTTTTATACGCGTGGCACATGAAGTAAAATTTCGAGTTTAGAAAAGCCCCGCGAAAATTTGTCTCGGGTCGCTGCGCGACCCTCGACAAATTTTCTACGCGGGGCTTTTCTAAACTCAAAATTTTACTTCATGCTTAGTCTGGAAGTGGACAACACTCGTTTGAATTTTAAATTTAACTCTTTTAAAAAATCGACGTACGTAATATAATAAATCATTCATTGAAATCATAGAAAAAGATGCAACATTTTACCTAAAATTAACTTTTTGAGTTAACTTTATAATTTGCTCGGCTCTTAATGGGTGAATATTCTATTCCTAAAAAAAAAACCGTTTTTATTCAATATTAAAGTTGCATTTAATACAATAACAAACTGTGAATAAATCGACATAAATCTAGAAATATCGAAAAACTCGACATTTAGAAAATCTTGACGGTCCACTCCCAGACTAAGCATGAAGTAAAATTTCTAGTTTAGAAAAGCCCCGCGTAGAAAATTTGTCGAGGGTCGCGCAGCGACCCGAGACAAATTTTCACGGGGCTTTTCTAAACCTGAAATTTTACTTCATGCGCCACGCGTATAAAACACTGATTTAAAGTGAAGTTAAAAACGCGCTGAAACCAGCCCAACTTCCATATTTTTTTCAAAATTGGATGTTTTGTTTCCTATCCATGCTGTAAACGTTCAGATATTCGTTGTTTTCTTGTAAATAAACTTCGATTCCCTGTAGTTCTTCGGTCTCCGAAGACCATGGTTGGTCCTTTGAGCTGTAGCCTTTGTAAAATGGTAATAAACTTAGTAATCTAGAGTGATCCTTCAATTTGAAACTTCTAAGAACCAGTGTTGTCCACTCCCAGACTAAGCATGAAGTAAAATTTCGAGTTTAGAAAAGCCCCGCGTAGAAAATTTGTCGAGGGTCGCGCAGCGACCCGAGACAAATTTTCACGGGGCTTTTCTAAACTCGAAATTTTACTTCATGCGCCACGCGTATAAAACACAGATTTAAAATGAAGTTCAATAACACATATATCATCATTAAATAAAATCATTATATAATCAGATATTTAGTCGGTAAATGAACATTTTGGTTAATAGAAACTGATGGAATAAAATATTACTGGTTACAAATAATAGATTCAAATTTATTTTTAAAGGATTTGTATCCGTGATTCAAAAATGAGGATTCGAATCTTTGATTCGAATCATATTTTTCACTTACGAATCCTTTATTCGAGTATTCGTAATTCGAATCATATTAGGTGATTCGGATTCGTGATTCGAATCCTGTTTTTGAGGATTTATCCCAGCTCTGCTTTACACATTGTCAAGTCAGGTCAAATAAAATAATGTATTACATTAACTTATTTATTTAGTAATTAAAAAATAACTAAATTATGTTGCGTTATTGCATCAATGGTGCTTATTGGGTTAAATTAATACTAGCACTACTTGTTTATTCTATTCTAAAGGGTGTACAAAAAGTAAAGTACATTTTAAGTTTGGCGCCATTTTTTTTTGCGGTAAAACTAGCGTACAGATATTTTTACACTGTCGTTAGTAAACATTGAAGTTAAGTTATGGAAAAATACACCATCGAACAACGGCTAGAAATTGTAAAAATTCACTTCAAATATGGTGAGAATTTTAGTGAAAGAAATATGGTTTTAATAAGACGGTGTAACATGTCATACTGTTAATGAAACCATGCAGTTATTGCAAGAAACATTTAATGGTCGTGTTATCTCTAAGCGAGGTAATGTGAATTGGCCACCAAGGTCATGTGACTTAACACCGTTAGATTTCTTTCTGTAGGGTAATCTTAAGGATAGAGTATACAGCAATAAACCACAAACAACCGAGGACCTTAAAGATAAAATTCGACACAACATTGCGAATATTTCCCAGCAATTATGTGAAAATGTTATGAACATTTCATTAAAAGAGTGAATATGTGCTCCATCAGCAAAAGCGGTTATTTGTCAGATGTTTTTTTTATCACATATAACCTCCAGAAAGTAGAGATACTTTCTAAATTAATAAAAATATTATCAGTTATCAAATATAAAATGTGTTTTATTTAAAATGTCAGTTACTTTTAGGACACCCTTTATATTAAGTTGTAACGTAGGTACTTATTTGTTGGGTCATTATTATTTATGTTTAACATAACCTCACAATAAATGACATTTGACACTTTTTTACAAGGCACACTAATTATAATTTTTGAAAACTATAATTTTAAAGAGAATTTATTAAAATTTTTTGTCGACGAAAATATTGAACAAAAAACAAGAAATTTGGCATTATTGGATTCAGAAAAAATATTTTTAATGTAATAAAATTAAGAAAAAATTGGCAGCCATTTAAAAGTGTTGAGTTCGCTATTATTTGGCGATGAAGTTATTATTGAAAAAATCAATATTCATGTCATTTTTTTAATATTTAAACGGCCATTGACTTTGGCTTTTAGTTCAATAAAATCGGTCGGGCGTTGGGCGTTTTTTTTATCGAACACCCGGTATGTGAAACGAACCACGATGGTTAATTTTTTATTTAATTGTTTGAACATGTTTCATTCGGCCTTTAACTGTTGTTTTCTTTTTGTTGCATGAAAATGGTAGTTATTTTAAAAAAGTTGTGAAGGATTCTTTCCACGATCAAATTTTATGAATGTCAAAACGCGAGTAAAATAATTCTCAATATCTTAAAATTTAAACAAGATAAATTCAAATTCAAAACTATTTGAATTCGAGAAAATAAGCTTACGCTTCTTATAGTTTGCACACTTTAAACATAATATATAAAATTACGAAAAAACTATTCGTGATATTTGCACGGGAAGTAGTTGTTTCAATGGTTATTTATCGTCTTAAATTGTCTTATTAATTAAGACACTGTTTGCATTTTCACGAATAGTTTTTTCGTAATTTTATATATTATCTTAAAATTTAATTACAATCAATTTTAACCTTAATTTATATTCTATACCTCAATTTTTTTAAATTAAAATCAGGTAAATTATATAGTATTTTTCTGTATTTACTAAGTTATCTGAAGTATTTACTTTAAAAGTACATAATTTAAATGTTTGTAAATACATTTAAAATAATAATACTGTTAATTAATATTACATTAGAGTGCGTAGAAAATGTGTCCAAAATTTCTTAGTAATTACAAGTTGGGTGTTTATTAAGAACTGCATAATTGCACGAGCCATTTTAGTAAATATCACAGAATCAACGTTAATAGTCACTCCATTTCGAACCATTTAACTTCAATTGTTTTTTGTTTACAGCCATTTGCTGATTCTAGAATGAATGAAATGTGTAATCGTTGAGTTATTTATACAGGCGTTACATCTCTTTAAATAATTTAATTTAATATTGTTATTGAACCATATTATTTGTTAATTAGTTGTTAGAATTTTATAGTCATTTAATATTTATAAAATGTTTATGTATATATAGAATTTTAGTAGTAAGCAAATAGATTAACAATTTTACACCCTCCCCTCAAAATAAACACATTTAAGTAAGGTCTGGGCCCCTATTCACAGCACCGATGCAATTTGTCATCGGTGAGAATCGCACTTAAATGACGCAATTTTGTAAAGAATTTACCAAACCGTATGGAGCAAAATTACTTCTCACCGATGACAAATTGCATCGGTACTGTGAATACGGGCCCAGATCTGCATTAGCTCGGGAAGTAGTTGTTTCAATGAATATTTGTAAAAGTCTTAATGAGGCAAAATTATTGCAGAAACGCGTTAAATTCGACTCAATTAAAAGGTGTTTCTTAAGTAAATTAAACTGCCAAATATAAAAGATGTTCCTCAAGGCACACATCTAGCACTTCCCTTTACTTACTTTCATCCGTTCGCCCAAGAATTCATCATGACTCATTATTTTCAGTTCTAAAAAATAATATTTACATTATTCAGCATTGTAAACAAGAGGTATGCTTCTGTTTTCATGTTGTAGTCCATTTATCATTTGATATGATTAATCCGTACAAGGGGTCGTCGGGATTTATCAGAATGACCTTATTATAGACGGTGCACGGTCCCCAAAAAAAAATCCGGTCTATATATAGAGCGCAATTTTCCATTCACAATTGTTGAACAATTTACTGGATAACTTATTCAGTTATTTATAGAATACATTAGAGGTCCTTTTTCCTATTGGCACTACGTGACCGGAATACTACACAATCTACAATTTAACCGTGCGTCTCTCCTTCGCAGCGTCCTGGCACTCAAATCGCAATAAATTTCAATGCATTATAACGTACTGGATTATGTAATAATTTCTCCGAAATGTTTTTTTCTGACACAATCGGAAGATTTGAAAATATTTTGATGAAAAACCGCATCCGAGTGTTGTTTTGCTAATGAAACAATTGTTAATTCTCTTTAGTAAAATGATTGTCAACATTTATTTAAGGTACGATTTACGAGAGGTGCCCCATGGTTTCCTTGATTTGTAGTGTTTTCTGCACCAATACATATATATATATATATATATATATATATATATAAATAATCAGTATTCCCTTTTACCATATGGTGTCGGGTTGCACCAATACATGTAATACGAAAATAGTTTGATGTCATCAGATTATGTGTGTGAAAAGAGACAGAAAAGTTTATAATATGTCTGCTATGGTTTTTAGATGGAACATGCGAAAACGTATGTTCCGGTATACAGCTTTAACATTTTAAGGTTAAACGTCACATTTTGAAAATATCTGCGTAAAACTAAATCTACAAAAACCCAGCCACAAATCATTTTAATTAATGTACACAATCGTTTTATATGTGAGTTTAAGTGGTATAAATACAATTTACACATCTACTAAATAATTCAGGTATTTACAGAAATCAATAATGCATGTATGTTGATTTTGTGTAAGATTTGGCAAATAGTCATCGGATTAATGTATTAATACAGGAACTGCTTCTTATAAGTATACATAGAGGGAATTTTCTATTGGGTATACTTATGCATACGCTTTTTTTAAGAGTTCAATTTGAAGCTTAAAACGAATGTTTTCCACTCCCTAACTAAGCATGAAACCAAATTTTCAGGCTTTTCTAAACTCGAAATTTTACTTCATGCGCCACGCGTATTTAGCACTGAAAGCACTGAAATATTGTGAACGAGTAAACTTCGATAGAAATCAGTGTCATATGTGCGTGGCGCATGAAGTAAAATTTTGAGTTTAGAAAAGCCTGAAAATTTGCTTTGGTCGCTCCGCGCTACGCGATCAAGCCAAATTTTCAGGCTTCTCTAAACTCGAAATTTTACTTCTTTCTTACCCTGGGAGTGGAAAACATTCGTTTAAACTTCAAATTGACCTCTTTTAAGAAAACAACGAATATATAAAAATCTACAACACATAATTGGGACATGTATACTCAAAGAAAAGAATTCTTGCAGACAAATATAAACATATTGTAGAGAACAAAAGAGAAGGAGTCTTTGAATAAGATAATAATTTTACCTTTGTAACAATTTTTAGATTCGAATCCGTGTCCTAAGTCCTGGCAAACGGCGACTAAGGACTTGAGCATGACTTAGGCGATTTTTTGACGTAAATCAGTTGGTGCAACACTTTACGAAGCTGTTATGACTTAAGACAGGGTTTGAGACACGACTAGGACTTAAGTAACGCTGAAGAAACCGGCTATAATATACTCGCGACTTAAACAGTATGACATTGTCATGTAACGTCAAAATTTGACACAACTAGGAAAAATGGTTGCAGATACAACTATCGACATACTCTCTAAAAAAAAAAGGAATCACACATTCCACATCAATGAGTCATAAGACATCCAGCACCGCAGTAAGGGGGGAGCGAAGGGGGCGACGGCCCCAGGGGCACCTATCGGAAGGGCGCTGACGGCGCCTAAATATTTATTAAAAATATATTACCTATAAAATACAGACAGAGAGCTTTTAGAGTTGATTTAATAATTGAAGCGTGCCACATGCAAAAAGTCGTAAGTGCCAATTTTTAAGTCATGCGTTTTATATACGGAATATGTTCTAAATGTCATGCTTTACTTGTATAATAAAGGCTGAGGCGATAATGCTACTGCAGGTACATACGAGTCATAAGTGCCATAGTACTTTTATTCACGTTTTATGCTTTTATTATAAAACATGTCATATGATACTTACGAACTTTTGCATATGGCACATGATTTATTTATAAATTTATAAACAAGATTACTTTAAAATATAACGATCTTTATACTAAACCTTAACCACACCAGCAATTCTTTGTTATCTACAAATTGTCCAACATCTTAAAAGGTGTAAGTGTGTTCTTAATTATCTACAAATTGTCTAATACTTGCATAGATTTGAGGCTTTGATGCTAACGCTGGGCCTTTGTTGTGCGCCATAAATTGCAAAAGTAAAAATTGAAAACTTCACACTGAAATAGTGTTTCGTACGTGTGGCGCATGAAATGAAATTTCAAGTTTAGAAAAGATTGAGTTTGGACGCTACGGGTTTAAATCCAAATGCTCAGGCTTTACTAAACTCAAAATTTTACTTCATGCTTAATCTGGGAGTTGAGAACACTCGTTTAAAAATACTTAAAACGCTTGCATTTCAGGTTATTTGGCCAGGCTAACGCTGTGGTCCCTAGTTAGGCGCAATAATTAGCAAGCATCTACATTTAAAACTTCCCACTGAATCAGCGTTTCGTACGCGTGGCGCATGAAGTAAAATTTCGAGTTTAGAAAAGACTGAGTTTGGATTTGACGCTACGCGTCCAAATCCAAACGCTCAGGCTTTTCTAAAAAAAATTCGAAATTTTACATCTTGCTTTGTTTGGGAGTGGAAAACACTCTTTAAAATAAACGCTTATATTTTTTTTTATTTAAACTTATTGATTAATGACTAAATACGCTTTAATTTGATTTGTAAATTTTTTTTATATACTTACTAAGAACTGTAAATTACCCGTAATTCAATAAATTAGTGAATTCAAACCGGTTTACCGATAATTCACCGGGAAATCATGATATCGTTGCTTCAGGGGTAAAATTCATTAAATACGTTACGTGAATAATAGAATTTAAAGATTTACCTTTACGAAGTGTATTCCACTCCCAGACTAAGCTTTTCTAAACTCGAAATTTTACTTCATGCGCCACGCGTACAAAACGCTGATTCATTTTCAACTTTTACTCTCGCAATTTATGGCGCCCAACAAGGGTAAGCGTTTAATTTGGACGCTCGCGATTTATGGCGCTCAACTAGGGGCGCCTATTGGATATTTGGCCCCAGGCGCCGTTTTTCCTTACTGCGGCGCTGAAGACATCTCTTTCGAATTCCACTATAGTACATAATTTCCTCCAAATTTCGGAGTTGAGAAAAATGCTAATCGTATATTTTTTTATGATTGCTTGTCCTAAAGATTTTATTGAACAAAATTATATACTAATGGCATATCATCTATGTCAATTCAAGTTTAAAATACCAGCACTATGTCGTTTTCTTCATAATCTTACCAACTTTTTAACTTTAAATTACCGGCAGTGGCGTATCTACCGGGGTTCCGTGGCACCCGAGCCCGATGGCTTTAGGGGCACGTGGGGCCCAAATGCGCAAGAAGCATAAAATCAAATAGAAAGTTAATATTTATAACGGAAAAAGTATGTTCATGCAAAAATTTGAAGTATACGCTATTATACATATAAATAAAAAGTGTAATACAAATTGTGTACATTGTTATACGTAATACACAATAAAAAGAAGGTAATAATAGTTTCCAGGTAGCAAAGTGACTAGATAACGTAATTATGACGTCGAAAATGGATCGCAAAAAGCCATTGATAAAAAAATACGTTCTTGGTACGTCTTCTACGTCATATTTTTAACTGGATATTTTATGACCATTTTAATCAAATTATTGTAATAAAAGCTGATGTGTTGTTAAACTTCACACAAAATTAGTATTTTAAAGCGCCTGGTGCGTGGAGTAAATATTTCGACTATAGAAAACTTTGAAAATTTGAATTAGTCGCTTCGCGACGAATCCAAATTTTCAAGGTTTTCAAAAGTCGAAATATTTACTTCATGCTTAATCAGGAAGTCGAAAACACTCGTTAGAAAAACTGAATACTTCTATTAAAAAAACACTGAATCATCGTTTATTTACTGAAAATATCACAATTTTTGTAAACATTAAAATAAAGTCTAACTGAACGGTTCGTTTTTGTCTTCTTCTTCATTATAATGTATTTAAATAGAAACAATTTTTATTTGTTTCAAAAAGAGTCGACTAGGGATTAAATAACCTTAAAATTGAATTAACATTGATTGTCTTCAGTAGAGAAATTGTGTTTGGGGTCGATGGTAGAGTTAGTATTTTCTTTTTTTAACCCGTTTCAGGTTAATGAAATTTTAGTCAAATAATTTTTTGCACAGGATAAAATTAGATGAAATATTTTGTGTATCAAGAAAAACATCCACGTTTTTTACAGATAAACAAAATGTTTATTAAATGTCTATGCACAAATGTTAAAATCATCTGTCCTTCAATTTACGTGATGCATGACTACCTATCTACCATTGGACGGACTGTCTGTATAATTGTCGGTGCTATTACTCTTATTTTTGTAAAGGTTGTCAGGTTTATTCATAAACAGCAAATTAACTATTCTCAGAAGTAAAATCCCTTATCAATAAATCATCCAGGCTCAAGTCAACCCTCAAACGTTCGCAAATAAATACCCCCCGATCCAACAGAGAGATACAACACAAAACGCAGATATTTAAGAGATTCCACAACTATTTACACAATACTGGTACCTCTATGTGCACGCCCGGAATAGTTATTCGAATTTAAAGTTATTTGAATTTAAATATTTCCTGCGAAAACCAAAACCAACGGCGTAACTAAGCCAATCACATTTTTTTCTACTTCTATTCTGAAATGTCTTATTTATATACAAGGTGTCCCAGAACACCCGTATCAGCTTTGTTGAGAAAACGGCTAGTCCTAGATCTGACAAAAAGAATTATTACAAAAGCCGTATTAAAAAATCAAATGGTGGTATTTTTTTTTTCTCAAAACGATTGGTATTCCTGAAAGTTTGCCTAAAAATGTCAATAACTCCAGATTTTCCAATGGCACGATAGGTCAAAAGTGGTGTCATTGAAAAGGTCTTTAAAATATAAGCAACTTTTGTAGAGAACATAATTTTGTTACTGGCATCGATTTTGAGTAATGATTTTGATTTTCTCTCATATGCAAATTACATAAATTTCCATTGCAATTAGAAACTCTATTTGGGTCAAATTTTAGAAGAAAAAAATACGAAATATGAAAAGCGGAGTCGGAATTATACGAAATTTCCAACTCTACGGCTCCGATTTCCACATCACAAAAATTCTTGAATTCCGATTAAGAGTTCACAGCGCTAGTTCAAACTGTTGAACTGTTCTAGTTCTAATACCAGTCGCATTAAGTATCTACTTTTAAAATAAGGAAGTCATGAGATATTGATATTTGATAACATCAATCCAAAATTACTCAAAACAAACGCCAGTTACAAACATATTTTCCCTGTATAAGTTGCTAATTTTTCAAAGACCGTTTAATTGATACCACTTTTGACCTACCATGCCATTTGAAAATCTTGAGTTATTGACATTTTTAAGCAAACTCTCAGGGATGCCAACCTTTTTGCAAAGAAAACAGTATCACCATTCGATTCTTTAATACGGCTTTTGTAATCAATTTTTTGTCCCAACTCTCTAGGACTAGCCGTTTTCTCAAATAATGCCTTATACGGGTGCTCTGGGACACCCTGTCTAGGTCGATCACTGATTAGTTAATGTAATGTATTATATGCGATTATTTATCATGTGGTCGTTGCTATAGAAACCACTGTAGTTCTAGTTACAATAGGTGTATTGGAACTCTAGAACTGTAATGGTTTACATGGCAACGACCACATAACAAAACAAATCTTAGCTGAGTGTGACCTGGAATACGTGAATCTGACAAAACGTCAGAAATTCCGAATTTTATACGCTCGGCTTGCGTTACAGAGACCGAATGGGGCCCCCGCATGGGTCAAATCCGAAGTAAATCAGCCCCCGACACGTAAAATCCACTCGCGACGCTAAAAATTGCCGAAGAAAAAGTTAAGTGTTAGTTGGAAATTGACATATATCAAAGCATTCTATGCTCACATTGCGTTACAAAGACTGAATGGGTCCCCCAAAAATAATTAAGTATAAATAGAAATCAACACTTTTCCTCTTTAGAGTCAGGTGCCGTTGTGCGTCGTAGAAAAAGTATAGTGTACACTCAGCATGGACTGAACATTTTCCACTTCTATGGACTGCTGCACAGTAAGTTTCATACTTATGGGAAATGGTATTATTCCATGGTCATTGTACAATATACTATTACTAAATTAACAGTTCCGATCATCAACAAAATGTTGAAATTACGATAATATCGTGTTTGTTCAAGACCCAAATTTATTATTTAAAATAAATTGCGTAAAATTATATTTCATATATCATATCATCAGTTTGTTGAATTTACAGCGGTGTTAAAATATTCATCATGCATCATAAAATTGTCAAAATGTTCATTTCACCCTTTCAGTTCTGATCAACAACAACATTTTGAAATTACGATAATATCGTGTTTGTTTATTACCCAAACTCATTATTTAAAATAAATTGCTTAAATACTAAAATTGTATTTGATAACTTTCGGCCATATTTTCGAGGTATCATCAATTTGTTGAATTTACCCCGGTGTTGTCAAAATATTGTTAATGAATCATAAAATTGTCAAAATGTTTATTTCACCCTTTCAATTGGAAAATACTGTTTATTGTATTAAATGCATTTAACAATTATGAAATTTAAGTATAAATGAAATTGCCAATTCTTGGTTGCAGAATACTTCAAACATTAAAAGTGCGATTCTTTTCGCAATCTACAACAAGTTAGTCTTACAAAGACCATATCAAACACTCATTGAAACAACTACTTCCCGGGCTAATACCCCGACGGACATTGAATTATACAACAAGTGTTTGCTGTTACATACAGTAACCTACTGCAAATGTAACAATTTGGGTCAAATTATTCAGGCCATCTATAGACGCGTTTCGAGATTTATCTCTCATCAGTATAGCTTTGCCATTCCCTCTAAACAATTTGACACCTTAGACTGGCGGTCACGTTACCGTTCAAACATAAGTATAAATGAAATTGCCAATTCTTGGTTGCAGAATGTCCGTCGGGGTATTAGCCTGGGAAGTAGTTGTTTCAATGAGTGTTTGATATGGTCTTTGTAAGACTAACTTGTTGTAGATTGCGAAAAGAATCGCACTTTTAATGTTTAAATTATGAAATTATATGTATTTAAAAACATGTATGCATTTTAGTACACTTTCAACTTCTGTAATATTATTTTTAATATACTTACTTTTTTTTGTTAATACAGAGGTACAGTTGCGAGAGAAAAAAAAAATAGTATAGCAGGGAGTTCAAGTCACTTCTTGGCCAACAAGACGATGCACTTCATTAATACGATGCACTTCATTAATAATGTCTCTAATACTAATATCGTCTCTAAACGGGTCGTTATTATCGCTTTTTGCGTTTCAGTCAGTTGAGGCATGTCTGCGTTAATTACATTTCGTTTGACATTTCCGCAGATTTGTCAATTTGATTGACAATTTGAAAAATCAAAGTGAGTCCGATTTACATAGCCAAATACTTTGCTGTACTAGTTTTCTTCTCTCGCAACTCAACTTTTAAATTTTTTTTCTTATAACTGTCATAACTGTTATCATTTGACATTTGCACTCAATAAGTTTATAAGTTTTTCTGTAAGTGAAACTAAGAATCGTTAAACATTTTATCTAAGGAGTCGTTCTGAGTATATTTTTAAATTTTTTTCATGAGACATGAAAACCTTCAGAATATTACATTTTGTCCTCATAGTATGGATTATTACAAACATTTAACCCTTTAACATATTTTGAATTGTGGAGGCTTCTACTTCGTTATACATGTTAATTTAACACAATAAAACACTTTTAACTTTGTTTGTATAACACAATAATTTTTTTTTATGTGACTGCAGTTTCGGCAAATTCAGCTTGCCATTATCAAACATGCTGAATTTGCCGAAACTGCAGTCACATAAAAAATAAATTGTGTTATACAAACAAAGTTAAAAGTGTTTTATTGTGTTTAATTTAACCCTTTGTTAATTACGTTATACAGAGAGTTTTTCTTCTAAGTATACATATCCTAATTATATGCTGTAAATCTTCAGATATTCGTTGTTTTTTTTAAGGAGATCAATGCGACGATTTAAACGAGTGTTTTCCACTCCCAGATTAAGCATGAAGTAAAATTTCGAGTTTAGAAAAGCCCCGTGAAAATTTGTCGAGGGTCGCGCAGCGACCCGAGACAAATTTTCTGGGCTTTTCTAAACTCGAAATTTTACTTCATGCGCCACGCGTATGAAACACTGATTTCGAGTGAAGTTCAAAATCTACTTCTAAGTCAGAATTAAAAATAAATTGCTAAAGCAAGATTATAAATATACTGCTAAACAATAATATTTTGAAATCTTTGATTTGGTTAGCATTCACTTTGTGGTTCATCTTTATATGAAATAATAATAAAACACCTAACTTTGTTTTATCACTTCATTTAATAGTTTAAATAAAAGTGGACAAAAAAATTTGACTAATAAAAGCACTAATAACCTTTCTTCACACGTGTGAAGAAAGGTTATTAGTGCTTTTATTCGTCAAATTAATTTGATCTTCACGTAACTTAATCAATCAACTGGTAAAAGAAAGTCAAGTGTTTCTAAGAATATTTTGAACATCACTTGAAATCAGTGTTTCATACGCGTGGCGCATGAAGTAAAATTTCGAGTTTAGAAAAGCCCAGAAAATTTGTCTCGGGTCGCTGCGCGACCCTCGCCAAATTTTCACGGGGCTTTTCTAAACTCGAAATTTTACTTCATGCTTAGTCTGGGAGTGGAAAACAGTCATTAAAAGCTTCGAATTAAACTCTTAAAAACCAACCAATATGTATACTAAAAAGTAAAATTCCCTGTATAACGTATTTTTAGCAAAACGTAAATTTCCTTAGAATTTCACATTTTGTGCTCGAAATATGAGTCGGTTATTTTAAAAGTGGCGTAACTCCATTGTTAAATTTTTCATTATTGACTGTAAAAACCTTTATAATTTAAGCTTTCAGTCATCAACGACAATTTGTGGTTAAGTATATTCACGGACCGGGGTTCAAATACCGGCCTAACAAGTTGTCTGCATTTATATAGGTTAGGATAAAAATGCCAAACACTCCGTCTTCTCGGATATGACGTTAAATGCATGTAGGACCCGTGTACTGCCTGGATGTTGCGTGCACGTTAAAGATCCCTACCGGTGGGTTGGAACTCCCACCGGGTTCGGCAAAATTCCGGGATAGCTGTAGGCCTAATCTCCGGCGTCATGATTGGCCTTAGCAGCGGAAATAGATGACGTAAAACCCAAAATTAAAAAAATAAAAATAAAAAAAGTATATTAAAAATATATATTATATATTTTGAATATGCTAACCATAAATTGTTGTTTATTTCAGAAAACCTCATTATGAAGATTATTAGTCAACAACATAAATTGAGAAATGGAGTTAGGCCACTTTCAAATTAACAGCTTATATATTAAATGCTGTTTTTATAAAAGTTTCAGTTTTTAAACTTCTAACAAGTGTTTCCAGTCCTTAGTTAAGCATGAAGTAAAATTTCGAGTTTAGAAAAACGCGACATTTTTATTTGGTCGCGGACCAATCCACAATTTGCAGGTTTTTCTGAAGTCGAAATTTAACTGTATGCGTCAGCGAATAAAACTCTCAAATATTGTAAAGTTCCAAATATACTGCATAAATATAAACATTTAAAGCTTGTATTAGACGACACTATTTTCTTGTACAAGAAAATATTATACTATTTGCTATCATGGTGTAATACACAAAATATCGTAAGTTCAATAAAAAAATAACTTCTAGACTACCATGATTTTACTTTTTTTTTTAATTTAAGTGGGCTACGCGCTTTAGACTTTCACATATATAACGTCAGACATGATAATTGTAATACATAATTTCAGCGTTGTAAACCTACATTATTTTCCATGGCACTCTAGAGGTTTTTTTTATTGATCATACGATATGACCAAACGCAAATCTTGTACAGTTTTGTATAATGGAAATAGGACATGTTCTATTTGGTTTGGTCATATTTTGTGTATTACACCATGATAGAAAATAGTATACTATTTTCTTGTACAAGAAAATAGTGTCGTCTAATACGAGCTTAAGATTCATAGCCGGTCTAGCTTAAAATTAGGTTTGATAGTTTTATCAAATGTTTATTTATTTCGATTAACCTAATTTTGCGCTTTTAATATTCAGGCGAAAATAGAGTATACATTTTATTAGAAGTGAATAAGTTGCAGAGCTGGGATGAATCCTCAAAAACAGGATTCGAATCACGAATCCGAATCACCTAATATGATTCGAATGACGAATACTCGAATAAAGGATTCGTAAGTGAAAAATATGATTCGAATCAAAGATTCGAATCCTCATTTTTGAATCACGGATACAAATCCTTTAAAAATAAATTTGAATCTATTATTTGCAACCAGTCATATTTTATTCCATCAGTTTCTATTAACTAAATATCTGATTATATAATGATTTTAATTAATGATGATATATGTGTTATTGAACTTCATTTTAAATCTGTGTTTTATACGCGTGGCGCATGAAGTAAAATTTCGAGTTTAGAAAAGCCCCGCGAAAATTTGTCTCGGGTCGCTGCGCGACCCTCGACAAATTTTCTACGCGGGGCTTTTCTAAACTCGAAATTTTACTTCATGCTTAGTCTGGGAGTGGACAACACTCGTTCTTAGAAGTTTTAAATTAAAGGATCACTCTAGATTACTAAGTTTATTACCATTTTACAAAGGCTACAGCTCAAAGGACCAATCATGGTCTTCGGAGACCGAAGGACTACAGGGAATCGAAGTTTATTTACAAGAAAACAACGAATATCTTAAGGTTTACAGCATGGATAGGAAAGAAAACATCCAATTTTGAAAAAATATCGAAGTTGGGTTGATTTTCAGTGCGTTTTTAACTTCACTTTAAATCAGTGTTTTATACGCGTGGCGCATGAAGTAAAATTTCGAGTTTAGAAAAGCCCCGTGAAAATTTGTCTCGGGTCGCTGCGCGACCCTCAACAAATTTTCTACGCGGGGCTTTTCTAAACTCGAAATTTTACTTCATGCTTAGTCTGGGAGTGGACCGTCAAGATTTTCTACATGTCGAGATTTTCGATATTTCTAGATTTATGTCGATTTATTCACAGTTTGTTATTGTATTAAATGCAACTTTAATATTAAATAAAAACGGCTTTTTTTATGAATAGAATATTCACCCATTAAGAGCCGACCAAATTATAAAGTTAACTCTAAAAGTTAATTTTAGATAAAATTTTGAATCTTTTTCTATGATTTCAATGAATGATTTATTATATTACATACGTTGATTTTTTAAAAAAGTTAAATTTAAAATTCAAACGAGTGTTGTCCACTCCCAGACTAAGCATGAAGTAAAATTTCGAGTTTAGAAAAGCCCCGCGTAGAAAATTTGTCGAGGGTCGCGCAGCGACCCGAGACAAATTTTCGCGGGGCTTTTCTAAACTCGAAATTTTACTTCATGCGCCACGCGTATAAAACACTGATTTAAAGTGAAGTTAAAAATGCACTGAAAACCAACCCAACTTCGATATTTTTTCAAAATTAGATGTTTTCTTTCCTATCCATGCTGTAAACCTTCAGATATTCGTTGTGCCGGCCGGGTTTTACGATCTCATTTCAAAATCTGGCCTGGAATTTCTAGAATAAGTGCCACTTTTACTTAAAAAGAAATAACAGTAAATAATTTAATTTTTAAACTTCGACTATTGAGAAAAATAAGATATAATAAACATGCATTCCTTCGGTCTCCGAAGACCATGGTTGGTCCTTCGAGCTGTAGCCTTTGTAAAATGGTAATAAACTTAGTAATCTAGAGTGATCCTTCAATTTGAAACTTCTAAGAACCAGTGTTGTCTACTCCCAGACTAAGCATGAAGTAAAATTTCGAGTTTAGAAAAGCCCCGCGTAGAAAATTTGTCGAGGGTCGCGCAGCGACCCGAGACAAATTTTCACGGGGCTTTTCTAAACTCGAAATTTTACTTCATGCGCCACGCGTATAGAACACTGATTTCAAGTGAAGTTAAAAATATACTATTAACGTTGGATAATAATTATTTTACAATAAGTTAAACGTAACAACAAAACATAAACCGTAGAGAGTGCATATAAAATAATTTCTCTTAAATATAACACCCTATAGTTTTACGAGTAATCATTTCTTTTTAAATCATGGTACAATTTAATTTATTATTATTTGTTGTACATTGTCGTTTATATATATTTACCAATTTTAACGTGTTATACTTTGTACTTATATAATAATAATAATATCCATTCACAAATAATTGAATTAGTCGAAAATTTCAATATTTATATTCAAATATGAATAATTTAGTGATTTAAATATTCATATTAGAATATTTAACTATTTGAATTAATCGAATTCGAATCCCAGCCTGAATAGCGATGATTCGAATTATTTAGGAGGATTTGAATCCGTGTATGAGGATTCGAATGCTTTTATAAGGATTCGATTCCTTTTATAAGGATTTGAATCCTTTTATAAGAATTCGAATCCTTTTATAAGAATTCGAATCCTTTTATAAGGATTCGAATCCTTTTATAAGAATTCTAATCCTTTTATAAGGATTCGAATCATCTACGTCTGGATTAGAATACGAATCCTTTTAAAAAAATGTAACGAATCCGGATCACGAATCCGTTTTCACTAAAGTATTCGAATACCTATGTTGAATCCTCTAAAAGGATTCGAATCCGGGAATCGAATCCTGAATGATTCGAATCCTGCCCAGCTCTGATAAGTTGTATGCAGATACACCTTCTGCCAGAAATTTTGGCATACAATTGTTTTGAATGACCCAGTGTATGGGGCCCCGGCCAAGAGCGCCACGATCAAGGGAGGCCCAATTGCACGTTCTAGCACGAAAGAAAAAGTTGCTCGCAAGGGCGAAATTACAAACTTCTACGCCACTTTTGTCTAAAATATACTACTTAATACTAGTGGCCCTTAACTATTTTTAGCACGCAACACTTAATCACAAAATATGGCGCCTGATTTTTAATGAGCCTAGGGCGCTTCTTTCTACAAATCCGTCTCTGGGGTCGCACACATGCGGAGCCGATTCTTACTCTCACCGATAACTTTTAGAGAGCCACTCCGCCCCTGATAACGTTGGACATACAAGAAAATAGTGTTGAACATTTTCAACTCACTGCATGCGAAATCCAAAATTCAGTAAGAATGAAATTTCAACTTTAGAAAAGCCTGCAAATTGTGGATTAGTCGCTCCGACCAAGAAAAATTTTCACGTTTTTCTAAACTCGAAATTTTACTTCATGATTAACAAAGGACTGGAAACACATTATTTTAAAATGGGATACAAAATGAAGTGCGCGCGTCCAACAACAACTTTTTTCGACGGTTTCTGTATTCCAAAAAACTTGTCCAACATATTTCGTTCTAATGTATAGGATGTTCAACGTTTTTATTTCTGCATTAAACACTTAATCAAAGTGATACATTTATATTTATACTAATTCCGTTTGTTAGAACCTTATCATTATCTTAAATAACTACAAACAATTTCTTAATCAAACTAAGTGTCTTTTCAATTATCTATGCACTACAATTTCGTAACATTTTTCACACACTAAGAGAGTACGAATCGCAACTGGAGGAATATTTTTGAACATTCAGTAATTGCAATTTTCAAAATCGAATGGCATTTAAGGTACTTACTTTCTCAAATGCATATTCTTCTCGTTCTTGGAATTCCACATTTTTGTTCAAAAACTCTTGGAGCACATAACCGCGCACTATAAAATTCCTTGTACTCTCTCTCGATAAACGGAAATCAGTTGTAAACAAACGTCACGCTCGTCATAATTTCGTGATTGTCGACTCGTAGGCCAATATTTACTAAACGTAGTAGCCGCATGCATAGTGTTAGTGTTGGACCGAACACAAATTGCAATTCGTCTACACGTTAATTTGGCCCCACGGTAAACGAATATGGGCTCTAGAATGCCGGAGCAGAAGGCCCACGCGGTCGACGGTAATTTATCTGTTAAAATCAATTAGTGGCTTATTTAGACGTAGGTGCCACTCGGACTACATCATGAGCAGAGATCACGGGAGTCGTCGACGGCTGTTTGGTCGTTTAATGAATTAAATGCACGTACCTACTTTTATTGAGACATTTTTCACAATTAATCGACGCGGTACATTTTTTGAGCGTAAATCATTCATGACATTGCATGCAGGAGTTTGTTGATTAATACCGATTATCACTTGCTCGAAACACCTATTCGCTATCACGTTTGATGTCAAGCGAAAAATTGCGTTTCGACGTAAACTCATGTGACTTGGGATTAATGCTTGATCATTGACGTGTTATGAAATTAGCAAGTATTATCTGCACTAACACCGATACAACTGACGCCTGTGTGTGAATAGTTTTTGGCTTTCACTTTCTCCAAATTTAAGTTAATTCCTGTATTTTGTACTTAACGTAATTGAAGTCTATTAAGGTACACTTTTTTAAACACCTAACAAGGGACCATGTTTACTTTTTATACCTTAGATGCCTTCTAAGGATATGCAATTATATCCTTAATGTTAGCATTCTAGAAGACATCTAATTCTTGATATAACAGTACCAGACTTTATGGCATCACTCGAATATTCTTCGTATTGGTTAATTTTGAGTTTAGTATACATATTCACTATACCTAGAAAGAAACAGGAATAAGACCATTCCAGTTATTTATTAAATGACAAGAAATCTTACTTAATCTCCTTGACCTCAACCATGCACAGGGAATTTCGCTTATAAGATACATATGAAGGGCCGGTATTCCCGGAATTTGTCGTACGATTCGGTCGAATGAAATTTGTCATTTAGATAGAGATTTAACATGTAAATTTGATAGTTAACCGATAGTGCGATCAATTTCAGGAATACCGGTCCTGATGGATACGCTGTCAATTTTCAGCCTATACCTATTTTTCTAAAAGCGATCAAAACATATTATGCATACGCTGTAAATTTTACGTCATTCGTTGTATTTTTAAAGAGTTTAATTTGCATCTTTAAACGAGTGTTTTCCACTCCCAGATTAAGCATAAAGTAAAATTTCGAGTTTAGAAAAGCCTGATAATTTGGTTTGATCGCTCCGCGAAGCGGGGGGCGACCAAACCAAATTTTCAGGCTTTTCGAAACTCGAAATTTTACTTCATGCGCCACGCGTACAAAACACTGATTTGATGTAAAGTTTAGAATGTACAGCTTACAGTGTTTCCCAAACTTTAAAAAAGAAGCTTCTAAAATTCGAACGCTCCATGACCCCACATATAAGTTTCAACTGTTACTTAAAAATCGTTTTCAAAAAAGAATTATGTCTTTCTCTTATCAACATCCTGTACATATATTCCACATCTTTTGGCAACAACAAAAGATGTTAAATATATGTACAGGATGTCGATAAGAAAAAGACATAATTCTTTTTTGAAAACACTTTTTAAAGTAACAGTTTAAACTTATATGGGGGGTCATGGGGCGTCCGAATTTTAGAAGCTTTTTTTAAAAAAAGTTTGGAAAACACTGTAAGCTGTACATTCTGAACTTTACATCAAATCAGGGTTTTGTACGTGTGGCGCATGAAGTAAAATTTCGAGTTTAGAAAAGCCTGAAAATTTGGTTTGGTCGCCCCGCTTCGCGGAGCGACCAAACCAAATTTTCAGGCTTTTCTAAACTCGAAATTTTACTTCATGCTTAATCTGGGAGAGGAAAACACTCGTTTAAAGATTCAAATTAAACTCTTAAAAAAAACAACGAATGTCGTAAAATTTACAGCGTATTTCAGAAAAACTAAGCGAAGTATTAAAATTTGTATAGCTAATTATTAAAAGTAATTTAATAATATTTTCAACAATAATCGCAAAATTCTTAAACAAAGATTTTTATAAATAATACGATTTTTCAACAAATTTCAACTTTAACGAAATATACTAATTATTTAACAAACTGCATTCAATTTTAAACAAAATCGTTTTTAAAATAACACATAAGCACATTGAATTTTAATAATATAAACAAAAGACGATCCTTTTCAATTAAATATTCATTTTGATGCAACATTTTCATTACTGGTTATAAAAAAATGTGCTTTTGAATCATTTAGACAATCAAAAACTTAACTTACAATGCATGTATTGTAAGTTAAGTTTGTGATTGTCTAAATCAGTGGTCTCCAAACTACGGCCCGCGGGCCAAATCCGGCCCGCGACTTGCATGAATCCGGCCCGCGGTTGTTTGTAATTTTTTTTGTAAATGTCATATTTTGAAATATTGTAACAATTGTTCCTTAAATTTTTCATAATTTTATAAAATTAATCGGATCTTGGCCGACTTTATTATGTAGAATTGTATTTGTGGCCCGCGAAGAAGATAGTTTGGAGACCCAGGGTCTAAATGATTCAAAAGCACATTTCAGGCTTTTTTTTTCTAAACTCGAAATTTTACTTCATGCACCACGCGTATTAAACACTGAATTAAAGTGAAGTTCAGAATGTGCGGTTTTACCATACTGCTTTACTAGTGTATTTTGAACTTCACTTTAAATCGGTTACCGTCCCAAATATATTTTCCCGAATGACCTTTTTCCCGAACGCCATATTTCCAGAAAATAGAAATCCCGAATCCTATTTCCCGAATCCAATTTCCCGAAAGGTATTGTTCCTGAATAAAAAAAAAAAACAATATTGTCAATTAGTGACTTAAGTTAGTAGCTATTAGTTTTATTTGAAACATTTTTTTCTAAACTTATCACTAACCGAGATATCGAGTCGTTACATTACTTTTTGTACACCATGTATAGTTTTTACTAAATAATAACATTTTAGCAGATTTTTTCTTTCGATATTAATTTTCGAGATAAAGCACAAACTTATAATACATCGTTTCTTACCAGTGGCGTAGGTGGCTATTGGCGATGGGGGGGATTTGACTTGTTATTTTGTTTCATAAATTTAGTTTTATAAAGTTCTTCAAAAACAAGTACCAATATGGTTCTATTTTTCACTTAGATGGAAATAAAAATAGAATATAAATAATAAAATACATTTCTAACCAGGGATGTTATGTTTTTTTTTAAATAAGGTTTCTTTTTTATTCCATTCGGGAAAAACATCATTCGGGAAAGTTGATTCAGGAAAGTAGTATTCGGGAAAGTGTTTTCGGGAAATGTATTATTTAGGAAAAACGTAATTCGGGAAAAATATATTCGGG
Organism: Philonthus cognatus; assembly: GCA_932526585.2. NCBI lineage: Eukaryota > Metazoa > Arthropoda > Insecta > Coleoptera > Staphylinidae > Philonthus > Philonthus cognatus. The sequence continues at coordinate 26,150,358 of OW052250.1, read as the reverse complement.
AAAATGTATTCGGGAAAATGGGCGGATACGCTTTAAATCAGTGTGGCATACGCGTGGCGCATGAAGTAAAATTTCGGGTTTAGCAAAGCCTGAAAATTTGGTTTGGTCGCCCCGCTTCGCGGAGCGACCAAACCAAATTTTCAAGTTTTTCTCAACTCAAAATTTTACTTCATGCTTAATCTGGGGGTAGAGAACACTTCTTTAAGGCTTTAATTTGAACTCTTTGCACAAATATCTGAAGATTTTCAGTTATTGAGATATGTATACTTAAAAGAAAAACTCCCTGTATATTCTCAATACGCAAATATTATTCGTGTTATTTTATAATTTTAATAAATTTAGACAGATATAATTGGAATTTAATTGAAAAAAATCTTCGGTAAAATTTATATATCCTCAGAACCTCTCAGTAATCTCCAATTATTATTATTATTCTTCAATAAGTACACCTATATTTAATTAGTCATTTAAATGGTCAAACATTCAATGTTTTATTGTATAATTCAATATCCGGTGGTTTATTTAGACGGGAAGTAGTTGTTTCAATAGATATATAGTCTTAGCAGTGTTATTAATTAAGACTTATTGTTTGCAGTTTATACGAACATTATCGTAATTTTATGTTTAAATTTCTGCAAACTAAAAACTGCGTAAGCCAATTTTTTAGATTTCAAACTAGTTTTCAATTCAAAATATTTATTTTGTATTAATATATTTAATTAATGCTGTGACTGGTCAACACGCAAACCAAGAAAGAAGTTTATCAATAACAAAAGTTATGCATTTCATAAAATGCTTTGTTATCGATTAATGATTTTTATTTTCAATCTAAATTGTCGGTTTAGAGATTACTTTATGTTGATTCATTTTATCCATTAATCATTTTGAACTCAAGCTGAATTTATTAGCATGACTCAAATCGATAGGAGTGTTGTCAACTCTAAATATTAAATATTCACAAAACAGCTAATTCTCTGTTAGAATTCCGTCAATTTATTTTAAATGTTTCATTTATTATCTGTGTTTATTAGTTTGCAGACTGATTGCTTGATTGATTAATTAATTGTTGATTGATTAAGTAATTAATTTATTTATTTACTATAACTTGAACGTGGAATAAGCATGCTTCATAATGTCACGTTTTTGAACTATTTCGGATTGAAATCCAATATATTTGGAAATATTTCTGTAATGTTATGAGTTTAAATTTGTTATGTATTTTTTTGTCGAATCATTCTTTTATAAATTGTAAATGTATTGTTGTGTTATTGAATTGGAGATTCCGTTATTAAATTAAATTAAAAATTAAATTCTACTTTTAATGATAATATGAAAAAAATGCAGTCGTTTTTATTTCAGTATTGAAACTAATGACAAAATGTAAAGAACTGTTCTAAACATCGACACATTTTATGAAAGTTTTATAAAAAATCTAATAATTTTTTTTAATTAATCAAGCTCACTCTCAAAAATTATAATTTTGAAATTTTGTTACAAATCTTGATAACTTATGACCATTTATAGGCAAAAAAGTAATGAGTTTGATATTTTCCGAGTTTATAAATCGACAATGATATTTTAGTATTCGTAGTAAATTTGATTAAATAAACTATAGACCGAGAATTAATAGGCCAAAAAATGTTATCTTTTATATTATCTTCTAAATCATGAAAACAAGTAAATTAATTTCGAAACCAGTTTCCGTAATATCTGGGGTTCCTAAAGGAACCCACTCTGGGCCAATATTATTTATATCGTATGCTTAATAAAAAAAACCTCTAGAGTGCCATGATTTCATCTTTTATACAATTTAAGTTAGCTACACGCTTTGGGAATTGACATATAAAACGTCAGACATAATAATTTTAATATATAATTTCAGAGTTGCCAACCTACAATTTTTTCCATGGCTCTCTAGATGTTTTTTTTAATTGAACATACTATACTTTTTGTCAAGAAACTTCTAACGAGTATTTCCACTGCTTGATTAAGCATAAAGTAAAATTTCAGGCTTTTCTAAACCCGAAATTTTACTTCATGCACCAGAAGTATAAAACACTGATTTAATCCAAAATTCAAAATATACTGCTTACGATGTGTACGTTTACTTTTATAGGAAGCTACAGTTTTTAAAGTTATTTTGATTGTATATTTACTGCTTTTATAAAGGAATAAATTATTTTCTACCGGGGTTCAAATACCGGCCTAACAAGTTGTCTGCATTTATATAGGTTAGGATAAAAATGCCAAACACTCCGTCTTCTCGGATATGACGTTAAATGCATGTAGGACCCGTGTACTGCCTGGATGTTGCGTGCACGTTAAAGATCCCTACCGGTGGGTTGGAACTCCCACCGGGTTCGGCAAAATTCCCGGATAGCTGTAGACCTAATCTCCGGCGTCATGATTGGCCTTAGCAGCGGAAATAGATGACGTAAAACCCAAAATAAAAAAAAATAAAAAATTATTTTCTATTTGTAATACAAAAGGTAATTTTCTATCTTTACCTTTTTACGCAGCCAAAGAATTAAATAATTTTCTTTGCCAAAGCTTCAGTGGCATAAAAACATTGGTCTGTAGATCAGTATCAATTTCTCGTAATTTCAATTGAATAATTTGTCATTGATTTGAAGTTTAGGGACATTCTACTGTTCAAATGTATATGGAATTTTAAAGCCGGTTCCATAAATATTTGAATAGCAGAATATGAGCAGAATATAGCCAAAGACAACAAAATTACGTTCGATTAGCACCGATTTATTTACACCTGTATTAACATTAAGAAAATGTGGTTTTATTACAATTTTAGTATCATTCAATATTATCCATAGTAATATTTCATTTGATAAAGTTAATGCTTGTTGCGCTACACTCTTGGCGGAATTGGATATTCAAATTTGGTGAAGATAAACACTTGCTATGTTCCATTATTTTATTTTCAGTTTCCTGACACGTGTTTCGATATTTACAGATCATTATCAAAGGTTACCTTTGATAATGATCTGTAAAGATTGAAACACGTGTCAGGAAACTGAAAATAAAATAATGGAACATAACAAGTGTTTTTCTTCACCAAATATATGACTTGTTAATCAAGAAACAACATATTATATATAGTTTAGCAAGCTATATATGCATGTATATTATCTACGTTCAAGAATATTATTTATAAATATGTAATACTATTTGAAATAATAACTTTATATCCCGCTCCATCATTCAAAATGGTGACACTACAGTAATCCACCTCTCACCGCTTAGAGGCCCGCCCAGCAGCAACGATAAGAGTCACGTGCTAAATTCACACTAACAAACTAGTCAAATTTTGTGTAGAAAACTGCTCAAAAACTAGAGGGTTAATAATTTTTTTGTTTGCGGGATTGGTCTCATTAAGGCTATAAGCATGTGTTGAATTAATTTCATTGCAAATTAAAAAAAAATACAATTTTAAAAATAGATTTTCTCCGTTATTAGTAAACATTTTTTTGTTCAACATTTTTTTAATAGATGCAATGAGCCATAGTAGAAAAGATACAGAAAACATATTTTCTTTATCTCGATTTGTTTTCGAGAAATTTGCTACACACAATTCCAGTTACGAATTTGCCTCCCTTAACAGATAAAACGTAGAAATAGCTTAGGGCTGATGTTTTTTGTCTCACAACAGTCTAAATTACTTATCTTAATTAAAATCAGAAGTGCTAATAGAAAATATATTAACGACATAGAAAATCAACTCACTGAAAATCCAAAACACTTTTGGTCATTTATTAACTCAAAAAAATCTAATCCGTCTAGGTTTCCTTCTGAAATGACGTACAATGATGAAACATTTAAAACACCGGTTGATATAGCAGATGGGTTTAGACATTTTTTTGAATCAGTTTTTTTTACCACAATCTCAGTCTACTTTAAATATAAATCTAAATCACAGTAATATTCCTAATTTTAAATTTAACGAAATTTCATATAAAACAATTCGTAAGCATTTACAGAAACTACCTAACAAGTTTTCTTCAGGCTGTGATGAAATACCAGCTTTTATACTGAAAGATTGTGCGTCTGTGCTGAGTCATCCGCTTTCAATAATTTTAATATGTCTGTTAGTAATTGTATATTTCCCGATCAATTAAAAGTTGCATCAATATGTCCTATTCCGAAAACATCATTGAATCGCTCTAATCTTGAAAACTACAGACCGATAGCTTTACTTTCGCATATAGCTAAAATATTTGAAAAAACCCTGTATGATCAAATTTATTCACATGTGTCACCATATTTATCACAGTATCAACATGGTTTTGTACCTAAGCGTTCTACCGTCACTAATTTAGCTATTATTACCCACGATATAGCAAATTCATTAGATTCTACTGGACATATTGATGTAATTTATACCGATATGTCTAAAGCTTTTGACAGGGTGGACCATAGTCTTTTGTTAGAAAAGCTAAAGTATTTTGGCTTTTGTTCTAATTCAAGTTCACTTTTGGCGTCGTATCTCTCTTGCCGTGAATCCTATGTTACAGTTAACAATTTTAAGTCTATGTCGTATTTTCCGACTTCTGGGGTTCCGCAAGGATCTATCTTGGGCCCACTTCTTTTTAATCTTTTTATTAATGATCTGTCAAGCGCACTAAATTGTAAACATTTATTATACGCAGATGATTTAAAGATCTATTCTACCATTAATACTATTGATGATTGTTTACGTTTGCAAGACCAACTAAATATTATCTCTAACTGGTGTAACAACAACAACAACCTTAATCTTAATCCCGATAAATGTAAATATATGACATTCACTAAAAAAACTAAATACATTACATCGAATTACACAATTAACAATAGTGATATCGAACGAGTGCGATCTTTTAAGGACTTAGGCGTATGGTTTGATGAAAAACTTACATTCAACAATCATGTAGAAATGCTTGTAAAGATTTGTTTTAAGGCATTGGGATTTATTCATCGAAATTCTGCAAATTTACAGAATCCTAATGCCTTAAAATCTCTGTTCAATGTATATGTGAGGTCAAAGTTGGAGTATGGATCATTGATTTGGTATCCCCAGACCCAGCAGCAAATCAACTTGGTTGAAAGTGTTCAACGCAAATTCGCTAAGTTCTTGTACTTCAAAAATACTGGTAATTACCCGGCAAGAGGCTGTGACCATGTGTTATTGCTTGATCGATTTGAACTCGAATCACTTAAACAAAGACGAAATAAATCATGTGTTTCATTTTTATATAAATTAATTCACAATCATATCGACTGTGCTGACATTTTACAACTAGTCAATTTTCATACTCCGTCTTTCAATAGTAGAAATAAGTCTACATTTTATGTAAATTTTAATAGAACAGTGACCGGTTCAAAATCACCTCTAAGTGTGATGTGTAACGTGGTCAATGATCTACCCCCCAACTTGTGATTTATTTTATGATCACCTATCGTCAATTGTCGCTCTATGTTAATTTAAGTATTTTTTGAATGTGTTACTTTACTTACTTTTTGCTGTACATTTATGTTTTCTATATTGTCCTGTAATTGGGTCTTTTTGTTTCCTGTTGGGCAATAAATGTATTTATTTATTTATTTATTTATTTATCTTATCCACTATAAAACACCTGATTAATCCATGGCATTATATTTACGGTTTGATTGCAGTATTAAATATTTTTCAGACAATTTTAATACTACTCACATTGGCAACGTTACCAACGTGGTGCTATCGTATTTCGTATGATGATGAAGAAGACAACTATATCAAAACACCAAAATCCGAACAATTTAAATCTGACATAACCGACAGAACCGTACATTTTGTAAGTTTTCAAATATTAAATCGCCAATCCTTGTAGCTTCATTTATACTATAAAATAATAATCCCCTGTATTTATTTCTTTCAGAGTAATTATGCCCATTGTGTGACTGAAAGCGAACTTGTCGACCTAAACTGGCTCAACGATGAATTCATCTACGTGCCTCACACCATCCACAACGTGACTTGCATGTCTTGGAACGGTCCAGTTTTTGATCCAATGAGAGAAAATATTTTAGACAATGACCATTGTTACTCTTATCCTAAAACTTGCACCACCGTCTTTGAAACTAAAACCGTTTTTCGGCGCCACAAGGAAGGAAGCGATTGTTGGAGACCCGTGCAAATTTCTGTTGCTTCTGGTTGTAAATGTGCTATACTTTTTTCTAAAACTGAATAAGGCTTTTTAAAATTAGCTGTATTATAATTATGGTAAATTTAATTAAAAATACACTTCGTTTGTTTCACTGATTTTGTTGCTTATTTACATCAGTGAAACAAACCAACCCACTGAGCAAATCCATGTAAGTAATGTTTCATCAACATTAAAACAACGTTTAATGTTGCTACAATGTTGATATAACGTAATTTGTTTGTTTTTTGCTCAGTGGGAAGTGATTTAATTAAATTTATCATAATTAGATTCATGTTTTTATTCCAAATATTAAATGAGAAATTATATAAATATATGTTTTATATTATGTATTCAAACAATATTTTATTATGTGTTATGTTTTAATGTTCTGCATGTTTTGGTTTAATTTTTTTTATAACTAAAAATTGTTTATTTTATTTTCTGTTAATAAATTTAACCAGCTATCATTAAATAAAGAAGAGTATTAGGAAAATTGACTATTATTTCCTTGAGTGTTTTAGAATTATTTCCTAAAATAGTTCAGTTATCTGTTACGTAACATATTAAGATACCAATGATTTAACACGCGTTTACGTAACTTAACAATTGAAGCTTAGCGTAATTTGAAATGGTTATATATGATATAAACAGTCTATTTTGTACTTTTTTATTTATTTATTAACGAAAAAAAAGTTCTTTACAAATTAAAAAATAATATAAAATAGAATAGAATAGAATAGAATACGTTTATTTGGTATTAAAGCCATTACAAATGGATATACAAGTCAAGAATAATTTAAATTGTTTAACACATAAAATATAAAATATAACGGTGACAGGAACAGATTCAACATAATAGCAATCATACAATTTATTAATACGCTTTGATTAAAACACTTGGTTTGTTTCACTGATTTAAACTGATTCACTGATTTAAATCAGTGAAACAAACCAAGTGTTTTAATCAAAGCGTATTAATTAAATATGTTTCACCACGGGTTAAGTGAGAAATTAATTCATCATACAATTTATTGTTTAAACATGAAATATAGCGGTCACAGAAACAGATTAAAAATAATAACAGTCACACAATTTTTTCGTTTAAATATTCGGTAGTGCTGTAAAACACTTTTTCAACCAACAGTAATTTGATGGTAGTTCTAAATTCCTTAATATTAAGATTTTGAATGCGTTTTGGCAAATGTGAATAAAGCTTTTTTCCCATATAACTGGGCGACTTTTCAAATTTTGTTGTATTATGTTTCTCAATTACAAAATTACTTGCATTTCTGGTGTTATAGCAATGTAGGTGTTGATTTGTTATGTATGTGGTTGTAAGAGTTTTTGTACAGAGAAGTAGTTTGTATATATAAATACACGGAACTGTCAAGATTTTATTTATTTTAAATATTGGCTTGCATGTATCTTTCATTTTGAGATTGTATATGAGCCTTAATATCCTCTTTTGTGCAACAGATATTCTTTCGTATTTTGCCGTGCTACCCCACAATGTAATATTACCAGTAATATGTGAATATGCTAAACTATAGTATACATTAAGTAATGCACTGGTGTCCACTGTATTTTTTAACTTGAATATAGCATAGTAAGTTTTATTGAGTTTTTTTGATAGATTATCCAAGTGTTCTTCCCTCTTTAGCATATAGTCAATATCGATTCCTAGAAATCTTGTGTGGGTTTGGGATTCTAGTATACAAACAATTGACACCATTACACCTATACATAAAAGAAATAATATGTTATTAACTACTTAAATTAAATGAACGTTGAGTCCACATTAATGACCACAACCGCCCTGCGAAAGCTCGAATAATTGTTAGCAAATAAGTCAAAGTTTGATAAGGAGCTTAACCCATTCAGCAGTGGAATTTTTCTGGTGCCAAAAAAATTGTTTGTACACTGCATATTATTTATTACTATCTCAGATATACAGAGAGTTTTTCTTTAAGTATACATATCTCAATATACTACGCGACCAAACCAAATTTTCAGGCTTTTCTAACCTCGAAATTTTACTTTATGCGCCACGCGTATAAAACACTGATTATAGGTAAAGTTTAAAATATTCTACTAAAACAGTATGCTAAAAACGTGTATTCTGAACATCACATCACATCAGTGTTTTATACGCGTGGCGCATGAAGTAAAATTTCGAGTTTAGAAAAGCCTGAAAATTTGGTTTGGTCGCTCCGCGCTTCGCGCTACGCGACCGAACCAAATTTTCAGGCTTTTGTAAACTCGAAATTTTACTTCATGCTTAATCTGGGAGTGGAAATTACTCGTTTGAAAGTTGAATTTTAAATATTTGTAAAAACAACGAATATCTGATGATTTACAGCGTATATGAGTGGTCTAACTGCAAAACTCACATTCTCCACTTTTAAAAAATGTTGGCAAATTGCAAAAAATACGTGTACTTGAACTTAGCGGACATGAAAATTTTCACAAAAAGTGGAGAATGTGAGTCTTGCAGTTAGACCACTCATATACGCTATAAATCATCAGATATTCGTTGTTTTTTCAAATATTTAAAATTAAACTTTTAAACGAGTGTTTTCCACTCCCAGATTAAGCATGAAGTAAAATTTCGAGTTTAGAAAAGCCTGAAAATTTGGTTTGGTTGCGTAGCGCGAAGCGCGGAGCGACCAAACCAAATTTTCAGGCTTTTCTAAACTCGAAATTTTACTTCATGCGCCACGCGTTAAAAACACTGATGTGATGTGATGTTCAGAATACACGTTTTTAGCATACTGTTTAAGTAGAATATTTTGAACTTCACCTATAATTAGTGTTTTATACGCGTGGCGCATGAAGTAAAATTTCGAGTTTAGAAAAGCCTGAAAATTTGGTTTGGTCGCTCCGCGCTTCGCGCTACGCGACCAAACCAAATTTTCAGGCTTTTCTAAACTCGAAATTTTACTTCATGCTTAATCTGGGAGTGGAAAACACTCGTTTGAAAGTTTAATTTTAAATATTTGGAAAAACAACGAATATCTGATGATTTACAGCGTATATGAGTGGTCTAACTGCAAAACTCACATTCTCCACTTTTAAAAAATGTTAGCAAATTGCAAAAAAATACGTGTACTTGAACTTAGCGGACATAAAAAAACTGCCAACTCAACTTTCACAAAAAGTGGAGAATGTGAGTTTTGCGGTTAGACCACTCATACACGCTGTAAATCATCAGATATTCGTTGTTTTTACAAATATTTTAAATTAAACTTTCAAACGAGTGTTTTCCACTCCCAGATTAAGCATGAAGTAAAATTTCGAGTTTAGAAAAGCCTGAAAATTTGGTTTGGTCGCTCCGCGCTTCGCGCTACGCGACCAAACCAAATTTTCAGGCTTTTCAAAACTCGAAATTTTCCTTCATGCGCCACGCGTATAAAACACTGATGTGATGTGATGTTCAGAATACACGGTATTAGCATACTGTTTTAGTAGAATATTTTGAACTTCACTTATAATCAGTGTTTTCTACGCGTGGCGCATGAAGTAAAATTTCGAGTTTAGAAAAGTCTAAAAATTTGGTTTGGTCGCGTAGCGCTACGCGCTACGCGACCAAACCAAATTTTCAGGCTTTTCTAAACTCGAAATTTTACTTCATGCTTAACCTGGGAGTGGAAAACACTCGTTTAAGACTTTAAATTAAACTCTTTCAAAAAACCAACTATTATCAGAAAAGTTACAGCTCATGCATACATGTATGTATATTTCAAACAAATTCCCATTATGTTTACCAAATTTTTGTGTTGCCAAATGCCACCGTCAGGGCTGAAAGGGTTAAGCAATTGACAGTGTGAATCAATCTGGATAACGGATTCTATTTGACATACATAGAACGATGCATTTTATTTTTAATCGTATTTGTTGTTAGACAAAACATGATTCATTTGTGCATCCTTGAAATACATAAAATGGCCAATTCGAGATTCCTCTAATTGTCATTTCAAGGATTTTCGGAAATGAATTTTTTAATCTAAAATTGAATCAAACTGTATATAATAGTGTAAAAAATGAAAGATATTGTTATTTGAAGCAAAATGTTGCGGATAACGATATTGTTTGTGTTGGCAGGGTTTGTTGTTGCAAAAGTAAGTTTTTTTTCATAGATATTGTAAATTGTAAACTTTCATATTAGCACAATGATAACTAATCTGTAGGTTTTCTTTTAAATAATGTTAAAGCGTAATTGAGTTATTAGATTAGAACATTATCTAGTGCCTGGGTCTCCAAACTATCTTCTTCGCGGGCCACAAATACAATTCTACATAATAAAGCCGGCCAAGATCCGATTAATTTTATAAAAATATGAAAAATTTAAGGAACAATTGTTACAATATTTCAAAATATGACATTTACAAAAAAAATTACAAACAATGGCGGGCCGGATTCATGCAAGTCGCGGGCCGGATTTGGCCCGCGGACCGTAGTTTGGAGGCCACTGATCTAGTGGAATAAAAGTACTTTTTAAGTTTTTAGCACCCTAGAAAGGTAAACTCTATATCTGATTTTTACGCATAGTACACTCATTAAAATAATATTAAACACTAATAAATCCTGACATTCCGTACCTCGAACGTTAAGTTTAACAGCTGACTGTTATATTAAGATAAAGGTCGACAATAACGGCCGAGCTGACATTTCTGAATAATTTCGTATTCCGTATCGATACACATGTTGATCGGTCAACGTTAAAAGAGAAGATAGTTTTGATACCGGCTTAGAGAGAGAGAGAGAGAGAGTGATGAAATTTTCAACTAGTAAAACAAAGACAACAAACTTTAACATTCCATCGGCTCTCGGACGTAAAAATTTAACCTGGTGTTGTGAATAAAAGCGCAATCTTCTGTAAAAGGGTAGCAGAGAAAACAAAAATAAAAATCCAAATTTGTAAATAAAAAGTAAATCCATCGTGTTGCAGATACTTACAACACTATTAAATCACCCCACAGAGATTTTATTTAGCATCATAATTCGTTCAACCTAAAAAAAGGCTACAAAAAAATTGTTTTCCTCATTAATCTTCCATTTGGCTTACAAGTGTTTACTAAACCGTCTAAGTTCACTCTATCCGCATCCGTAAACACTATTTTATAAACAATTAATCTAGAAACTGCGAAACCCTTATCATTAAACATAGAAAAGACTGTTATTCCTTACTTCACTTTTTATTTGTATCGTTAGATATACATTTCGAGACACAAGGTGCTCATTATCATTAACAAACTGAATTCTTATAACTATTTGCGCGGTATATATATCTAAAGGAATTTAGGAATAATAATAAATCTAATAATGGATTAACTAAGGGACTAAGATCATTAACATCGGCGATTTTGTTGCGTGTAATTTTCGAACGTAAACTGTAAAATTTAACGGGTGTCATGGCGCTTAACGTTGAGCGTGATAAAGGTTTGCGGAGATACGGAATACCAAATCGTCATTTAACGTTTTGTTTAAGGAAACTTAACGTTTAACGTTTGAGCTACGGAATTGGGCTAAATGAATTCAAAACAAATTTTATAAAAACGCATTTCTCAAAATTTGTAATATTTGGCAATGAAGTTATATTTTTGTGTTGGTAAATGTATACTGTATTACACATTCTTTCTCATAAAGTTCTATCAACTAGTTTGTTTAAATTACACTCTTACAGTTTGCATAATGCTACTTTTTGAAACATTTATAGTAGAATCTTTAGAATTCAAGGTATCAGTTTTACCTATCTATTAAGGTAAAACTGATATTTTGAGTTCTAAAGATTCTGCTGAAAATGATTCAAAAAGTAGCATTTTTTTTAAACATAATTTTGTTTTGGTAGTTATTTAGTCTTCCGTGACAATATTCCAAAGAAATTATTAAAGTCGCATAGAATTTACCAAACATTTAATAAACTTATGAAAATATTGAAATTATACTTTCGCTTTGTAGTTAATTATGTAAAAAGTAATTCAAATAAAGATAATTATTAGTTTAATTAATAATTATAGCATTTTCTTTGTCAAATTTCAAAAATGTATTTATGAATTAAAGGGCTTATTGTAATAACATGATAAGCCACACAACTAAAAAATGCTGTATTATTCATTGATTTGATTAATCAGTATTTTAAAAAGCTACAGTATGCTCATATTCGCATGCACACCGAATCTTTCAAAACTTGTCAAACAACCCACTGAGCAAAAAACAAACAAATAACGTTGTATCAACATTGTAGCAACATTAAACGTTGTTTTAATGTTGATTAAACATTACCTAAATGGATTTGCTTAGTGGGAATCTACTATTAATTCTTAATATCATAGTAATACATTTTACATTTTTTTCTAAACTTCGAAGTCCAATATCTCAGTTCTGTTTACTTGTGGTATATCATGTTATTTCAATAATCCCCTCAATTTATTAAATAGTCTCACAAATTTCTACAAATTTTTTTCTGATTTTAAATTTGTTTCTTCTTTCTTCTGGAAATCTAAAAATCTGTCAATTGACAAAAGTAATTTATATATCTCAGAATTATGAAAACTAGTAATCTGCTTTCTGGATTACTAAACTTATCTATTAACGTTTATTATTAAAACGGTAAGAATTTATGTTATAATTTTTACAAAATGTGTTCAATTTATTAATTATGAAAATTGAGTGTATTGAAAACTGATTAAACAAACATTGTAAACATATACGAAAATTATGCAAAAATGACGAAAAGTTAATGTTAGATCAATGATGATAAAACGCTGATTTGAAGTAGAGTTTAAAATATACTAGTAGAGCAGTATGCTATTGACGTACATTCTAAACTTCACATCAAATCAGTGTTTTGTACGCGTGGCGCGTGTAGTAAAATTTCGAGTTTAGAAAAGCCTGAAAATTTGGTTTGGTCACTCTGCTTCGCGGAGAGACCAAACCAAATTTTCAGGCTTTTCTAAACTCGAACTTTTACTTCATGCTTAATCTGAGAGTGGAAAACACTCGATTAAAGCTTCAAATTGAACTCTATTAAAATACAACCAATATCCAAAGATTTTCAGCATATACCCTGTAGTTGGGACATGTATACTTAAAAGGAAAACTCCTTGTATTTTCAGGCTTTTCTAAACTCGAAATTTTACTTCATGCTTAATCTGGGAGTGAAAACATTCGTTTAGAGATTCAGTATGAACTTTTTTTAAAAAAAACGAATGATGTAAAATTTACAGCGTATATATACAGGGTCTTAATTTCAAAAGAAGCCACCCTGAATAACTCTGGATCTGATGTAGATGGGGTTCTAAGAGAAACACGTCAATTTTTTTTTTGAAGGGAACTTGAAAAACACCGTTTTCTAAATTTTAATTTTCTCCCCTGTGCCTCCAGCCTCCCCAATTTTGTAATTTTAAATGGCACCTCCCATCGTGTGATACCTCATTTTAAAGGACGCAAATTACTATCCAAGCAAACAAAAAATAATTGAAATTAGTTCACTTGTTTCACTCTTGTGAATTGGGGATACAGTATTATGCCCTTCAAAATAAGGTATCATTTGAAATTATAAAGTTGGGCTAGCTGTGGGTTAAAGTTAAAATTCAAAATAGTGTTTTTCAAGTTCCCGATTGAAAACAAAATTACCTTATTTTAATTTAAAATCGTGTCTACCTCAGATCCAGAGTTACTCAGGCTGGCTTGTTTTGAAATGAGGACTGTCTCTTTCTGAAATAAGTGAACTGATTTCAATTATTTTTTGTTTGCTGTATAGTAATTGGTACGGCCTTTAAAATACGGTATCACTCGATGGGAGGTGCCATTTAAAATTATAAAGTTAGGGTGGCTTGGGGTGAGGGGGTGAAAGTTAAAATTCAAACAACAATGGTATTTAAGTTCCCCCTTGAACATAAAATTAACATTTTTTTTCTTAAAACCCTATCTATGTCAGATCCAGAGTTATTCAGGGTGGCTTCTTGTAAAATTAAGACCCTGTATATATACGCTGTAAATTTTACATCTTTCGTTATTTTTTTTTAAACGTTATACTGAATCTTTAAACGAGTTTTTTCCACTCCCAGATTAAGCATAAAGTAAAATTTCGAGTATATACTTAAATGAAAAATTTCCTGTATATTTATGTCCATCGTTAATAATATAATGATGATCCTTTGATCACAACACTAAGCTGTTTTGGACATTTATTCATATGAACTTTTATGATCAAAACAACCCCAGAAAACAGCCGTTAAAGTTTGTCGCATATATTAAGAATCACCTTGTATATCAACTTCTTGATAATTATTGATAATGATGATAATATTAATATTATATTATTTATAAACTATACAGGGAGTTTTCCTTTTAAGTATACATGTCCCAATTACAGCATATATGCTGTAAATCTTCAGATATTGGTTGTATTTTAATAGAGTTCAATTTAAAGCTTTAATCGAGTGTTTTCCACTCCCAGATTAAGCATGAAGTTTAGATTAAGCATGGAGTTTAGAAAAGCCTGATAATTTGGTTTGGTCGCTCCGCGAAGCGGAGTGACCAAACCGAATTTTCAGGCTTTTCTAAACTCGAAAATTTACTTCATGCGCCACGCGTCTAAAACACTAATATTGTGAAGTTCACAGTATACTACTAATGCAGTATGCTAAAGATATATTTCGAGGCCAGTATTCACAGTACCGATGTAATTTGTCATCGGTGAGAAGTTGCACTGAAATGACGTCATTTTACTACAAACGGTTAGGTAAATTCTACCCAAAATGACACAACTGCTCACCGATGACAAATTGCATGGTACTGTAAATACGGGCCCAGATCCTTAAAAAAATACTGATCTGTAGATCTAATAAAAAAAGAATAGACTTAAAGAAATGTTGATTAACGGAATGATCGTAAATTTAATTTTTTGCACGATCGACCTTTTTTTAGTGTTTACCAATCTGTTTCCAGGAGGGTAAGTTGTTTACTGAGTTGCTATGAATAACAAATCGGTAAGTGGAAGTTAAGTTTTACTTACCGTTCAGTGAACGATAAATGAAACTTACCACTTGTAACAAATGATAAAAATAACTTCATTAGAATTGGAAGATATCAAATTGCAATAATAAAATTTAACACATTCGTGCATTATAAGCATTTCACACAGTAAGTACAAGACGTCTCTAATTATACAATACAGTACTCTCTCGCTAATCCGCCACCATAAAATCCGGACCATCGGCGGATTACTGGAAACGGCGGATTATAGTGTCTAGGAACAAAAAAATAAAAAACATATGTAGATATTTACTCATATGCAGATATATTTTGTATTAGTATGTAGGTTTACAAAAATGAATTGAAATTAGAAAATAAACTGACACGTAACTGATTACTCAGGTTTTGAAAAATACTGGTCTAGTTTGGCCTGTTTTTGCCATAATAAATCTTCGTAATTACTTGATCACGCATTTTACGTAAATTTCTAACCATATCGTATGTCATTCCATTTTCCTGAGCCCATTTAATGCAAGTGTCAACACTTTCCAAAGCGTCCTCTGATTTGACAGTGCAATCTACATGTACCGACATTTCGTCTGATGAGCTATCAAAGGATGAGTCAAATGATTCATTTACAAGCTCATCTTCGGTTAAACGTGGCTCATATATTTCTGGGTTTTCTTTAAACCAATTTTCAACATCTTCACGTGTTAAACCTGCATTAGGATTTGTTGCAAACTGTATCAATTCCTGTAATGGAATTAGATCCTCTTCTTCCCAAGTGTCATCATCTTCACAAATTCTAGGCCACAATTTTTTCCATGATGATTTGATTGCTCTTTCTCCAACTTCGTCCCAGGCATCAGAAACTGTAAAAACTGCATCTTTGATATTCAACATTTTCAGAGTTTCAGAAATGTTTGCCTCTCGACTTATGGCGTTAAGTAAAATCTTCTTTTTGTAATTGTTTTTCATCATTTGTATCACATTTTGATCCATTGGTTGGAGCAGAGGCGTACAATTAGCAGGAAGGAAGAGTGTTTTTATACAGCCGTCACTAGATGATAATTCGTCATTTGGGCCGTGTCCAGGAGCATTATCAAGCACAAGAAGCTTTCTGTGGTAGATTTCGCGACTTTAAAAATTTTTTCACCTCAGGCACGAAAACATGATGAAACCAGTCGTAAAACAAATCTTTGGTTACCCAGGCTTTATTTTGACTCATATAAACAACCGGGAGATATATGTTCTTGAATGGCCTAGGGTTTTTAGATTTTCCAATAACTAAGAGTTTCAACTTATGACTGCCACTTGCATTTGAACAAGGCATAACGGTTATCCGCTCCTTGGATACTTTTCTGCCTGGAGCACACGTTTCACTTCTGTGAACATACGTTTTATGTGGTAAAAGTCGCCAAAATAAGCCAGTTTCATCGGCATTATAAACTTGATCCGCCGTCAAATTAAGCTCTTCAATTTTTTTCATAAAAACTTCAAGAAATGGTGATACAGCAGCCTCATTGCTGGACAATTTCTCTCCAGTTATGGACAGCAACCTGATTCCAAATCTTGCTTTAAATTTTGTAAGCCATCCTTCACTAGCTCTGAAATCATTTTTCTTATAAATTTTCTCATAGAACTGGAGTGCTTTCTGTCGCAACACTTCAGCAGTTATCGGTGTGTGACGTTGACGCTCTTGTAAAAACCACGAAAAAAGTGTTTCTTCCAACTGTGGATATTCACCAGTTCTCATCGTTTGACGTTTTCCTATTCCAGACTCGGCGTTAGTGACATAGTTTTCGATCTTATTTCTGTTCTTCCGAATATCGTAAACTGTTGACCGCCCAATATGAAACTGATTTGCTATGTCTGTAAAAGGCACACCACTATCCACTTTCTTTAAGATTTCCATCTTTTCCATTAAAGTTAAAGTTTCGTGCTTTCGTTTAGTAGATCGCGATTGTGGTGAAGAAGCCATTTTTTTGCTAATGAACAACAAGAAAGACGCGCGACCGTTCGTTTTTGTTCCTAGTGGTGGACTAACGAGTAGTTGTTTACGACTAAACGGCGATGTATAGAACATTCCAGAAAAAAAAGAGAGGGAGGTGATTGCGGCGGCGGATTACCGAACCAAACTCGTTCAATAACGGCGGATTACAGAGAGTCTATAGATTGGATCAACTTGCGAAAAAACGGCGGATTATAGTAGTTGTCGGATTATGGAGCGGCGGATTAGCGAGAGAGTACTGTAATTGGAGACGTCGCGCGTCGCTCGCTCCTCCTCCAAACAATTGTCTTCGACCGGTAACAAATCCTTACTGATTTCTATGCATTTGGTTTATTATAATGATTATTGCCAAACTATTAATTTCCAATATTGTTTAAACTCTTTACGATAAATTTTCAAATAAAGAATGCATTTGAAGGGTTAAGGGAAAAAACCAAAATACAGTAGAACCTCGCTTTTCAGGTTTCTTTTTTTTTAAAGATGTTAATTTTAACAATTGACTGCGTACCGCCCTGATTAGGTAATACGTTCCGGCGTCATTATTGTATTATATAGTATGTCTTGTTATGTAGGTGGCTACTGCACATATGTATATATATATATATATATATATATATATATATATATATATATATGCGCGTGTGTGTATGTGACTATTATACAAATTACATATATTCGGATATATCGTGTTTTCCTTATATCGTGCTAGGTATAGCCAAAAGCCATCCCGGTATAACGAGGTTCTACAGTAGTCATAATTTTGAAATTTTACAAGGAAACAAAATAAAAATTCAGAACTATGTATGTTTTAGAGGTTATTTATTTTTTCGTCGTTAATAACTACCCACTGTGCAAAAAACAAACAAATAACGTTATATCAACATTGTAGCAACATTAAATGTTCTTTTAATGTTGATGAAACATTACCTAAATGTATTTGCTCAGTGAGTAGTGACCCATATGTTTGTTTCCCGTTAAGTTCGCTTACGTGAAAATACTTGGTGAAAGCTACACAATGCCATGAAACGATTTTCGATACTTTTTGGACTCATTTATTTTTTCCCTTTAACTCTTCATTTATCATTACACTTTTTTTAATCATCCTAATTTACTAAGTTTACTTATTGATCTAAATTGAGGCCCCCGATATTGTGAGGCCAATGGCATCTCTTACTTTCCCCGTTTTACTTTAATTGTAACTATATTTTCATATACAGGGTGGTGCATTTTGGAGGTGCCACATATGGAAAACTTTTTTATTTGAAGAGATATTGAAATACCGTTTTCGCGAGCCAGAGTCACTTTTTCGTGTTTTAATCAATGGCGAAAATAAAATTGAAATGACATTTTATCACCGTCCGGTTATAGAACGGAAACGGTTAGAGATAGATAAATTTTCTTTTCGCCATTTATTAAAACACAGAATACACGAAAAGGGTTTTTTAATATCTCTTCAAATAAAAACGTTTTCCATATGAGGCACCTCCAAAATGCACCACCCTGTACACTGTATCTTTTTATGTAAAATTTGTCCATTGAAAAATAAACTTATCATTATTGTTAAAATTCCAAGCACATTTTCCTCCTAGAAAAAGTTCAATGATTTACAAACAAATATTTCAGAACAATATGTACACGGTGAAATGGGAGCGTCTTGATGTAATTAACAATAATTACGACATCGTCAATGCATCAGGAAGTGTTAAATTCATCAACAGAACAACCAAGGGTCTCAATATGAATTTGGAATTTCACAAACCTCTAGTTGAACAGAACGTAGTAAGCATCGAGATCTGATTTATATTTATCAATGTTCAATGCATAATAATAAAGTTGATTTATTTATAAAGTCCGTTTTAACTTTTTTAGATCTACGTATTGGCGAATAAATGGATCAACAATAACTGGGTCCGATACTCATCTATTCAATTTACAGAAGGTGTAAAAAATCTATTAAACATGCAATGGTTTGATCTTCAGACTCTCTTCAGGGAAAACGCCAAGCCGCCTCTAGTTTGGCCATGGCAAGCTGTCGTAAGAACAATAATTTCTTGAATAATTTTCTCATTCGCCGCTTGGTGAAATATATTACACTATATAAAGTTATTAAGAAGAAAACACTTGGTACACTGTATAAAATAACTTGTTTACATACGAGCCTGCCAAGTAACTTGTTTATATCAACCTTTCTAACAAGTTAGAATGTTTGATTTAAGCACGTAACATGTTTCCATTAAACATTCTTACAAGTGAAAATGATTGCTTTTGTCAAATATTTTCACTTGTTACAATTTTTGATGGAAACATGTTACGTGTGGTATTTACAGTATATATAACTGATTATTAAAGTGAAAACCTAAGCATTTATAATGTTCAATTTAAACAATCTGTATCTGTGAGTATTAAAGGAATTTAAACTTTTTACTAATTTTGTTAACTGAATTAGTTAAAGAAAAATTGAATTTGTCAATAGTTTGGAGAATATTTACAAAGTATAAAAACGAATTGAAATTAATATCGACTTTCTGCAAAAATTTAGTCTCGTTGCGACTTTTCCAAATATTCATTTAAACAACTACTTCTCGAGCTAATACCTTGACAGATATTGAATTATACAATGAATATTTGAGTTACACGACAGATTTACTGTTCTATGCATAATGTATATGCAAAATGCAACATCAGGTAAAACTATTCACTCACCAAACTAAATAAACAAACAGGAAATTGAAAACTACAGGAAATGAATATTAATTGAAAGAATCTTAGGCGATCCTCAAGTAGTTGTTTCATTAAATATTTGGAGAATTCTCAACGAGCCAAATTTTTGTAGAAAGTCGATATTAGTTTTAATTCTATTTTATAACTGAATTAGAAATATCGGTTAGTTCTTCTGTAATTTTCAGCCTAAATAAAAATGTTGCGGATAAATTGCTCTATAATTAGACATTATCTACGAATTATCGAGCGATTTATTAACAACATTTCAATTTTGACTAACTATTACAGAAAAACCATTAACATTTTTATTACGAATTATATATGTATATAAACATCTTTATTGTGCACTAAAAAAATTACAGTTTGTTTATTTTTACACTATATTTTATTTTTTGGATCCTTGGCTATCGACCATCGGTCTTTCAGCCTGAGTTGTACTTGTCCTTGTCTTGTCAGTTAGTTATGATTCATGTGAGATGAAATGAATTGATAAATGGTGGTTTCTGGGTTGTTGAATTTGGGAGAAATATTGGGGTTTCGTACTAAACAGAGGTGATTAAGGATGTCATGGATGTGTGGGTTAGATGCGAATTTTTGGGATAGTTGGGTAAGTCGTTGTTGGATAGGGATTATTTCTGTTTTTTCATACAATAAGGTATTGGAGGGGTTGTGGAGTGGGTTATTGGGGTGTCGGATTTTTGTGAGGATTCTAAGGGCTGATCGTTCTGCGACTTCGATATTATTTAATGTTGAGGGACGAGGGTTAAGAAAGAGGATTGAAGCATATTCTAATAGGGGGCGGCAGATTATTTTATAGATGTGGACAGCTGTTTTTGTCGTGATCCCTTTATTTTGGAAGGTTAACGATCTGAGATGCCGCGCCCTATTTTGAATTTTTGTTTTCATGGTTTGGGAATGGAGTTTGAAGGATAGTTTGGGGTCGAAAGTGATGCTAAGGTATTTACACGCAGGGGATGGGCTAATTACGGTGTTTGATATGGTTATGCTAAATGGGGAATTGAGCGGTCTGTGGAAGGGTATGAATAGATAGGATTTATTGGGATTAATGGATATTCTCCATTTGGCAAACCAAAGAAATAGCGAATCTATTAGCCCTTGGAGAGTAGAGAGAGCTTTAGGAAGGGTGGGTTGGTGTGTTATAAGGGCAGTGTCATCGGTAAAGAGCAGAAAATATGCTGAGGGATTAAGGTCCTGTGGGTTGGGGTTGTATATGTCATGAACATAGACATTGTATAGGAGCGGAGATAATGGAGAGCCTTGGGGAACACCTTGTTGAGGAATAAAGGGCCGGGAGATGGTATTTTGGACGCGGATATTACGAATTATTTACTTTTAATAATGTTATTCGTTATTTAATGTTATTCGTTATTTAAAAACACATTGAATTTTTGCAAAGTCGCAAAGAAATATGATATTTTCATAAATCAGATTATTTTTCAATAAAATGTTATCTTTGATGTAAAATTAGAGTGATAAAAGACAAACGAGATTTTTCTTTTTTATTACTGATTATTAAATTGCACTGCATATTTAATATATTTTTAATAATAATAATGACTTTATTGAGCACTCTTCTATAAAAATACAATCATTTTTATAAATGTATAATACATAAATTTATTGATTTTCTTACAATTAAACCTAAAATTACAAATAATTTAAGCTTAACATAAAGAACGTATCACTATCTAGCTTTAATTATTTCTGATTATAACCACAAAAGAATATTTAAAAAAAATAGCCTAGGTATTTGAAAATAGGTTTAAGTAAATTGTGAAGTTTCATAAAATTTGAAAAATATTTAAATCCTGTACAATTTAGATTGCTAGTTTTCATAATTTTGACAAAAAGATTTTTAATAAATATAAAGTTAATATTATTAATAAAACTTACAGTAAAAATAATTGGCAGAAAAAAGTAAATATTGAAAATGAATAAGAATTCTTGGAGAACAAATCATACAAATTCGTATGTATAGGTGAAATAGTTTTAAAAAATCATATTTTTTTATAAAATCGTTAAAATAGAGTTATCATGTTTTTATTAAGGTATTTATTATTAGCCTTACGGGAGTTTTCCACTCCCAGGTTAAGCATGAAGTAAAATTTCGAGTTTAGAAAAGCCTGAAAATTTGGATTTGCTGGCGCGCGAGCGAAGCGAGTCGCGCCGGCAAATCCAAATTTTCAGGCTTTTCTAAACTCGAAATTTTACTTCATGCGCCACGCGTATAAAACACTGATTTATCGTAAAGTTCAAAGATAGACACATCATTTTTAATTAGAATATCAAGGAATAAAGTAACATATTCTGTAATCAACGATGTTCAGTATTAATAATAAATAATTTTTAGAAAAGAAAGTTTTATACATTGTTCAATCACCAGTCTTCCAATTTACATTGACTCAATTAATGAACTACAATTCGTAATCTTTTTTATGTGTTGTGATTGTTAAATTATTGAACTTTTTTTAAAAATTGTAAACTATAATTAAAAAGTTTTTCAGGATTTCTGTAAATTTTAATGCCTTTTGATTTAAATACCTAAATAAGGGGGCGGCGAATTTGGCCTACGCCACTAGGCAGCTGAAACCCACGCTACGCTACTGTACCACGTGTTTTTATTTTTAATATCTTTACATAGCAAGAACAATGGGCCCGTTAATCAGTTCAACATTCAACATGTTTGGATTTGTTTGTGATGTATGTTGGTATCTATTGAACGGTACTTCGGTCGGTCTAGTACGATTGCAAAAATCCCAAACACGTTCACGTTTAATCAGAGAATTTCCCAACAGTTGGCAGTAAACTGCCAACTGTTGTCTTTGATGAACGGGCCCAATATTTTCTGTCTTCAATTCGTTTAAAGTAACAGAACTTAAATAATTTTGGATTAATTAAAGATGTAACGATTTTTAGACTTATGTGGTTAAAGATTACGTTATCGACGCCGACAATTTTCCAGTTTATATTCCAACAGGATTGTATAAAGCTGAATGTACGTTCTACGATTCGAGGAAGAAAGACAAGCCCATTTTCCAGCTAAATTGGTACTTGAATCTTATACCACTAAGCAAGTATGGAAAGAACTAAGTGTTGAAATAATGAAATAAATACACAATTTAATTACAATATTGTTTTAATATCCCTCAATACAATTTAATAATATTAATAAAAAAATGCATTATTTTAGGTTAAATTATTAGTGCTGGTTGTATCATACAGAGAGTTTTATGTAACACCGAACATACTAAAATGTACTCAATGTTAATTTTCCTATGTTCGATGTGTACGCATCCCAGTACACATCGAACATACTCAAAGCATTGAGTACGATGTGATTGGCTAGGATTTCTAATTGTAATATAGTCAACCCAATGTACACTCTTCACGTCAAAAATAAATTAAATTTGTCAATTATTATGTCAACCACAATATGTTGTATTATGAATATTTTAGTACAACGGAATAGTTATCAACTTCTGTTATATTTTTAATCAGTATAATACTAGTTAAAAGAGGTAAGAAGATATAAACGCTTCATCAGTAAACACATTTTTTCGCAACATTTCGTTGTTTAATTTAACATATTAAATACAATTTTACAAAATTGTTATCGCTTAATGTTGTTATACAGCAACTAGTAATGTTGGAATTTGTAGGATCTAAACTTAAATTCTTGTAGAACTCCCACGTACAAAGGATTTTAAAATATTAAATGATTTTGCAATAGTAAGGATATTATTAGACACTTCGACATAACAGAAATTGTTTAATTTCATCTCTTCCGATAATATCGACGGACTTCTAACTCCTCTCTTGTGAAATTTCTCTAAACAAACTGTTCTAGAAGGTTCGAAATGGTTGAAATAAATGGTAGTCTGATTGAACAGAAAATTTTTATAAAAATAAATCTTGGGAATTTCTTGAGCTGCTTTCTCCATGGTATAAGTTTACCAGAATAATATTTTCCTTCTTTGTACACATTATTGATATGTTCAACTCTCCGTTCTTCGTCTACGTCTGCTTCAGGTGCTAGAACAGCAAATATCACGTGCTTGCGATAACTGACAGATTTCATTTATTTTTGAAGGGAAGAGTGTAAATTGGGTTGACTATATTACAATTAGCAATCGTAGCCAATCACATCGCACTCAATGCTTTGATGCGTCCCAGTACACATCGAACATAGGAAAATTAACATTGAGTACATTTTAGTATGTTCGGTGTTACATAAAACTCTCTGTATGTTCAATAAAAAAAAACCTTAAGAATGCCATGATTTGAATTATTTTTAAATTTAAGTTGGCTACAGGCCTAAAGAATTGACATATAAAACGTCAAACATAATAATTATAACATATAATTTCAGAGTTGCCAACTTACAATATTTTCCATGGCACTCTAGAGGTTTTTTTTTATTGAACATACGATTTTTTCTTGAATTAATTTCTCATCTTGCACTTGGTGGAACATATTAGAATATATAAAGTTATTTAAATTAAAAAGACTTGGTATTGTTTCACAAATTAAAACTTTATTCCGACTAGTTTCGGTTTGTTACACTATTTTCAAAGGAAATCCTTTAAATATGGTCTAACAAACCGAAACTAGTCGGAATAAAGTTTTAGTTTGTGAAACAATACCAAG
This sequence comes from Philonthus cognatus, assembly GCA_932526585.2. Classification (NCBI taxonomy): domain Eukaryota; kingdom Metazoa; phylum Arthropoda; class Insecta; order Coleoptera; family Staphylinidae; genus Philonthus; species Philonthus cognatus. The sequence continues at coordinate 26,125,800 of OW052250.1, read as the reverse complement.
TGTTTTTAATTTAAATAACTTTACATATTGAACATACAATATAAATAAATTTGGATCAATTCAAAATGACACTAATACAATAAAAATATTATTTTGATTGTTCTGAATTACATTTTGATTGTATTAGTGTCATTTAAATGTCAATTAGATCCGAATTTATTCATACAATCAGCACTAAGAACTTTATAATCTTTATACGTGTATTAAGCTGTAGTAGTACACGTTAAATATGAAGGATAATCACAATAGCATTCAACAGGCTTACCATCGTGCTCTGTAATAACTATTTGATCTGGTCTGACAAAAACATCTCCATATTAGCAATTTTTTCTTGTAAATATACAGTAAACATCTCCCGATGTAAGCGCTGTAAATTTTCAGGCAATCCTTGTTTTTGGAAAGCGTTCAAACTGAAGCTTCTAACGAGTGATTCCACACCTTGATTAAGCATGAAGTAAAATTTCGAGTTTAGAAAAGCCTGAAAATTTTGATTGGCCGCGTAGCGAAGCGGAGTGGCCAATCCAAATTAGGCTTTTCTAAACTCGAAATTTTACTTCATGCGCCACACGTATAAAACACTGAAATATCGTAAATTTTGACATATACGGCTTTAGCAATCTAATATATAGATGTGAATAAAACGAGTCAAATTCTGCGCTGAACAAATTGTTTAAAACAGTGATTATAGGCAACCTAATAACTCTAACCTATATTAGGTTGCCTATAATAGTTGTATGTGTGTGTTTTTTGAGCTTCACTATAAATCAGTGTTTTTAAGCGTGGCGCATGAAGTAAAATTTCGAGTTTAGAAAAGCCTAATTTGGATTGGCCGCTCCGCTTCGCTACGCGGCCAATCCAAATTCTTAGGCTTTTCTAAACTCGAAATTTTACTTCAAGCTTAGTCTGGGAGTGGAAAACACTCGTTAAAAGCCAAAAATTAACCGCTTTGAAACAACGAATTCCCGCACATTTAAAAAACGCTGTAATTATCAGGCTATGTATACTTGAAAGAACAATGCCCTGTATATTCTGTTTTAAGCACGTTTTAAACATGTTTTAAATACGTTTTAAACATGTTTTTAATTGTTAATGTTTTAAACGCTGTTTTAATGAAAAAACACGGTTTGTAAAAAAAATGTTTGTTTTAATTAAAATGAAAAAAACGTTTTTTTTTTTTAACAGCCCTGGTGGAAACACTCGTTAGAAGCTTTAATATAAACGATTTTCAAAAACAAGGAATGCCCTAAAATGTACAAGGCATAGGGCAAAATGTGGTAAATTTATTTTAAATCATACCTGCAGTATCTCTAATTTCATTTTCATTCTTCGAATGCATCGTCCATGGAATCTACAAATATATATGGAAAACAATAATAAATGATATAATTTTCATGATTAAACAATTTTATAATGTTTTTTATTTTTTTAATACGTACGACATATAAAATCAATAGGACAGCGAACTTCCTTCTGTATAGAGTGGTGCACAAAATTCTTAAATATTTTTACTATTCGTCGACTGTAATGGGCTTAGCTCAAAGTAGCAACGTGGTTTTTGGCAGTTTGGTATTTTAGTGGGATTGCAAATGCATTCCAAACAAGTACTATTTGTGATATATTTTTGACCTGTTAGAAACACGCTGTCTTCAACATTACACGTTTCATTTACTGCAAATTACAAAGAATAAAATTATATCTGGTTAAACTTAAATAATTATTTTGATTAATTAGCTTAAAGTATTTTGGGATGAAATTCTGCAGAAATAAGGATTGTTATACAAGCAAATCCGCTTGCCGATTTACCAGTGAATCTTAAAAAGTGTAAAAAATATTGAATTTGTGTTCAGTATTCCGGCACCAGGTACCCACAGACGCGTTTCGGACTTCAAGGTCCTCTTCAGTGTGGTCCCGACTCAGTGCTGAAGAATACTGAACATTTCTGACTATTTCAAGCCAATATGTGAAAACTATTAATGATTTCGATAGCTAACGCCATCTAATGCTTCGTCGGAACCACACCGAAACGCGTCTGTGGGTACCTGGTGCCGGAATACTGAACACAAATTCAATATTTGATATTTGTTTTCTGGTTTCACAAACAGAGTTCTGCTCGCTCGTGGACGAAACAGTGACCTGTATATGCACTTTGTACATTCGTGTCACTGACGATGCCACTATGAAGCATTAGATGGCGTTAGCTATCGAAATCATTAATAGTCTTAAAAAGTGTACCGGTAGTTGGTAGACTTTTACCGGTATTTCGAAAAATGAAATAAAGATATTTGATCAGTTTATATGCATGCGTTTTTTTAGAACCTATTTAATACGATTCATGCAAATTAAGATCGAAGCATGGGAGAGACAAATACTGCGCAGAATATATGGAGGGAAGAAAAGTGAGTTAGGATGGGAAAGACGTACAAATAGAGAAATATATGAACTGTATGGGAATCCACCAATAGGCATGGTAGTGAAATCTAGAAGATTATAGTGGGCAGGCCATGTAGAGAGATTGGATAAAAATAGGATCGCCAGGAGCATCGGATGGAAGAAACCTGAAGGAGCAAAGAGAAAAGGAAGACCACGGAAAACATGGAGAGAAGCAATTACTAGCGACTTGCAAGACAAAAACATAATAGAATGGAGGACAAAGGCGAAAGATAGAAAGATAGAAAGCAGTGGAAAGAAATGACAAAGCTATGGGCCTAAATGGCTTGGACAAGCTACTTTATATATATATATATATATATATATATATATATATATATATATATATATATATATATATGTATATATATATATATATATATATATACAGGGTCCTGCATCTCACCTCCCGTCTTCTATAGCTCAGTTATTAATTTAGTTAGGATTTTGATATTTGGCAGACTTTGCCTGTATCCTAGGGCGTATTTCAGGACAATATTTTTGATTATACAGGGTGTCCCAAATAAGTGCGACGTCATGGTGATATATATTTTTAAATTAAATGGTGTACATTTTGTTAATAATTTGAGTGCCTTTTATGGTTTCCTTCATACCCCTAAATTTTTATAGAAATCGGTTTAGTGATATCAGCCAAAAAAAATAAAAACTAAAAAAAATCAGTTTTGCACTATTAATTTAAAAAATTAATAACAATTAAAATAGTATCTCGTCAATTAAATTATAGAAGGTACTTATTAAAAAGGTCTAATGGTCCCGATAACCAAGTTTGGTGGATATGAATTATACAGAGTGTGCAAAATTTAGTGTCAAACTTTTTAAACTTTAATGCACTGTATTTTTCTTATTTTAAATTGGAACCCCTGTATATTTTTATGTCATTCTATGCGGAATTAAAAAACAAACATTTTTCCTAATTACAACCCTATCACAATCCCTAACACATAAAAAGTTATTTGCAGAAAACTCGTTTTATCAACTAATCCAGTAGACATTTTAATTAATAAAAATCGAAGGTGGCTTTGAAAAACAATTTATTGACACAACATGTTTTGTAATTAAATTGCATCTCGAGTCTTAAAGGATTCACAGATTTTCGTCTAAACATATTACACATCGTGAAAGTACAATGAGATCGAAAAAATAAATGATTCAGAGCAGGCATTAACTACCACAAAACGATTAGCAACACTGATTTCAATTCAATAAAAACAGTAAACTTCAAATAAATTTAAACACAAAACAGTATTCGAAAAATGAAATAAAGATATTTGATCAGTTTATATGCATGCTGTTCTAGTCAAGGCCTGCTCTGAATCATGTTTTTTACGATCGCGTGGTATTAAGTTTTGTATAAAAAATAGTTTTAGTAATAACATTTCATAAAAAACATAACAAAAATACGCATTTCTAAAATTAATCACCTACTAGAACTTATGTTCGATATGTCTTCCGTTCTCTTGGAGGCACAATTGAAGACGAGTATGAAATGACCTTGCAACTCTTCGTAATAGGTCCTATGTAATGTTGTGAAATGCATTTATGATTCTTTGCTGCATGTTTTCTGGTGTGGTTGGAGGTTCTTGATAAACGATTTCCTTAACGTAGCCCCACAAAAAAAAGTCTAATTTAGTTAAGTCGGGTGATCGGGGCGGCCATTTACTTGACCCTCCTCTTCCAATCCACCGATTCGGGAAGGTTGTGTTGAAATGATCCCTGACTTGTAATGAATAATGTTGATTTTACTATACATTAATTATGCATTGTTATCTATAATATACTTATGTTCTATGTTCTTACATACATTTTCCCTGTAATAGGATATTCTGTATCTGTTGGGAAATAAATACTATTATTATTATTATTATTATTATTATTATTATTATTATTATGTGCTGGGGCTCCATCCTGTTGCAGCCACATTGCATCCCTCACAGCCATTGGTAAATGTTAACATAAATCTGGCAATTGATTTTGCAAAAAATCCAGATACGTTGGTCCATTCAAATGTCCGTTAAAAAAGTGAGGGCCAATAATATGTTCACCAATAATTCCCCCAACACATTAATTGCCCATCTGTGTTGTTGATCAACATGCCTAAAAACTCTTGGATTGTGGTCGCAATAATAATGGAAGTTATGACGATTCACAAATCCATTTTTATGAAAGGTGGCCTCATCAGAAAGCAAAACCTTATCAGAAAAGTCAACATGTACCCTAATTTTAGTTTGCGCCCAGTTGTGAAATTCGACACGTTGATCAAAATCTTGTTCAAAGAGTTTTTGATGGAACTGGATATGATAGGCATGGAAACGGTTGTCCTTTAAAATTCGTTGAACGGTTCTTTCGCTTACATCCACGGCAGCAGCGACTGCTTGTTGACTAACGGAAGGATTTTCCGTAATTGATAATAGCACAGCCAGTTGATTTTCTTCAGTTCGAACCGGCCTATTTCTAACTGGTTTTGTATAGTTTACATTACCCGTATGTATAAATCTCTCCAATAAGTTTTCCAGGCTGCTGTTGTCTGAATGTCGTCGTTCCGGATACCGCTGTGCGTAAACTCGACTTGCCAAAAAACAGTTCTTTTCGCATTCTCCTAATATGAAAATCATATCTACGAGATCGTCTCGGTTGTACTTCATGACAACAAATTCTTGGATATAAAGAGCTTAACTCATAATGCTTTTAACTTTTACATTACTAAAGTCAAAATAGGCTTTTGTCACTTTGTTAAACAATAAATTGTTTTTCAAAGCCACCTTCGATTTTTATCATTAAAATGGCTATTGGATTAGTTGATAAAACGAGTTTCCTGCAAATAACTTTTAATGTATTAGGAAATGCGATAGGGTTGTAATTAGGAAAAATGTTTGTTCTATAATTCCGCATGGAATGATATAAAAATATACAGGGGGTCTAATTTAAAATAAGAAAAATAAAGTGCTTTAAAGTTTTAAAAGTTTGACACAAAATTTTAGACACTCTGTATAATTCATATGAATGAAACTTGGTTAACGGGACTGTCAGACCTTATTTAATAAGTACATTGTATAATTTCATTAACGAGGCACTATTTTTATTTTTTATTAATTTTTTAAACCAATGGTGCAAAACTGATTTTTTTTAGTTTTTATTTTTATTTTTGCTAAAATTACTAAACCAATTTCTATAAAATTTTAGGGGTATGTAGGTATCCATACAAGGCACCCAAATAACGAACAAAATATATAGCATGTAATCTAAAACTATATATTATAATGACGTCAAACTTTTTTGGGACACCCTGCATAATCAAAAATATTTTCCTGAAATACGCCCTAGGATACAGGTAAAGTCTGCCAAATATCAAAAACCTAACTTAATTAGTAACTGAGCTACCGAAGACGGGAGGTGAGATGCAGGACCCTGTATATTTAATACGATAATTTTTATATATATATAAATCTTTATTGGCAAATTTTGGTAATAGTCATAGTACAAAAATAAATTACAATTAAATAAAGTAAAAATTAAATAATTTGCCAATTGGCTATCGACCGTTGGTCTTTCTGCCTGGAATTATAGAGTTCTGTCCTTGTCAGTTATTGTGTAGGAAATGTCTTGATTGCTAATGTCGTCCATTGTCTAGTCTAATGAATTTAATTGTCGTGATCACTAGGGTTATGAAATGATGAAATGAAATCATGAATTGTAGAGGTAAAACGTTTACGTTTGGGAGTGGTATTAGGGTTTCGAGAAATGCATAAAGGGCGGAGGAGATTATAAAGGGTGGGGTTTGAGGCGAATTTATCAGCTAAATAGGATAAGCGGGTTTCGATGGAGGTAACTTTTGTTAGTTTGTACAGCAGGAGGTTGGAGGGGTTGTGCAGTGGGTTTTGGGGGTGACGGATTTTGGTAAGCACTCTCAGGGCCGATCTTTCGGCGACTTGTAAATTTTTGAGTGTAGTAGGATGGGGATTGTGGAAAAGGATAGCAGCATAGTCAAGTAAGGGGCGGCATATCATTTTATATATATGAACGGCTGTTTTTGTGGTAATTCCTTGTTGTTTGAAGGTCAGACCTTTAAAATGAGCCGCCCGATTCTTGATTTTTGCTTTGAGGATTGTGGAGTGAGCTTTAAAAGTAAGGTTGGGGTCAAAAAGGATACCTAAATATTTGCAAGTGGTTGAAGGGCGGATAACTTGATTGTTTAAAGAAATTGAGAATGGGGATTGGTTTGCTCGGTGAAAAGGGATTAGAAGCTGTGTTTTATTGGGGTTTATGGAAATTCGCCATTTCGCAAACCATGTTTGAATGGTGTCGATAAGGCCCTGTAGAGTGCTGAGGGCTTTTGGGAGTGTGGGAGCATGTGCGATTAACGCAGTATCATCGGCGTATAGGAGAGGGTAGGCAGATTTATCAAAATAGTTAGGATCGGGGTTGTACATATCATGGACGAGAAGGTTGTAAAGAAATGGTGATAGCGGGGATCCTTGTGGGAGGCCTTGCTCAGGAGTAAAGGTGCTGGAAAAGGTGTGGCGTATTTTAACTTGAAGGGATCTGTTGTGCAGGAAACTGTCTAAGAGGTTAATTAGGTGTGGAGGTATATTAAGGGAGCTGCACTTAAACAGCAAGCCCTGGTGCCAAACTGAATCAAACGCTTTTTGAATGTCTAGGAATATTATGGCAGATTTACGACCTTCAAGGCTTGCTGTTTGACAGTTGGACGTGAGAATGGATAAAGGTAGAGTTGTAGAGCGGTGCTCGAGGAATCCGAACTGGTAGGGAGGGATAAGGTCCGCTATGCAGGACATAAGTTTGTTTTTGATTATGGATTCGAATAATTTTCCGAGGACTGGGAGAAGGGTGATGGGATAATTTTTATTTATACAAGAATGTGTATTAATAAAAACATGATTTATGAAAATCCAACAGCCTATTTATTTGTTGTAACCATTACTGATAATCGTTAATAACCGACTATACAGGAAATTTTTCTTTTAAATATGCAAATCCCAATGATTACAGCGTTTGGTAGATTTTTAGAAATTCATTGTTGTTATAAAAGTGTTTAATTTGAAGCTTCTAACGATTATTTCCAATCCTTGGTTAAGCATTGGAAGAGCCTGAAACTTCAGTATAAATCAGTACTTTATACGCATGGCCTATAAAGAAAAATTTCGAGTTTAGAAAAGCCTGTAAATTTGGATTGGACCAGCCAACTTAAAAAAAATTAATCATAATGACAAAAACGTTGGGTTTTTAAGGGGAAAGATGTATCGATAGTAGTATCATTGGAAAGATCTTTAAAAAACAAGGACATTTATAGAAAACATATTTTTGTAATATTGATACTTGAAACCAAAAATCTTGACATTTTGTTTAACATTTTATAGCTTGGCAACATTTTTGGGGGAAAGGAATAGCACTATTCGATTCTTTAAGGCAGCTTTTGTGATAATTTTTTTTGATCTATATAGAAATATTTCGAGTTTAGAAAAGCCTGTAAATTTGAATTGCACCAGCCAAGTTTTTAGGCTTTTCTAAGGTAGTAATTTTACTGCATGCTTAATCAGGCAATGGAAACACTCGTCTGATGCTTCAAACTAAATGTTTTTCATTAAACCAATTATTGCCTCAAAATTTACATCTACAAAAAATAAAAAGATGTTTCAACCTAGACCTAAAACTAATCGATTATTTATCGCTTGACAAAAACATCAACACGTTATTTAAAATCGTCTTTAATGTAATATTAATTAATTTATGCATTCAAAACATCAACATTTTAGTAGAAAATCATCTTGGTGGAAACTATAGATGTTTTAAATGTCTATGGTAGAATAGAACAATTAAAACTTAGTTTCAAATACACCAGGTGATTCAGACTACCAGTATCAATCATTTTTTGACTGAACGACTGATCGTAGAGAGTTGGGTTGAAAAATGTTATTACAGAAGCCATCTTGAAGAATCGAATGGTGATATTCCTATTCCCTAGAAATGTTGCCAACTTAAAAAAAAATAATCAAAAAGACAAAAACTTTAGGTTTTTAAAGGGAAAGATATGCCGATAGTAGTATTATTGGAAAGGTCTTTAAAAAATAAAGAATTTTTATATGAAACATATTCTTGTAATATTGATACTTGAAACCAAAAATCTTGACATTTTGATTAACATTTTATAGGTTGGCGACATTTTTGAGGAAAGGGAATAGCACCGTTCGATTCTTTAAGGCAGCCTTTCTAATACATTTTTTATAATAATTTGGTATTGTTAAATAGGATAACACTCTATTTAACAATGTATGTTATTTTTGGGAAGGTATTAGGATCTGTAGGTAATTTTTAGCACAATGGGCTTAATGAGGCCTAAGTGCAGTGCAGAAATGCGCACTCCTCAAAGAACCAGAATCAGGTAATTTTTAAATTAAAGTACAAATCAATAACGAAAAATACCCTCAAACCAGTTTTTATTATTACTCAAAAAGATTATTACTGATCTAAAACTACTAGTATTATTTTATCATTTAACAAGAGAAGTTTAATGTTTATTAAGCTTCAGTTATGCAAGTTAAATACGGAGGATAGTCACAATAACATCTGACTGTCTTCTTGTCGTGTTTAGTTTTCACCATTTGACTCTGTAATATAGTTGCATTTCCATATCGGCAAACTGTAACAAAAAATAATATCACATTATTAAAATTCTGAAACGATTGTAGTTCAATATACGTACACAAAATATTTGTAGGTATCGGCTTATTGGTTTCTTGAATTTTATCCTTGGAAGATGCTGTAAATATACACAATATAAGCAAACGTATATTTCACACAGTTCACTCAACAATAATATAGATTTTATTAACGCAATTTGTTTAACAATTGAGTCGCACAGATGCAAAACCAGCCATACGTGTTTTGAAAATCTTGTGTTAAAATGACAAAAACTGATTGTGCAGCGTCTTTTAAATAAATTAAAATTGTGTTGAATTAGCGTTGTATACAATGGGGACAAGAAAAATTATGAAAATCTAAGTAAAATGTTGGTAGGTTTTTCAACTGAAAAAATAAATTAGCTTTTGCTACCGAGAAATATAGCACGAGAGGATTGTTCAAACTTGAATAATAAAAGGTTTAGGATGGGTTTTAAAGGTCAATTTATTTTTAAAATTGTAGTCTGAGACAAGTAGGATCTAGTGATACCAACACCTCAAAATCAAAAAATAGGTGTATGGCTGGGTTTCGAATCCGGGCGACTCAATTTGTAAATCTTTGATTTACAAAAAGTAAATCATACGTTTTTTACTTTCCCCCGTATGTAATACAAAGGGAAAGTATTGTTTTCGTGAAAATTTTCGAATCAAAAATTTTAGCGGAAATATCCGTTTTGAGGTCCCCTGAGTCGAATAAGACCATTTTTGAAAAATGTCTGTCTGTCTGTCTGTCTGTCTGTGTGTGTGTCTGTGTGCGTTGTACCGCAAAAACCGCTAAAGATATCGAGATGAAACTTGAAACTTAAGCTTTTTGTTACAATCGGAAGAACTGAAACGCTTTTGGTAAAAATCGGAAAACCGGAAGTGGTACTTTACTCTTAGCGTTTTTCAGTTTTTTCAGATTTTTTCAATAAATGTTCATCAAACAAAAAATTCTTTCAAATAAAAGTTGTAGATAATAACAAAATGAAGATATATTGTTCATTTACTTTTTGTCATAGCACTCTTAGTTTTTGAGATATTTCAAAAGTTGTGTGTTTTATCTAGTTATTGGTGTGTGACAGTGTATGTGTCGATACAATTGAAAAATGTTTCAAATAAAAGTTGTAGGAAATAAAAAACTAAAGATTTTTTGTATCTTCACTTTTTGTCATAACACTCTTAGTTTTTGAGATATTCATTAAATAGTGTTTTTTATCTAGTCATTGGTTTGTGTCAGTATGTGTTGATCCAATTGAAAAATGTTTCAAATAAAAGTTGTAGTTATCAAAAAGTTGAAGACATTTTGAAAATAATAATGCTACAAATATTTTAAAAGTGATTTAATACGCAATTTACGGGGGAAAGTACTATGATGGACACATCACCATTTTTTCTTTTAAGTATACTTGAAAGCAAATTTGTCAAGCTTTAAAAACAAAAAATGTACGATTTATTGACGTCAGATCAAATATAGGCAATATATTTTGAACTTTACAATATTTCAGTGTTTTATACGCGTGGCGCATGAAGTAAAATTTCGAGTTTAGAAAAGCCTGAAAATTTGGTTTGGTCGCTCCGCGCTTCGCGCTACGCGACCAAACCAAATTTTCAGGCTTTTCTAAACTCGAAATTTTACTTCATGCTTAATCTGGGATTGGAAACACTCATTAGAGGTCAAGCCACATTTATAAACTCGTCATTTTACGATAAATAGTGCTTTTTTTTAAGAAACTTTTCATCATCCAAACTTAAAAATTGCGTCTTATACGGACACTCAAGGCAGGTGAACTAAAGTCACAATACTGTGTGTCTTCCACTTCTTGATTAAGTATATCAAGAAGTGAAAGACACTCAGTATTGTGACTTTAGTTCACCTGCTTTGAGCGTCCGTATAAGACGCAATTTTTAAGTTTGGATGATGAAAAGTGTCTTAAATAAAGCCCTATTTATTCCTAAATTCAATGATTAATCGACAGGAAAGATAAAGCAAATACATTTGAATCCCTTAAAAGCAAAGAGGTGTAAATGACTAATATAAAAATTGAGAAACACAGTTTTAAAGTTTAAGTTATATTAAAACCAATAACTAATATAACAGTGTGATTATCTAGATTTACAGAAAATATATTGAGTAACAGTACATATCAATGAAAGCTATATCTCTTTGCAAATTAACAAAAAAAGTGTTCCCTTTGAAGGTTCTCAATTTTTTTTTCAAATTTTCACACCCCTTTGCTTTTAAGTGCCTCATTAGTTTAATACATTTTTTCGCAGTTTTAGGGATTTTACTTAGTGGAAACAGAAGCTTTAAATGTGATTTGTTAGTCATTAATATTATTTTGAATTGACTTAATTAGTTTTATGTTATTCTTTTTACATTATTTGTATTTAACACAATAAAACACTTTGAACTTTGTTTGTATAACAAAATTTATTTTTATGTGACTGCAGTTTCGGCAAATTCAGCTTGCCATTATCAAACATGTTTGATAATGGCAAGCTGAATTTGCCGAAACTGCAGTCACATAAAAATAAATTGTGTTATAGAAACAAAGTTCAAAGTGTTTTATTGTGTTAAATTAACATGTATAACGAAGTAGAAGCCTCCACAATTCAAAATATATTTGTATTTAATTTTCAAATTGGGGATCTTCCCGTCAACAAACGATTTAAGTATAGTTTATTATGAGTAATTGTTAATACCGTGCGATCATTTAAAACATGATTGAGAGTAGGCTTTGAATTTTAAATCAGATTGGCACTACTGACCATTAACACATAGTTTACCATAACCTCAAATTAATTCAACTATTTAAGCATTCTAGAAAACCGCACAAAAAAAATGCCACCTACTCTAAACTATTATTTAAACGATCGCACGGTATCTAATGAATACATTTTAAATTTTAAATACTCACGACAAACAAAATCTATCGGACAACATAAACTTCCATCCGTATAGAGTGGAGCACAAGAGTCTTCAATTTTTTTAGTATTAGTTGGTTGCAATGGGTTTATCTCGAATGTACAACGTTTTTTTTGACAAGTGCTATTACCACAGATACATTCAGTACAAGTTTCATTTGCAAGATATTTTTGTCCGAAAAGAAACGTCTTGCCTTCCACATTACAGGTAACGCTTGCTAAAAAAAATAATGTACAACACTTTATATTCACTTTGTAAGCAACTTCAACGCTTTAGAATAATAAGGTTCTATCTGCATTTTTCACAAAAATTATATAATTTTGGATATTTTAGCTCATTTAGCTAAATTCTTTATTTTTTTTTTTTTGGTTTGTTTGTTTGGCATAGGTTCTAGCCATTCAGCCACTAACGATGATTGTATTAATTTAACATATATTTGGACGTCACGACACATTCACACCACACCCAGGGACGCTAAATTCTTTATTTTAATATATTTTCTATCTAAATTTATTAGAGAACAAACAAGTATATTATTATTAAAGAGTCCTAACTGCATTTTTTGGAATTCTGTAAATCAAAGTTCTATCTACATACAGTCAAAATCGTTTAGAGCGACACCGGGTATAATGTAAAATCGGATATAACGAACAAAATAGTCGGTATGCCATTCTAAATAAAAATAATTTTAATCCATTTATAAATCTCGATTTTTTTTTATTACTCCGATCCGATCCGGAACTGAAGGGAAAACCGAAAATAGCCGTATTTTAGACATCAGTTATAATAAAATTACTCGTATCGAAAACCGAAAATATCGAAATTATTTCCCGAACTAATATTTTTGTGTAATTTAACCGGAACGAAAAGCGAAACGAAATAACAGTTTTAAACCATAATTAAAAATCTCAAGTGATGAGATTAAGTCAAAATTAAGTCGATTCAAAATTCAATTGCAGTTTAACCATTTTTGATGACCAAACTAAAAAGTTTGAATGCGTTTGTTGTTCGGTTGTTAAGGTTAAATAATTCTTAGGCGAAGTTATAAAACTCGAATCGTTTTAAATAATATTATTTTTCAAACAAGAATAATTCAAGTTCAAAACTATTTGAATTCGAGAAAATAAGCTTACGCGTCTTATAGTTTGCACACTTTAAACATAATATATAAATAGTGAATTATACAATGGAATATTTAAAATCTTGTTTAATTTAATTTGTTACAACGCTCTATCAAAGTATATGTAACATTTAGGTCAAATTCTTTTCAAACCAACTTGTTTGCATTTTACAGGAATAGTCGTAATTTTTGTATATAATATTATTTTTGTTTTTAACTGACCATTTCTATTTTTCTAAAACACATGTTTGCCATTTTGTTCTACGCCTCTGGATCCAGATAGAACCTTTTTATTAAAATGCGACGAATTATCAATATTTGCTAATATATTTTATACTTACAGCAAACAGTGCCCACACTGCAGCATTCATCAAGACTATATGATAAATGGCAGTTGCCTATAGTTGGTAATCCAGAATCTGTACAGATTTCTGGCTGGCATATAAACTGGGCTCTAAAAGATAAATTCATTTGTGAACATTATTTGAACAGATCAAAAAATATAAGTTTTTTTTTTTACTCTAATAAAATCTATCGTGTGTTCAATAAAAAAAACCTCTAGAGTGACATAAAAAATATTCTGGGTTGGCAACTCTGAGATTATATATTATAATTATTATGTCTGACGTTTTATATGTCAATTCCTAAATCGTGTAGCCAACCTAAATTTTAAAAAAAGATTAAACCATGGCACTCTAGAGGCTTTTCTTTTGAACATACGATATAACTTACATATCGCTATTTGGCGGCTTTTCGCATTTACACTGTTGCAAACAAGTGCCTGCTAGCAAAGATTCGTCGATACTCTCATCGAGCGCATATTTGCGCCCCTTAAAATTGCAATAAATCGGGCTCGTTTTGTATTCTGGACAACTGTAAAATTGTGGACATGACCCCACAACCGGTGTGCATCCTAATGTTTCGTAAAATAGAGTTCCCGTTCCATCACAATTTTCTTAAAAAATCAATAAAATTAATATAAACTGGGAATTTGTCTTTTAAGTATACATATCCCGATGTATACGCTGTAAATGTTTAGGTATTAGTTGATTCTACAGGAGCGATCAATTTAAAGCTTCTAACGAGTGTTTCCACTCCTTGATTAAGCATGAAGTAAAATTTCGAGTTTAGAAAAGCCTGAAAATTTGAATTTGCCAAGGCGCGCGAGCGAAGCGAGTCGCGCCCCGGCAAATCCAAATTTTCAGGCTTTTCTGAACTCGAAATTTTACTGCATGCGCCACGAGTATAAAACACTGATTTAAAGTAAAGCTTAAAATATTTACTTCATCTAAACAAATCTTGCGCTTTTAAAATGCGAACAAATTGCGTTAGGATTCGTAAGTACTTATAATTAACCCTTTCAGCCCTAGAAATTTTCTGGTGACCAAATTAATGTTTTGTACATTGTTATATGCAATGTACAAAACATATAATTTTTAAATTATATATTTATTAATATCTCAGATATACAGAGAGTTTTTCTTTTAAGTATACATATTTCAATATACTGTATACGCTGTAAACCTTCAGATATTCGTTGTTTTTGCAAATAATTTAAATTGAACTTTTAAACGAGTGATTTCCACTCCCAGACTAAGCATGAAGTAAAATTTCGAGTTTAGAAAAGCCTGAAAATTTGGTTTGGTCGCGTAGCGCGAAGCGCGGAGCGGCCAAACCAAATTTTTAGGCTTTTCTAAACTCGAAATTTTACTGCATGCGCCACCGGTACAAAACACTGACATACTACGAAGTTGAAAACACACCGGTGGCGCATGAAGTAAAATTTCGAGTTTAGAAAAGCTTAAAAATTTGGTTTGGCCGCTCCGCGCTTCGCGCTACGCGACCAAACCAAATTTTCAGGCTTTTCTAAACTCGAAATTTTACTTCATGCTTAGTCTGCGAATGGAAATCACTCGTTTGAAAGTTCAATTTTAATTATTTGCAAAAACAACGAATATCTGAAGGTTTACAGCGTATACAGTATATTGAGATATGTATACTTAAAAGAAAAACTCTCTGTATATCTGAGATATTAATAAATATATAATTTAAAAATTATATGTTTTATATGGTTTGGCCGCTCCGCGCTTCGCGCTACGCGACCAAACCAAATTTTCAGGCATTTCTATCTCGAAATCTTACTTCATGCTTAGCGTGGGAGTGGAAAACACTCGTTTAAAGCTTCATATCTTTTAATAAACCGAGCGTCGGAGCATGCACAACGTATGCTTATGTATACTTTAAAAATTCTTGTTATGAAAATGTTCGGTGTTACATAAAACTCTCTGTATGTATATTAAAAAAAAAAAATCCCAGTATGTTTAATTGTAAATTTTGAACAATAGAAACATTTATAATATTTATTAACGTGAGATCAAACTTAAGCAGCATTCTTTAAACATGACTTTAAATTAGTGTTTTATATGAATTAAAAACGTTGGATTGGTTGTTTCGCTTCGCTACGTGACCAAGCAAAATTTTCAGACTTTTCTAAAATCGAAATTTTACTTCATGCTTAATAATTTATATTCATTGCTAAAAGCTTTACATTATCCGCTTTTATAAAAACAACGAAATCCTTTAAATTTACAAAAAGCTGTTAATTATCGGGATATGTATACTTAAAAGAAAAAAATGGTATAGTTAGCTACGCCATTAAGTAGAATTTTACATCATCTTTAATTGTTAAAATTTCAAAAAAAATAATAAAAAATACTTACGAGCTGAGGCATTAAGAATAAAAAATGACAACAAAAAAATCCACATAGTTGAAATGTTAAGAATACGCAAAATAATTACTAATACTTAATTTCGGATTGCATCGGCTTTTATTCGCAATTTGTTTGCTAATTTACATTAATAAGCATATATTTTGTAGTAACGTCTTAATTAAATTGTTTTTAATAGTCTTGCATTTTCCATAAGGATAATTTGTATTGTTTACTTTAAAAATGAGACTGTTTTCATTAAAAAATTTGAATACATCATTTTAGACATTTCTTATCAAATCAACGTTTCCATACTGCAGCACATTCATTAAAATTAATAATCATAAGCGGCAGAGCTGGGCCGTTATTCCCGAAATTGATCGTACGATTCGGTCGAATGAAATCTGTCATTTAGATTGGGATTTAACATGTGAATTTGATAGTTGGAGAGCGACCGATCATTTGTTCAGTTTCAGGAATTCCGGCCCTGGGCAGAGTTAAAAAAAGGATTCGAATCACGAATCTGAATCTTCGAATTTAAAATCATTCGATTCACGAATCCTCGAATCAAAAAACGATACAATGTGACATGAATCAAAGGATTCGAATCACGAATTCAATTCTTTAAAAAATCAATTATTTTTTTTTTAATAAAATCGGACTAATAAAACGCAGACATTGGTTTTCTTTATTTATTTCATAATAAAATCAATTTTTATAAAATTTAGTTAAACTTTCGAAATGGTGAAACCGTTGATTGAAGTATTTATATAAATGAAATGTAAATAAATAAATAATAAATAAATGTAAATATTTCACATAAACACCTATTTTAAGACGAAAATCAGACCTTCGAACAGACAAATTTAAAACCAAAAAAAAAATCACCCAACACTTGACAACGGACATAATACGCATTTACAACAAACTACCCCCAAATATAAAATCATTAAAATTTATTCCACTTAACTTACAAATAAAACAGAAACTAATAAACAACGAAATACTATAAAGGAATTGCCCAAATCAGAAGAAACTACAAGTTTCCTTCGATACCGATAACTCGAGATAGGGACCAACCCAGACATCACGAGGCGAGGAAAGAAGGAAGGGCAACACATAGGAGAAATACAAGGAACAACTAACAACAACAAATAATATATTAACATTAAACAATATGTACAACCTTGTAATTCTAACAAAATAAATATATTTCGAAAAAAAAATGTATTGACCAGTACAGAGTGGTGCATTTTGGAGGTGCCACATATAGAACACTTTTTTATTTGAAGAGATATTGAAAAACCGTTTTCGCGAGCCAGGGTTACTTTTTCGTGTTTTTATCAAAGGCGAAAATAAAAACAAAATATATAATAAGTGTCAATTTATGGTATTGAGTTTATTCAAATCGATCAATAAATAACAGAGTTATGGCGTTGGGCGTTTTTTATCGAACACCTGGTGGGGTTCTCAAAGGAGTATATATTGAAAAAAAAAACAGATTTAAAAAATATATTCTAGTGCTTTTTTAACCAAACTTATTGGTACTGGTATGTGAGTAGAGAGGTGTCCATGTCTGATCACAGATGGATTACCTTTGAGATGGGACTCAAAAAGAGTCCAAAGAAACCGTACACAGACCCGAGGCTGACGGACAAGGAGGCGTACACCACGCACCTTAGAAGTAGCATGCGGGAGGTAAGTACAGAGACACCAACAGACTGCGCTGGCATAGACCTGCTAGCAGGGGCGGTGCAGACGCAGATACTGAGTGCATACAAAGCCTCCTGTCCTCTCAAATGGAGATCTGAGACTGGGAAGGTCGCCCGAACTCGGATCCCTCAAGAAAGCGACAAGGCTTATAACAGAGCGTACCGCTCAAAATTAAGCTCTGACTGGTCTTGTTATAAAGACCGCCTGAGTGAATATAAAAAACTTTCAAGGCAACGTCAGAGAACATGCTGGCGCACCTACTGTGAAAATATAGAAGGATGTGCAGAGATAAGCAGACTGAAGAAAATAATCTCGCAAAACCAACTCCAGGCTGTTGGTATCATGAGGAAGGAGGATGGTGAATTAACCAATGACCTCCAAGACAGTCTGAGGCTCTTACTTAGGGCGCGCTTCCCTGGATGTAACATCAGGAACGGACAGGGAAGTGAATATGTGACGATCGCCCCCGAAACCGGTAATGACTACACACTTACCGGGGAGGTGATAAATGAGGAAAACACCCGACAGGCTATAGACAGCTTCTCTGCCTTTAAATCGCCAGGACCGGATGGAGTTTTTCCCGCCCTACTGCAATGGGGAAGAGAGGAACTCGTGAAGCACCTAGTCGTGCTTTATAGGTCCAGCCTGGCGACGGGATACATCCCAAAGGCCTGGAGACAAGTCAGGGTAGTTTTCATTCCCAAGCCTGGCAAAGCTGATTACACGGAACCAAAAGCTTACAAACCGATATCGCTCTCGTCTTTCCTCCTAAAAACAATGGAGGGACTGTGTGAGAGATATATAAGAGGCAAAACGCTTCAGGAATTACCACTGGAGAAGGCGCAGCATGCATACACAAGGGGTAGATCAACTAACTCGGCACTACACAGTGTTGTAGGCGAGATAGAGAAATCGTTGGATTCACACGAATCCACCCTGGGTGTATTTGTTGACATTGAAGGCGCTTTTGACAAAACAACCTTACCAAAGATACGGAACGCCCTGGATAGGCGCGGAGACCCAGTATCAATAGCTGACTGGATTAGCAATGCGCTTGCTATCAGGACAGTCAGCGCGGAGGCAGAGGGACAACGTATCTCCTGCAACATAAGCCGTGGATGCCCGCAGGGAGGTGTATTATCCCCCTTGCTGTGGAACATGGTGCTTGATAGCCTACTGAAGGAACTGCGCATGCAAGGTTTTACGGTCACAGCCTATGCTGATGACCTAGCCATCCTAGTAAGTGGAAAATTTGAATATGCCATATGCAGCAGGATGCAGACGGCACTTGACACGCTCACCAAATGGTGTCAAGATCACTCCCTCTCTGTTAACCCAGCAAAGACGGAGATGGTCATGTTCACCAGGAAAAGGAGGGTACCTCAAAGGGCACCCTCGCAAATGGGTACGATATTGCAGTACAGCAAGGAAGTCAAATACCTGGGTATAACCATCGACAATCAACTGAGCTGGAAATCGCATATCGATATCAAAACAAACAAGGCCATAAGGGCATTCTGGCAGTGTAGACGTGTAGTGGGGAGGACATGGGGTCTGAAACCAAAAGCGACACTATGGGTCTACACAGCGATAATAAGGCCAATGCTTGCTTACGGCGCCTCTGTGTGGTGGTCAAGAACGAAACTACAGACCACAATGAGGCGCCTATCCCAGGTACAAAGAATAGCTTGTCTCGGCGCGACGGGTGCAATGCGCACTACCCCGACTCTGGCAATGGAAGTCATGCTATATCTTCCACCGCTGGATCTGTATGTGGCGAAGGAGGCCATAAATATCATACTCCGTCTCCAAGCTGAAGGGTTATGGACACTTAACACATGTGGGATGGCTAGAGGCAGCCTCTAGAGGAATGTCTGCAAAGATATACCTCTGTTAGAGGCAAGAAACGACCTCTGCTCGCCCACAAATACCGTACCGGAAGGATACGAGGTACGCGTCCATCCCTCAATGGACATGAGAGAATCGGCAAATTGCATTTACACCGACGCATCATGTAAAGAAGGACGCTCGGGACTGGGGATATACTCCAGGAACCTGGGCATCAACCTAAAGACTCAAATGGGAGAGAACACGACCATCGCACAACTAGAAGTGATGGGAATAGCACTTGCGGCTGAAACCATACAGAACCGCAACGTGAGGAACAAAAAGCTACTCATCCTAACAGATAGCAGGCAGGCTCTGATAGCTCTGAAAAACAGAGTAACGACATCGGAGACAGTTCTGGACTGCCACAGCAAACTCAGGCTCGCTGCCGCAGAAAACAGAATCGAGATATCATGGGTGAAGGCCCATGACATTAATGTAGGCAATCGAAAGGCGGATAAACTGGCTAGAGCAGCGGCTGGGGAAACTATTTCCTCGCCACAGCCGCTAGTAAAACCCACCATCTCGACCCTAAACGAATTGATCCACAACGAAATCCTGAAGAAATTCAGGGAACGCTGGGATGACATTAAGGACTGTAGGATGTCTAGCGAAACCTTAGGGTATCCGAACAAAAAGACGGCACTACAATACCTGCAAATGAGCAGAAATAATCTGAGACGCATAACGGCCGTTCTCACGGGCCATTGTGGACTAAATGGGCATCTCTACAAAATGGGAGTCGTTGACTCGCCAGATGGTAGAGGCTGTCATGAGGAGGAGGAGACTGCCGAACACATCCTCTGTGATTGCCCAGCACTTGCCTCGCAAAGGAAGGAAATTCTGGGGTCCAGATGGCCGACATTGGCCGACATTAGGGAAGAGTCAACCGTTGCTCTGCTGGCCTTTCTCGACAGAGTGGCATGGCTGAGCTGAGGAGTGACACAACCCTAGGAGGGGATGCAAAAAGGGCCCATTGGGGCCTAATTGCTGTGTCTAGGTACACACCCCTTTATGATCCAGATCCAGATCCAGAACCAAACTTATTAAACGAAAGACGTATTTAGTGTCATTTTCAAGTATGACAAACAATGATTGATGTTAAAAGTTGATTTATCTGTTTACAATTTTCCTTGAACAACAACAAACAATCTTTATTAACAACAAGCAATTACATAACATGTATATTTATATATAAACTTATAAAAACTTGATATTTTGTTGCTAATCGGCTATCGACCCGTGGTCTTTCTGCCAAAATTGTAAATTGCCATGGTAATGTCATTCGGTACGTCAGTTAGTGTCTTGGTGAAATGATGAAATGAATTGATATATGGTAGTGTTCAGGTTTTTGAATTTAGGATAGATGTTAGTGTTGCGTGTAAGGCACAGGTGGGATAAGGTTTCTAGGTTAAGAGGGTTGGTTGCAAACTTTTCGGCTGGGTATTCAAGTCTTTAGTTAATAGGGATTATTTTAGTTTTTTCGTATAGGAGGGTATTTGAAGGATTGTGTAAGGGATTATTGGGGTGTCTCATTTTGGTAAGTGTGCGAAGGGCTGCACGTTCAGCAACTTGGAATTGTTGTAGGACTGCGGGACGAGGATTGTGGAAAAGGATAGCTGCATAGTCAAGAAGATTTGATTTCTATACGTTAGTGGTCTGAAATGCCGCGCTCTCTCCTTGATCTTATCTTCAGGGTTTAGGGCATGGGATTTAAATGTAAATTTAGGGTCGAATACCACACCGAGATATTTGCAGGATGAGGATGTTGGGAAATTTTCCTTGATTTTATCAAAATGTATCGTTTCTTTTATTTGTCAAAATAATACGCAATTTTCTTATATTTCTAATTATTTCGGCTAACTTTAAGTTGCTGTAACATTTAAACTTTACCAATTTGTAAAAAAATTAACTTTTTTGTTGTGGAATGAGTTTTATTTTTAACTTTACATTATCCGTTATTACTACGTTAACGGTAATATTACCGAGAATATTACCCAATTTTAAATTACCAGTTATTATACATCACTAATCATAAGTCAAATATCGAATCAGAAAAACATTTTATTTCATTTCTGCATATCCATCAATTTTTGTAAAATTTCATTTTCCAATTCCAATTTATTTTTGTGTTGAATAACATGTAAGATAAGGTGGCATGTCACACACACAAGTTACATTCAAATATTGTGTACGTTGAATTACAGTTTGTGATGGTTGAATAGTTTTGCCTCCAAATCTGCAACACCTTCCTGAAATTTGAATTGAAATAGCAAAAAAATTAAAGTGCGTCTATTTTATTACACACTTACCACCAGTATTTCTCACCTCGCATTTTTTACGATCTTGGATCACATCACTTGTTGTTGCTAACAAAAATAAATTCAAAATTAGTTTACTGTATATTGAAATTAAAAAAAAGTTTATTGATGATCTAAATATATCATAAATAAATAAATTTGATTTCAATGATTTGGATAGAAAAAGTTTTTGAATTTTTATACCAAGTTATTGAAATAACATTAATTTGTCTAATAATTTCAATTAAAGATTACACAGGGTGGTTCAGAACAAGTATCTAGGGGCTCATGTGATTCAAACTAGTTTCTTTTATTTGTGTAATGTTATTTTCAAACAAAAATAATTCAAATTAAAAACTATTTGAATTCGAGAAAATAAGCTTACGCTTCTTATAGTTTGCACACTTTAAACATAATATATAACATACGAATATTTCGTAATTTTATATACAGGGTGTCCGTATTTTAACAGAATGTATGGGGATCTCGGTTATTTGAAGGGAAAGACTGTCGGTTAAATTGGGGCAACAAAGTTGCGTAATTTAGGGCCAAATAATAATCCAAATACAAATTTGAAATAGCTTCTTTCGTTTATGAGATATTGTCAAAAAACGGATAATTTGAAATTTCGTTTTTATTTTTTATTTAAAAACTATTGAATCCAGACATTTACAACTTTGACATTATACAGGCACTTTTTAACGATCTAATCTAGTAACATATTTTTTTTTAAGATAACATTTACCCAGGGACCATAGCTAACTTTTGTTTTTCTTATGGGCGCCATTTTGGATTTTCATATTTTTTGGAAAAATATTTTTCACTGAATTCAATGATGTATCATACTTATAGTTTATTGAACATTTTATACGTAAAATTTTAAACTTTTGGTTTTTGTAAAGAGTGCCTTGGAAACAGTTGAGTAACAGTTGAGTAACTAGCAAATCCTAGCACCCATAATTTGCTTACATATCAACCCTGAAGACGGGCATCCGACGATACATACTTTAACAGTTGTGATGTATTTTAAACGAATGTCTTCCACTCCCAGACTAAGCATGAAGTAAAATTTAGAGTTTAGAAAAGCCCTGCGTAGAAAATTTGTCGAGGGTCGCGCAGCGACCCGAGACAAATTTTCACGGGGCTTTTCTAAACTCGAAATTTTACTTCATGCGCCACGCGTATAAACCACTGATTTATAGTAAAATTGAAAATGCACTAAAAACCAACCCAACTTCGATATTTTTTCAAAATTAGATGTTTTTTTTTTCTATCCATGCTGTAAACCTTCAGATGTTCGTTGTGTTCTTGTAAAAAAAACTTCGATTCCCTGTAGTCCTTCGATCTCCAAAGACCATGATTGGTCCTTCGAGCTGTAGCCTTTGTAAAATGGTAATAAACTTAGTAATCTAGAGGGATCTTTCAATTTGAAACTCCTAAGAACGGGTGTTGTCCACTCCCAGACTAAGCATGAAGTAACATTTCGAGTTTAGAAAAGCCCCGCGTAGAAAATTGTCGAGGGTCGCGCAGCGACCCGAGACAAATTTTGCCGGGGCTTTTCTAAACTCGAAATTTTACTTCATGTGCCACGCGTATAAACCACTGATTTACAGTAAAGGTAAAAATATATAACGCTTAGATGTGATGGTGATCATTATACAGAGATGTAGCGAAAAAATGCAAAAATTACTTTTTTTTTTGAAATAGTTGTGGAATAATAATAATAAAAGTAGAATAAATTTAGTTTGTGCAACTTTTATGTGATAATCGATACTTATTATAATTATTACAAAAGACTGATAGTTATTAATTAATTTTGAGTGCTAACAATGATTGACTGCTGTCGAGATTTTATTGATTAACAGATATGACGTCATTGTTTCCAAGACACTCTTTGCAAAAAAGAAAATATCATAATTATAAATATCAAATCTAAAATAAATTATGAGTGTGATACATCAGTGAGTTCAAAAACAAATATTCTTTCAAAAAATATGAAAATCCAAAATGGCGCCCATAAGAAAAACAAAAGTTGGCTATGGCCACCGGGTAAATGTTACAGTTATGTTAAAAAAAAATATGCTACTAGATTCCTCATTAAAAAGTGTTGTCAAAGTTTTAAATGTCCAGATTCACTAGTTTTTGAATAAAAAAATAAAAACGATTTAAAAAAAACATTTTTTGTTGATATCTCGAAAACGAAAAAAGATATTTTAAAATTGTTTTCAGATTATTATTAGGCCCTAAAATACGCAACTTTCCCCCAATTTAACCGACTCTCTATCTCTTCAAATAACTGAGATCCCCATACATTCTGTCGAAACACGAGCACCCTGTATAATGGTATTTTATTATTCAGATATGTTTAAACTTAAATCAGCAGTAGTTTTGTAGTTAATGAACATCTGACCTATGTTTATTTACCCTGTTGTCTTCAAATAACTCCCTGAACAAGATGTATTTTTGAAACTTATTCTGAATCACCCTGTGTATACCATTGTGAATATTTCATATTTAAGTGATGATTTTTAATAAGTTTATATTTATTATTTAATGAGGGATTAAAACAACTTAAAATTATCGATATTTTTAACGCATCATTAAATAAAAAACAATTGAGGATGTTGTTTAAGCTGTAAAATTGAGAACAAAGTAAAAAATATTTGATAGAAATTGTGTAAAAGCGTACATACGACATATAAATCTGCTGGGACAACATTTTGGCTTTTTCGCTGATTTTACATCGTAAAAAGGCGCGCAAAAATTTGCTAAAGCCTCTCCGCTTTCCATTTCAAAATAACACATTTTTCTTTGGCAGTGTGTGCCGTCCTGCTTTTCATCGCACACACAATTGTCACAAGAATCTGGTGATTCGTAACGTTGTTGCTCTTTGTACGTTGCCCCGTCAACGTTACAAAAATAACTACTACAATTATCTAAAAATATAATTTTTCATCAAGAGTATTATTTTAATATTTCAATTTTGCGTTTATTTTAAAATATTATAAATCTTACTGCAAAGATATCCGGTTTCACAACATTGGCCCAGTTTGTACGTGAGATAATTCCCGTCTGGGGGATAATTTGGTTCCAAGAAAGATCTACAATCATAGTACCCACATGATATTCCCCTAAAATTAAAAAAAAAACATTTAATCATAATAATAATAATAATATTGTTTATTTCCAAAAATAATGTAAATACATATTTGGTTTTGTCGAACACGAGATATATAAAGTACACTTAATGATTAAAGTTATCTATATAATTATAAACTAAAACTAAATATCTGATCAAGTATATAATTAAATATATATTAAATTAATTTTAGAATTTACTGGATTATTTATTATGTCAGAACTTTTTTTTAATATTACAAACAAATTTTAAAAATTGAAGAATAATAGAATGTCTTTTTATTAAAAAAAAACGATTCTTTACGCAATAATAAAATGTTTTCAAAAAGTAAAAAATTCGATTCCTTACGCAAAGAATTTCATTTTTAATCTTCTTGAAACATTTTACTGCTAAGTAATGGTAATTTTATTTAAATGTTTTATTAATTATATACAGTGCTTTTTAACAAAGAAAAAGCAAGTGCCGGACAAGTAGAGAATAAATTATTAAATTGTATATTGTTTATTAAATAATGAAAATAGATACAGGGTATTTTTCTTTTAAAAGTTGAAATTAAAGCTTTAAACGAGTGTTTACCACTCCCAGACTAAGCATGAAGTAAAATTTCGAGTTTAGAAAAGCCTGAAAATTTGGTTTGGTCGCGTAGCGCGAAGCGCGGAGCGGCCAAACCAAATTTTCAGGCTTTTCTAAACTCGAAATTTTACTTCATGCGCCACGCGTATAAAACACTGATTTTAGGTGAAGTTCAGAATATACGTCTTTACCATACTGCTTTAGTAGTATACTTTGAAATTAACTTGAAATCAGTGTTTTATACGCGTGGCGCATGAAGTAAAATTTCGAGTTTAGAAAAGCCTGAAAATTTGGTTTGGTCGCTCCGCGCTTCGCGCTACGCGACCAAACCAAATTTTCAGGCTTTTCTAAACTCGAAATTTTACTTCATGCTTAGTTTGGGAGTGGAAAACACTCGTTTATAGCTTTGATTTTAACTTTTAAAAGAAAAATGTCCTGTATTTATTTTTATTATATAATAAACAATATGCAATTTAATAATTTATTCTTATCTTTTCCGGCACTTGTTTTTATTTGCTTTTCTAAACTCGAAATTTTACTTCATGCTTAACCTGGGAGTGGAAAACACTCGTTAACAGCTTCAATTAAAACTTTTTTAAATACAACGAAAATCTGAAAATGTACCGGGTGGGCAAATAAGCGAGGTAAGCCCAAAATTTACTTCATGCTTAACCTGGGAGTGGAAAACACTCGTTTACAGCTACAACTAGACTAATAGAATGTATTTTATTAAAAAAATACGATTCTTTACGCAATAATAAAATGTTTTCAAAAAATGAAAAATATGATTCCTTACGCAAAGAATTCAACTTTTATTTTTTTTTCAACATTTTACTGCTAAGTAATGGCAATTTCATTTATATGTTCAATTAATTATATACAGTGCTTTCTAACAAACAAAAAAAGCAAGTGCCGGACAAGATGAGAATAAATTATTAAATTGCATATTGTTTGAATAATAAACATAAATACGAGGTATTTTTTCTTTAAAAGTTCAAATTAAAGCTATAAACGAGTGTTTTCCACTCCCAGACTAAGCATGAAGTAAAATTTCGAGTTTAGAAAAGCCTGAAAATTTTGTTTGGTTGCGTAGCGCGAAGCGCGGAGCGGCCAAACCAAATTTTCAGGCTTTTCTAAACTCGAAATTTTACTTCATGCGCCACGCGTGTAAAACACTGATTTTAGGTGAAGTTCAGAATATACGTCTTTACCATACTGCTTTAGTAGTATACTTTGAAATTAACTTGAAATCAGTGTTTTATACGCGTGGCGCATGAAGTAAAATTTCGAGTTTAGAAAAGCCTGAAAATTTGGTTTGGTCGCTCCGCGCTTCGCGCTACGCGACCAAACCAAATTTTCAGGCTTTTCTAAACTCGAAATTTTACTTCATGCTTAGTCTGGGAGTGGCAAACACTCGTTTAGCTTTAATTTTAACTTTTAAAAGAAAAATACCCTGTATTTATTTCTATTATATAATAAACAATATGCAATTTAATAATTTATTCTTATCATTTCCGGCACTTGTTTTTATTTGCTTGTCTAAGCCCAAAATTTACTTCATGCTTAACCTGGGAGTGGAAAACACTCGTTTACAGCTACAGCTAGACTAATAGAATGTATTTTATTAAAAAAATACGATTCTTTACGCAATAAAAAAAGCAAGTGCCGGGCAAGATGAGAATAAATTATTAAATTGCATATTGTTTATTAAATAATAAACATAAATACAGGATATTTTTTCTTTAAAAGTTCAAATTAAAGCTATAAACGAGTGTTATCCACTCCCAGACTAAGGATGAAGTAAAATTTCGAGTTTAGAAAAGCCTGAAAATTTAGTTTGGTCGCGTAGCGCGAGGCGCGGAGCGACCAAAGCAAATTTTCAGGCTTTTCTAAACTCGAAATTTTACTTCATGCGCCAGGCGTATAAAACACTGATTTGATGTGCAATTCAGAATATACGTCTTTGCCATACTGCTTTAGTAGTAAACTTTGAAATTATTTTGAAATCAGTGTTTTATACGCTTGGCGCATGAAGTAAAATTTCGAGTTTACAAAAGCCTGAAAATTTGGTTTGGTCGCTCCGCGCTTTGCGCGACGCGACCAAATCAAATTTTCAGGCTTTTCTAAACTCAAAATTTTACTTCATGCTTAGTCTGGGAGTGGAAAACACTCGTCTATAGCTTCAATTTGAACTTTTAAAAGAAAAATACTGTGTATTTATTTTAAAAATTTAATAAACAATATGCGATTTAATAATTTATTCTCATCTTTTCCGGCACTTGTTTTTATTTGCTTGTCTAAACTCGAAATTTTACTTCATGCTTAACCTGGGAGTGGAAAACACTCGTTAACAGCTTCAACTTAAACTTTTTTAAATACAACGAAAATCTGAAAATGTACCGGGTGGGCAAATAAGCGAGGTAAGCGGCTGTATGTCAGAAACTAACGATCGTAGAGAGTTACGGTAAAAAAATTTATAGGTAAAGTGGGCAAGGGAAATTGCTGGAAATTATTTTCAAGTTTCCAAGATGGCTGCCAGTGGGCGTTTCCACCATCTTGAATTACATAAAGTTACGTTTCTCGCGATTTTCCCCAATGAATATAACAAAAAAGTATTTGCGTTTAAATGTTAACTTAAACCGGAACATTTTTTGTAAAAACAATATTTCTCTATCTTTCGAAATAAAGTGGTGGAGGGTATTTGAATGTTGTTTTAAATAAATGCCTGTAACTTCGAAACCTCAATGGATTTGGATAAATTTGGTATCATTGAATAGAGCATTTCTTGGGCTTTTAGGTTTCTCGTAATTATGACAGTTGTGACCTACACGGCCGCCGATAGAGGGCGTTATTCGATATTATAACCAAAATATTGGATTTTCTCAAAAAATTTGAATGCGATGATATGATTTTTTTTTAGACTAGAAAATAGACAAATGACCAACCAATAAGCCTGCGCAAACCGCATCTTAATATCTAATAATAATAATAATATTAATAATAAAGATATTAAGATGCGGTTTGCGCAGGCTTATTGGTTGGTCGTATGTCTATTTTCTAGTCTAAAAAAAGTCATATCATCGCATTTAATTTTTTTGAGAAAATCCAATATTTTGGTTAAATTATCGAATAACGCCATCTATCGGCGGCCGTGTAGGTCACAACTGTCATGATTACGAGAAACCCAAAAGCCCAAGAAATGCTCTTTTCAATGATACCAAATTTATCCAAATCCATTAAGCCGTTTCGAAGTTACAGGCATTTATTTAAAACAACATTCAAATACCCCCACCACTTTATTTCGAAAGATAGAGAAAAATTGTTTTTACAAAAAATGTTCCACTTTAGGTTAGCATTAAAACGCAAATACTTTTTTGTTCCATTCATTGGGAAAAATCGCGAGGAACGTAACTTTATGTAATTCAAGATGGCGGAAACGCCCACTGGCAGCCATCTTGGAAACTTGAAAATAATTTCCAGCATTTTTCCTTGCCCACTTTACCTATAAATTTTTTTACCGTAACTCTCTACGATCATTAGTTTCTGAGATACAGCCGCTTACCTCGCTTATTTTCCCACCCGGTACAACGTATGCAGTATATTTGGGGTATGTATAATAAAAGAAAAACTCCCTGTATATATTTACCAGCTTGATGTACATTGACAACCAAAAAGTCCACACTTATCTCTCATAAGTTGATCGCTGATATACTCTTCCTCCTTATAAACCCTGCCTCTAAAGTTGCATTCATTAGGATTTATTGTATAATCTTCACAATCATAATATGCAGGACATTTTTTGTCATGTAAAAATACAGGATTACATGCTAAAGTTTCATAAAATAATGTACCAAAGTGATCACAATTGTTACTACCTAAAAATATTTTTATTTTAAATTAGACAACAATGTATTAAAAATAAAATACTTACCTATAACAAATCCAACTGTTCCAATTAAAAATACTAGCAAATTAAAGAGCAGCATGATTTTTGTGATAATACAGTTTAAGGAAAATTCCTCTTTATATATTATCCTTAAAATAGCAACACAAATAGTGTTATCACTAAACGTGACAAATATTGAAAAAATACACAATAATAATTTTTCAAAAAATAAAGCAACAAGTAAGATTTTGTACCATATTAACATATCTATTTATTTACATATATTATATTATTTCTCTATGCATATATTTACATTCAAATAAAATATATATATTTACATTCAAATAATGGCAACTGAAATTACAGTTTTCTGTATTATCATAATTAAACAGTTTTCTGTATTTTCATAATTAAACAGTTTTCTGTATTATCATAATTAAACAGTTTTCTGTATTATCATAATTAAACAGTTTTCTATATTATCATGATAAGACAGTTTTCTATTAAAATTATAATTAGAAAACTGTTTTCCAGTTGATAAATCAGTTTTCCTTAAAAATCGAAACAAAAAAAGTAAATTAATTTTCGATATTTTAATAAATATAATAAAGTTACTGCTATAAACAATTTAAAATACTCACCTACAACTTTATTTAATGGAAATAAAACTTGAAATTACCTAAATATTAAATTTGATTATTTTGTATAAAGTCGATAAATTGTTAATTTACATGTATGTGAATTGGGTGGTCTACCTAGCATCCAAGTTTTAAAATAATTAATATTCAAAATGCCACTTATAAACAAATAATTTGTGTATATTATCATGTTTTTATTATTATTCATCTTATCTAGATGACTTTTTTTATTATGTTAAAAAATAATGTTAAATTTTCGGACTTTATTACACGAAATATTAAATTTAACGTACATGTTATTTTTTATAATCACAATCTAAGTGCGTTAATTACTTAATATGTATACTTAGATTGCGAGGGTAATTAGTAACGTATACGCATATATTATTTCTCTATGCGTATACGTTAAATTTAACATATCGCGTACGGAATCGGGGGGAATATCGAATTCCACAGCTCCATCTATATTTGACAATCAGCTGTGCGGCACGTCAAAATCAACCAAAATTTTGTGTCACGTCCAATAATTAATTCACTACACAACACATTTTTGCGGATTTAGTTTAATTATAATTATCTTCGCACAGTTGATCTAATTAATTAACAAATTTGTTTTATTAATTGAGCAGCGCGTTTTCAAGGTTACACTTGTCATCGTGATCGCGTATAAAATAACAAGTGATTCAGGGAAGAGGGGAAAGAAGGAAACAAAGTTTCTGTCCGCAATAATGGGTGAGTTAAAACGATCTTAAAATTCAAATAAATAGAGTACTGAGGCATGTTGTGGCATATTCAATATTGTCACTGTTCTTTATTCCATTGATTGCCATACGAATAAAAAATGTAATGATTTCTCAGAAATGACAATCAGTCAGTTTGTCTCAAGCATCTCAAATAAAGCTTATAATTTCTCTTTTAACGCCTATTAATATTAATATTGAAACTAAAACGTTAAGGAACAATGACATTTTGTAGAATCTATAAATATTTTAGTGCGTCCTTATTATATTTATGAAAAATGAAATAAAGAAGTACATAATCTACTGTGGTTTGTCTCAAAAATAGGGAGGACCACAACAAAAATCAGCTAACATTATTGGCTGCCGAAATGGCAAATTCAAACTGATGTATAAAAATCTAAGCACACAAAATTGCGGCTGTTATGTTAAAATCACAACTGACGCTTCTTTGTCAATTCGGAGTTTGTGTCTATTTAGACATCTTATGTTTGAACAGTGTTATTAACGTATTATAAGTAAGTTTTTCTGTTTTACCTCCCCTCACTCATCAAAATATTTCGGCTGTGTAAACTGGAAAGTTTGTTGTGGTCCTCTTACTTTTGAGACAAAGTGTAATGATCATTACAGTTTTTGTTTAAAGAACAATAACATAAGCTTGCTTTCCTCCTCATGTGGAAATCATTAGTCTGTGATACTGATTTATTCATTACCGTTTATCTATACAAAATGTAATATTTCATGAATATCTTAAATTATATCGTGAGTTTAATTATTGAATAAAATTTTAGCTTTTAAAATGTCGTATAGTTTTGAGGGGAATTATCGGAGTAGGCCTGAGCAGAATTTATCGGGGTCGAGCAGAAAACAGACAAGAGATATTCTCTTGCAAAGGGCGCACGAAGAAAGACAAAAAAGACAGGTTATTCTAATGGAGTTTTAATCGAAGAGCAGGGATAATAATTTAAATTTTTTAGGCTGAAAGATTAAAATTGAAAAGTACTGAAATAATACAATCGTATACGCGCAGCTATTTGGTCAGGAAACGTATTAAGCAGGAAGAAAGGCTGCTTTTTGATCAAAACGAGAGCAGTCCCAATTTGCAACCGTTAATGTCGAGACTGTTGTTTTTTTATGATCCCGAACAAGACACAGAACGATTTGTAAGTAATAATAAGATATATTTGTAGAGTTTTTTTATTCCCTTCATTTTTGTATTTAAGAGTGATTATTAATTTTGTTATTTTTATATTTTATTAGTTACGCATATGCAACAGACTTCTACTTCAACCAAACACAGTCCTTGAATTAATGATACAAGACAGCTCGTACAATTGGTTAATCAAAAGACTGCTGGCTATTTGCCTAAATATGCTAACAACATCACGATCAGTTGTTGAAATTATAAACTGTTTGGATTTATTTACACAAAATTCAAATGTTCTTTCTTACTTAGTTTCGAAGGGTAAGATTGTTTTAACAGCTCGCACGATTTAAAAATATCACTATGTTAAAATTTTCTGTTATCAGGTTATTATAAAGAATTAAGGACATATTTAGACATATCAATTAATCAGAAGGAAAATATACTGGTTTTAATTGAAAGGCCGTTTGAGTATATCCGAAACGATGAGCAAATGAGGCATTCCGTGCTTCAGCAATTTACAAGTTATTTTTTGTGTCCGGTTGTGAGTACTTCTGTTAAGAATGTTTTGATCCCGCACTTGAGGGCTTCGGGGAAATTTCCACACAATGAGTTGATAACTTATTTGTACGAGGATAAGATCAGTTCTCAGAATAATTTGTTGTACTGCGTGCTTGCTTTAGAACCCCAACATTTTGGTAAGTACTCAGTTGCAATCTCAAAATTATGTAAAAAAAAAAGGTGCTTTTATGAATCTAATTTGTTGTAATTTTTAGTGCAATCTGTTGAAAGTATACACGTTTTATCTGAACTCAGTCGGGATTTACATAACTTCACTATGTCAGTAATTTATATTTCCGATGACAGCGATGAGGAGGAAATGGATGTTTCCGATGACTCGGTTTCATTACAAGACTATCGAATGCATTTTAATGATACTGACAGAGTTAGGAATATATTGAAATATTTCACCGATCATAGCGATAATGAGGCAGTGCTCGAATCACTCACGCAGTTGTGTCATAATTTACTATTGGTGTTTCCCATTAAGAAATGTATGTAAGTAATCCTTGTAATCATACCAAACCAACACTTTTTTGTCATCGAAAACTATAAATTATTATAGGTTGCTGTTTATGCTGGCAGTAAATAATATATTCTTGAATAAATTGTGGCATTCGATCAGGGAACACGAGAGGGTCATAACGCAGTCGACAGCCACTTCGTTAAATTCCTGGAGGGATTGTCAGACACCGATTTCGGTTTATTGTGATATGTTTACTTTTTACACTGAGACCCTCACCGATTCTGGTTCGTCTTCACTTTATTCGTTTTAGTTCACTTTAATATTATTACTTTATTTTTAGAATCGACTGATACTAGCGGGACGTTCACGTCTGAGCAATTGTGTTCGATGTCAGAGCTTTTAAAATGTGTGACTTTACATCTGATCGAGTTGGCTTTTCCCATGTGCAGATCCACAGTGGTAAGTGAAATACCCAATAATTATGTTCATGATGAGTGTTGAAGTAAAAGATATTTATACTCTGTTTTTATTAATATGACCAAACTTAGGGTGTATTTAATGTGAACAGTTGCAATCCTGCTTTAACAGTAGGGTATTTTTAACATCAAATTTTGAGATGTTGGCAAATGATTATCAATGTAACAAATAAATTAAAAATTGTCACGATGCAAAGATTCTCAAAAAAAACATACAAGGATTTTTTTTTTTTTTAGTATACTTCACATATTCTATATAAACATTTGTAAAATTAATGAACATGTGATCAAAACTAAGCAGTGTATTTTGAACTTCACTTTAAATCAGTGTTTTATACGCGTGGCGCATGAAGTAAAATTTCGAGTTTAGAAAAGCCTGATTTGGCTTGGTCGCTCCGCTGCGCTACGCGACCAAGCCAAATTTTCAGGCTTTTCTAAACTCGAAATTTTACTTCATGCTTAGCCTGGGAGTGGAAAACACTCGTTAGAGTTTTTAAATTGAGACTTTTTAATGAGATCACGAATGTCTAAAAATTTACATTGAAAAATCGTAACATGTATACCTAAAAAAAAAATTCCTTGTATTTAGAACTTTTTTAAAATTTGAACATGTAAATGGGCAGATAATAAAGAAGACAGATATTCCTGAGCAAGGAATATTACCTGATTACCTAAAAGAGCTATGACATAAAGTATTAAGATGAAAGTTGTGTATTTTTTCATTATCTGCAACTTTTGTTTAAAACATAATATAAGTAAATCTTTATTATCTGAGAAATTGTACATTACATGTAATATAATGATTATAAAACATAATATTCTCTGATGTATTCCCAAATAAGGGCTATCGACCGTAGGTCTTTCTGCACTTGTTTTCTTTTTCTTCTGCCTTCGTTTATAGCAGCATTTAAAACATTTTTAAAAATTATTGAAATTTAGCAAAATATTCCAAAAAAGAACTA
The DNA here is from genome assembly GCA_932526585.2 of Philonthus cognatus. Classification (NCBI taxonomy): domain Eukaryota; kingdom Metazoa; phylum Arthropoda; class Insecta; order Coleoptera; family Staphylinidae; genus Philonthus; species Philonthus cognatus. Next base: position 26,091,439 of record OW052250.1, on the reverse strand, counting down.
AAAATTGCTAAAAGTATACTCCCAATTCCGGTTTCCGGAATTTAACCTAAAGTTGATGCAGATTTACAATTTTTCGTAGAAGCTAAATTAAATATCATAAGTCTAACTCATTGTGATTTTGAGTTATCGTGTTAACTGACACACAGCCAAACGAACAGACACACGGACGTAATTCTATAAATGCGTTTTTCTGACTCAGGGAGGTGCAAAACGTGAAGATTTATCTAAATCTCAAGGTCGATTTTTTTTAACAATTTCAATACTTTCTGTATACAAGAAAGTAGAAATGACAGCTAAAATTAAATAGGAATTAAGGTATAATTAATAACAAAATAGTTGCCCAAAAAATTAAAAACAAGAAAAAAAAAACAAATTTACATTTCTTTTGACATGGTTGTTTACTAATTCCTTTTACTTATACACCGACAATTGTTTTATATTTGTTTAGACAAAAGTGTCAAAAGAAATTCTTCACTTGTACAAAAGTACACTGGCTGCTGTAAAAAAGCTGTACATGCTGGATCTGAGGAAAAACTTTTGTGAACCTGAGTTTTGGACAAAAAAGAAGATTCACGTGTCTCAAGACTTGACAAAGAAGAATTATCTCTCCAAGACGCTGAAACCTTTCTACGGATTAGTTGCTGACGATAATGGTCAGTGTATTACATTTTCAGAAAGTTATTAATTAATGATTAGTATATTTTAAATTAATTTTGTCATTTTTGCAGATGAAGAACATCTTCCACCTTTATCGACCATCGAACAAAGATCACTAGCCGTGCTCAAAGAGTTGCCCTTCCTCATTGAATTCAATCAAAGAGTGTTAGCATTAAGACAATTGTGCTACCACTGTTCTGGCAACAACGAGGCTCGGTTTAGAAATGACTTTTTTAACGACAATGTTATAACCGTCAGAAGGGCATATCTTTACGAAGACTCTTTCGATAAACTCTCACAGAGAAATGGTATGTCATTGTCAAAATATAAATTCAATTGATCGGATTAATTAATTAAGTTTCGTTTGCGCAGAATTTGACTTGCGGCATAAATTGAGAATTCAGTTTATAAACAACGCGGGACTAGAAGAGGCCGGAATCGATGGTGGCGGGATTTTCAAAGAGTTTATTAACGAGGTTTTGAAAACGGCCTTCGATCCCAATAGAGGGTTTTTCTTATTGACGGCAGATAATATGCTTTATCCTAATCCCCAAGTGCATCTCTTGGTGGAAAATTACACCGATCATTATTATTTCATCGGAAGATTAGTAGGAAAGGTAAATTAATTTAAGAGGCCCGGTTGTACTCAGTTTTAAAGGTTGCTTTAATGGTAAAAGTTATTAATATCCGTTTGCGCCAGATAAATTAACTAGAACTGGTTTGAAAGAGCATAAAAACTTTTATTTTTCTATGTACTTACTGACTTTTACTTTTAAATCGAAAATATATTTATGAAAGGTTTAATTATTTGTTTCAGGCAATATTTGAAAATATCTTAGTTGATTTACCGTTAGCAGAATTCTTCTTAGCAAAATTGCTTGTGGACACAGCGAGCGCACATTTCTTAAAATCGTTAGATCCAGTTTTGTACAGGAATCTTTTATATTTGCGTGATTACAATGGAGATGTGCAAGATTTGGGTTTGGATTTTACTTTAGTGAACAACGATTTGGGAGAAACGAGGGTGAGATTATTTGTTATCTTTTAAAACAACTAAAAACATTAATGTTTAGATAGCGCAATCACCACCTATTGCTCAAACTGAAAAATAGTTGATTATTGATTTTTTTAAGTCTTCTATGAATTAATTTGAATTGTGATAAGAATAATACTAAAATATTTGTCTTTCTTAAATTGATTCTTTTAACACATTCCTTGTCAGGGCAGACACCAGTGTCTGCTTAAATATATTTTCACCACGCCAGGGAGGCCACCGGTGACCGCTGAATGAAAAGGAAATCTGAGCCGAGAGGACACAGCATATTTGCAATTTTCCAAAGCAACTCTCCGCTTTGGTGTATAAGTAATCAGATGCAGACGTTAGTTTTTAGAACCAAGTTTTTATAGTTTTTTTTAGCTAACACGAAAATAAAGATCTTATAGTGGTGTGGAGAGCAACATAGACGAAAACGTACTGGCAGCGAATGTGTTAAAGGATTATTATTATTATTTTAAATTGTCACCTCTTATTGAATTCACTTTCTTTAGGTTATTGAATTGAAACCAAATGGTGAGAACATTCCAGTGACGAATTACAATAGAACCGAATACGTTCACAAGTTGGCGGATTTAAAGCTCAATACGCAGATCAAGAAACAATGTGCGGCTTTCCGAAACGGATTAGACAGCGTTGTACCACTGATTTGGTTGCAATTATTTAATCACGATGAGCTGCAAGTGATAATTGCCGGAGACACACAAGAAATGGACATCGAAGATCTTAGAAATCACACATCGTACGGCGGAGAATATACAGTGGATCACCCGACAATTCTATTGTTTTGGAAAATCTTACGAAATTTTACCGATACGCAGAAGAAAATGCTGCTGAAGTTTGTTACAAGCTGTTCAAGGCCTCCGCTATTAGGATTCAAAGTAAGTCCAATGTAGACGTGGCTTGTGGCTAACTTCAGGGGAGGCAAATGATCCAAGATACAAAAAGTGAGGTTGAATTCTCTTCATGTAAATTCAACGCCCCTTACGTCATAGAACATGGCTATTGCCAGATAAGTTTACGGGTAGATCATTCAACCTTTTAATAACGAGAAGCTTGTTGCCTCACTTAAAGAGAGGTCACGAACCGCGCCTGGTCCGATGTGATCCAAGTAAATGACTGAATGCAACTAATCGATAAATTATTGTGCAAATGTGAATTTGTAACAAGTAAATTGAAAATAATTTTATTAACCAAGGTTTTTGTATTTGCAATTATTTTAGGAATTGAATCCGTCATTTTGTATTCAATCGTCTGGAAGTGAGGATCGTATGCCGACAGCGAGTACTTGTTTGAATCTTTTGAAGTTGCCTGTGATCAAGGAAGAGGACGCATTGCGTCGGAAGCTGCTAAACGCTATTGAACAACAAGCTGGTTTTGAACTTTCTTAAATTATATCAATGATTTTTATCTGTACTTGTAAATTTATTTTTTAGTGATGAAGAATTTTGTATTTATTTCGAAATATATTTTAAAATTACAATCCTTTTTTTATTATAAAAAAAATATATTACTGTTATGCCCGGTATTATAAAACATTTTATTCCCTAAATAAAATTTACTTTAGGATTAAATTAATTTATTCTAAAGATTTCGGTATTATAAACACAAAATAACTTTATTTGGCTAATAAATCTCCCCAGTAAATTGTTTGTTTTTCTGCCAAGTAAATTTTATTCTCTAAATAATTTGACAGTTAAAAGTCAAAAGTGTATTATATTATTATAATTAGATTCTACTACTTGTGTTTATTAATTTCATTACGGTTATCATGTCTACCATATTATCCGTGTCAGATTTAAGTTTGCTTGTAGTATCTTCCCTGATAGTGATTAATTCGAACCACAAGACATTCTAAGGAGTCGAAGACCTAGAGTTTTTCAAATCAGACATAACCAGGGATTTTTATACTTATGCATACGCTTTTTAAAATTAGTTTTTAAAGTTTTAAACGAGTGTTTCCACTCCCAGACTAAGCATGAAGTAAAATTTAGAGTTTAGAAGAGCCTGAAAATTTGGTTTGTCGCGTAGCGCGAAGCGCGGAGCGACCAAACCAAATTTTCAGGCTTTTCTAAACTCGAAATTTTACTTCATGCGCCATGCGTATTTAACACTGAAAACACTGAAATATTGTGAACAAGTGAACTTCACTTGAAATCAATGTCTTGTACGCGTGGCGCATGAAGTAAAATTTCGAGTTTAAAAAGCCTGAAAATTTGGTTTGGCCGCTTCGCGCTACGCGAACAAACCAAATTTTCAGGCTTTTCTAAACTCGAAATTTTACTTCATGCTTAGTCTGGGAGTGGAAAACACTCGTTTAAGTCTTTTATAGTTTCCTATAAGCTTTCTTCATCTTGTTCTTGTTCTTGTTCTGTGTAATTATGTCCTCCCAGCAAACCATCGTCTGCCGATCGGCATCCGATTTCTTGTCGATTTGACGATACGGTGCCGATGCGTCGATTTCTTTGCCTATTAGGAACCTTCAAATCTGCATCCCACACGTCCCGATGCGTCGTTGCCTAATGGTTTCCCATTCGGAACCATCATCACTAACTACGTGTCGACTCCGATCCGCTTGCTAGTCGTAACATATTTATTTTGCTTTCGCCGTATTTAATGTATATAATACAAAACATTTAAATAATAATTTAATTAAAACTAGCTGAAAATGCGCAAGCTTGTATTGTGGTGACGATTCAAAAAAGTTTTTATTTCTAAAACAATGCGTCAGAGGCGTGCCGAGCGGGGAGCGGCAAATTTTTGGGGCGGCTAAATTTCACAATAAATATACCGGGTGTCGAAAACGCAACATCATAGAGCTTCGCGATAAAAAAATGGTATTACCAAAGCCTACTTGAAGAATTTAATGGAGTTAGTGTCGACTTCCGGAAATTACCGGAAGTGGGCGTAACTGCACTCAACTTTAGAATTTCAAATGGGAACCTAGGTCGTGTGGGTTATCGTTGGATAGGTATTTAAAAAAGAAGCAACTTTTGTTTGAAAAATTTATTTCTAAATGATAAGCTTAACGAAATAAAAATTAATGCTTTAAACACTCAGTCCTGGGCCATTTTCTCAAAAGTATTGCGTCATAGAGCGTCAAATAACAAAATTACATGTCATAAGCCTACCTAAAGAATTTATTGGATATAGTTCCGACTTCCGGATGTTACCGGAAGTGGACGTAACTGCCCTCAACTTTAGAATTTTAAATAGGAACCTAGGTCGAGTGGGGTATCGTTGGATAGGTATTTTAAAAAGAAACATTTTTTGTTTGAACAATTTATTACTAAATGATATGCTTAACAAAATAAAAATTAATGATTGCCTAATCAGCCCTGGGTCGAACAATAATTATTATTTAGTTAAGCATATGATTTAGAAATAATTTTTTCAAACAAAAGTTGTTTATTTTTAAAATACCTATCCAACGATACCTCGCGCGACCTAGGTTCCTATTTGAAATTCTAAACTTGAGAGCAATTACGTCCACTTCCGGTAACATCCGGAAGTCGAAACTAGCTCCATTCAATTCTTTAGGTAGGCTTATGACATGTAATTTTGATTTTTGAAGCTCAATGACGTAATACTTTTGAGAAAATGGCCCAGAACTGAGTGTCTAAAGCATTAATTTTTATTTCGTTAACCTTATCATTTAGAAATAAATTTTTCAAACAAAAGTTGTTTCTTTTTTAAGTACATATCCAACGATAACCCACACGATCTAGGTTCCCATTTGAAATTCTAAAGTTGAGTGCAGTTACGCCGACTTACGGTTACTTCCGGAAGTCGACACTGCCTCTATTAAATTCTTCAAGTAGGCGTTGGTTATACTAATTTTATCGCGAAGCTCTATGACTTCGCGTTTTCGAGAAAAAGGCCTGGGACGGGTGGTCTGAATCACCCCTTATATATAAGAAATTGGCCTTCACCCCGGGTACGGGAGCGACCAATTTGGCCTCCGCTCCAGAAAATGGGGCGGCGAATTAGGCCTCAACCCGGGGTTTTTCTTGATCGAATATACCGATCAGGGTTTTAATTGTATTTGGTTTGAGTTAAGTGAAGAGTTTAATATAATAAACTTAATAAAAGACTTACACTTTCTTCACTAAAAGTGAAGTGAAGAAAGTGTTAGTCTTTTACCAAGGGTTTTAATTATCCCTTAATTTTTGCTGAAAAATCACCCATTAAAATCTTTCGCAACAATTTGGAAACACCCTGTATAGTTCATCATTTTAGAAAATTATCATAATTGGATTTTACGCGCCCAAAAATTCTCGCCTAACTACTTTCCCTTTTCTATGACCTTCGGTTATTTCCGTCGTTTTCGACCGACCTTCGTTTTCTTTACCCACTCAAACAAAGGGCCCGAGGAAGATGTGCTGAGGAGAATGCTTCTAGGCCTTGTATAAAAAAGGAAAGACTCGTGCGTTTCTAACATAAAAAGTGCAATTGGTGTTCTTATTATATTTGGTACTGGACAGTGGAATAATCCGTTAATTTTTGGAAATGGCAATAAAAACGGCATTGTGCACAGTGGGTGGCTGTTTTACTCGTTTTACTGATTCCCTAACGCTGTCCCCATTGCCAGGTTGACTAATTCCTAGTTTGATTATCAAAGTGAGTGCTTGTCCTTTCTTGTATTTTTTTTCGTCAACTTTACGTTATCGTACAATGTAAGTATAAACTATAAAACTATTTAATTAATTTAAATTTCATCATGATCAAATACTTTTTCTCTTCACAATTTAAAAAAATGTTAATTCCAAACACTACACTTGAACTTAATATCTAAATTTAAAAAAAAATATATGTTTAGCACTTACACTCTTGCTTTTAGGTCATTCAAATTTTTTATGTTTCATTTTTATTTATTGTAACTGTTAGAAAAAATTACAAAAATGCCACCCAGAATGACGTCGAAAGAGAGATAAAAGGGTGGTTCAGAAATGCTGTGGACAAGGAAGCTGGCAGAGTGAAGAGAGCGCAAATAAAAAATGTCATCTAAAAAAGAGGATTATTTTGTTTCGCCATTTTTTATTTGTATAATACAATTTTTATGTAGGTTTAAATTAACCACTATATTTTTAATTAATTTATAATTACAAAGTGTTCCATTTTTATATATATCTATTTTTTACATTTTCTTAGTACATTAAATTTTTTATATATTATATATTAACAACAATATTTTTAATTAAGTAATAATTACAATGTTTTCTGTTTTTTATATATATATTTTTTTACGTTTTCTGTAATATATTACAATTTTTATATATTATACAGGGTCTTTTTTAAAAATGGAATATAAGCGTTACAACAGAGGTAACTTGAGATATAAAAAAATCCTCGGACAGGTCGCTTTTTGTTCTTTATTGCGCACTTTTAAGCGTCTTCAAAACAAGTATGACGTCACTAGCCTTTCACGTATGACGTCAAATGTAATTTTTTTAAATTGAATTTTTTTTTATTTCACTAAATTTGTAGCCCTTTTCATTATCTTTACGACCATGTAAAAATATTTTGGGTTTTTATTTTAAAAATTAAACATAAAATATTTTTTTAATAAATTTATTTAATGAAACAAATGGTCAAAATGAGTACCGTTTCTCTCTTGGCAAATCGCCAATCTGTGATAAAACCCATCCCTAACATTTTGGAACATTTCCGGTGATATATTTCTTACATTAAATAAGTTTTTTTTAAGAAATTTTAATTAATTTTTGAAATAAAAAAATTAAAAAAATAAAAATATTTTTACATGGTCGTAAAAAAATGAAACGGGCTACTCATTTAGTGAAATAAAAAAAATGTTTCCATTTAAAAAAATTGCTTATGACTTCATACGTGAAAGGCTAGTGACGTGATACTTGTTTTGAAGACTCTAAAAGTGCGCAAAAGAGAACAAAAATCGACCTGTCTGAGGATTTTTTCATATTTTGAACTACCTCGGCTTGAGCGATTATATTCTATATTTAAAAAAACCCTGTATATTAACCACTATATTTTTAATGAATTGATATATTATGTGTTCCATTTTTTATATATATATATATATATATATATATATATATATATATATATATTATAATAAAGAGTTATTAATTGCATTTAATGTTCTTTGTTTTATATCAATTTTTGTTTTCGATCAGTTGCCTGTTCGCTGACGGCGTCGTCAGGATATAGGTTAAAAATGGGTGCCTATTCGATGACGACGTCGTCACGATTGTGGTTTCGAATATTTGTTGATTAGATGAGGCCGTTGTAAAGATTGTGGTTTCGAATAGCTGTCTATTCGATAACTACGTCGTCACGATTGTGATTTCGAATAGTTGTCGATTCGATGACGACGTAGACATGCGATCGGATGCCGATCGGACGGACATAATAACGCCGCATCGTGGTCGGACATAGACATCGAATCGGCAACTACGTTCCGACACATCGGCATCCGATCGGATGCCGATCGGCTCACGATGGTTTGCTGGGCTATTCCACAGTTATTCTCCATAATTATAAAGATTTATACTAAATTTCCAATTTGATTAACAATTTAATTTGAAATATTGACAATTCAATTTAACAAATTGGTGGTTCCAGCTATGGCCACAATGAAAATGTATAATTTCGGTCTGTAATCTACTAATTAAATTATTTCTAGAATTGCTATTTATTTGGTAGGTTTGCTTTATAATACGCAATTTTATTTGTCCATTAGTTTACTAGGTAAATAAATTTACTCCACAAATTGTTATCTAATGATTTATTAATCGTTTATAATACCGGGCATTAACGTGATTTTTCACTCTATAAAAATTCGAGCCTCTGGAGCAGTTTGCTTCAACAACTCGACTGTAGCTACACTCTTCGGTCCAATAAGCACTTTACAACTTGAATAATAGAGAACATTAAACAACCAATATTATTTATTTAATATAGAGATCTTAAACTGTATAGCACAGACCATTAACAGACCGCTAGCTCTGGGTTAAATTTTGAACGCTCTCTCTCTTTCAAAAATCGTGGACGGTAGGTGGCCCTGTAGAGCGCCATTATGTACAGGAAACTGTTAATTTATTTACAGGAAACTGTTTGTTTGAAAATTCATAGTATGCAACCTTCAACTCACACCCCTTTTCAGGTATGCAACCGCTCACACAAATCTTTTTATCAGTATGCCGATTTATTTTGTATTAGCAAAATATCGCATAAAGCTGATAAATTAACACATTCTGTTCAAAATTATTTTTTTTTCACAGGAAATGTTTGCAATTATCAGATTTTGCCGATAATGTGCTACAAAATAAATCCACACACTATAATGCAAAGTGATAGGATTGAACAAAAACAGTTAATAACAATATAAATACATACATATATATTCTATCATGAACAAACATACAATAATTTAAATACATTTTGACATTTCATATTAAACAAAACATTATATACAATTACTTTAGTACATAAAAATGTGCAAATATTTACATAAAAAGAAATAATAAATAAACAAAGAATTTACAAAAGAAGAAATAAGAAAAACCGAGAAAAAAAGAACATTTTTTTAAAATTTGCACATTATTTGTCCCGAACAAAATCTAAAAAAATTCAACAATGGCAGCAGCAGGCCTATAGAACTGGCTAGGTATTTATTGCCTCGTTTGGTACCAGATGGGTTGTGTATCTTATGAGTTTGTTGAAGTAGTATCCTTTTCAATCTGTAGAAATTAGTCACGACAACTTTGCAATTTTGTTAATTTAATTGAATGAAATGTGGACAACACAAATAACAACCCGGGAGTATTTCTCGTTAGAAAAATTCAAACTCGCTCTCTGCGGCTAACGAACGATGAGACTAATGTCTTGCCCACTCGGCCACCGCAGCCCGTAAATTATAATTCATGCACTGTGAAGCTCAATTCACAAGCACGCGGCTAGGTTAGGTAAGTTGCGGTGCAGGGCGTAGTTCATATTGTAATACTTCAGCAATATTTGGGCGCCAGTCACCAAGTGACAGAAAGGTTAGGCTGTTAATCTTGTATAATTAACTGTTAGTAAATAACTAACTGCAGACAGATTCGAAATTAAATTGATATATTAAAGAGAATGTAAAATAAAAGTTAAATAATTTAGATGATACAAAATTATACAAGCTATAGCAACCACGATAAGCAAGGCTAAATGGATGATTATTTTAGCTGCCTGGCTCTTGGTATCAGCAACAAGGGATGATTTAGTATTGGCCCGTCCGTCTGGCGAGTTAGGGGATAAATAACCTCACCGAATTAATCCTCAGGTGTTTGGGTGATCAAGCCATGCAACATGCTGGAAGTCGTGCAGGATACAGCAGCAATGTTCAGGGTACAGTGATGGTCCTGGAGACCTTAATTATCCTTGGATTCTTCTCCTCAAGGCTGGTGCGGCTACACTCCTTTCTTCTAAAACTCCTTCCCTTAGAGCCAGATCCAGACCAATCTTCATCTACAGTTTAGAGCAAAAGGCAGTATCGAAATTTTTATGAGGGCCCTACGTGGCTACTTATCGTTACAACTCGCGTACTCTACGCACAGCGCATTGATTTGAAGGCAATGAAATAGTAAATAGCAACATAAATAAAATAGGAGATTAATAAACTAGTAAATAAATTATCGCTTACGAACGAGCATGCATGCGGCTATAAAAACATCAACCAACAACCAAGACGGACTCCATTAAACTACCACTAGACATTACAAAACACAAGGGTGAGCGGTGTGTGTGCAGCGGGCCACCCTTTAATTAACTTAAAAGATTTGTTTCTTTACCACTGCGGCTATTTCTAAATTCACGATCAATTAAAAAAAGCTCAGAAAATCTTCTTTGCTTACCCAGCACACACATCCGTTCACGCCGATCCCTCTCAAGCCAGTACACTCAGCGCGCTCTTGATATCGTGAAATTGAATTAACGAAACCATCGGCGTAGCAAGCAAAACTTTTGGGATTTAAATAAACGGAACTTTCTCGCAAAACGTAACGTTACAGCACTAAATTTGTCTCAAATAACATTTCGATTTTTACCTTTAAAAAAATTTGTATATTCTTATGAATGCAGCACCCTCGGGGAGAGTGAAAATGATTGCTGAGTGTGTTTGAATTTTCTTCTTAGTCTGCATAAATGATCTTCCTTGTTTTTAATTACCTTCATCAGTAATTTTTTCCTGGGTGATGAGTTGACCTCTTTCTTAACTAAAGAGTCCAATAGAGACTTACGCTTTTTCAATGTGGATGGTGCGGAATGCAATTCTACCTGTAAAAGATTTTTATTTGATTGTAAATCTATAGTACTTGCTCTGTATCTGTATCTAAAACTTGTTGGCTCAAATCAATATGCAGACCCTTTGAAGAAAAATAAATGATTTAATTTTTGATAAATTTACTTATAAAATATAATAACCTGATCTGTTAAATGTTCAATAACTAATGGATTTTCCGCAGAAACGTTAGGGTTAAATTATAATAATAATAATAATAACTCACTATTTGTTGTTGTTGGAGTCAGGGGACAAGCAACCCACCGATTGGGAAGAGCACTTTTCTTTAGTTGTAAATCAGCTTTTCCGATAACAAACGCTTCATCTAAAAAATGAAAATTACAAATCCGTTTTCTTCTTGATATCTGTAACAAATAAACGCCAAGTGCTTCTTGCCACAAACGCAATTTTTCCTGATTTTTTGGGAAATAAAATATTTTCTTCACTTCATTCTCGCCACGACCACAAATTATGCATAAGCTAGCCATAATCCTGCGAATAATTGAATTCATTTTAGAAAATAAAAATTACACGATGAACTTACCAGTGCGAAAACACTAAGTAAAATGGCGTTTTTGGCGGCAAACACATATTCACTTAAACAAAACGATATAAAAGCAGATGTGCAATCTTCAACGTCAACAGTATCGCCACCTACGGTCAACGATTTAGTTTGTGGCCTATAAGGCCCGTGAGTTAGAAAGAGAACCAGAGACCAGAAAGAGACAGATTTTAGCGGACCGATTCCATAGATTAAATTAGATTGATAACTCATAGGGGGCTCCACGTATCATGATTTTAGTTAACCGACCCACTCGATGAGACGGCGCTGCAATCGCAAATGACGTCGTTCAGCGCGGGGAGCGGGCGGGATTCTTGCTAAGCGGGGTGTGCGGTGCACCCACCATAACATTGAATCATAGATTAAATTAGATTGATAACTCCTAGAGGACTCCACGTATCATGATTTTAGTTAACCGACCCACTCGATGGGATAGCGCTGCAATCGCAAATGACGTCATTAGGCGCGGGGAGCGGGCGGGCTTCTTGCTAAGTGTGGTGTGCGGTACAGGGGGTCATAACATTGAATGGAGGGTGCGGTGCGAGGAACATGGCACGGTATTAAATTACCGTGCGATGCGAAAAATAACAAAGACCTAATGAACATGTTATATATATATATTTCACTACATGTCAAAACCTAATTACATTTCACTTTTCAACAAAATGTCTGCAGTTGGTCAAAAAATGCATCTTAGAAATGAAATAAGAGGTCTCCTTATCCGGATAAGGATGTTGGCGTAAGTAGTGTTCCATACAGTGAATTTTTCTCTAAGGTAAACATATGCACAAGCTGTAAATTTTCCGGCATTCGTTGTTTTTCAAAAGAGTTCAATATAAAGCTTTAAACGAGTGTTTTCCACCCCCAGACTAAGCATGAAGTAAAATTTCGAGTTTAGAAAAGCCCCGTGAAAATTTGTCGAGGGTCGCGCAGCGACCCGAGACAAATTTTCTGGGCTTTTCTAAACTCGAAATTTTACTTCATGCGCCACGCGTATAAAACACTAAAATATTGTGAAATTTATGTATATTCGAATTTCACTTGAAATCTGTGTTTTATACGCGTGGCGCATGAAGTAAAATTTCGAGTTTAAAAAAGAAATTTTACTTCATGCTTAGTCTGGGAGTGGAAAACACTCATTTAAAGCTTTAAATTGAACTTTAAAAAAAAACAAAGAATATCTAAAGATTTACAGAAAATAGGTTGAATTTGAAATACGTATTCTTAAAAGAAAACTCCCTGTATGTATAAATACAAATAAAATATTTCCAGAAGAAGTTATTGTTACTGCAAAAATGGTCAGAAAAAATATTAAAGGGATAAGTATTTGGTATATAGTGAAACTCATTTCATAAATCGGGAAATCTTTTGACTTATATTTGACAAGGTGAAAGATATTTGGGATATAGTGAATCTTATTTGAACAATAGTAAAATGCAATAGAAAAACCGTGTAATTGAATTTAAGGCATTATTTTATGTTCTGGGATCGTACTTTGTGACTAGATGGAATTTCAGAATTGCTTGATCCAACAGCAACAAGAACATTCTCCATGAAAGTATGCTCCTAGCCCGGTGTGAAGAAAATCTCCACGTCCGTGATTGTTTCATGCATGGTATTTGAAGATCATTCACGAATGCTAGGAAGAAATAAAGAGAAATAATGTAGACATACTAAATGTGTTTGACTACAGATTTAATTAAAAGAATAATCAATGGCTTGAAAACTTAAGATATTAAATAAACTTACGGTTTTAAATATTAATGTTAACGCCCATCCCTAAAGATTCAGAATTGCTTAATCCAACAATAACGGGGATATGATGAAAATATCATGTATCATGTACTAGGAAAAAATAAAGAGAAATAATGTTGTAACACCCTGGTTTAAAATTTGTTTGACTATAGACTTATTTAAAATAATACAGAATAGGTTAAAATTTAAAAATATTATATATACTTACGGTTGTAATTATTTATATTTATTAACGCTCATCTCGAGACGATTTCGCCTTATTGGCATTTTTGTGCCTTCAGATCCGACGGATCTGACAGCTGTTGATTGAAAACGAGCCCACGTTAGAAATTGCGGGAAATTTGAAATTCCGACTATGCGCCCTCCCATCGAGTGGGTCGGTCAACTATATATGTGAACTTATAGAATCATATGGAGTCGACTGGGTCTGCATTGAATGGTGGGTGCGGTGCGGGGAACATCGCACGGTATTAAATTACCGTGCGATGCGAAAAATACCAAAGACCTAATGAACATGTTAAATGTATATTTAAAAAGTTATTAAAAATATATTTCGCTACATGTCAAAACCTAATTACATTTCACTTCTCAACAAAATGTCTGCAGTTCGTTAAAAAATGCATCTTAGAAATGAAATAAGAGGTCTCCTTATCCGGATAAGGATGTTGGCGTAAGTAGTGTTCTATACAGTGGATTTTTCTTTAAGGTAAACATATGCATAAGCTGTAAATTTTCCGACATTCGTTGTTTTTCAAAAGAGTTCAATATAAAGCTTTAAACGAGTGTTTTCCACTCCCAGACTAAGCATGAAGTAAAATTTCGAGTTTAGAAAAGCCCTGTGAAAATTTTCTGGGCTTTTCTAAACTCGAAATTTTACTTCATGCGCCACGCGTATAAAACACTAAAATACTGTGAAATTTATGTATATTCTAATTTCACTTGAAATCTGTGTTTTATACCGTGGCGCATGAAGTAAAATTTCGAGTTTAGAAAAGCCCAGAAAATTTGTCTCGGGTCGCTGCGCGACCCTCGACAAATGTTCACGGGGCTTTTCTTAACTAGAAATTTTACTACATGCTTAGTCTGGGAGTGGAAAACACTCATTTAAAGCTTCAAATTGAACTTTAAAAAAAACAAGGAATATCTAAAGATTTACAGAAAATAGGTTAAATTTGAAATACGTATACTTAAAAGAAAACTCCTGGTATGTATAAACACAAATAAAATATTTCCAGAAGAAAGTTATTGTTACTGCAAAAATGTTTAGCAAAAATATTAAAGGGAAGTATTTGGTATATGGTGAAACTTATTTCGTAAATCGGGAAATCTTTTGACTTATATTTGACAAGGTGAAAGATATTTGGGATATAGTGAATCTCATTTGATCAATAGTGAAATGCAATAGAAAAACCGTGTAATTGAATTTAAAACATTATTTTATGTTCTGAGATCGTACTTTGTGACTAGATGAAATTTCAGAATTGCTTGATCCAACAGCAACGGGAACATTCTCCATGGAAGTATGCTCCTAGCCCGGTGTGAAGAAAATCTCCACGTCCGTGGTTATTTCATGCATAGTACTTGAAGATCATTCACGAATGCTAGGAAGAAATAAAGAGAAATAATGTAGACACACTGGTTTTAAATGTGTTTGACTGCAGATTTAATTAAAAGAATAGACAATGGCTTAAAAACTTAAAATATTACATAAAGTTACGGTTTTAATTATTAATGTTAACGCCCATCCCCAAAAATTCAGAATTGCTTAATCCAACAATAACGGGGATCTACTCCATGAAAAAATGCTCCTAGTTCAGTATGATGAAAATATCCACGACCATGGATATTTAGTATACTTGAAGATCATCCACATGTACTAGGAAGAAATAATGTAGTAACACCCTGGTTTTAAATTTGTTTGACTGTACACATTTCAAATAATACACAATAGGTTAAAATTTATAAATATTTTACATACTTACGATTGAAATTATTTATATTTATTAACGCTCATCTCGAGACGATTTCGTCTTATCAGCATTTTTGTGCCTTCAGATTCGACGGATCTACAGCTGTTGAATGAAAACGAGCCCACGTTAGAAATTGCGGGAAATTTGAAATTCCGACATATGCGCCCTCCCATCGAGTGGGTCGGTCAACTATATATGTGAACATATAGAATCATATGGAGTCTGGGTCTGACCGATTCTATATGAAGCTAGCCGAGCCTGCTGTATAGTATTATTATCAAAAAGTCTGTCTGTAAAATGATCAATAAATTTGAAATTTCAGACTTTTGAGGTCATCTGTATTATTAAGTTTTTATAAATACTTTAAAAAAATAATTGATGTACTACATATATAATGCTATAATGGAAATAATTTGTACATTTATTAAGCTCATTATCTTGTGATGTTTTTATCTACTCGTTAAATAATTACATAATTTGTGTTTATAAATATTGGCAACATAACCACAAAAATTGTTAAATTATGGGTTCAGCTCGAATTGGTGTTCTTTCACAAATACCAAATTTGGTAAAAGAATTGAAAATAAAATTGCCTAAAACTACATTCCTTCAAGCTACAGCTGGTAAGAAAACTAATATATTTGGCTTTATTTAAACTAGTAAACTGTCAAAACTTACGAAAACATTTCTTTATTATGACAATTATTGTTAAATATTGTAACGTCGCGTTTGATTTATCGAGAACTCCTTCTTGTTCTAACAACATTTGACGTGGTTCTAATTTTCTTTGCGGGATTTTAGCTCAAGGATGTTATTAAATGAAAAACACTTACTTCACTTTAACGAATATTCCAAATTTACTGATATCAATTTTATGTTCTTTAACAAATTTTAATACTTAAGAAATTAATTTAATCTAAGATAATATTTTAAACGTTAAACTTCTTCTTTTTAGTTTGAGTGTTGAACTAATTATTGTCCTGAAAAAGTGAAGTTGCTCTCCTCAACACCGAAGCAACCCCCACTTCTTTCAGTGATACAAACATTAAAATCTAATTAAGAGCACGCATAACATGGGAAGCAAATTTTGGATGTTGAATGAAAAATATTTACTTTAAAATAATGAAATTTAAACTGGACCTTAATGGTATTTACTAGAGATCAAATTTAAATGTACAAAATATTTAAGTTACAGCTAACGAGTTATTTGCTGTTCCCAGTGTTATCTGTGCAAAGAGATAATCAAGAATCAATTAAAGAAAATACAATATATTAAAACAACAAACAAATTAAGAAAAAGTAATTGAATATAGAATAGAAGATAAATACATAATACAATAATAATAATGTTCATTATTATTTGGGTATGTTACAATATTGTTGGAGATTGCAAGAGAATGCTGAATTTAGATTGCGTCTTGATCTCAATCCTCATATAATAGTGACACATGCAAATGCGAAATTTGATTAATTTATTATTTCAGGGTTGATGACACAAAACATATGTAAATATTTTAGATTTTATTGTTGAGGGATAGATTTTGGTATTTCTTTATTTAGATGTTTGTTGACTTGTTTAAATTGCTAGGCTGAGATATTACCATATACAGGGAATTTTTCTTTTGGGTATACATATGCTGTAAATCATCAGACATTCATCATTTTTGAAAAGAGTTCACATTGATGCTTTAAATGAGTGTTTTTCACTCCCAGATGGTCACACATATAAAACACTGACATATTGTGAAGTTCAAAATATATAGGTATCTTCAGCATATTGCTTTAGTAGTATATTTTGAACTTCACTTGAAATTAGTGTTTAATACGTTGATTCCTCTGAAGTAAAATTTCGAGAAAAGCCTGAAAATTTGGTTTGGTCACTCCGCTTTGCTACACAACCAAACCAAATTTTCAGGCTTTGATATACTCGAAATTTTACTTCGTGCTTAGTCGCGAAGTGGAAAACACTTGTTTAAAGTTTAAATTTGAACTTTTTCCAAAAACGACGAATATCTGAAGATTTACAGAGTATACAGTATACGTTAATAAAAATCTCTTTGTATACTTTTAATATAAGACTTCAGCTACTTCCTTTTGCCCTTGGTAGGGTGTTTGAAACTTTAATGTTATTCAATGAATTATTATAACAGTATAAATCACAATGAAAAACTTTTTATTTCCTACTTCACTTTTATTTCTATTCATTAGATGTACATTTTGAGTGCTAAGCACTCATTATCAATAACTAATGTATAAACATTAACTTTACATTTATAGATAATGAAGATTTGAAACAATTAGAAATAATCATAGCCGATTTTGACTTATTGGGCCCAATAATTTACGATCTGCCCAATACGAAATTCATCCAAGGGACTTGGGCGGGCATCGATGCTTTAATACCGCACATAAGACCAACACAACCTCTCGAGATTCCCATTGCGAGGTTCTCCGGAAAACATTTCGGAAGAATAATCTCTGAATATGTCCTAACGTGTATTGTAAATCATGAAAGGGATTTTCTAAAACTGTACGAGAATCAAAAAAATGCCGAATGGAATAAATCGGGGAAGTTTTCGGATTACAGGACGATTGGGGATTTGAATATTGGGATTTTGGGTGTTGGAAATATCGGAAGTCGATGTAAGTAGAAAGTAAGAAGAAATAGAATTATTTACAATGGGAATCAAAAAGAAAGGTATTTGTTGTAATTTTTCATTACTTCTACCATACGATCATTTAAAACATAATTTAAAGTAGGCTTTGAATTTTAATTCAGACTGACTGTTAACACAAAGTTTACCATAACCTCAAATTTATGCCATTACTTAATTAGCATTCCGGAGTCCGTGTCCAGATCCCGAGCAGGCCGGACCGCTGCTCAAAAATTAAAACGCAAAGCCAGCACGTGGTTAGACTCCTATCCTTTTGCATCCTTTCAGTCACATCCAGTTTCATATTCATATTCCTTGCATTCCCTTCTAGTGTACCTCATCCTGCTAACTGCACGTGTATTTTCTTTTTCCTATTCCTCGGGAAGGGCGTTAGTCCAAATTTTAAATTCAGCCGACACTCCAATAATCTTATTATCAAAATAACTACAATCATTCCTATAGCCTTTTCCTTTGATAACTACCCCTATATTTATTTATTTATTGAAATCGTTAAACAAACATTTGTTTAATTAATACTGTGACTGGTCAACAAGGCTTAGATGCCAAGGCCATTAAATACGTGAAAGAAGAAGAAGAATCAGCATTCCGAGCAGGTCGGACCGCTGCGCAAAAATTAAAACGCAAAGCCAGCAAGTGGTTAGGCTCCTATTCTTTTATTCACATCCATTTTCATATTCCTATTCCTTACATTCTCTTCTAGTGTACCTCATCCAGCTAACTGCACGTGTATTTTCCTTTTCCTATCCCTCGGGAAGGGCGTAAGTCCTAATCTTAAATTTAGTCGACACTCCAATAATCTAATTATCAAAATAACTGCAATCATTCCTATAATCTTTTCCTTTAATAACTACCCGTATATTTATTTATGTAAATGGTTAAACAAACATTCGTTTAATTAATACTGTGACTGGTCAACAGGGCTTAGATGCCAAGGCTATTAAATACGTGAAAGAAGAAGAGAGAATCATCATTCTGGGCAACCGCACAAAAAAAATGCCACCTACTCTAAATTTAAATGACCGCACGGTACATGATTTTTTACTAAAAATATCGTTACTTTCCACACCAACATTCTTGGAAAAATGTAATACAGGGTGATTCAGAATAGTTGTATAGTAATTGTCATATCTTATACAATGGAACACCCTGTATAAATTCTCAATTTTATTTGTATTTCTAACGACTCATTGAAGTTAAGTATAGATATAAAGAATAATTTTAATATGTGCATTGGGTTTTCACAATTATTAAGAATTTTTCTAATTTTTTTTACAATTCTTGCATTTTAAAAGTTTTTTTTTCTTTCTAACATTTCATCACCTTTTCCACAATTCCCGCATTTCATAAGACTTTTTTGACATATGCAATTATACGCGTGGCGCATGAAGTAAAATTTCCAGTTTAGAAAAGCCTGGAAAGAAAAGAGATATACACTCGACCGCAAAAAAAACGCGCCACTTGAAAATTCACGTTTTTTCGTGAATATTCAAACAGCCATAACTTCGGTCGATGTGGATGAAATTTGATGAATTTTTGAGTTTTTGGATTGCTAAAGTTTTCTCTTTAAGGACACATAAGTGGATATAACGAAATTTAAGCACTTCTGCATTCAAAAGTCCTACCAACAAAAAAATGTTCAGAATGTTAGAAATGATAAAAGTTGAGAAGTTATACTTTTCAGGCTTTTCTAAACTCGAAATTTTACTTCATGCGCCACCGGTACCAAACACTGATGCAATGTAAAGTTTAGCGGTGTGTTTTAAACATCGTAGTATGTCAGTGTTTTGTACCGATGGCGCATGAAGTAAAATTTCGAGTTTAGAAAAGCCTGAAAATTTGGTTTGGCCGCTCCGCGCTACGCGACCAAACCAAATTTTCAGACTTTTCTAAACTCGAAATTTTACTTCATGCTTAGTCTGGGAGTGGAACACACTCGTTTCAAATTTCAAGTTGAACTCTGTTAAAAAACAACTAGTATCTAAAGATTTACAGCATATACGCTGTAATTTGGACATGTATACTTGAAAGAAAAACTCCCTGTATACAAGTTGACGCATTAATTGCGATTGATTGGCTACAATTTTTAATGATCATATAGGCAACTCAATTTACACAATTAAAGGTGTCAAATTGTATTGGATGCAAATGTTTGGTGTTACATAAAACTCTCTGTATGTGTTACAAGGTAAGACAGAATTGGATATTTCTATGTTTTCCCCTACCCCTTTCCCCGCGGGCCATAGTTCGTGCGAGGAGAACAATGACGTCGTATTTGGTTACGTCTTTGAGTCTATCATAACCTCTCTTTCCAGTTTCGCTGTACTTTCATAGATAGATTTTTTAATATTATTTTTTTATCAACATTGTAACAACATTAAATATTGTTTTAATATTGATAAAACATGTTTTAAATATTAAATATTAATTAATGTTTTAAATATTAATTTCCTCTTTTCGTACCTTCCTTAAATATGTATTTACATTATACAGGGAGTTTTTCTTTAAAGTATACGTATTCCAAATTAAGCCTATTTTTTGTAAATCTTTAGATATTTCCTGTTTTTTTTCTAAGTTCAATTTGAAGCTTTAAACAAGTGTTTTCCACTCCCAGACTAAGCATGAAGTAAAATTTCGAGTTTAGAAAAGCCCCGTGAAAATTTGTCGAGGGTCGCGTAGCGACCCGAGACAAATTTTCTGGGCTTTTCTAAACTCGAAATTTTACTTCATGCGCCACGCGTATAGAACACTAAAATATTGTGAAATGTATGTATATTCGAATTTCGCTTAAAATCTGTGTTTTATGCGCGTGGCGCATGAAATAAAATTTCGAGTTTAGAAAAGCCCAGAAAATTTGTCTCGGGTCGCTGCGCGACCCTCGACAAATTTTCACGGGGCTTTTCTAAACTCGAAATTTTACTTCATGCTTAGTCTGGGAGTGGACAACACTCGTTTAAAGTTTCAAATTGAACTCTTTTAAAAAACAAAGAATGTCAAAAAATTTACAGCTTATGCATGTTTACCTAAAGTTTACCATGAAGTAAGCACATTTAAATTCAGCGCGCATTTGTGACGTAAGTGATCTCCACGGTTTATAGACTCTAACGGTTGTCGCATTCGTCGGAAGGAGTCGGGTAGCATCGGGCGTGTGACGTCACTGCGGGCTAGCATCCATCACATGTTACTGTGTTGCATATAAGTTTGTAAACATTCGTCCTGTTTTCTTGCAGTTTCTTTGTTTTACATTAATACAATTTAACTGTTTATTGTTGTTAGGTGAGTACACTATACATTCATGTTGTAAATGTAATTCTTGTTTATACAATTATTATTAATTACCGGACATTTTTAGATATATCTTCTTGTCATGCCTGGAAATAGATGTGCGGTTGCTGTCTGTCGAAATAGTTATAAGTTAACGAAAGCTGATAAAACTATTTCTTATCACCGATTCCCCAAAGATACACATATTAGGAAGGCATGGATAAACGCATGCAAACGTAAAGATAATTATAATCCAGATACCAGTTATGTGTGCAGTACTCATTTCACAAAGGATGATTTTGAAATTGACTTTCGCAGCGAACTGTTAAATATTCCCACAAAACGTAAATTAAAGCCATCAGGTACGATATTTTTTATGATGCATGATAAATTTTGTATTCAAAAAAGTGGAACACACACGAATAAATGTACATATGTTTCTGTTTGAAACATTTTCACTTAGTTATTATAAAAAAATAAAGGATATAACTAGTATGTATTTTAATTCACTATGGTTTATTTAAAATGATATATGCACATCCCGAACGTGTATTTAATCAATAACAAACTAATGACATTTATATTTATTTTTAAAAAAATTAAATTTAAAATAAAATCACTTGGTATGTTTCACTAATTTTACTTCTTTATTCTGGCTAGTTTCGGCTATTAGCCATTTTTAAGGAATGTACAAAAATAACATTTTACAGTAAATATATACAGATTTACAAAAAGGGGGAGGGTCAGGCAATAAGAGCCTTCGCGATCGGGAATGTCCAGATGTCTTCGTTGTCGTTGACGACGTTTTTCTTTAATTTTATGGCTCTGTTAATTTCCAAGCCTTCTCGGAAGTTGAGGATACGACCTTTATTTCCTGTATAGTGGATCCACTACTATCCTTTTCAAAAAGCGAGGCATGTCACTTTCGGATGCTGTATTTTCAAAAGAAAAAATCTTGGAAAATATATAAATACGTATCTACATTCCTTGGAATGTTCCTCATTTATTTTGAGAAAATCAAATTTTTATCACATTTATTTACTGAAAATGTTTAAAAAGGTACCTACATTTTTGTGGATTTTTACTAAGATCAACTTTAACATTTTATATAAATTGATTGGCTACATATAAGAAATTGAAAAAAATACATGTAATAGATCAGACTTATATTTATATAACGACGCAAATAAAAGTTAAATGTGTCCACCCTTTATTCCCCGATTTTAAAAAAAGTTGACACCTATGTTCTCGGTTATTTTACAATCAATTTACATACAAATAACAGATATTATATATTACACAATTATATTGCAAAATGTATAAAACAAATTATGAATATATCAAATATTCGATTTTTAGTGGATTAAAAATTGTTCGAAGAGATATAAAATACTGACAGTGAAAGTGAGGCGTGGGGAATAGAGGGGGTCCCGCTCGGTTCATCGTCGTTACGATGCGGACGATGATGAAAGGTTTATAACTAAAGGGAAGACAGCAGTTATTTACAATTGTATTTATTTTATAATATTTATATTTACAACCACGATAATGGGATGGTGGATTAAAGAAATACTTAACTAAAATAAACGTGTATTATCTTCATAATATTTTTTAAAAATAAACATTAAAGAGACGGTTTCAAAGTTGAAATGAATAAGACAAATTATTATGTAAATAAAATAAACTTGGCGAAAATGTTAATGATTATTATTATTAACAAGTAAATGTTATAACATCACACGAAAGTTTATTGATTTATTGATAAAAACAAAAAATGTTTCTTTCTTCGACAACAAAAGTTAACATGCGATACAATTTTTACCATGTAAATCACTATGGCCATACTTAAATAAAACTCACGGTATATAAAATATTAAAATTAAAATAAAAAATATGTTTCAAGAAAAATACAATAGAACAAATATAAAATAAATATTATAAAATAATAAAAATGTACTATATAAAAGACAAAAAATATAAGATGAATATTAAATATTAAAATTCATTTCTTCGCCTGAAGAAGCCACAGTGTGGCGAAACAATTGTAGCGTTATTACAATATATATTTGAGTGTTTAAATTGTTTTATTTATATAAAAGTGAATTAAAATTCTTCTCTTTTTCAAAAAACTTTCGCGCATTTACTATCATTTTTTTCTCTTTACTTGAGAACAGTGATTTTCGTTTATCTTCCATTATTAACAATTTGTTCGCTCTGCGATTGTAGTTGTATATTAACAAAAAGTCTAAGACTGAATAATTATAACGAAAAGGAAACTTATAGAAACATTTAAACATAATTTACCTCCCACCTTCATAACAAAACATTTCTTAGTACCTCTTGTCAAAACAACCAATAATCTCTTTATAGCCTTTTCGAGAATTAACAAAAGTGTAAACACAGAAATAGAACCCTTGATTACAAACATTCTTACGTAATAGACAAATAGGTCGTCTAATCCCTTTTCGGCTAATTCGATACAACCTATAATGTGTTGTGCTGCGGATTTGTAGCGCTCGCAGCGATCGCTAGGGTTGTTGGAGAATTGCCCGTCACCGGAATTATATTAGAAAACTTCCAATTACTAGACTTTATTCAAATTAACGGATTATATAGATTTACAATTTACTGTGTGATGGTTACAATTTCAACGTATCTACCGAACTGCTTATAAAAAATTTACAATATGTTTCGAGAAGTGTGAGTGATGTCGCACGTGACATGGTACGATGTTAACAACCAATGAAATTTGTACAAGCGACATCACCCCATCTTACTCAGCAAAATTTGTATGAAAAAATGCACGTAGCAACAAGTGCAGACATGTCTATATTGCAAATGCCATCATGCGCTTTTGCAATATGATAGTGTAATGCTTTACAAAATGGAATTTATTAGTTAACATAATAAAATTAATAATAATACAATAAAATGAATAATTAAATAATAAGATTATTATATATGGTTAGAATATCACAACAAATGGCTGTAATAAATTGTGGAATTTTTACGGTGGTAAAAATAGTTATTGCAGTTTTGTGATCGGATTATGTCCTAAATTTTAATCCAAGTAAAACTGTTTACAAAAAGTAGGCAAGTACCTATTTTTGTTTATATGTATATTACAGGCGCGCACCCAGGGGGTGGCTGTTTACAAAAAGTAGGTAGGTACCTATTTTTGTTTATATGTATATTATATGTATATATAAAACCACTATAAAGTTTTCCAAAACATAAACTTATAATTATATTTTATATATTTTTTTTGTTAATGTATTTTATTTTAATTTTACAGTTGTAATGGTTTATTTAAAAATTCGCTATAATGTATTTTTTGAAGATAACAGACAGACAGAATTTTGTTACACACCTTAAGACAAGTTTGAGAACCCCCCCCCCCCCAGACAAATTTCTGGGTGCGCGCCTGTGTATATTCATATTTAATATACTTTATTTTCATTCCCACCAACAGAACACATTAATAAAATCATTTTAAAATAAATGAATTAAATATTTCATATGCGTTTCAATACTTATTGAGAATCGTATATAGAAGGAATTATATAAAAATGTTCGTGTCAGTGCGGTTTGCCGCTTAGCATTAACGGCAAGCGTATGGTCGCCGTACGAACGCTGAGTTAGCATACTCGCATCTCTCTCTACGGCCTGAAAACTGATTTCGATATAAAAACACCTCGATTTTAATGATACACCTGTACTTTTTTTAAGGATAGTATTCAATTATTCATCACATAAAATGTACACATACGTTATGCCAAGTCCCATTTTAATCCGATTTTTAATAACCGAGATTGTAGATTTTCATTTTTTACGCTATAATTGTGGTAATAAAAATATTTAACATAAATTTGTTTAATCCATCACATTCGAAATAGATTCTAGTAACCACCTTATTTTTTTCATTAATCTTAAATATTTTATAATGGAGATACACGCAATGAAATTCAACCGTTTGAAAAGTTCATGAAAAAACACTACCTTTTTTTGGTAAACATACGCCGAATATATATTATCTTTGACATTAAAATTCTAAAAAAAAATTATTACATGTACAAATGATGTATCTTTATGTGGTTTAAATTTCAAAACAATCGACCCAATCGACTTCAAAATATTTAACTTCAAAGTGACATGCCTCGCTTTTTGAAAAGGATAGTATATTATTTTAAATAAACGAATGATCAATGTCGTCCTAATTGAAAAGAATATATTAAAATTATTAAAAAATATATATAAATATAAAGAAAATAATATTCAGTTGATTTATATATAGTTTGAAAACAAAATACAAATACTGTAAAAGTGTGTAAGATTTTATTCATATTTAAGCTTTATTTATACATACTAAGTAGGTGTGTATGGATAAATAAATAAAGCTCAACTACTAGTAAGTAGTTATGCATAAATAAATAAAACATTTTTAAAAGTTGAATATGAATAAAACCTTACACAATTTTACACTATTTTTACAATATGTTTTGAAACTAAAAATTAACTGAATGTAATTTTCTTTATAGTTTTACATTTTTTATGGGAATCAATTAATTTAATTTCGAGTTTAGAGATTTGGATTTGCCGAGGCGAGCGAGCGAAGCGAGTCGCGCCCAAGGCAAATCCAAATTTTCAGGCTTTTCCAAACTCGAAACTTTACTTCATGTGCCACGCGTATTGAACACTGATTAAGTGAATAAGTAATGTTTTGTATTTCATAGTGTAAGATAATTGCAGAGTATTGAAAACTTGAAATAATTGTCTTAAGAAACAGGTTTTTATCATTTCAAAATTATTTAATAGAAAGAAAAATGATGAATTAATTTCTCACGTTAGTGAAAACTGTAGAGCCAATTTTAAGTATGTGAACTTTTGTCTGCTCTTAACTAATTATATGTTTATCAAAATTTGATAGTATTTACGCGTATGAGTACATATTTTGTTAAAAAAGAATGCTCTTTCTTCTTAGATGAAAAATTAATATTCTTTTTACAAGAATAAACTCAGCCTCCTTTGAATAAAACTTCATGAGCCGCCACTGGTGCCAAAAGTTTGTTTAAAATATTTTCCGTTTAATTCAAAAGTATTAATTTCACATACAAGATAATTCAACTCACGTAACTACAAAGAAGAATATCAAAGAATGTAATAATGAAATATCCAATTTTATCTGAATTTGTCGAACTTTTTATGAGACTTTCGTATTAATTTCAGTAATACCCTCCAAATTACTCTCATTTAATGGTTCACCTGACACTACGATTGAATCTGCTCGAACAAGTCGTGCAGAATTACGAATAAATAAAAAACGTATAAATGATATATTAGTAGAAAATACAATCGAACCAGCAGCAACCATTTCTAGTATTCAAACGGACACGGATATCTCCTATCAAGAAATGTACAGCAAATTACTGGAAGAACATATGGAATTGAAAACACTATATGAAAACATAATGGAATCCAATTCTTCGTTGCTCAATGAAGTTGAAATCCTAAACAAAAAAGTTGTTTTACTTGAAAAACAACACAGCGCTCTCGTGCTAACTAGCCCGCAGTGACGTCACACGCGCGTCGTATCCCTACTCCTGCCGCTGCATGCGACAACCGTTAGAGTATACGAGGGTTGCCTTTTATATTTCGAGATTGGGCAACCCTAGTGTTGCAATCTGGCAACTGAGAGCTCTATCGTAAAGTTTGACATTTTTGAGGTTATACGTACTCAGAACGTTTTGACATATGAGCGTTATTTGTGTCGTTTACACTAACTTAAAAGATTTATCTCGGCCAAAGAATGGAATTAAATCGTGAACATTTTCGTGCGATTATTTTTTACAACTTTCGACGTGGATTAACTCAACAACAGTGCATGGATGAACTTAATTCAATTTTTGGCGATGAAGCTCCATCAAGGACCAGTGTTTATCGATGGTATGGTGAATTCAACCGAGGTCGTAGTTCACTCCAAGACGAATTTCGTGGAGGTCGTCCAAAATCAGTTGTTGTTCCGGAAACCATTGATGCTGTGCGCAAACAAATATTGCAAGATCGTCATGTGACCTATCGTGAGATTGAGACAACCTTAAGCATTAGTGGGACCAGCATACATTCAATATTGCATGAACATTTGACTGTCAAAAAAAATTGTTCGCGTTGGATCCCACACAACTTGTCAATCGCTCAAAAAAATGCTCGTGTCGATTGGTGCAAAGAAATGCTCAAAAAATACGATTGCTGTGCTTCGAAACACTATGACATCGTGACAGGTGATGAATCATGGATTTACGCGTAAGAGCCCGAAAGTAAACAGCAGTTTCGCCTGTTTTTTCGGAAAAACTGGACATGTCGCAACCATACCACTAGAACAACGCAGAACAGTCAATTCTGAGTGGTACACAACCATTTGTTTACCAGTTGTCATCCAAGAAATCAGGAAAACCAACCGCCGAAAACAGATCACTCTTCACCACGACAATGCGAGCTCTCACACATCTGATGAGTCATCCGCCATATAGTCCTGACTTGGCACCGAATGACTTCTTTTTATTCCCATCCGTAAAAAATAAAATGAGAGGTCAACGTTTTTCGACACCTGAAGAAGCGGTTGATGCGTTCAGAATGCATGTTTTGGAGATACCTCAATCAGAGTGGCAAAAGTGCTTCGACATTTGGTTCAAACGCATGCAAAAGTGTATAGATCTTAATGGGGAATATTTTGAAAAACAATAAAGCGATTTTCAATGATTAATATTTATTTTTGTTCTCTAATCCCGAAATATAAAAGGCAACCCTCGTATAAACCGTGAGTGATCTCTACCCTCTCTCCAAAATCTTCGATTCTGTCGATCCTTCTTACCGTATACTCGATCGTCCTTGAAAATCTACAATGAAATTGACAGTTTTTATACAGGGTGTTCCAATTATTTTTAAATATGAATGTTGTCTTTTATTATAAATAAAAATGTTTATTTACGGAATAAATAAATATGAATTTATTGGGTGAGTTATGTGAAGATCCAATTTAATTCATAAATGAAGCACTAATACCCTTTCTGTACAATTTTATTTGAATTACCAAATGTACACTTCTGCGCAATAATTAAGTACAATTAAGCACAAGTCTTATAACTATTTTTCACAATATTTTAGTTGTATAATTCGGGTCTGTGTTAATTGCCTAGCAGCAGTTTCAATAAATAATGAAACACCATAACTTGAAACTAACACCTTTATTAAAAAACCAAAACTATGACCTTTAGAAAAAACCTTTGTAATAAATAAAACAAAGCCGAAATAGAAAAACCATTTTCTATTTTAGTTGGAATTCGAATTTCCGAATTGTTGTCTAAATGACGCAGCATTTTGACATTAAGGAAATTGACATATTTTTGGAACCAGGAAACTCGTCACGTCCGTTTTAAACTATAACATATTTTGTGTGCCTAATTTTATTACACAGAAGTGTACATATTGGACACAAAGTGACCATAATCAATAGATTAATACTAAGTATTAATCCATTGATAATTTAAAATAGTTTAAGAGATCCCAATGGTGAGCACGATAAAGCATACGAGCGGTATAATATTTTTTCAAGATAAAAACTTTATCATGTCATTTTAGTTTGTCATTTAATGAGGCACTTAACCAGATGTAAAATTTGTTTACACCTATTTTGAATCACCTTCTATATATACTGAACAATAGATATAAGTTTCTTCATGTAAACTCAAAAACATACAGTTATTCTTCATGTGTAACCTAAGGATCGGAGAATACTTTAATTTTGAGTTTGAAATATTCACTGACGATAATTAAAATTGATATTTTTTAGTGGGAACACTACTAAAGCCTTTTGGGCCTACAATTTATGCATATGGTAGAAGACCAACGCTAGAAGGCACTGATTTTTCTTACGTAACTGAATATTTTACCAAAACAGATTTAAACGATTTCTTGAGAAAATGTGATTATATAGTCAACACTCTACCAAATACAGAAGAAACAAAAGGCATTCTAAACGGAACTGTTTTGGAACATTGCAAAGGTAAACGGTGGAAACTCACAGTACACAAACTACATTTGAGTTTGCGTTTTGAGAGATGATAACTAATAGTAAACTCTGTTTACATTTTATTCTTGCCACAGTAGGCTTGCTTTTTTCTCTCCAGATATTGGCATGTTGTATTTTTGATAGTAATGATTGAAGTATGTTGTTAATTTATTATTTAAATAAAACATTGCTAAACATTGTGGCAAAATGCCAAAAGTTATATTTTTATATGTGAATGAGGGATATTATAAAATGCAACATTGCAATTCACATAGCCAAAAAAATGCAATGACATAACCAAATTGTTAGTAACTTTTTTACTACCAACAGAAATGTCACCCTAAAAATGCCTACTGCGGTGTGAATAAAGTGTGAACAGAGTTTAGTAAGTGTTAAAACGGTTTTAGAAAAACAAGCAATTTTTATCAACGTCGGAAGAGGTGGTATAATATCTGATGATGATTTGATTACGGCAATTAAGAATAAATGGATCACAGCAGCATATTTAGATGTCTTCAATCAAGAGCCTCTTCCAAAAGATAATGAATTATGGAAATTACAACAGGTCAGTTTAAAAGTAACACAATTGAATAAATAGTTACTGTTTAATCAATAGTAACAGGCACACAGTGTTATTGATTTCTTAGGTACTTAATGAATTTTACATTTAATCTGACAAAATATCATGAGATAATAGCTCCTAATGTTTTGTTACATTAAATGTAAATTTTATGTCAGATTTTATCAATGCCAGATAAATCAACCATTGGTTAGTTATTCATTGATTCAAATCTAGTAATAGTTACATACCAGAGCTGGGACGAATCCTTGTAAAAAGGATTCGAATCAAGAATCCGAATCACCTAATATGATTCAAATCACGAATACTCGAATAAAGGATTCGTAAGAGATAAATATGATTCGAATCCTGTTTTTTCGAATCACGAATACAAATCCTTTAAAAATTAATTTGATTTTATTATTTCTCTTCAACCATTTATATATATAAATATCGTTACCAGTTGTTTTAATAAAAATATTTAAAACCTAATTATTTATTATTAACACTAAACATCGTTGATAACAGACTGAACATCTGATTCCCTGTTACTCTGATTAAAGATGTATTTGTGTGTTTCTGAACTTCACTTCAAATCAGTGTTTTGTACGCGTGGCGCATGAAGTAAAATTTCGAGTTTAGAAAAGCCCGAAAATTTGTCTCGGGTCGCTGCGCGACCCTCGACAAATTTTCACGAGGCTTTTCTAAACTCGAAATTTTACTTCATGCTTAGTCTGGGAGTGGAAAACACTCGTTTAAATAAAGACAACCTTATACAAGACTATCTCGGTTTAAACCGAGTCGACCTTATACAGTAATGACTTTGATTTTGACGTCATATGACGATTTCCGCGCGTTATAAGTTCGGTTAAATCGAGACAACCTTGCACAGTAATGATCTTAGTTTTGACGTCATGTACGGATTTCCACGCGTGACGATATCAACCAAGGTGTGTAAGTAAGTTTGTCTTGATTTAAACCAAGCCGACCTTGTATTATTTAATTACCTTGATTGTTAACGTCACGTGAGGACTTCCACGCGTGACGTCAGCAATCAAAGTGGTTAGTGTAAGGTTGTCTTAATCTAAAATCGAGTCGACCTTGTTAGTTTAATTACATTGACTTTTCACGTCACGCTAGGAATTTCATGTGTGACGTCAGAAAAAAAATTCGAAATTTTACTTCATGCGCCACGCATATAAAACACTGATTTAACGAGAAATTTAAAAACACACAAAAGACATTTTCCATGTTAATTCTCACAATTAATTCGAATTATTTTTGATGATTCGAATCCTTTTGTAAGTATTTGAATCCTTTTGTAAGTATTTGAATCCTTTTATAAATATTCAAATCCTTTCATAAATATTCAAATCCTTTTATAAATATTCGAATCCTGTCATAAGGATTCGAATCCTTTTATATGGATTCGAATCACCCACATTTGGATTCGAATACGAATCCTCTTAAAAAAATGTAACGAATCCGGATCACGAATCCAGTTGAACTAAAGTATTCTTCTGAATCATCTAAAAGGATTCGAATCCTGAATGATTCGAATCCTGCCCAGCTCTGTTACATACATGTCAACAAATCAATGACATTGATATTTATGACATTGAAAATGTCTATTTCAATCGACAAATAAATGTAATCAACAAATAAGATTTAATTGAAGTTTCCTTAGGAAAAGCTTACTTATTAATTGTTGTAGGTTAAAATCAGTCCACATGTTGCAGCAATGAGTAGAGCGAAAGATATAGCAGAACAATTTGCAGAAAATTTAACCACTTACCAAAATAACCAGCAAATACCAACGTTAATTGACTTTGAAAGATGGTATTAATTTTTTACTTAGCTATAAAGAAGAAAAAATAAACAAATCCATAAATTCAACATCGTTTATTATCTTATCATCATCATCAATAAATAAAATCATTACAACTTATAAACACAAAAAATCATACATACAACACTCGTCGTAAAAAAAATTGTGCTTGTATATAAAAAAAAACCTGCTGGTACCTCAGTAAAAAATTATACTACCACTTACTTAATATCACAACTAAATAAACTTCGGCATAGTTTGAAATTATTGAAAACTGAGACCGTATTTTTGGGTTACTTGTGGCGTATGCGTGGATGCGATGGCCATCAATAAGGGCACATCGTTCACTTCTAGACGTAAAGTGGAAGTGAGGATTTCCATGCTGCAGAAATCGGTGTCCAGCAAAAATTGCGCGAGCGCTTTCGACCGTAGGCAAAATTCTTGCAATTGTTGTTCAATGTGCATAAGACACTATAATAAAAGTAACGATATTGGAATGTTGAAGAATTTAAATGCTTCGTAATCAATCTATGGAAGTAAACAAAACTGAGCTTTTATGTTCTAGTTAAAACATAAGTATGAGCCCACGTCAGTCAGCACAGTCTTCGAAAATTCAATTACTAGAAGTACCGAATTTTTAGGCTTTACTAAACTCGAAATTTCTCTTCATGCGTATAACATTAAAATATTGTTAAGTTCAAAATATATATCTTTACCATCCTGCTTTTTTAACCCATTAAGCGCCGTAGATGCATACACGCAACATTATTAATTTTTTGTTTATTAAATCACTAAATAAGTTAATTTGATATATTATATTATTTGATCCGACTTGAAAATGTTTAAAGAAAAATGTAAATATTTTGTTATTTAAATATTTCGATTATTACTCATTTAAATAGAATAATGTCAGTGTATTTCTAACGCGTGGCGCATGAAGTAAAATTTCGAGTTTAGGAAAGCCTGAAAATTTGGTTTGGCAGCGACCAAACCAAATTTTCAGGCTTTTCTAAACTCGAAATTTTACTTCATGCTTAGTCTGGGAGTGGAAACACTCGTTCAAACTTTATATTGCACGTTTTTATATAAAACCCACGAATGCCTGAAAATTTACAGTGTATACATTATGTATATTTAATAGAAAAATTCACAGTATGTAATACAATAAGTCATCCATAGAAATCATAAAAGTGCAGAATTTTACCTAATATCGACTTTTAGAGTTAACTCTATAATTGCTCGGCCGTTAATGGGTTAAGTATACATACCCCATTACTGTATACACTGTAAATTTTCAGATATTAGTCGTATTTGATTAATGTTCAAATTGAAGCTTTAAACGAGTGTTTTCCACTCCCAGAGTAAGCATGAAGTAAAATTTCGAGTTCAGAAAAGGCTGAAAATGTAGTTTAGTCGCTCTGCTTCGCTATACTTCGTAAGTAGTAGCCGCTTTGCTACGCGACCAAACCAAATTTTCAGGCTTTTCTAAACTCGAAATTTTACTTCATGCTTAACCTGGGAGTGGAAAACACTCATTTAAGTCATCAATTTGAACATTTTTAAAAATACGACCAATATCTTAAAATTTACAGCATATACAGTAAATTGGGGTATATTTAAATGAAAAAGTCCCGCATTTCAAGTGTTATAGTTCTAGTAAGTTAATTTTTAAAGACTGTGTGCCAACTGACGTGGGACGGAACTCGTAGTACAAGAAAGTTCAGTTTTTATGAATTATATTTTATTCAGAACTTGTAAGTTGTAAAGTGTTTTTATTTTTTATCTTACGTATTCTGCGGGTGTATGAAGCCTCCACATGTGTAACAACGTTTCCAACATATTTGCGACTAGTTGGGACATACCGACAGGAACTCCGGCTGAACTTCTATCAATTACATACGTATGACTAGACATTAATTGTACCTCCCTGTAATAATTAAAAACTTTCTTAAATGTTTTTTTTTTAAATCTAAATGAAAATAAAACTAACCATGTGTCAGTGTTGGCGACAATCGCAATCGACTCTTCGACTTGTTGATTGGAGAATGTGTGTTGGGTCGAGAGAAGCAAGTCTTTTTTAAGCAATTGTTCCCATTCAATTTTGGGTGCTGTCGTGCCTTGTAAAACCATATCGGAAACATAATGATCATCTAATCCCCGGATTAACGAATTAGTGTAGTCTATCGATGGAAAATGTGATTCGATGTCCATAGACCTACATTAATTATACATTAAAATTATGAAACAGTTATATGAGGTCCTCTACACAAATTTTTATATTCTTACAATTTACAAATTTACAAAAAGCACAAAAATTATCAACATTTATTTAAAAAAAATTGTAGTCTGTCGATTTTAGTAGTTTCCCTATCAGTAATATACCAGATTTTTTTTTCAGATTTTTCCAGCCTAATATTTTATATATTTATTCAGAGCTGCCTGATATACAAAATAAAATGGTGTAACATTTAAACTATTTAAGCTACAGACAAGTATACTCAATGACATTAGAAGCGTAACACCAAGAAGGAATGATTTTTTTGAATTCATATTTTAGCAACAGAGTGACTATATTTAAAGCATACATTGATAACAATTTCAACCTTGTGCCTTTTATATTTATTGTGAAAAAAAAAATATTTCACTTTTTCTTTTTTGATAAAACTATTTATATGAGCTGTTTAGTACAGATGTTTTTAGTTTTCGTGTTTCCGTTGAGTGTGTTAAGCTTAAATAAAATGCCTCGAGTCCGAAGACGTCCACAATATCACCATTTGAGCGATTTTGACCGGGGTCGAGTTGTTGCTTATCGAGATGTCGGTATGTCCTATCGCGAAATTGCCCGCCGTATTGATTCCACTGCAGCAACTGTAATACGTGTGTATCAGGTATGGACAGAAGAAGGTAGAGGAGCAAGAAGAAGACCAATTGGTCAACCAAGGCGTACCACAGAACGTCAAGATCCGCGCTTAAGACAAATAGCCCTGCGAGACCGTTTCGCTACTACGCGTCAAATCGGTGATCAATGGATTGGAGAAGAAGGTAGGCCCGTTAGTATGCGAACCTTATATCGCCGCATTCAATCCTTTGGGCTTCTTTCGTACCGTCCAAGATTAGTGCTTCCTTTAACAGCGAGACACTGTCGCCAAAGGTTGGACTGGTGCAGAGAAAGGCATCATTGGGAGGCAGAATGGCACGATGTCGTATTCAGCGATGAATCACGATTTTGTCTAGGCACGCATGATGGCCGTAGAAGGGTACGACGCTACCGTGGAGAACGACCTGATCTTAGGTTTGCTATTGAGAGGCATGTACACAGGACTGCTGGAGTAATGCTTTGGGGGGCTATTGCTTATGGTAGTCGATCACCTCTTGTATTCATTCGAGGCAGTATGACAGCTGCGCGTTATGTTGAAGACGTCATACGACCGACTTTGTTGCCTTATTTAGATGGCCGCCCAGACGTACTTTTTCAACAAGATAACGCACGTCCCCATATTGCTCGTCGAACTATGAACTTTTTTAATGAAGCTAGTGTTAATGTTTTGGCGTGGCCGCCCTGTTCGCCGGATTTAAATCCCATTGAACATGTGTGGGATATCATGGGATGAAGAATATTCTCTTTGCACCATCCTCCACAGACTCTAGCACAGTTGATCGATGAAATTCAAGTTGCTTGGAACGAGATGCCTCTAAGAAGACATCGACCATCTAATTTTGTCGATGCCCAGACGTCTACAGGAGTGTATACAGCAAAGGGGTCGCCAAACACATTATTAATTTTTTTTAGATTGTTTTTTAATAAAATTTCTTGAAAATGTAATCATTTTATTCTTGATGTAAGACTACCATACTGGCAAAAAATCAAGTTAAAATAATAACTCCTTCTGGGTGTTCCGCTTCTAATGTCATTGAGTATATAATATATGAATTTAAAGTATTTCGGCGAGGCCTACAATTTTTATTTGAAAGATCTTTTGATTTGATCAATATTTAAGAATAATCGAAAAAACGTTGAGAAGCTTAAGTTGAAAGTTTCATCTTAAAATCCTTAGTGGTTTTTGCTGTATATGGCTGACAGACCTTTTTTAAAAATGGTCTTAAGGTGAAAGTTTTATCTTAACATTTTTAGTGGTTTTTGCTATATATGGCTGACAAACAGACGAACTGACAGACACCTTTTTCAAAAAGGGTCTTAATCGACTCAGGAGACCTTAAAAATGATATTTTTGTTCAAATTTTTGATTTTTAAATTTTTACAAAAACAATACTTTTCCTTTGTATTATACATGGGGAAAGTAAAATGAAATGTTAAATATATATCATTCAGAATAAGTGTTAACAAAATTACCATCTT
Source organism: Philonthus cognatus (assembly GCA_932526585.2). Taxonomy (NCBI): domain Eukaryota; kingdom Metazoa; phylum Arthropoda; class Insecta; order Coleoptera; family Staphylinidae; genus Philonthus; species Philonthus cognatus. Next base: position 26,055,404 of record OW052250.1, on the reverse strand, counting down.
TACTGGAAGTACTGTTCCCACCCCTAGACCCGGCGATTTCTATTATTTTTACGTTACCTTTTGCAAGACTGAGCTTCTTGTCAATACAATTGTTCTGAATTACCCTGTATATCTATGTTAAAATTATTGTTACGGAAAAAAAATCAAGTAGGTACTTATATTATTGATAAAGAAAGTGTATCATATTTCGTATTTAATTTTTGACTTACTTAGGCATGGGCAGCTCGACGACCTTCAAATTACTAAACGTCCTCTCCTCACTGATTTTCCGATTCTTAACATCCTTCAGAAGCTTGGCATGTTCATACGGGTTAGGTTCCCTAATGACCGTATTCGGAACCACATTTCTGGTAAACTCCAACCGCTTACCAGGTTGATCCACCAAAACCTCCTGGGCCCTTTTTCCCTCGATTTTATCCACTACCAACTCGCTCGTAAACTCCAATTCCGAAGCATTGGAAGGTGTAGTCAAAGCCTCCCCTTCGTCAAAATCATCCCCGCCTTCACACTTGGAATAATCAAAAGTGCTCGAAGACTGCCACCGAAAATCCAATTTCTTTTCAGAAAATTGCATGTTGGACAATTCGATACTTTTATTTTTCATGTAATTTTCGACAATCTGTGGGTATTGTTGAAAATTAAACTTTACGCCACTGTATTTGTATTTGGTTGATGTGGATGGACTCAGTTTTTTCGTGTTAGGTGGCTCACTAGCAGCACGCTTTGGTTTGGATTTTGAAGACTTTAGCTGGATTTGGCTGTAAGAACTGCTCGGTTTTATACAACTGGCACCTAAACATTGTGCGAAATCAGATTCTTTGAAGGGTGATGTATCAGCTTCATAAAAACTTTTATTTACACAAACCACATCTTCAAATATTGAAGTGTCCATATTTTTATCGTATGTTTCAAAAGAGTGGGCTTGCTTTATTACTTTGAAATTCGATATATCAACAGCGTTTTCATCTTCAGCACAAGTTTGAAAGGAACTAGCCAGTTCTCGGACTCCTGCGAACTCTAAGGATTTTGAAAAAGACGCAACCCTTTTTAATTTAAATGCATTTAGAGGATCATTTAAACTAGCAGATTCAAAAGCTGATGTATTCATATTTGAAGATTCAAAAGTTTGCATATTTAAAGTTGATTCAAAATTTGATTTCTTACATTCTTTAAAATTTGAAGATCCCCCACTAACGGCATTCTTCGATTTTTTTAATTTCCATGATGATTTTCTTTTAATTGATCCACCAATTTGCCTTGCCATTAAACCACTATCATTAATTTGTTCACTCCTTTGTGCATCAATTGGTTTATCAATTTTGTTGTCTATTCTAATATCACTTGTAGCATTTTCAAATGTTGATTCTGGAGGAGAAGACTTTGATGTTATTGGAATGCATAGTTTACTTTTTTCCAACTCTTTTCCCGAAACCAAACAAAAAGAAAGATCCTCGATTTGTCCCCTTGTAGGAATGTCATGTTTTGGAAATGGAATCTCACCTGTTGGACAATGTGTGAAAGGTATATTGGTACTTAAATCGGTTAAAGATTTTACTTTGATTGGGATGAACAAATTTAATTCTTTCGCGACTGTATTTGACTTTCTTAATTCAGTATTTTCATTGAAAACACTTCCCATAATTAAATCAGACGTGAACATTTTTGTGGATTCATTAATTACATTTTCTTTGTTTTCAAAGGTATCAATAATATCATCTGCAGTAATTGTTGTAAATTTTATATCCGAAGGAATTTTAATTAATTCTTTTTCCGAGTAATTCTTATTATTTCCAATTTTACTAAAAATGTCAGCATCTTCAGGTGCTAAATTCTTCAGTTCTATTTCAGTACTTAATTCTTGGCACACTGTTTTTGACTTTCTAAGGCCAAGTGCTATTGATCTCTCCTGATAAATTTTCCGAGTTTTGCTCTCAGTATCCGTTGATTCAAATTTTGTTTCAGAATCATTCTTATTTTCAGTGAATTCAAAGGTTCCTTTGTTTATATTCAGTTCTTTACACACTGTTTTCGATTTTTTAAGGCCTATTGTGACTGGGTGTGCTTGTGGAATTGTCAAAGCAGTAAGTTCTAAGTGTTCCTTATTTTTATGACCAAATCCAGAACTATTCTCAGTAAATGTAGGTATATTTGAGTCATCAGTATGTGTAATATCAGGTTTTGTTAAATTTGAAGATGAATTAACAATACTTGAAGACTTAACTGGTATTTTTTCAATTACCATAGAAGCATTCATTTCTTTACTAAACGTTTTTGACTTTTTCAACCCCATTTTAACGGTACTTGCAGCAGAACTAGACGGTTCATGCAAATCTTTTAAAACGTTTTCATCAGCTGGTTTAGGAGAATGCTGGTTTGAGTTATGGTCCAAATATTGGGATAGAAAATCGCGTCTTTTTAAAGTTGGAGTGATTTCGGGTGAAGTCTCAAATGGTGATGATTTATCATTTAACATTGTTGTATTCGCGTCATCTTTAAAAGATAATTTTGTGGGAGTTACCTCCCGTTTGATTCCAACTAATTTTTCATTATCACCCAATACGAAAACGACGGTGTTATTTTCGGGTTTTTCTGATTCAACCGGTAATTTCAGCAAAGGTTTTTGTTGTATCAATATGTCGCTTTCACTAATTTTTTTCTTTGGAGAAAACACCCTCTCTATTTGTTGTTTAGCCTCGTTGATATCAACCAGCTGTTGCACCTCAGTGTTGATATTATGTAAGAAACTACAAGCTACATCAATTTCATCACCTGAGTTGATTGCCTGTAGCCCTAAATTCGTCACCTTATCTAAGATGTCAGTGTGCTTCTCTTGGTTTTCACACAACTTATCCAGCTCGTTTAAACATGTATGTGTTTTCACTAGACTTAATTTTTTGGGTGGTTGTATAAAATTCTCGCCATTGTTATTTGGTATATTCATCTTTAGCACTGTGTCTTCTTTGTTCTCGCTTTTATAGGGCATTTTTAATTTTAAGATTTGTTGCTGGTTTTCAGCTTTGGTAAACTCCTCGATTTCTCTGAGGTGGTCTTCGTACTTTTTGTAGTTTTCTTTGGGAAGACAGGAACTCGCGGCGCATATTGAATCGGCGTTAGCGTTTTCGAAATCCACGCCAACGCGAGTTTGATAATGTCGCGAGACTTCGGTGCAGCGGATAAAGTATTTTAAAGCGTTGATGATTTTCGGCACGAGCTCAGTTTTCTGGGAACCGGAAACGACGGTGCGCGACATTTTCAACGGGTAACCGATTGCGCCGTAGAGTTCGGTCAATTGCGACCAAAATGGGTTGGTTGAGTGCGGTTGGTTTTGTTTTAGAGCTACGGGTAGGACAGTATTCACCCAGCCTAGGTGGTGGGTGAGCACGGCCGTGACTAGAGTACTTATAAAGCTGGAAAAAAGAAGCCATAGTTTAGGACGAATAAATCACATCATAGCTTATTTCAAAAGTGGGAGTTTTTAAAACATTTTTTATAATGTACTTACAAATTGGTATGTTTTACATCCACGCCCTCTAACAGTTCGCAGAACTCCTTGAGAAATTTCTCCGCTAAAAGAACACCTTCATCTTTCTTCCCACCCATACTTTCATGCTTCAAAAGCCTCGATAAATTCGCGAAATTGAATTCACCACTACTATCAAAGATACAACCCGAAGATTCACTTTTGAAACTAGAAAAGAGTCCAGCGCCGCTCGTTAAAGTGGAAAACCGTATTGCATCTCTGCTGTCGGTGTGCAAGAAAGTCCTTTGCGGCGAGCCGCCGGTTAAATGCCCGAGGAAACTAATACTAGGCGATTTATTAATAATACTGAACAAATTATCACAGTTGGGGAAGTGGGAATGCCAAGTCTGGACAAAGTTACGCGCTCCTGTTAGAAGATCAACTAACCAACGCGCGGATTGTGAAGATACGGTGACCATGGTGGAGACAAAGGTGTTGTGGCGGATGTAAGCGCCTTCGACGCCCCTTCGGACTCTCCACATCATCATTTCGACTAGGGCTGCGTGTTCCATTAAAAATTGTTCTAATTTTCTATAAGAATAATTGGCAATAAGTTGCTACTAACTTTACATACAGTAAAAGTTACAATTGAAGGTGTCCATGTATCAAGTTCCAAAAATTATAATTTATGAACCTTCAATTTGGAAAGTCAATGTAAATAGTTCAATCAGAATCGCAGATTCAAATATGTCTGGTTGAACCACATACTTTTATTGAAGATATAACTTACTCTTCTTCGCCGTCAGTTAACTCTATTAAAACAGCAAGTCCAATTTTGCTCGAGCGAACTTTATGAAAACTCTCTTCAGTCGATGCTGATCCCGGTAAAGAGCTAGTAGACGGATCCATTGAGCCACTCAAGCTCCAACAAGGCCAGCGCTTGCTAAGACTGTCACCTGAATGCACACCTGAGACCTACATGTTAACATTTAAACCCCCCAGCACTTTCGATCAAATGGAATACCTTGGCTCAAATCCACGGGAATCGACTGAGGGCCGCTGCTCACAGAGCTGTATGAGTGTTCCTCACCGTAACCAGACGAACTGACCAGACTGAAATTCGCGGGCACGTCCAAAGGGATACTGTGCTGCCTTTTACAGACTGTTAAAAATAACTTGTGTCAGTATGGCAATGATTTGCCAGTTAAAGTAGACAAGTGTTAACTATCAAAAGTAAGTGCTTTTTAAATATTTCCCTTATATCTACTCTCTTAAATTAGACAGATACAAAAACAACATTGGTGTCATTTCATTGATGAAATAGTGTTTCATACACCTTTAACACGTTGGCTGTCGTATGAATCAAGCACGATTCACACTAAATAGGGAGAAACAAAATTCCACATTAAACATATATTTTCCGAAAATTTGACATGCTTTACTTTTCGTGGATTTGAACTCACCTAAAACTGTATCACTAGCCCCACTCAAAACAGACTGATCACTTCCAGAAGTAGCGGAACTGGCACCGGAATCCTCCAAACGTATCGAATGCTCGATACTCGAACCGGTGTGGACGTTACTTGGAGCCGACCTTCTCATCTTCACGGGATTCTTCGGACTCGGAAATACCTAAACACCAACGAAATCAACCCCACCGCACACCAATTTTTATTCAACGCCATTACCCCAGCGCATACTTACATCAATGCAACAACATCCCATCAACCTAACGCGATTCGCACCCCTAGAAACGCGAGTTACCATTTTGCAAAATCCTGAGAGTATTAATACAACTTTAAGGATTTCGTTCAAAAATACTAACCTGAGAGCAGACAAGTTGCGATGGGACCGGCACGCTGTGGATTTTGTACGTGGTACCTCTGAAGCTCATCGCGACGGAACCGAAGATCATCTCCCCGAGGCGGGATACATCGCTGCACGGCTTGGTGTACTGAATGAGTATAATTAGTTTTTGTTTAATTATTTACGTTTAGTGGTTGGCTTACGCGGTAGGCGTGGCCGTTGGTTATCTCGACGTATTTTTTCGCAGAGTGCGGGTCCCGTTCGGGTTCCGCCTCCTGGGTCTCAGTGAGGGGCTCCTTTCGGACAGTTTTCGAGTCGAAGAGTAGTTTGCGTCCTCTGAAGTCGCATTCGCGGAAGACGATGACGCGTACTTGGTCATTTGTGAATGTAAATAGTTTTTCTCTGAAATTATAATTATAGTAAGTACTTGATATCTAGATGAATACCTTTTAAAATTAATTCTTTGCAGCTTGATATAACGTATGATTATAACGGAAAACTTGATGAAAGGATGACTCTACTGATGAACCTAAGATTTAGTTTATTTATGGAACTTGATCTTAGACTAAAGATATACAGGTGCCTTGGCTTTGGTTTCTGCTTTGGGTCGTTCTGGCATGACATGTTCATAGGTGAGTGGTTTGGTAAACTTTCTCCATGTGAAGGAGTAACAAGATTTAGAAAATAATACAGCTTATGTCAGCACCACAAGAGAACTTAATTAAAGATAACGTATAGGACATACATTTTGAGAAAAACTAACAGGCTTAATCAGCAAAATAACAAAACTTTATTCAAACTTAAACATTAATGGTCAACTTTTAATATTTGAACAACATGTAAACTAATCTATATAACTGATAACGGACCATTGTCCTCAAATGCACGTAATTTAGTTGACTAATCTCAAGTTCTTTTAGACGATTTTCGGGTCCACTTCCCGAATTTTTCTAAAGATTGGTACCCGCAATTGTTTATTTTAGGTCTCCCAACCGTTTACATATACCTTTCAACGCAATAATGACCAAGATGCATCGATTGGCTGAGCTTAAGGGACATTTGGGAGTTATCTCCTCTCGGTACATACTTGATGTTATTCTGCTCCAACCATTCCAGAGTACTCCTGGCATAATGGCACAAATCAGTTTTCAATATTAAGGCGCGTCCATACCAAACGAATATCGCGCAAACACGAACGTATATATACGTGCAATTGGTCGATGTTCTGCGCACTGTCATCATAACAAAGGGATTCGTTGTTTGTAAGCATTTGCGTGATATGTACGGACAATCTCAAGCGTTTGCGAACACCGTTTGCGAATGCTCGTTTAGTATGGACGCCCCTTTAGAAATGTACAGTCCATCATTACCTTGCATTTCAGAATGCAAGAGGATGAAATATTTCTGATCACCCGCAAAATGCTTTCGCTTCAGAGCTCTGGGTGTACTTGGGACACTTCCTTCTTTTACGATATTTGATACAATTTCTAGACTAAATCCTTTGGACAGTCTTGTATGAGACACCAAAACGGCGACCTGGCTTTCGACTAAACAGTCCAAACTTTTTCTTATTCTGAGCAGTTTGCACCAGTTTATTAGTCGTATTTTTTGTCATAAGATGAGGTCTTCCAGCCATGAAAAAATAAATGCAAGGTGTACTCTCTTCGCAATCCCTTATTGCCCTATAACTCGTTGCCAGGGTAAAATTTTGATTGCTGAACAAATTAACGATTTCACATTTGGGCAACCGTCCAACTAGGCTATAGATAATCTTTCGGATTTCAAGTTTGTACATCTTGAACTAAGTTATTTATTATATAATTATAACAAAACACGATTTGCCTATTGTTTTCATGGCAACTAGATCAGATATTAAAATTGACTAGAAAATTCAAGGCAAACTTTTTCTCAAAAGTTATGTGCCATACGTTATCTTTAAATGCTTTAGAATCATCTAATTTAGCATTTAACGTGAAGCCGGTATTTAGGGATCGCTGTGTAATTTACCGCCTGCGCTAGAGCGGTTATACGGCCGCTAGGTAGTCAAAAGTTGTCAATGTGAATACTAGAAATATAGTTTATAAAGAGTTTTATTAGCATACATCTTAAATTATCATCATACATTTTCAGAAAATACAAAAAAAAACCTTTTGGTAAAGCGGGCAGTTTTTGCTTCATACGCGCTGGCGTTTAAACCACCAGAGCTGTGGAGTGAATCATGAATCATCCGACTCCGACTCCATAGATTTCGAAAATCCGACCCCGACTCCGCTAGTTTTCGAAAATCCGACTCCAACTTCGGTTCTGACTCCAGGTATATTATACTACTATAGACTAGTCCTTTTAATTTTTAGGTAATTTGGTAATTTTGGTTTTTAAAATTATATTATATTAAAAATGTATTGTAGTAGGAGTCGAAGTTATACAAAATGTTCGACTCCACGACATAGATCTGCGACTCTACGACTCCGGCCAAAATGCTTAAACTCCGCCTCGACAGCCCTGGTTATCACAGTAGAAACTAATCCAATAATTGCAATTTTATGATTGGAAGTTTTATGTATGATCTCTGATAGACAAACCATAAGCTGAATGAAATCAACTTTCAAACGATAGTATATAAATGGATATTAGGTTTACAGACTATCCACCAGTTCAGTTACCTTTATGATCTTTCATTTAAATATATTTAGGACTCATACACATCCTCGTTTTTTAACAAGCAATACTCGTCCAGGATGCCATAGGAAGAGTATTTCTTGTTAAAAAACGAGGATTCAAACCTCGTTCTTCAGGGTGGACGACGGCTCAACCGCTAGGCCACCGCGGTTCTAACAAACTTTCTATATATACATGCGAAGCTCTGCTTCGCGGAGCGACCAAACCAAATTTGAATGCTTTTTTAAACTCGAAATTTTACTTCATGCCTAATCTGGGATTGGAAATATTCGTTAGAAGCTACATATTCCTAAGAAAATAAATTATCTCAGCGCATTTTCTTATATCAAGTCAAAGTTGAAATCATGCAATAAAATAAAATCAAGGATTTTTGGACAATGTTTTCTTTAAAACAATTGTGAAAAATCAACAGATTATCAAATCATCATAAAATTCATAGAATCTACAAAGAAATCAATAAACTTTGATTGGTCATCATTGAAATTTAAATATTTTCGTTGGATATTCTAAAATATCAAATCAGAGTTAAAATTTGATTTGATCTATATTTATTTTATCAGCGTATTTTTTTTAAATAAAATTAAATTCATCTTGATAAAATAAGTTTCTGATTGATTGTCTAACGAGGGTTTTCACTCCCAGATTAAGCATGAAGTAACATTTTGAGTTTAGAAAAGCTTGTAAATTTAGATTTGCCGGGGCGCGCGAGCTCAGCGAGTCGCGTCCCAGCAAACCCAAATTTTCAGGCTTTTCTAAACTCAACATTTTACTTCATGCGCCACGCGTAGAAACACTGATTTCAGGTGAAGTTCAAAATATATTCAACTTGATTTTATGTTTAATCTCACATTAATTTAATTTATAAATGTTTATTGTGTCTAACCAAATTTAACGCATTCAAAATTTGAGGAATTTCGTTTGGTATACGTAAAATAAAAATCCCTGCATAAAAGCTGGTGATGTTTAAGATGTTATTTTACCGCCGACTCTGCAAACATACCTAGTCAACAAAGCATTTGTTTTCATTTCATAGAACGAAAGACGTGAATTATACGTTGTAAATAATAATTTCAACAACCACCGTTCCCAGAAATGTGCTTGTTCTAATCGATGTGTTCGTTGTAAACAACAATGCTTTTTTGTATACGTTATTCTAGGGACCGAGTATTTTGTTCGTTATATCCGACTGTACATTATAGCCGGTGTCGTTATAAACGATTTTGACAGTATAATACTTAAAAGAAAAACCCCTGTATTGACATTTGAGCAATAGATAGTGTAATTTTGTATGCAACTGGCTCTTAATAACATTTACTTTTAAATGCCCACAAATTACTGTACCTATAAAACGAATAATATATATAAAGTATCGATAGGATATAAAGATTTTTATTATTTTATAATATAAAAAATCTAGTTTAAACCGGTACTTCATCAATCATTTAATTCTAATCACAACGTAATCAGGAAATTTCCAGCCGCAACAAAGTTTCCGCGCAATTAGGGAAAAACCCTCTCCCCAACAACATCCTTATCATCGCGATCCTTGAATGAATCCTCACCTCATTCACCGTTGGCACCTGTTCGCATTTCGGAAATCACGTAGTTCGACTCGTGAATGGAGGGGGCGAGGAGGGCTCCGTTATCGCACACTGGTTGATGCCCCATCATCATCACGTGCGCGCGTATTTATAGAACTTGCGTGGATTCGGCGCCTCATGTGACTCGCGCGGTCCTCAAAATGTACTAAGTGAAATGAGCGCGGGATCGCGCGCGCGTGAATCGGCTTAAAAATAGCCGCCGGACGGAATTTTGTATTGTGCAACCGTTTGTTTATTTTACATGTGTTTTGTTTATTAACCGCGCAAATTAATTATTTGATATTTAATCGGAATACGGTAATTTTTAATAATAGACCCTAGCAGCGAACATGATTGATTCCACCTCTGTATTACACCTGAATTTAGTCAATTTATGCTCACTTGCACTACAGCTAATCAACTTGAATCAGTGTCAATCAGTGATTAGTAGTTAAAAACACAACAATTTTTTACACATTTACATTTTGATGAAAGATACATGTTTGGGATATCTTACAAATTGAAAACACTTATATTCTCGAACTTTGACTTAATCGTGATTAACTTCTTAATCACGATTAACTACCTGCAGAGCAAATAGGCATTACTAAGAATGTACATTTTGACTTCAAGAAACTATTGTAGGACGTAGGATTGCCTCAAACTAGAGTAAAATGTTAAAGAAAAGTAGCATCAAATTTGATATTTCCTTTAGTTAAGCGAAAACTTAAAATATGGTGCAAACGAACATAGGCCTCTTTAGAAAACAATCACTTCAATCTTTAATTCAATTCAATATTCTTCTTTTAGTTACGTGAAGTGTTTTCTATTAATTATTGTAGTAATTCCTTTCTTTACTTATTAGTTTTATTTACTATATGTACATTTTGAACACTATGTGTTCATTTTCAATAGTAATACAATTGACAAATATGTTTATTTTATTGAAAGTGTCATTCGAACAAAAATTTCAAGGAGGGGATTATTTAGGGGGCATAAATCGAAATTTAGTAGCTTATTTTTATTTTTAAACATATAAATTGCTTTTAACATGTCTAGTTTATAAAAATTTGATTCTTTTAACAATTTAACATTGTTTATATTAAATTTATGTCCAGTATTTAAGGTATGATGTGCTACTGAAGATTTATCGGGGTTAAATGATTTTATATGGTATGTGTTTTCTTTATATCTAATTAACAAATTATTCATTTCTGAATGGGCACGGTTAATTATTGTAATTGGGGCTGGGAACGATACATGTTTTGATAAATGCGGGAAATTTTTTTTTAAATTAAATATTTGAATATTCATGCAAAAACATATTCAAATATTTTAATATTCAAAAATTTGGATATTTGAATATCCAAATATATGAATAATTAAGTGATTGAAATATTCATGTTTAAGTATTCTAATATTTGACTATGTGAATTATATCTATTCAAATCCCAGCCTTAATTACAATAACAGCAGAAAAAAGATTGATCACATGAGGTTTAATGCTCTATTAAATACCATTTAACATGCATACTGCCAAAATCGTAGCCAGAAAAAACATTAACAGAGGATATTTTCAAAATTAAACAACAAAAAATAGAAACTGACTCAATTTTTTTTTATTGAAATAATATCAAAATAGGACTAAATAACAATTTAATATTCTCAGAATATCAATTTCCCACAAGTTGAAATTAATGATTGATGATTTGACAAACATCTGTTAAACCGCCATTTGACAATAACTGAAAACTCCACCCAGAATCATAGCTTTTGTTTTTGAATCAATAATAAAATACAAGATTTTTTTAACAATATGTGTTTGATTCTACAAGTAATAGAGGAAAAGAGGAGTAAAAAAAACCCAGCTGTTACATGCCAAGTTAAAACTTGAATATTATTCTAAAAAATCAATATACTTACGATAAATAATTACACAACTTTTAGTATAAACCTAAATAATTCCATAAAACTTAGCATTTTTCTCATATTCAATTTTGAAAATTACCAAATACTTCGATTTAAAATCTCATGATTTGGTCTGGTAAAAATGAACTTTACATTTAAGTACAAAAAAAAACCTGATACCTTAGGATTTTGCAGCGTGTAATAAATAGTATATTTCATTAGGTGGATTCAAAATGAGATTTTGCCTGTGCAAGCTTGACAATTCTAGCATGAGGCGTAGCCGAATACTGGACTTAGTGGAGCCTGGGAAAGACCCTTTTTTCCAAAAAAGATGTCTTTTATCATTGAACTTGAAAATCAAGCAATAAATGAACACTTACAAAAAACGTCATTCGATATTAAATGGTATAAGTGCAAAGGAAAAGTGAATTAATTAAGTGCACAGAAAAGCACAGAAAAAGGTTTCCTACGCTTTACAGGAGAAGCCCACTTTTACAACTTATAGACATGTATCAAAGTAAATATTTTCAGTGAGAGGTAATAAAACTTCGTTACTCGAAAACATTTAAAAATCATTGCTAGCCAACGACAACTGTCAAATTTGATCTACGGATCAATTAAATTTTAAACAGACATAAATTCAAGTTGACATAAGAAAATGTGGTTTCAAAATATAATTTGCAATTCAATAAAAATACAATACGACATTTAAAATGTTCAATAATATGAATGAATTTCCCTGAAAGCCCACCTGAGTCATCAAGCAGGTGACAGCTAAATATAGGTTATGTTTATAAATAAATATAAGAATGGCACGGGACTTACGACGCGTTGTCTTGTGTTCTTGCGAAGGGTTTCCTGCGCGAACTAAACAATCTGCTCAGGAGGGCCATAACAGGGACTCAGTGTGGCACCATTTCAGGAATTCGCGCCACCAATTTTTTTTTTGTTCCAGCACTTACAAGGTAGTCACCAAAATCAGTCACACGCCGATTCGATTAGGTGTTTGTGCGTGTAGTCGTGTACCGATGCCGAACGCGACTGTAAATATAAAATCACGTGCGCGCCAGTCATATGATGGTCAGTTGGGGTCACAACACATCGCCAGCCGCCAATAAAACAGCTGGCAGCGGCACAAAAACTTTTCCACAGATTAAAACGCCCGCCCTTTAATATCGATTAGCTACTGTTTTCGACATATACGACCCCTGTTAAGTAAATTGAGTACTAACGTAGTTACAACATGTTAAAATAGATGCCGCCAAGGGAATAATTAATTTAGTTTCAACATATTATAATAGATGTCGCTAGCGGAATAATTATTTTAGTTTTAACATGTTATAATAGATGTCACTAGCGGAATAATTATTTTAGTTGCAACATGTTACAATAGATGTCGCTAGCTGGATGTAATTTCTTAGTTTAGTTACAATGTTTTTTAATAGATGTCGCTAGCTAACCTGATTGTAAACATATGATAATAGATGTCGCTAGTTAAATATAAATCCTTCAGATGTATGGCGAGTTAGTTTAAAAGGCGCTAAACTCAAACACAAATTCAACTTCATCTAAAATTATTTATTCAAGGGTTCATTTAATAATACTTTGTAATACATTCGTTAAATTGATTGTAATTTTAATTGGTGGGTCTGCAGACATAAACATAGAGGATTTTTTTTCTTTTAAGTATACATAGCCCGATGCGTATGCATTTTAAGCGATTCGTTGTTTTTTTAATGAGTTTAATTTCAAGCTACTAACGAGGTATCCAATTCCTCATTAAGCATGAAGTGAAATTTCGAGTTCAGAAGAGCCTGAAAATTTGGATTTTTCGACGCGATTCGCTTTGCTCGAGCGTTGGCAAATCCAAATTTTCAAGTTTGGTCGCTTTGGTTCGCTACGCGACTAAACTAAATTTTTAGGCTTTTCTAAACCCGAAATTTTACTTCATGCTTAATCAAGGAGTAAACTCGTTTGAAACTTCAAATTGAACGCTATTAAAAAAGCAATGAATGCTTGAAATGTTATTCTTGTGTGTATAAATAATTTAAATAGTTACCTAAATTACGCACCCCAAAGTTTTAATGACAAGTTTCATACAGTATCAAGCTAGACAAATTTACACAATTTACCGAATTTTTTCCTTTGATCATTTTTTTAAAATCGCCTATTGAATAAAAAAAAATCACAATTCTCTGTTATATTTTACGAAAGAATTACATTAACATTAAAAACTTCATTTATTTTCATGCACCATATCAAAAATACAATACATTATTTACACAATATCCTCCGCAAAATCCAATCACACCTTTAATTAATAATCCTTTATGAAACACAATTGTAATTATTTTCCGTAATTTTATATAAACGAGTCTTTAACAAAAGGTGCTTCACGACTGCAATAGTAACAATAATATGTTATTATCTTGCCTGTTGTCTATCCGTCCTGAGGAAAGAGAAAGTTTCGCAAAGGTAAACAGAGCAATGTGGCGATCAGTTAGGTGCGCAAGATGAGAGTGAAAGGCCGCGGTTTTTGCGTGTGATTATCATTTTTCGTTTTTTTAATAATACAATTATTAAATGAAATGAGCCAGTTTCGCAGTGTTTACGATTATCATTATTTGCCGCTAAAAGAAGATGATTTGTTTAATGATCACAAAGGACGTGATGTTTCTTATATTGTAAGTTTTTTTGAGTTGTAACTTCCGCTTTAATGATTGTTTTTAATGATAAGTGTGTGTATAGAATAATTATGTAGATTAGTAATTGGCTAATTTTGAGCTTAGTATTTCCGTTTTTTATGAAATTTTGATTTAATCCAGTGATTTTAGACCGGTTTCCATGGCCTTTGTCGTGAATTGCAACTCATACTTTCTAATGCTTAGATGTATATAATACCCTTATGAAAAAAACATTCAATTTATAAAACTTTATTCATATTTTCATTTTAGGTACACCTATCCGTATACGTATTTACGCTGTTAACTTTCAAACATCGTTAATTTTATAATAACGATCAAACCGAAGCTTCCAACCAGTGTCCCACTCCTTGATTAGGCATGAAGTAAAGTTCCGAGTTTAGTAAACTCTGAGCGACCAATCCAAATTTTTAGTTTTTTCTAAACTCAAAATTTTAATTCATGCGCCACCCGTATAAAACACTGATTAATAGTAATGTTCAAAACATACTGGTTAAGTTTGATCTCGCTTCAATGCACTTAATAAATGTTTATTTAATATAATTTTTTTTGAACGAAATAAAAATGTGTAATATTCTATAAATATTAACGTGAGATCAAACTTAAGCAGTATATTTTGAACTTCTCTTTAAACCAATGTTTTATTCGCATGTTGGATCTTTTTATACACGAGTGCAATTTGTTCATACAACAAAAATAATATGAAGGGTTGTCAATCGAAAATTAAATAATTGAGCTTTTTTGAGAGGAAACAGAATATTCAAAAAAATGTAATATATCTATGTTGATACAATTTAAAAATCCTCTTTTAATTTAATATCATTCATAACAGATTCAAAATAACATCATTTATTACATGTTGAAATCATACTGAACCAGGAAGAAGAATTGGAGCATTATGTAATTCTATATAATCTGAAAATATTTTCAGATGACGTAACAATTATGAATGTAATTTATTACTTTAATTTTGAATAAATTAACTTTGTCACTTTGGGGGTAAAATAGATTACGTGCTATTTATTTCTTACTCAGTATATGTAATAGCACATTACTCAGTATACGTAATGAAACATTACATAAAAAATATAAAATGTTATGTTTGCATTTATACACGATTCCATTTGTTTCTGGATCTCGCCTAGCTATGGAAAAGTGACAGTTTAAGTATTGTAAATGGGGCTAGTTGTGTTTTAAATCAGGGTTTTTAAATGTCACTGTCAGATGTTCGATTTTAAGGTTATAATTTCTGACTATTGTGATCTTACACTGTTGCCTGTTTTACAAATTTTCAGATATAAAAAAAAGGATAATAATATGCAGTTTTAAGATTAACAAAATTTACTACTTGGTTTTTGTACATACAAACACAGCAATAATATTGTATATAACAAATATAATGAATTCGGCTCTGCAAACTTATTTCGTCATCCATTTGTATTTCTCGCGTGGGTCTTCCCGTTAACACATTTTGATCAACTCCATCCATCCACCTTAATTTTGGTCATTCTCTCTTCTGTTGGCCCTCAGTATTTTTTTGTAGAATTGCAAATTTATTCCCACCCTCTTGTGATACTGATAATTTTCATGTCAAACAATTTTTAAGCCCTCATTCCACTTTTATTATTTAGTCAAGAGAACCTGCATCTGAATCTTCTGATGCTTGTTCTGAGCCAGATTCCCCAAGCGAAATAATAAAAGGAGGAATGGTTTCAAAAGGAAGGTTCCCCATGTGTTTTGTCCAGTCATCCGAAATAAGTTTTTCACAATGATCACAGAAATTTTGCCACATATCGGATGTACATTTTGAGAGAGACTCAAGCCATAAATTCTGAACACGATCCTTAGATGGTTGCTTAGAATTTATGTGCTTATTGTAGTAGTTCTTACAAAACCCCCATGCCATTTCAATTGGATTGTATTGACAATGGTATGGCGGTAATCTAAGAACTTCGTGCCCGTTCTTTCTCAAAATGTCATCAACTACGTAAATTTTGTCATTTGATCGAAAAGGTATAAATAATGCCCATAGTTCCTTTTTGGTTAATTTTGGATTGAATTTTACATTGTGTTTAACCAACCACTCCTGCATTTCGCATTTCTTACAAGAAAATGAAGGAGTTTTGTCTAATTACACAGAATGGTATGCAGCATTATCCATAATAACTACACATTTCCCTGAAAGCTTAGCCAAAGCAGGAATAAGTTGATTAACCACCCAATTTTGAAAAGTATTACCATCCATTGTGGCATGGTAATCTCGGTCATTGTTTTTCGAATGTAATAAAAAATCGCACCCATCCAAAAACCCACCCCTATACCCAGCATGTAGAATGGTGAAGCGTTTGCCTTCATTTTTGAATTTAGTTGGATTACTTTTTATATCCGTTTCATGTACCCAGCGTCGAACCACGGATCCATTCTGATATATCCATGTTTCATCCAGGTATACGAATTGGATATCTTCACTGGAATTTTGATACTGTAAAAATTTTCTAAGGTAAATAATTTTAGCTGCAACAACATGTTTTTGTTCACAGAGAATTTTGCGCCCATTAATTAATTTGAATTTATACCCCATACTTTTAACAACCCTATAAAGTGTTGTTCTACTCCCATGGAACTCATAATTTTTTTTCATATCATTCAAAAGATCTCTCAAAGTAAAATACTCATTTCTAGAGTTATATTGCCAAATTAGTTGTTGCAGATCTTTTCTAGCTAGGTGATTCCAAAAATGGCTGTTTTTAGATCGTTTGCCAGAAGTAGTAGATTTCAATTCGTCAGGTCTTTGTCGTAAAATTAATTGTAATGAAGATCTCCCTACCTGAAACGTAATTATCTTTAATTAAATATATATGTTAATTAAAATACTAGACATACCCCAAAAATGTCTATTAAAATCGTAATAATATTGTGATGCTGTAGATTTGGATTACTTTGCCTAAAATGTTTGTAGGATTTCAGAATTTGTAACCTTTTTGATTCAGAGATAATCTTTGGCATGTTAATATTTAATATGTGCCTGAAATTATTTTTCACTTTGACATTGACACAGCATTGCAACACTAGATTAATTTGATTTAATAATAAAATGCTCGAAGAAGCGACCGCGTGGCGAAATAATTGTTGCAAGATTAACAATAAACCTCTTGAAAATTAAAAAGAGGATTACTTATGATATCATAAATTATTGCAACACTGTTAAAATAAGGAATCAGGAGTGGCAACTAATAAAAAATGTAAATGTTGATACTGCAACATAACAACACG
Organism: Philonthus cognatus; assembly: GCA_932526585.2. Lineage (NCBI taxonomy): Eukaryota > Metazoa > Arthropoda > Insecta > Coleoptera > Staphylinidae > Philonthus > Philonthus cognatus. The sequence goes on along the minus strand of OW052250.1, from coordinate 26,037,996 downwards.
AAAGCATGGCTAGGCGAGATCCAGAAACAAATGGAATATATTATAACAAATATCTTTTTTGAATTATAATGCAAATGGTCGGAAAATGATAACATTTTTAGAATACATTTTTGATAAAACGCACAAGAATTTAAAGAAATGTTAGCAAGGAATAATATTAAAATACAAATTGTCATCAATAAACTCACAGCAAAAAAACAATCAAAATAACATTTAATCAACATTGTAATGTTGTTTTATTGTTGATTAAACATTACTTCAATTTGATTAATCACTAAGCCGTCGATTTAGTGGCCAAAATCGTGCATAGAAAATGAATAAGTAAGACTTAATTACATTTTTTTAAATTGATTGAATGGGTATAAATGCAAAATAGATGTAAATAACGTCTGATCAACTTTACAAGAACATAAAACCTTGGTAGCAATGCTCACCAAACGTTACATACATATTTTGCTCAGTGGGATTTATTTATTATCAGGAAAATATACCTGATAATAAATACAGACATTCGAAGCAAGTTATAAATTTGATGAAATTAAAGAATTCAGTACATGTGATTTATGTTTTTAATACATTGGTTGGTAATATACATTTTGTTTAATTGTAAAATGTAATTATAATAATTCATTATTGTTCGACGAAATTGTTTTTTATTTCATTGTTTGTGGGTAGTTAATAATCATTATTAACTACCCACAAACAATAAACATTAACAATAATTAATAAAAAGCTACGGGAATTTAAATAACAATTCCTTGAATTATTTAATAAACGTAGACAACCCAATATACACAGCAATAGTATGAGGCGCATTCCGTTAGATGTCACCATCCGTTTTAAATGAAATAAATGTACGTAAAATTCACTGCACGCAATGAAACAATATATCGTGCGGGTTAAAAGTAAAAACAATTATGTGCTGTTTGTTCATTTCCCATATATTTAATGACTTTTTGCGGTCAAAACTGACAGTAAAAGCTGTTCTAATAATTTTATTTTGTGGCAACATTTTTATGCTGTGAGTTATAACCTTTTATTCAACGACTATAATAATAATTTACATTAATACGAATAGAATATATATATTTATATATAAAGGTAAAAACAATTATGTGTTGTTGGCTTTTTATATATTTGATTTAATTCCTTTAGATGCCACCATCAATTTTTTAATTTTAAATTAAATAAATGTACGTAAAATTCACTACACGTAATAAAACACTATATCGCGCGGGTTAAAGGTAAAAAGAATTATGTTCTATTAATTTCACATATATTTAGTGACTTTTGCACTTAAAACTGACAGTAAAAGCCGTTCTAATAATTTTATTTTATGGCAACATTTTTATGCTGTAAGTTATAATTCTTCATTTAACGACTGAAATAATAATTTAAATTAATACGAATAAAAATTTGCAGGTATTAAATTATTCCATTTAATTATTGCTAATGGTGCTAGCGATAACTATAATTTATAATGATACATCGATTTATTGAGATTTTGTTTCATTGCATTCAATTAAACATTTTGTGAGTATTAAGAAATATTATGATAATAAACTTTATACAGGGTGGTTCATTTTTTATTATCGAGCCTACATCTTCTAAAATATTAAACTTTCAAAAAAAGTTTAATATGAAATTTGGTATACACAATGTTAACTACAAATTTACCTATTTTCTGAAAAATAAAAAAAAATAATTTCTTTTCAATCGAAATGTATGTCGAGAGAACTAAATAAAATGTTGTTTCATTGAATTCAATTAAACATTTTCCGAATTTTAAGAAACATTTTCTTGTCGAGAAGTGTTTAACAAACATTGTTTTAGTTTTTATTCGGATCTAGAAATATTTGCTGGTGAAATATGAGATGTGATATCTGTTTAATAGTAAAAATTCTTTACAAAACAAACAGCTACAAAAAATGTTTTCTACATGTTTACTAAACCTTAAATAAAAACGAGTTTCTCATTTTTTCTGTCGTATTTTTTTTAATAACTGCCATAGGGTTAGCTATTTACGCTTAGGTAAGAGTATTAGAAATTAAGTACTGAATTCGTACACGCATTTTTCCCATGTTAACAAAGTTAATGAATAGTTATTAATTCGCACAATCTAATAATTAATCTTTAAAGAACAGCACAGCATTTTTCTTTATTACATGGTAATTTTTAGATTTTGAATAAAATTAATTTCACGTGATATAAATTAATAAAAAGACATTTATAATTTCTAAAGAATGTTGCGCTTGAAAATTATTTTGAGCAGAAAATCGATACAAAATTAGAATTTAAAAGGAAGGGGTATAGGAAAAAAAATCAAAGTACACACAGGAATTTATCTTTTAAGTGTACATATCCTTATAATTACAGTTATTAGAAGTTTCAAATTATTTAATAAAGGTTTTTGTTAGGTTTCCCAGGATGTAATACAAGTATACAACGATAATATTCAAACAGATTTCTAGCCCCATTGTCCTGTCCTGTATTACGATCCTCAATTGAATATACTCGAGAGATTGTTTTATTGAATTTTTGTTAATTATGTGAGAATTACCTTCAAGTTATCTTGATTGATTCTTGAATCTAAATATACGCTGTTTAATCAAGGTGTTACATAATTAACATATCAAGATGACGATCACAATTCTCACCAATTGAGTAATGTCAGCCATTTGTAGGCCATGGGGGTTTAATGCGGTTACAACCAAACATCAATCAACCTCCTGAAGCTAAAATTCTGTTCCAGAGGGATTGTTTTAATAATTACTGTATAAATCTTTGCTCATCGCGTTATTCTCCTCATTAATTTTATTAAATATATTTTAAATAAATAAATACATTTAATAACATTTCTCAAGGTGAGATCTGATATAAAATAATAGAAGAAAATCGATCCTTAGTAAAAACTTGATATATAGACAAAGATAAAATAAAACTAAAGCAGAGGGCGCTATTTTGCGGGAGCTAAAAATTAAATTGTACATTGGGTTGCATAAGTTTAGCGTCACCAAAATTTCCAATTTAGTTGCACTTCTATTCATTCGTCGTTAAACGCTAACCTACAGGGAGTTTTTCTCTGAAGTATAAATTACTTAATTTACAGTGTATACGTAGTAAATCTTCAGATATTGGTTGTTTTTATTCAGTTTAAAGCTTTAAACGAGGGTTTTCCACTCCCAGATTAAGCATGAAGTAAAATTTCGAGTTTAGAAAAGCCTGAAAATTTGGTTTGGTCGTGTAGCGCGTAGCGCTACGCGACCAAACCAAATTTTCAGGCTTTTCTAAACTCGAAATTTTACTTCATGCGCCACGCGTATAAAACACTGGTTTTAGGTGAAGTTCCAAATAATCTACTAAAGCAGTATGCTAAAAACGTGTATTTTGAACATCACATCACATCAATGTTTAGCACGCGTGGTGCATGAAGTAAAATTTCCAGTTTAGAAAAGCCCGAAAATTTGATTTGGTCGCCCCGCTTCGCGGAGCGACCAAACCAAATTTTCAGGCTTTTCGAAATTCGAAAATTTACTTCATGGGGCACCCGTATAAAGCACTGATTTCAAGTGAAGTTCAAAATATACTACTAAAGCACTATGTAAAGACGTATACTGTGAACTTTACATTAAATCAGTGTCTAAGACGCGTGGCGACCAAACCAAATTTTCAGGTTTTTCTAAACTCGAAATTTTACTTCATGCTTAATCTGGGAGTGGAAAACACTCGTTTGAAGCTTAAAATTGATCTCTTTTAAAAACAACGACTGTCGGAAAATTTACTCCGTTTGCATATGCATACTTGAAAACATGTATTCTATTTTTATTGTTAATAGATGTAAATGCATATTTTTCTAAGTGGTTTTATAGGCTTTAACATTATATAATCATTAATCAGTGTACACATTATTAAAGATAAAATCATTTCCTAGCGCATCGAAGAACTATTTATATCCGCGATTGCCCACGCGAAACGAAGATTAACTCTCCTTTCCCAATTGAAATATGTGTCAGTGGAATCACACGTTCCATCACGCTCTTCACGAACGGCCTGCATTCATTCTCACCTTAAACGTATTACCCGTTTTACAACCAACTTATCACCTCAAAAAATCTCCAGGGAAAATTCATGGTAACAGTCGGATAATTCAAATCCTCGCGCGGAGCAACTTCGTGAATCTAATAATCTCAAATTAGATTACTGGATCTACCATGAATATTCAAAATTGATTTATGTATTTTGATGCTGATTTGCAAACTCGCGTTAGATATTGATTTAGGTATTTGTAAATTAGTTTAACGTATTCAACGCCTTTCATGAAAATGTGAGGCACGTAATATTCTTCCCTAGTATAAATTTAATGTTGTATAAATATTAAAAAACAATTCTACAATCTTGTAACGATAATTAAATGTTAATACAAGATCATATTGTAAGAATATAGAATTCAAATATTAAAATCATTGTAGAGAATAAATTTGTATTCTATATTGAAAAATGATTGTATCAAGATATGCCTATCAATTCAATGTGAATACAAATATATTCTCAATAAAAAAATTTATAACTGTATGTTTTTAACATAAATAAGACACTTAAACTTTGTTTGTATAACTGAGGTTTTTTTATTGTGACTATAGTTTCGACAACTTTAACTTGTCATTATCAGACTACAAGTAATGACCAAACCAAATTTTCAGGATTATTACTTGTAGTTTGATAATGACAAGTTAAAGTTGTCGAAACTATAGTCACAATAAAAAAACCTCAGTTATACAAACAAAGTTTAAGTGTCTTATTTATGTTAATAATGATGTATAACGAAGTAGAAGCCTCAACAGTTAACAGTATGTTTTTAAGTTTACGTGAAGTGATTATTACACTAAAAAAGACTGTTATTCCTTACTTCACTTTTTATTTGTATCGTTAGGTGTACATTTCGAGACACAAAGTGCTCATTGTCAATAACAAACAGTTTGTCATTGATAATGAGCACTTTGTGTCTCGAAATGTACATCTAACGATACAAATAAAAAGCGAAGTAAGGAATAACAGTCTTTTTTAGTGTAACAATTTTTATATTTTAATTCTATATTGTTACAATATGATCTCGTGTTAACATTTAATTATTGTGACAAGATTGTACAATTGCGCTTTATATAATTTTTCATTTCTATTAGACTAACACACACACACAACACTTTTTCCAAGTAAGTTTATTTTAATTTTGTTCCTATTTTTTTTAAAACGTCATAAGTAAAGCTATACTGAAGAGAGATAAATCTCGAAACGCGTCTATAGATGGGCTAAGACATTAGTTTTAATCCAAGTAATTTCACTTCAATTTTTTTTTGTGTTATCTCTCCTTTCATTTTAAATTTGTATTTGTTAGTTGGTTTGAAGAGAATTTGACCTAAACGTTACATATACTTTAATAGAGCGTTGTAACAAATCAAATTAAATAAGATTTTAAATATTTCATTGTATAATTCAATATCCGGAGGTGTATTTGCACGAGAAGTAGTTGTTTCAATGGATATTTACCGTCTTAAGTTGTCTTATTAATTAAGACATTGCTTGCATTTTCACGAATAGTTTTTCGTAAGTTTATATATTATAAAGAAAACAATATTATTATTAATGTGAAACTTAAGAAGAGTGAGTCTTTGCCTCATCCTTCTAGTTGTTGGCCAGGGCAATTTCCCGGTAGATTCTTCTGCGGTATTTGGTGAAACTCGGCAATAGGGGCCAATTTGTCTAGGAGACAGATGAGGCTGTTAAAGATGTCAATGCGCGCCTGTCTTAGGCTGATGATTAAAGACATTCAGTAACATATATATAACTGATTTTAAACTGCAAGAAAGCAAGCAACTCATCTACAAAAAAAGGTTTTATTTTTAGCTTATGTATTATTGTTTGTGACAACGTATGCAATTAATGTAGTTGTATGAGTTACGTGAAGGTGTTAAGTCACTTAATTAAACACAATTATATTCCTTTCTTCACTTTTATTTTTCTTGCTAGATGTACATTTTGGGTACTAAGTTAAGTACCCATTATCAATAGCTACCCGAAATGTACATCTAGCAAGAAAAATAAAAGTGAAGAAAGTAAAAAACGTATGCAATGATGGCATTAAAATATTGGAAAACTAAATCAGTCACATTGTAAAAGGTTCCTTTACAAAGATTTGTATTTTTATCCATTTATTTCTACCCTACAATAAAATCACTGGAATGTTTCGCGATATTACATTGAATACCTTAAACCTCAAATCATTACAATCAAGGAAAGTTGAGTTGGATTTATGTTTTTTTTATAAATTAATATCAGGTGAAACTCAATGTTCGGAACTGTTAACTGTTTGCTGAATTTTATTGTGAACTCTTATTTATTCAAATGTAGAAGCAATGCGATCTTCAATTTAAGTAAGCATAAACAAAATTATTCATTCAACGGTCCATTGAATAGAATAAGATGTATAAACGTACTAAATTGAGATGCTAAATTTGACATCTTTGGAAGTAAGTTCGGTACCTTCAAGCGGAAAGTTGAGCAAGTACTTTAATTTTGAATTTGTAATTTTTATTGATTTTATTGTTGGAAAAACTGGTTTGTATTTTATTATTTTTATTTGTTATTTGATTGGCGATTGTTGTTATTATTACTGAAGAATTTATTTTTATTTTTATATAATCTCTTAGTTGTGATTTAATTGTTTGCATTATTTATTAATATTTTGCAAGTAATATTTTGCATATGTATTGATTTATTGTAAGACTGGTATATTTTTGTTTGTATTATTTCTTTGAAATGATGATTCCGTAATAAAGATTATTATTATTATTATATTGAATTTTCCGAAATTTTGAAAAACTGTTTTACACTTTTTGACATTATTTATATAAACATATGAATGAAAAAAATCACAAATCTTCAAAAAGCAATCATTAACAATCTGACTGAATTTGTTTTTTTATTATATGTTGTAGATATTACAGACAAATATGTAATTTAAGACGTTATTATGCTAATTTAGCGATGTTTAATATTGGATTATTAAACTACCGCGAAAGTAGGACACATTTTATAAAGATGATAACAAAGTTTGTACTTTTCTTAAAATATATCCATATTTTCAAAATATTTCATTTTAAAATAAAGCCGTAGTTAAGACGACAAAATGCTGAGTTTTATACGTTTAAATAGCGGTCGATTTCATCTTAACCTGCATGCGTTTTTAACTTTAATTCGTAATTTATAAAATAATTTTAAAAGCAATTATTGAAAATCAAATTAAATTAAAATTAAATTTCGCTCAAAATTACAAAAACAGGTAAGTATTTAAGAAATATTTCATCTATTGCAATATATGAAACATAAGTTAATTGATAATAATAATTCATAAAACAAAATCCTGCACAAAGTTGAATACAGGCTTATGAGTACAAAGTTAATATTATTTATAAAATCTAAAAATTATTGCCAGAAACTTTCACAATATTTAAAATAAGATTAATAAGTTACACTAGTTTAAGAAAATAATTAATTTTTAATAAAATCAAGAACACAGAATCAATATTTTTTATTACAGCCTACAGCAATTACAAACACTATAACACGATGTTTTTGTTTATTGTTTAATTTTAATAAAATATTATAGAAAATATTATAGAAAGTCTTATAAATCATTTTTTTTATAAAATAATAATACTGAATTAGCTTTAATTTTCACTTTATTTAATTTTGGAATAGCTTAAGTGTTTTGCTCTTAAATAATAATAAATATTGCGATACAGATAGATAACTTGCATAAAAGACTTTGTGAAAAATTTGTAAGTTCACATTATATATATTTTATTCTGCTGTATAAAATTAAAGTTAAATGATTTAAAGTCCTTGTAACATTCTAACGAGTGTCTTCCACTCCTTGATTAAGCATGAAGTAAAATTTTGAGTTTAGAAAAGCCTGAAAATTTGGATTTGCCGGCGCGCGAGCCAAGCGAGTCGCGCCGGCAAATCCAAATTTTCAGGCTTTTCTAAACTCGAAATTTTACTTCATGCGCCAGGCGTATAAACACTGATTTATTATAAGTTCAAATACAGCTAATTCATCTTTTATTATTAATAAAAGTGTAGTTAAAGATGTGAAATAAATCGAAAAAAGGTTAAAAAAACAGTAATAAAACAAACGTCTATTATTAGATAATATAAAAATATTTATTTACGGCAACGCTTTTTTTATTACAAAAATCATAAGAAAGAAAGTAAAGTAAATAACACAAAAATAAGGTAATTAATTCTACAAATCTACATTAATGTGTACTAATTGACAAACATAGATATTGAAGATACGCTTGTAAAATATTGGTAATAAGAGCCGACAAATCTATTAATTTTAAATTGAACTTAAATTTATTTATTGTCGCATCAAACAAGATAAAATTAGGTGAAGAGCAAACCAAGTTACATGCTCCTAACATTCTATTAACGGAGTAGTACCTGGAATAGTTTGAATGATAAAAATCGTCAATTTAGTTAGATTATTAAACGTTTTGGAGAAAAGACTTATATTTGTTGTCAAATACATTTCTTTGGAAGTGACGACCCCGAAACATTTTTTCGCGAACCCTCAGGGGTAGCTGTAAGCAACTGAGTATCACGAAATTCAAATAATTCTCAACCGTTTCAGCCCTGGAATTTTTCTGGGGTCCAAAACATTTTTTTGTACACTGCATATTATTTATTACCATCTCAAATATACAAAGACTTTTACTTCTAAGTATACATATCACAATATACTGTATACGCTGTAAATCTTCAGATATTCGTTGCTTTTACAATTTTTTTAAAACGAACTTTTAAACGAGTGTTTTCCACTCCCAGATTAAGCATACAGTAAAATTTCGAGATTAGACAAATTTTCTGGGCTTTTCTAAACTCGAAATTTTACTTCATGCGCCACGCGTAAAAAACACTGATTTTATGTGAAGTTCAAAATATTTTACTAAAGCAGTATTCTAAAAACGTGTATTTCAAACATCACATCACATCTGTGTTTAGTACGCGTAGCGCATGAAGTAAAATTTCGAGTTTAGAAAAGCCTAAAAATTTGGTTTGGTCGGCCAAACCAAATTTTCAGGCTTCTCTAAACTCGAAATTTTACTTCATGCGCCACGCGTACAAAACGCTGATGTGAAGATTGATGTGAAGTTCCGAATTTACGTCTTTGGCATACTGCTTACTGGTATATTTCGAGCTTTACTTGAGAATAGTGTTTTATACGCGTGGCGTATGAAGTAAAATTTCGAGTTTAGAAAAGCCTGAGCGGAGCGACAAAACCAAATTTTCAGGCTTTTCTAAACTCGAAATTTTACTTCATGCTTAATCTGGGAGTGGAAAACACTTGTTTGAAGCTTTACTTTGAACTCTACAAAAATATCTGAAGATTTACAGTTATTAAGATATATATATTTAGAAAATAAACTCCCTGTATTTAAAAAAATAATCACGTTCAACTCATGAACAACATATTTTATCTATAAAGAAAATTTTACATAAAGAAAAATTGAGTTTGTCAATAGTTTGCAGAATATTTACAAAATATAAAAACGAATTAAAATTAATACCGACTTTCTGCAAAAAATGTTATCTAATGGAATATAAAAAATTTTAAATAATGACTGAGAATTATTACTGCGTGTTTTATCACTTTATTAATAAATTCTATTTTAGAATAACTTGGATCTTTTTTGTACACTGGAGTAGATAGAAATTTTACTACTTTTCCACAAAGTTTTCGTAGAACTTTCAAATGAATGTATGAAAATCAATGCAATAATTTCAATTTCAATATTTCTTAGTAATTTTTATGCTCTATCGTTAAATGGTGAATAAATTAAAATGCAACTGATTGGTACATTTAAGTAACGCGAAAATTATGCATTCCAATGTACAATTTTATAATTCTCTTCTATAAAATAGCGCCATCTGCTATAATTTTATTCAATTTCAGTCATTATTATACGTATTACTGTACAATGCGATCACTTAAAACATAATTTAGAGTAGGCTTTGAATTTTAAATTAGATTGGCTCTACTGATTGCTAACACATAGTTTACCATAACCTCAAATTTATTCCATCATTGAATTAGCATTCGCGCTACGCGACCAAACCAAATTTTCAGGCTTTTCTAAACTAGAAATTTTACTTCATGAGCCACGCGTATTAAACACTGATGTGATGTGATGTTTAGAATACACGTTTTTAGCATACTGCTTTAGTAAAATATTTTGAACTTCACCTAAAATCAGTGTTTTATACGCGTGGCGCATGAAGTAAAATTTCGAGTTTAGAAAAGCCCAGAAAATTTGTCTCGGGTCGCTGCGCGACCCTCGACAAATTTTCACGGGGCTTTTCTAAACTCGAAATTTTACTTCATGCTTAGTCTGGGAGTGGAAAACACTCGTTTAAAGCTTCAAATTGAACTCTTTTAAAAAACAACGAATATCAGAAAACCAAACCAAATTTTGAGGCTTTCCTAAACTCGAAATCTTACTTCATGCTTACTCTGGAAGTAGAAAACACTCGTTTAAAACTTAAAATTAAACTATTTAAAAAAAAACGATTATCGAAAAAGTTACAAGTCATGCATACATGTATGTATATTTAAAAGAAAATGCATGACCTGTAACTTTTCCGATAATCGTTTGTTTTTTAAAATAGTCTAATTTTAAGTTTTAAACGAGTGTTTTCTACTCCTAGATTAAGCATGAAGTAAAATTTAGAGTTTAGAAAAGCCTTAAAATTTGGTTTGGTTTTCCGACATTCGTTCTTTTTTAAAAGAGTTCAATTTGAAGCTTTAAACTAGTGTTTTCCACTCCCAGACTAAGCATGAAGTAAAATTTCGAGTTTAGAAAAGCCCCGTGAAAATTTGTCGAGGGTCGCGCAGCGACCCGAGACACATTTTCTGGGCTTTTCTAAACTCGAAATTTTACTTCATGCGCCCCGCGTACTAAACACTGATGTGGTGTGATGTTCAGAATACACGTTTTTAGCATACTGCTTTAGTAAAATATTTTGAACTTCACATAAAATCAGTGTTTTTTTACGCGTGGCGCATGAAGTAAAATTTCGTGTATAGAAAAGCCCAGAAAATTTGTCTCGGGTCGCTGCGCGACCCTCGACAAATTTTCAGGGGGCTTTTCTAAACTCGAAATTTTACTTCATGCTTAGTATGGGAGTGGAAAACACTCGTTTAAAGCTTCAAATTGAACTCTTTCAAAAAACAACGAAAACCAAACCAAATTTTGAGGCTTTTCTAAACTCGAAATTTTACTTCATGCTTACTCTGGGAGTAGAAAACACTCGTTTAAAACTTAAAATTAATTTATTTTAAAAAACAAACGATTATCGGAAAAGTTACAGGCCATGCATACATGTATGTATATTTAAAAGAAAAACTCCCAGTATGTTTACCAAATTTTAGTGGTGCGTCTGGGCCAAACGGGTTAATAAAACAATTGTTTTACAACTTACCTCTGCAAAAGGGTGTTGTTAAGAATAATCTTAACAACACACTTTTGGCGAAGTATACTTCAAATAGAAAGTGGTCAACTTTTTTTTAACTATTCTCCATTATTTAACAATATTTATTTTTATGATTATCCATAAACAATTCTACAATATACTTACCGTGCATAAAACAGTTCTTCGCCGATGAGATTCGCTGTGTATATATATATGTGTTATCTTTTTGGAGGTGAACCGGTCTCTAGGACGACGAAGTCCCCACCTTCTGGAGCGCAGCAAGAGAGCGAACGCTGGAACATTGCGTGTCAGTAGAACATAGATCGCGGAACGAACATGAACATGTGAAAACGCAGAGAGACCTGGTGAACATTACTCAGAGTCGAAGCTACGGTAGTTAGGGGTTGAGAAAACCGCCCTCGTACGAAATATGCGCGAAATTTCCGTCACATCAGCATCCTTCAACTCGCGAAAGTGCACTTTTGTTTAATTTTTTTTATAAATATATAAAAAAGTGATTTTTAATTTTTTGTTCTTATTAATTGATGAGAAGCGATGACTACGAATCCCACGAACGGTTCAACTTTGGAAATAGCGCAGAGCAACCAGGTATTTTATGTGGTTATTTTAATTGGCGAGTTGTTAATTGGTTTTTATTCAGGTTAAGGTTGCCGGAATGTTGATGTTTGTTAAGGAAATGCATCTTATTAACTCGAATATAAATTAAAGTATATCTACATTGAACGCTATTTTATAAAAGCGTCCAATTTAAAACTTTTAACAAGTGTTTCCACTTCTTCTTTCAATTTGAAACTTTTAATAAGTGTTTCCACTCCTTTTCAATTTGAAATGTTTAACAAGTGTTTCCACTCCTTCTTTTCAATTTGAAACTTTTAACAAGTGTTTCCATTTCGTGATTAATTCCTATATTGTTCAAAATGTTAAGGACCCCCCTTAACATTTTGAACAAACCGATGTGAAGATAGCCACGGATTTTCCAGCCACGGATTTTGGCGCCTCCACCATCACACGAATTATGAAACAGATTCGCCAGAACTTTAAAACTTCATAACTCCCAGACCACATATTTTATTTTTAAAATTTCTTCAATAATTGATTAAACAATATACATAGAGCGAGTATAAATAACCAGAATGTTGTAACTCTTAATTGTTCTTTATTTAAACAATATATTGCTGTATGTCACATTTCATACCAAATATTAAAAAAATCATATCTCTAAAAACTCTTATTTTATTTTCCAAATTTCTTCACTAATTGTTTAAACAATATATCTAGACCGAGCTTAAATGGTCAAAATGTTGTCACTCTTATTTGTTAATTATTTAAATAATATATTGCTGTCCCGCGTATAGCACCGTTCATACCAAATATTAAAAAAATCATATCTCGTAAAACTCCTATTTTATTTTACAAATTTCTTCACTAATTGCTTAAACAATATATCTAGACTGAGCATAGATGGTCAAAATGTTGTCACTCTTATTTGTTAATTATTTAAATAATATATTGCTGTCCCGCGTATAGCACCGTTCATACCAAATATTAAAAAAATCATATCTCTTAAAACTCCTATTTTATTTTACAAATTTCTTTACAAATTGTTTAAACAATACATCTAGAACGAGCAAAGATGGTCAAAATGTTGTCACTCTTATTTGGTAATTATTTAAATAATATATTGCTGTCCCGCGTATAGCACCGTTCATCCCAAATATTAAAAAAATCATATCTCCTAAAACTCCTATTTCATTTTACAAATTTCTTCACTAATTGCTTAAACAATATATCTAGACTAAACACAGATGGTCAAAATGTTGTCACTTTTATTTGTTAATTATTTAAATAATATATTGCTGTCCAGCGTATACCAAATACCAAAACCGTTCATACCAAATATTAAAAAAATCATATTTCGTACAACTCCTATATAATTTTACAAATTTCTTTACTAATTGTTTAAACAATATATCTAGAATGAGCAAAGATGGTTAAAATGTTGTCACTCTTATTTGTTAATTATTTAAATAATATATTGCTGTCTTGCGTATAGCACCGTTCTTACCAAATATTAAAAAATCATATATCCTAAAACTCCTATTTTATTTTACAAATTTCTTTACTAATTGTTCAAACAATACATCTAGAACGAGCAAAGATGGTCAAACGGTCCTATACGCGAGACAGCAATATATTATTTAAATAATTAATAAATAAGAGTGACAACATTTTTAATATCTTTGCTCGTTCTAGATATATTGTTTAAACAATTAGTAAAGAAATTTGTAAAATAAAATAGGAGTTTTAGGAGATATGATTTTTTTAATATTTGGTATGAATGGTGCTATGCTCAGTCTAGATATATTGTTTAAGCAATTAGTGAAGAAATTTGTAAAATTAAATAGGAGTTCTACGAGATACGATTTTTTAATATTTGGTATGAACGGTGCTATACGCAGGACAGCAATATATTATTTAAATAATTAACAAATAAGAGTGACAACATTTTGACCATCTATGCCCAGTCTAGATATATTGTTTAAGCAATTAGTGAAGAAATTCGTAAAATTATATAGGAGTTGTACGAAATATGATTTTTTTAATATTTGGTATGAACGGTGCTATACGCGGGACAGCAATATATTATTTATATAATTAACAAATGAGAGTGACAACATTTTGACCATCTTTGCTCATTCTAGATATATTGTTTAAACAATTAGTAAAGAAATTTGTAAAATTATATAGGAGTTGTACGAAATATGATTTTTTTAATATTTGGTATGAACGGTGCTATACGCGGGACAGCAATATATTATTTAAATAATTAACAAATAAGAGTGACAACATTTTGACCATCTATGTTTAGTTTAGATATATTGTTTAAGCAATTATTGAAGAAATTTGTAAAATGAAATAGGAGTTTTAGGAGATATGATTTTTTTAATATTTGGAATGAACGGTGCTATACGCGGGACAGCAATATATTATTTAAATAATTACCAAATAAGAGTGACAACATTTTGACCATCTTTGCTCGTTCTAGATGTATTGTTTAAACAATTTGTAAAGAAATTTGTAAAATAAAATAGGAGTTTTAAGAGATATGATTTTTTTAATATTTGGTATGAACGGTGCTATACGCGGGACAGCAATATATTATTTAAATAATTACCAAATAAGAGTGACAACATTTTGACCATCTATGCTCAGTCTAGATATATTGTTTAAGCAATTAGTGAAGACATTTGTAAAATAAAATAGGAGTTTTACGAGATATGATTTTTTTAATATTTGGTATGAACGGTGTTATACGCGGGAAAGCAATATATTATTTAAATAATTAACAAATAAGAGTGACAACATTTTGACCATCTATGCTCAGTCTAGATATATTTTTTAAGCAATTAGTGAAGAAATTTGTAAAATAAAATAGGACTTTTACGAGATATGATTTTTTTAATATTTGCAGCAATACATTATTTAATTAATTAACAAATAAGAGTGACAACATTTTGACCATCTATGCTTAGTCTAGATATATTGATTAAACAATTAGTGAAGCAATTTGTAAAATAAAATAGGAGTTTTACGAGATATGATTTTTTTAATATTTGGTATGAACGGTGCTATACGCGGGACAGCAATATATTATTGAAATAATTAACAAATGAGAGTGACAACATTTTGACCATCTATGCTTAGTCTAGATATATTGTTTAAATAATTAGTGAAGAAATTTATAATATAAAATAGGAGTTTTAAGAGATATGATTTTTTTAATATTTGGTATGAATGGTGCTATACGCGGGACAGCAATATATTATTTAAATAATTAACAAATTAGAGTGACAACATTTTGACCACCTGTGCTCAGTTTAGATATATTGTTTAAATAATTAGTGAAGAAATTTGGAAAATAAAATAGGAGTTTTTAGAGATATGATTTTTTTAATATTTGGTATGAAAGGTGACATACAGCAATATATTGTTTAAATAAAGAACAATTAAGAGTTACAACATTCTGGTTATTTATACTCGCTCTATGTTTATTGTTTAATCAATTATTGAAGAAATTTTGAAAATAAAATATGTGGTTTGGGAGTTATGAAATTTTGAAAATCTGGGGAATCTGTTTCATAATTCGTGTGATGGTGGAGGCGCCAAAATCCGTGGCTGGAAAATCCGTGGCTATCTTCACATCGGTTTTGAACAATATAGGAATTAATCAGAGAGTAACACTTGTTAAAAGTTTCAAATTAAAACCGAGTAGTGGAAACACTTGTTAAACATTTCAAATTGAAAAGAAGTGGAAACACTTATTAAAAGTTTCAAATTGAAAGAAGAAGTGGAAACACTTGTTAAATGTTTTAAATTTGACGCTTTTATAAAATAGCGTTCAATGTAGATATACTTTAATTTATATTCGAGTTAATAAGATGCATTTCCTTAACTGCGCTACTGAAAATGCATGTTTACGAATTATAAACGACCCTGCTTGATTTTATGTTTGATCTTACGTTAGTATTAAATTCAGAGTGAAATCTACACTTTGCATTTTATCCAATTTGGTTCTCATAGATCACTTGATAAAAGATCTTAACTAATAGTAAATTTTAAATTATAGGCACTTGGTCTGTTTCACTTATTTCTTTAATAAAAACTAATAAAGAAATAAGCGATTCAAACCAAGTACTTTTAATTCAAATTCAATATAAATTTTATTATATTTCAAAACATAAAATTTAACGCAAAATATATTGTTGACTAGTTGACAATATAATATATTTTTACTAAAACGGTATCACATAAAAGTGAAACTCCATGTATTTTTAACGGGACGGTAAATTCACACTGAGTGGCGATATCTGCGAGTCCGATGGTGAACTAATATTTTCAGAATTCGCTAATTCAAGAAAGAAACAGAGTGATATACCGTGCGATAGAGTAGGCGGTATTTTTTTCGTGCGGTTGCCCAGAATGCTAATTCAATAATGGAATAAATTTGAGGTTATAGTAAACTATGTGTTAACAGTCAGTAGTGGCAATCTAATTTAAAATTCAAAGCCTACTCTAAATCATGTTTTAGATGATCGAACGGTATTTCTGTATAACATTGACTGAGATAGAATAAAATATAAGCAGATGGCGCTATTTTATGGAGGAGAATTATGAAATTGTACCTTGGGGTGCATAAGTTTAGCGTTACTTAAATTTACCAATCTGTTGCATTTTAATTTATTCGCTATCTAACGCGAAAGCATAAACATTATTAAGAAATGTTGTTCAATTTCAACATTTCTTAATAATGCATTGATTTTCACACATACGTTTAAAAGTTCTACGAAATATTTGTGGAAAAGTACAATTTTTATCTACTCTAGTGTAAAAAAAGATCCACGTTATTTTAAAATAGAATTTATTAATAAAGTGATAAAACACGCAGTAATATTTCTCAGTCATTATTTAAAATTTATTACATTTCATTAGATAAAATATGTTGTTCAAACGTGATTATTTTTTAAATATAGGGAGTTTATCTTCCCAGTATACATATCTTAATAACTGTAAATCTTCAGATATTTTTGTAGAGTTCAAAATGAAGCTTCAAACAAGTGTTTTCCACTCCCAGATTAAGCATGAAGTAAAATTTCGAGTTGAGAAAAGCCTGAAAATTTGGTTTGGTCGCTCCGCTTAACTAAATTTTCAGGCTTTTCTAAACTCGAAATTTTATTTCATGCGCCACGCGTATAAAAAACTGATTTCAAGTAAAGCTCGAAATATTCCAGTAAGCAGTATGCTTAAGACGTATATTCGGAACTTCACATCAAATCAGCGTTTTGTACGCGTGGCGCATGAAGTAAAATTTCGAGTTTAGAAAAGCCTGAAAATTTGGTTTGGCCGCTCCGCTTCGCGGAGCGACCAAACCAAATTTTAAGGCTTTTCTAAACTCGAAATTTTACTTCATGCTTAATCTGGTAGTGGACAACACTCGTTTGAAAATTTAAATTAACCTCTTTTTATAAACCAACAAAAGTCGTAAAATTTACAGAGTATGCAATGTTTACGTACAGAAAAATTCCCTTTATAAAAAAGAATTATATATATATATGTTACGAAGGATTGTTGAAACTATTTAAAAAAAAAGTAATTATTGTTTATGCTTGAAGAATTTATGGAATATTTCTGGAAAAGTACAATTTCTTGTACTCTTCTATAAATATAATAGTAACATGTTCGATTGTAGATTACCAGCGTAAATGCGTTACACATGTTGATGTAAACTGTGGGATTACATGAAATATGTATTACAAGCATGACCTTCTCCCATGCAATTTCAGTTTTACAACACAAATAATTGTTATCTAACATACTTTATATTATTAAAAAATAAAATTAAAATAATACGTGCTAAAGTAATATATAATTGCAAAATTATTCTTCTTCATTATAATAAAGATCTAATAACGATTCCACTAAGTAATCTGCAAAGTGCATAGTAGGGTGCAAATATTGTTTACTGAGGTCTATTAATAAGGAAGATCGTTACAAAAATTATACAAAGCAATAAGAAATTGTTTAACCAACAATATATATTTTTTTTAAATTACGAAAAGTAGATTGGTTTAAAGTAATTTGAAGTTATGAACGAGTGTTGTCCACTCCCAGACTAAGCATGAAGTAAAATTTCGAGTTTAGAAAAGCCCCGCGTAGAAAATTTGTCGAGGGTCGCGCAGCGACCCGAGACAAATTTTCACGGGGCTTTTCTAAACTCGAAATTTTACTTCATGCGCCACGCGTATACAACTCTGATCTCAAGTGAAGTTCAAAACATGCCAAACTTCACATCAAATCAGTGTTCTATACGCGTGGCGCATGAAGTAAAATTTGGAGTTTAGAAAAGCCTGAAAATTTGGTTTGGTCGCTCCGCGCTTCGCGCTACGCGACCAAACCAAATTTTCAGGCTTTTCTAAACTCCAAATTTTACTTCATGCTTAGTCTGGGAGTGGAAAACACTTGTTAGTGAAATATTAAACACTTAGAGCCAGTTGCACCAAGCACGTTGAACTGGTTCAACTCTGAGCTCATGTTCAAAGTGATATTAGAACAATAGGAACTGTCATCTTGAACTTAAGTTCAGCTTGAACTCGAGCTCAACGTTTTTGGTGCAACTGGGCCTTGTTTTTAAGCTTTCTTGATGTATTTTTGTATGTTCAATAAAAAAACTTCTAGAGTGCCATGGAAAAATATTCTAGGTTGGTTACTCTGAGGTTATATATTATAATTATTATGCCTGACGGAAAAATATCCGTATTTTAAAAGTGTCATTGTTTATCCATTACAATTTCAGAAATTCGTTGCATGTTTGCTAATGGATCATTTATATTGACAATTGACTGTTAAAAAACAAACCTTTATTTGGCATAATTGCTCCACCCTATTTATAAATTCAAAATAGATTCTTTTAATATACACAGTAAATATGGATTTTCAACACCTCATCAATAAAATAATTATCAATACAGGGTTATTCAGAATAGGTGTAAAAAACTTCATATCTTGTTTAGGGGCTAATTTTTTTCATACTTAATCAAGCGGTAAAAATCTATGTTAAAATATAAAACAAAACACCAATAATTCACATATAATTAGATTCAACTAACCAAGTTTATCATATTTTGTTTGTAATATTCTTTCAAGATAAAACTACATCGTGTCGTTTTGGTTAGGTTTTAAGTAGTTCTACATATTGGAATATTTTTACAATTCTGTCAAATTCTTTTATTTTTATTAAGGATTAAAATATTCAGGTTTTTATATAGAAGCACTTGTATGTGAAACTACTTAAAAGCAAAAGTATTTGAAATAAAACAACGCAGTTGGGAGGGTTTCACTTTTATTGTTGAACACTGCAACATGTTTCACCACACAGTGGCTTCATCAGGCAGATCATTATTTCATCTGCCTGATGAAGCCACTGTGTGGTGAAACATGTTGCAGTGTTCAACAATAAAAGTGAAACCCTCCCAACTGCGTTGTTTTATTTCAAATAGTATTATGGAGTTTCATCATGTATCCGCCTCATCAATTAAATATTTAAAAGCAAAAGGATTCAATAAGGTTATTATCGTGAAAGAATATTACAAATAAAATGTCATACATGGTTTAATTAAATTTTAAGAAATGTCAATTATTCGTGTTTTATTTGATATTTTATCTACGCCCTATTTAGTTACCGCATCATACCACACTGTCATCTTGACGCGTATGATTGACATTACCTACACATGCACGTAATAGCTTTGACAAGTATATTACATGCTGACAGCTGAACAGCTGATTGATTACCGCACAACCAAATGACATTTCTTTGATGTATATTGATCAAGTAGTCATTTAGTTTTTATCAATGTCGTGTTATTATCAAAAATTATTGAATGAATAAGTTGTTCTTTTATGCTCATTGTTTATTTTGTTAGGGCGTACGTTTTTCGAGTGGTATGGCTGCGCGGCTCGTGCGCAAATATCCGCTCATATGTAATATGCTGCATACCACTCTCGTGACGTAATATATTATTAACAAATGTTTCTAGCCCTTTATTGAGCATACAGTGAAATTTCGAGTTTAGAAAAGCCCAAATCCAAATTCAATATTTCAGGCTATTTTTACTCCATGCTCAAGGCGTATAAAACGCTCATATAATGTAAAGTTTAAATTTGGTTTTATTATTTGTTTTCTATTATATTAAAAGTGCGATTCTTTTCGCTAATCTACGAGGGGGTGATAAAAAAGTAAGTAAAGCATGCAATGAAACTTGTACATTTTGTAACCTTACTTTTTGATCACTCCTCGTATAACAAATTTGTCTTACAAAGACGAATTTAAATAGCTATTGATACAATTGAATTCGTCTTTGTAAGACGAATTAGTTGTAGATTTGCGACAAGAATCGCACTTTTAAAACTTTGCAATCGACTGAATTCTGGTAAAGATTCTTAAATTCGACAGCAGTCGAACTTGAAGCGATTAATTCCAAAATTGAAAATCGGTATAATTTTGAAAGTATTAAAGAAATTAAATGAATACTTCACAGCATTCAAAGAGTGAATAAGAAAACGTACAGCATAATGACATTATTTAACCAGTCACATTCATATTTGAGAATTGAAGCATTTCTTTTAATATAACCCATGTATAAAATAAAAATAATATATCAAGGGCACTTTTGCATAAGGTCGAATACCATAAGATCGAATCCCATTAGATCGAAGCGAAAAGGTAGAAGTCCCATAACGTCGAATTTGTATTGCAAAAAAAACAACTTTTTCTGTGACATAAATTTTATTTAATTAGTTTGAACGATATTAGTGTCAATCGCAACTGTTTCAAAAAAGTAATCATATCTTCGTCTAATAAGTATGAGGCCTTTCTAATAAAGCACAAAGGCTTGATGTGGAAGGTTTTAAATTGAATACATTGCTTAAGTATCTTTGCACACGCTAACGATTTTACATACTTCTAGGTTTGATTAGGTTAGGTTAGTAGAAAGGTTTGCAATAGATTAAATTGCGCAAGTCATTTTGCGCCCGATGCCTGTTCCACATGGACGTGGAGTGTGTTTTTGTTTGGCACATAAAAATTCAAACAACATTTTTAGGACTAAGAGATATCTTCTCAGGGTTGAGAATGCGTTTATAAAGCTTCTCCTCAATCAAGACCCTCTGTGCATGGCAAAAGTCATAACTTTTACATTACTTTTACCTTTACATTACTTTTTTCGAAACAGTTGCGATTGACACTAATATCGTTCAAACTAATTTAGTAAAAGTTATTTCACAGAAAAGGTTGTTTTTTTTGCAATACAAATTCGACCTTATGGGACTTCTACCTTTTCGCTTCGACCTAATGGGTTTCGATCTTATGGTATTCGACCTTATGGGGGGGATCCATATCAAGTAGTTATTTTAAAAAATGTAATACAAAACAAATATTACATTTTAGTTATTTTTAGAACAGAATCATTACGATATACATGTACAGTCCACCCTACAAAGTTACATAGTATTAAATAAATAAATTCACTTGAACATCAAAACATAAAAAAAAAACTTATTATATTATATGTATTTAGTGCAATTTTTATATAAGTATGTATTTTTTTTTGTTTATATTTTCGTTATTTTACATGTAATTGTATTTAGCTTTGTATTTTCTTTGTAAAATGGGAATTTTAGTAATAAATGTATATTAGTATTATTGCAGAGATAATGAAATTTGTATAATTAGTTTTGTATATCATTCTAAGTGATTTTGAAATGACAAATATTTGTTTCTCGAGACAATCTTTTAAAGGTTACACCATTGACGAATTAGTATACTATTAATTAAATAAAGTAAGGACTTTAAAATTTTGTTTTAAATCAGTGATGTATACGCGTGGCCCATGAAGTAAAATTTCGGGTTTAGTAAAGCCTGAAAATTTGGATTTGCTCGCTTCGCCCGCGCGCCCCGTCAAATCCAAATTTACAGGTTTTTCTGAACTCGAAATTTTACTTCGTGTAAAAAATTAACAATAATTGATTTGAATATCTTAAAAATTCGAAATAAAACTATCTTCTGTTAGCATATTTACATTTTAGAAATATGCTAGAACTGAAAGAAAATTACGACAATACTTTTCATTAATTAATTTTTTATATTTAATTTTTCATATCTATAAGTGTATACAAATATTGCGACAAAAAATATTTATTACAAGTTTGGATTTTTTAGAAAATGGCTCTATTATATATTTTAGAAATATGAAAAATTAATTAATTTATGTATACATTTTTGACACAAAAGGCATAATTTCAATCTTCAAGCAACGATAGATACGTTTTTGATTTTTTTAGCTACAACGGGTTTCTTGCTAAAAAGCAATACAATGCATTAAAGGGTTAATTTCATCATTCAATATGTAACTATGTTTATGTATAGATAGATGGCAATAAACAGACATTAAACTGGATTCCCGGACACTAAACGAATTAAATCTAGACTTTATTTATCATTTAATATTTTCGTTTATGTATAGATGGATATTCTAAATACGTGGCATTTTCGGCATTAAACCGGACATAAACGCTCAATTTAGATAGAAGACACTGCTGCCACAAATATTTTGATTTATTAAATTATTTG
Organism: Philonthus cognatus; assembly: GCA_932526585.2. NCBI lineage: Eukaryota > Metazoa > Arthropoda > Insecta > Coleoptera > Staphylinidae > Philonthus > Philonthus cognatus. Next base: position 26,015,258 of record OW052250.1, on the reverse strand, counting down.
TTTAGTTTTTAAAGTCTTGATACTTTCAGAAATGAAATCTTTATTTTGGTTAGCGTTCACATTGTGGTATAGTGTATTCATCGCTCTTTTGCTGAGCAATAAAAATCGAACTTGAATACCCTCAATAAAATTATAATCATTATACAACCTTGCGGCTACCAGCACTGCGGGTGACCAGCGCGGGAAGTAGTTGGTGCGCGCCGACAAGGATGCTAAATCGGTTCTATTTCGCCTCGCACAACTACCTGCGTGTTTTTGGAAAGCAAAAATAATCTTTTTCGAAATGTTCCCTAAAACCTACTCCGATCCAGGGGTATCCATTGGATTTCCAATGGGAAAACCCTGTATGGATTTTCAATCATTTTTGGAATGTTTTTCTGTGAATTGGTTTGATAATTAGCTTTTAGTGTTCCTTTTACCCCCATTTTTGTGAGTACAGGTCGTTTTGCTTGGTTCAAAATTCATCATTTTATCAGCAATTGTGTTAGTGCATATTTCGTTCTCGGTTTTCTCATTGTTTCTTATTGTGCCTACTCACGGATTTTGTTTACTTTTTGCTTATGACGACTACCTATTTTTGATAAAATATGTGGCGACCCTGGGATAATTTTTTCATCATGGACCAAAATCAATTGATTGAGGGCGCCGTTGAAGCAGATAATAGCAACACTAACATTTCAGTAAAGAGCCAGGGTATGTATTTAATAATATCATATAAATATATAATATTATTGAAAGTATTTTAAAAATATTTTTACTGATCCAAATCGCTAAAGCCAATTTCAGAATTAAAAATTGTAAGAATTCATTTATGTTATAGTATTCTACATACTTTAAAACACAAGAATATACATTGAACAATTTTAATTTATTTATAACAACACTTCTTTAATATCTAATAATATCTTTATTACATGTTTTATTATTTTGACAAAATAATATCACATTTTTACGTAAAAAAAGAATAACAAGATATATGCGTTTTGGGATTCGAATCATCTATGTTTAGATTTGAATACGGATCGCGAATCATTTCTCATCGAAGTATTTGAATAACCCTTTTGAATCCTCTAAAAGGATTCGAACCATCTTGGCCAGCTCTGGTTGAATATAACATCAAGCAACGTGTGTATTTGTATTGTCATAGCTACACAAATATCAATCATCTATCAAGTCAAAATTTTAGTAAACCAAAATTCACAGTAATTCGGAAAAGAAGAATGGGCCCACCGCCACCGGAGCGCCGAACGGCGATAGCCGCGCCAGCCGCCAAGGGGCCGGAGCCCGATGTGAATCAGGCGTGCGGGTTCAAGAAGGCCAGAAAGATGGCGGCGCGGAAAGGGTGCGGTAGTGGTAGGAAGCGGAGAGCTAGTCGTAAAAGGATGGGGAGGAGTAGGAGCAGGAGTAGAAGTAAGAAGAGGAGTAAGAGCAGGAGCAGGAGTGGGAGTTGCAAGTCAAAGGGTAGGAAGCGCAGCAGGAGCGGGCACTCGAAACACAGAGGCTCTTGCAGCCACAGCGGATCCTGCGCTAAGAAGCGGCGCACTAAAAGCCGCAGCAAGAGCCGCCGATCCAGGAGCAGGAGTAAAAGCAAGTGCAAATCAAAATCCCGTTCGCGCTGATGATGATCAGCGATCGGTCTGTGAGGATGTTGGAGAGGCTGCGCGACCGGTGCAAGACGCCGCAAAGGAAGGCGCGGATCAACTGGGTCCTCAACAAGTACAAGAAGTTCAAGAAAAAATAGGTGTGGAAGTCATTTTCTGATTTTTTTTCGATGCTATGCAATTGTTATTTTCGTGATTAATAAAAAACTACTCTTGTGTATGATATATTCCATTTGTTTCTGTATCTCGCCTAGCCATGCTTTCGTGTTGTTATGTTGCAGTATCAACATTTACATTTTTTATTAATTGCCACTCCTGATTCCTTATTTTAACAGTGTTGCAATAATTTATGATATCATAAGTAATCCTCTTTTTAATTTTCAAGAGGTTTATTGTTAATCTTGCAACAATTATTTCGCCACGCGGTCGCTTCGAGCATTTTATTATTAAATCAAATTAATCTAGTGTTGCAATGCTGTGTCAATGTCAAAGTGGAAAATAATTTCAGGCACATATTAAATATTAACATGCCAAAGATTATCTCTGAATCAAAAAGGTTACAAATTCTGAAATCCTACAAACATTTTAGGCAAAGTAATCCAAATCTACAGCATCACAATATTATTACGATTTTAATAGATATTTTTGGGGTATGTCTAGTATTTTAATTATCATATATATTTAATTAAAGATAATTACGTTTCAGGTAGGGAGATCTTCATTACAATTAATTTTACGACAAAGACCTGACGAATTGAAATCTACTACTTCTGGCAAACGATCTAAAACAGCCATTTTTGGAATCACCTAGCTAGAAAAGATCTGCAACAACTAATTTGGCAATATAACTCTAGAAATCAGTATTTTACTTTGAGAGATCTTTTGAATGATATGAAAGAAAATTATGAGTTCCATGGGAGTAGAACAACACTTTATAGGGTTGTTAAAAGTATGGGGTATAAATTCAAATTAATTAATGGGCGCAAAATTCTCTGTGAACAAAAACATGTTGTTGCAGCTAAAATAATTTTCCTTAGAAAATTTGTACAGTATCAAAATTCCAGTGAAGATATCCAATCGTATACCTGGATGAAACATGGATATATCAGAATGGATCCGTGGTTCGACGCTGGGTACATGAAACGGATATAAAAAGTAATCCAACTAAATTCAAAAATGAAGGCAAACGCTTCACCATTCTACATGCTGGGTATAGGGGTGGGTTTTTGGATGGGTGCGATTTTTTATTACATTCGAATAACAATGACCGAGATTACCATGCCACAATGGATGGTAATACTTTTCAAAATTGGGTGGTTAATCAACTTATTCCTGCTTTGGCTAAGCTTTCAGGGAAATGTGTAGTTATTATGGATAATGCTGCATACCATTCTGTGTAATTAGACAAAACTCCTTCATTTTCTTGTAAGAAATGCGAAATGCAGGAGTGGTTGGTTAAACACAATGTAAAATTCAATCCAAAATTAACCAAAAAGGAACTATGGGCATTATTTATACCTTTTCGATCAAATGACAAAATTTACGTAGTTGATGACATTTTGAGAAAGAACGGGCACGAAGTTCTTAGATTACCGCCATACCATTGTCAATACAATCCAATTGAAATGGCATGGGGGTTTTGTAAGACTTACTACAATAAGCACATAAATTCTAAGCAACCATCTAAGGATCGTGTTCAGAATTTATGGCTTGAGTCTCTCTCAAAATGTACATCCGATATGTGGCAAAATTTCTGTGATCATTGTGAAAAACTTATTTCGGATGACTGGACAAAACACATGGGGAACCTTTCTTTTGAAACCATTCCTCCTTTTATTATTTCGCTTGGGGGATCTGGCTCAGAACAAACATCAGAAGATTCAGATGCAGGTTCTCTTGACTAAATAATAAAAGTGGAATGAGGGCTTAAAAATTGTTTGACATGAAAATTATCAGTATCACAAGAGGGTGGGAATAAATTTGCAATTCTACAAAAAAATACTGAGGGCCAACAGAAGAGAGAATGACCAAAATTAAGGTGGATGGATGGAGTTGATCAAAATGTGTTAACGGGAAGACCCACGCGAGAAATACAAATGGATGACGAAATAAGTTTGCAGAGCCGAATTCATTATATTTGTTATATACAATATTATTGCTGTGTTTGTATGTACAAAAACCAAGTAGTAAATTTTGTTAATCTTAAAACTGCATATTATTATCCTTTTTTTTATATCTGAAAATTTGTAAAACAGGCAACAGTGTAAGATCACAATAGTCAGAAATTATAACCTTAAAATCGAACATCTGACAGTGACATTTAAAAACCCTGATTTAAAACACAACCAGCCCCATTTACAATACTTAAACTGTCACTTTTCCATAGCTAGGCGAGATCCAGAAACAAATGGAATATATTATATACCTATTTTTGATAAAATATGTGGCGACCCTGGGATATTTTTTTCATCATGGACCAAAATCAATTGATTGAGGGCGCCGCACAATGTGCCAATTTTGGGGAAAAAAATTAAATTAAAAATTTCGAGAAAAAAACATTGTAGATACATGAAACCCTTCTAATCTTGCATGTTTATATTTTTCAACCCCCTATATTATTAACAATTAACGCTTAAAGTTGAGCGATTTAGAAAACATCAATTTTGCGGCATTTTACTCGCAAGTTTAAATAATTTATTACATGGATAGTAGGCGTACTATCAATATAACATTATACACTATTGTTTATAACATAATACTGTATATTATGGTTGAAAAATCAAGTCTCTAAATATTTTAGAACAAAAGTTAAAAAAAAATTGAATATGAAATATATTTTAAATATAAATGTTAACTTTAGAAAGTGTTATAAAAAAAATGTCAACTCGATGAAGTCTGGGACTATCACTAAAAATGAGTTCTATGTTTTCTCTAACTACCCTCAAAATTTCGTATCTCCACCGGTGCGTTTTTGGGGTCTTTTTAATTTTTTTATTTGACGCCACCAATTAAAATTGGGTCGGGCGAGGCCCGTGTGCGGTGAGTATCGTGGAGTCGAGCGCGCGCTATTCTCGAGCAGCACGCAACATGATTTTTACGTTGGCCCCGAACAAAAAATAATAAAAACGCACTTAAAACGCACATGTAAAAATTCAAAAAAATTAGGGCAGTTACAGAAAATATTAACAAATGTTTATATGACAGTCACAGTTCTTCCGGTTTGCAATCTTCAAAACAAAATAATATAATAATAATTCAAGGTAGCAAAATTATATACAATTGTTATAATCATTACATAGGTTGTGACTTTCACCAAAAAATGTGGTATGTTTTTAAATGCCCTACAAACTTCGTATCTCTACATGTGCGTTTTGTGTCAGGTTTTTGCGAATGACCGAGTCGATTTTTATCGGTTGCGCCTAATAAAAAATAAAGCACCTCAAAAGAACGTACAAATGTGAAAAGTATCTGCTGTAGTTTAAAAATAATTTAATCTGTTGTTTAAAATATGAATTTTTAATCAGAATATACATTACATTTTTCAAATTTTGCACAACGAAGTTATGTATTTTATACTGTTTTATTTACTTACTTTTTTAAAATGAAAAATTGTCAGTATCCTCATCAGTCTGTTTGTCTTCGCTGTCACTTGTGTCCGTTTCACAAATAACTAATTTTTTAGCGTCTGCAGGTAGTTGTTTTTTTATGAATTTTTACATCGCTTCTCAAAGAAGAAATTATTGGATCAGAACATACAAGAAGCATATTAACTAAATCTCGAATTGTATTAAGCCTAGAGTTTTTCCTAGTATGGTTTTCTCTAACTCTCTTATATATTTTATTAGTTGCTTCCTGTGCCTCTTCCGAAAGTTCTCCGATTGGTAAAAGACATTGTCCAATTATTTTGCTCCCGTGAATTAAAATTTTATGGACACTAGGAGGCATTCTATACCATCCATATAACGAGGTGTAAAGTTGGGCCGTATCTTCTGCATATTTATCAATCAATACATTTATTTTACGAGAACTCGACATTGTTATAAGAATTGTATAAAATCTGTTCAATAATTCTTCATTCAATTCAGTGATGACAGCTACTTTCTCATAATTTCGAAAAAATATTCTAGCAACATTGCCAGTATTTGAAGTACCTCCTCCTTGCACAACAATATCAACCCTTATCCCTAACTCTTTACGTAATAGTTATTGTATTCTAGTTTTCCGACTAATTATATTATTTTTCTCTTCTATCGTACATCCGTGTAGTAGTTGTTTTCTTCAAATATAATTTATAGGAGATATGAAGTACACATTCCATGAACTTAATCCATGCATGGAGGGAAGAAATACCATAATTTAAATTATCTTCGATAATAGGAATATGTTTAATTCTTTCAATATCATTCATCTCCTTCGGAGAACATTTGCATATAAAACAATTTGAGCTCGGAGTATTTGTTAAGGTATTTATAACTTTGCCGTCGATCATTGTAAACAACAAATTAAATTTTACCTCTACATGGTTACCATTAATATAAATTTGTTGTTTTTCCAATAAATTTACCTCTTGCCTCATACTCTTAACTTCATCTAGAATAAGCTGTTTTGTTTCTTTAGCATAAATACATTTTGTCGGTCTACATAATTTAATAGATGAAGGTTTTTCGTTTTTCCAAATAACACTTTCATCAGAAAATAATCTAAGTGAAACCAGTGAAAACACAAAGACACTCTTCTCTGTAATTTCTTCTTCATCTGTACTGCTATCATCAGATGGCTTTTGCATATAAGTAGAGTGCCCTGAGCTGCCATCGCAACCATATTTACACAACAAAATTAATTTACTAAATGATGTATCTTGAGGAAATTTAATTGTTGATATTAATCTACATAAAATATGGTCAAGAAGGCTCTGCAAAGGTACTGATGCTCCATTTTGAGAAATAGAAATATTAGCTGGGTAACACATTGTCTTCATTATTTTAATTTTATTGTAAGATGGTAAAAAGTCTTTTGCTCCATGAGAACGTAGTTTTTTTCTTAAATTTTTATAACTTGCTGCCGTCATTTTTGAATCAATAAAAATTGATAGAGCTTCTTCATCTGTAAATTTCTTTACAGTTTTAACTTCATTTGTTTTTAAATAAGTTAAGACTTTTTTTATTTTTTTTTTGTGAATCCGAGGAAGCACTTTCCACTAATTTGGCCGCTGGTATATTTCCTTTATCGCGTAAAATTTTTTTTTGCTGCTGAAAATATTTGTTCTGGTGTATTTTCGGTGATCAATAAATTAGTTTGTCTTCTTTTAGATGTATTACTTTGTATTGTGAACTGTGTACCTGATGTACTTGGTATTGGTGAAATATTTTCTATATTTTCAAAGAGGTTTGTATTTTCAATTAGGGCAGAACCCTCGTTGTATTTAAAAGGCAGCAGTAACCAATTTCTATTTTTTTTAATGAAATTGATATGAGATCTTGAGCACATTTTCCACTTTCTATTAAGAGTACTGCAGAAACCCTTAACTTTTTTAAGAATGTCATCATTTTCACTATTGTTTTTCGTCGAAACATTTTCAATATATTTTATTAAATAATCAATGGTATTGCTTGACTGAATAAGGTTTTTAGGTTTTAGTTCGTACCATACCTTATATAAATCACCGTTTGTAATTTTAATTTTCTCCATTATCACTCAGCGTTTTGGATTAATGAAATTACACTAACACTAAACACTAGTTTAATTAAAGTAAACTATTAATCACTAAACTAAACTATTTTATACACAAAAAACACTAAATCAAAGAAAGAGTATATAGTCAACAAATTAAATAACACTTAACACTAACTTAATTAATAACTACTTTATAATGTTCAATCGTTCGCTTAGGGATCAGAAAAATATGTGAACTGTTGGAGACTTTGTTCAACACTAAACGCATATTTTGCTTTCAAGAAAATTAAGAAAAATCCATTTCAGATACTTAAACCGTAAAAACTGTGTGACAAGAATGCCATTTGTTACGGTAAATCACAGCTCCAATCGGACCCCTAATAAAAATGTAAACACAAACCAGATGACCTTTATCAGTAACAGATGTACACCCTTATATATTAATAAGAAGAAAACCCATAAAACTACTTTTGTAAATGTGATTTAAATGGTGCAAAAAATACTCAGAGAAGAAATAATTTCACTATGATATATACCTGTATATTAGAAAAATTGTAGATTGTGAGGATTATGACTATTATATAAACATTTGTCAATATTTTCTGTAACAGCCCTAATTTTTTTGAATTTTTACATGTGCGTTTTAAGTGCGTTTTTATTATTTTTTTGTTCGGGGCCAACGTAGAAATCATGTTGCGTGCTGCTCGAGAATAGCGCGCTCGACTCCGCGATGCTCACCGCACACGGGCCTCGCCCGACCCAATTTCAATTGGTGGCGTCGAATAAATAAATTAAAAAGACCCCAAAAACGCACCGGTGGAGATACGAAATTTTGAGGGTAGTTAGAGAAAACATAGAACTAATTTTTAGTGATAGTCACAGACCTCATCGAGTTGGCATTTTTTTTATAACACTTTCTAAAGTTAAAATTTATATTTAAAATATATTTCATATTCAAAATTTTTAACTTTTTTTCTAAAATATTTAGAGACTTGATCTTTCAACCATAATATACAGTATTATGTTATAAACAATAGTGTATAATGTTATATTGATAGTCCATGTAATAAATTATTTGAACTTGCGAGTGAAATGCCGTAAAATTGATGTTTTCTAAATTGCTCAACTTTAAGCGTTAGTTGTTAATAATATAGGGGGTTAAAAAATATAAACATGCAAGATTATAAGGGTTTTATGTATCTACAATGGAGTGGAAATGTTTTTTTCTCGAAATTTTTAATTTAATTTTTTTTCTCCAAATCCCCCCCTGGCGCTCGCGCTCGGATTTGGCACATTGTGCGCCGTTGAAGCAGATAATAGCAACACTAAAATTTCAGTAAAGAGCCAGGGTATGTATTTAATAATATCATATAAATATATAATATTATTGAAAGTATTTTAAAAATATGTTTACTGATCCAAATCGCTAAAGCCATGTTCAGAATAGCAGTGTCCAGCGCATTAAAAATTGTAAGAATTCATTTATGTTATAGTATTCTACATACTTTAAAACACAAGAATATACATTGAACAATTTTAATTTATTTATAACAACACTTCTTTAATATCTAATAATATCTTTATTACATGTTTTATTATTTTGACAAAATAATATCACATTTTTACGTAAAAAAAGAATAACAAGATATATGCGTTTTGGGATTCCCTGAGTCGATTAAATTTAGGCTGCGCTTAAGCCTCACCGTCATTAAATCGTTAATAGTATAAAATCGTTTTATACTATGAAGGCACACAAAGTGGTGGTATACTAATATATATTTTGGTCATAATTGTCAACTCTTGCTTGAAAAACTATTATTTGTCTAATAAAATGGTCTGTAATGATATTATAAACGATTAATTTTTTTAATGGAAAAAGTTGTTTTTATAACGGTTTTTTAATATTACGAGAATATGATATTAGAATTATATAATCATAAAATCGTTATAGAGTGCATGATGAAGTCATATTTTAGATTTTTTTTCATTTTATTAATTCTAAAATAAAAAATTAATTTAATCAAAATTGCAAATTAATTTCAGACGGATGTGTAAAGAAAGAACTAAAATATTCGAAATAATAACAAAAAAATCAGTAATATTAGTTTTCATAGGGTAAAGCGCACTATAAAAGAGCGCATTATAGCTAGAGAATACCCAAAGCCAATTCTGATTTATAATACACAACACTTATTGACCGAAAGCTATGACAAAAAGTGTGATTACTAGACAGCGGATTTCTAGCTATAGTATACGCTTTTTTGTCATTTTGTGCTTATTTTTAATTTTTATGCCTATTTTAGATTATTATGCTTATTTAAAGCATTTTCTTAAAGTTTTGAAAAATATTTGATTTTAATAAAAAATTACGCTTATTTTAAATACATAGGCAATATGCTAAAACAAAAAATCTATTTTGTACCAGGGTTGTTAATAAAAATGTTTTTTCATTTTAACTAGAACAATCAGTTTTTTTTTACGAAACGTGTTTTTTTTCATTGAAACATCGTTTAAATCTGTAAAACATGTTTAAAATGATGTTGCTTTCTCACATATAATATAGTTGTAGCAATTGATTAAAAATATACATATTGATAACCGAGAATATTTTAAACTTCATGATATTTTGATGTTTCACGCATGAAGTAAAATTTCGAGTTTAGAAAAGCCAGAATTTGGCTCCGCGCTACGCGGCCAAGCCACATTTTTAGGCTTTTCTAAACTAGTTCAAATTATTGGAATTTATTAAGTTTTTTCTCTTGTTACATAAATAGCTATTTATAATATAATGAACACAAATTCTGAATTCAGTATAGTTTTTAATTGTTTTAACAGAACTAAGACAGCTGTCACCATTTTGAAGATATAGCTCGTTTGTTTCGATAGTTGTAATCGTCCGTAGTTCTTTTGTTTTGACAGTTAAAGAAAATCTTTAAAATGAAAAAGTGTGCAGGATTCAGTCTAGAAAAAAATCTCGCCTAATGATGAAAGTTTCTAAGTATTATATTTAATGTAGAGATGCGTAAGTACATGACACAAATTATAAATTTAAACAAATGATGTTACAATTAAATTTACAATACTTTAAACCACCAATTGAAAATGTCAAAATGAATATCCAACTGCAACGTTATTCAAAAATATATTAATATCGATCATAATAATCACCAATACGTATTGCAAAATTCCTGCTGCGTCGAGAACTACTTCAATTATTTTTTGTTTTTCTGTTTAAGTTAAGCGTTTAAAGTAGATAAAAAAAATGGTTGGCAAACCCTCGTTTAGAATAAGATTTGGTGGTCAATTGTTTTCATGAATAAATAACCCAATGATTGAGTTACTTGAAGATGAAAATATTTGATTAAAAACACTTAGATCCTTTATTCCAAACTTTATTTTGTAACCAAATGTACATTTCGGACACAATGTGTCCACTATTAATGGTTTGATGCTGAATACTAAAAAATTATTTTTATTTTTTAGTATTTAGTATCAAACCATTGATATTGGACACATTGTGCCCGAAATGTACATTTGGTTACAAAATAAAGTGTTGAAGAAAGGATCTAAATGTTTTTAATCAAATTGTAGATATTTTGAAATGTATAAAAGAAAAGCCTTTTATTTTGAAATACTCCTACATAACATAACACGTAAAGAAAATATTTTTTTTAAATTTTTAACCTGTTAGTTGTAAAATTTCTATTTAAAAAATATTGATAAGCATATTGAATACTAAATAATGTTATAGTTTTTATGTATTTTACTCATTTAATGCTTTTTAAATGCTTTTTTAAGTGCTTTATTTCACATTTTTTACACTTTTTATCCGCTCTTTAGTGATTATAATTTAAGATTAACTTTTCATTATCTACTTTATGTAGAGCAGTTTTCAATATTACCAATACTTTCACAGATATAAACCGACAACTAGATAAAAAAAAAACACTATTTTTAACATATTTTACATATTAAGAGTGCTATGACAAAAATATATTTTGTTTTGGTAAAATTGAATTTTTTGGTTTGGTAAATATTTAACAAAATATCGGGAAACATTATAAACCGCTAACAGTAAACTACCACTTTCAGTTTTCAAAATATTTTTAGCACCTACAAATATGATAAGTTTTATGTCGATATTTGTAATGGTTTCCGCCAGCCGGGCAGACAGATATTTAAAAAAAATGGTGGATATTGTCCCTAAAATTGTGATTATATTTACCCAAAAAAGTTCAATACATTGTTTTCACTTGTACTACATAAAAAAAGGGGAAAGTGTGAATGGTGTAAATAATGAACTCTGAACAAGGCTTTACATTTTTAATTATAGAATCTTTATCTCATAATGGTTTTTATTAGTTATAGAAATCCCAAGTTCCCGCCAACGAAATAACCAGGCAAAACATAATAATTTTTCACCCGACGCGAAACGCATTATAAAGGACGTATATCGAGGTCTTAAAGATGTTCTTGGAGTAAAGAATTTTTTGGAAATAGCAGAAAAAATTCTACGAACCAAATAACAAATCGGTGCGATAAAGGGGTTGTGAAAAAAATTACGCCTAAAGTATTTAATAAAATTAGAAAAATTAAATTACTTATGAAGTAATAAAGGCTAAAACGACACCTACACTAAAAATTATTAATAATATTTTGAAAGAAAGGGAAATTATATGGTGTAGTAACAACATTATGAAAACCCTTAAAGGACAATGGATTTAAATTCGCCACTATAGATAAAAGGAAGCATCTATTGGAAAGGGAATATATTAAAAAATGGCGATACGAATATTTACAGAAAATTAAAAAATATAGAGACGCTGGAAGAAATATTTGTTATTTAGATGAAACTTGGTTTGATACACATGATACTTCAAAAAAATGTGGTCAGACCATACAGATAATAGTATCATGAAAGTTCCTCCATCTAGAGGAAAACGAATAACAATTTTACATTGCGGCAACGAAAATGGATCGGTAAACGATTGTTTACTTTTATCGGGAAAGCAGATCTCTAAATGCCATCTGATTATCATGACGATATGACTGCGGTTTTATTTGAAAACTGGTTCGAAAATAAACTGATACCGAATTTGGCCAAAAACTCCGTAATAGTTATGGACAATGCATCATACCATAGTCGACAAATTGATGAGGCACCGACTACGTCTAGTAAAAAATCAGAAATATCTGATTATTTATATAAAAATGATTTATTTTACGAGGACAACTATACAAAGGCGCAGCTTCTGGAAGTGTTGAAAACACAAACAAACAAAAAACAATTTTATATTGACACATTGGCGGAAAAACATGGGCATACGGTGGTACGGCTACCCCCGTATCACTGTATTTTTAACCCAATTGAATTAATCTGGGCCCAATTGAAGCGAACATTAAGAAACAATAACACTTCACCGAATTTAAACAAAACAGTTATAGATAGTATCAATATGGAAATGAAAAAAATTACCTCGCTTCACTGGTCGAGATGTGTGAAACATACTATTAGAGTGGAAAAGGAATATAATACATATGACTCAAATTTTCAATTTATTATTAATATGGAAAGATACCGACGACGAAAGATTCAGAAATTTAACTTTTAATTTATTAGTTATGAATGTACACTTCTGTGCAATAAAATTAAGTACACAAAATGTGTTATAGTTTAAAGCGGACACGATGAGTTTCTTAGTTACGTAAATATGTCAATTCCTTAATGTCAAAATGCCGCGTTATTTAGACTACAATTAAAAAGTTTGAATTCTAACTAAAATAGAAGATGATTATTCTATTACACAAATTGTTCGATTGGTGAACATCAGTAAAGTCACTGTTTTCAGAGTTAAGAAACGGTGGAAGCAGTAAAGAAGTGTTATGGTGTTTTATTATTTATTGAAACTACTGCTAGGCAATTAAAACATACCCGAATTATACAACTAGAATATTGTAAAAAATAGTTATGACTTGTGCTTAATTATATTGCACAGAAGTGTATATAACAATTTTAGTAAAATGTTTAGTTAACAGTATTTTGTTTAAAATTTTATATTTACATATGTAAATATTGTTTTATTAAATGACAATGTAATTCAATTAATTAAAATTTATTTCTAACCTTACACTTTCCCCTAAGTGTTAGATAAACATCTTATTACAATTTTCAATAATACAAATATACGTCTGATCAGGGCATGCTTTGCATCCGAAGAAAACAAACATTGGAAGATTTATTTTACTCACGACCTCTGAATAGTGCGAAGGGTCAGGATCGCAGGTATATTTTGAGCCGGCAGAAGAAGAAACAGCAAACCAAACCATGTAGCGTCTTTGTCGTCCCGCTCCAACTACCCCCCGCGCTGGTCACCCGCAGTGCCGGTAGCCGCAAGGTTGTATAATGATTATAATTTTATTGAGGGTATTCAAGTTCGATTTTTATTGCTCAGCAAAAGAGCGATGAATACACTATACATCTTCATATCAATTTAATTAATACACTTAATTTTGTTTTACCACTTTTATTTTACTTTTCAGTAACTATAGTTTCGATTACAAGCTAGTCATTATCATCTAAGTGAAATATATAAATGAAATATATAAATTAGATTTATTATATATTCTTTTTATAATATTTGATTAACGAAGGTTAATTTGTTGATTGAATATTTAAACACTTTTTTTAATTTGCAAACTTGTTTTTGTGTGATGTAAGTATGGTCAGTGTTGAAACGGAATGCATAATATTTGAATTATTTTTTTGGTCAAGGTGACTTGATCATTATACAGTCCTCGTTATAAATCTAGATCAATCATTGGTGATTCTAAACAATTTATAGATATGCAGGTGCGTCTTGTAAAAGAATTAAATTTAGATCAAAGCAATTTGTAATATAAACGGACTGAAAATTGTTTTTCCAAAGAAAATTTAAATTAAACACGTCCTACACTTAATATGTGTGGCACCTGTGATTAGGAGGTTGAGTGCAATTTCGAATTATGGACCTCAAAAAATTAGATAGAAAAAAACAACAACCTGGTGATAGATTGTTTGTCTCTTTCTTTCTGTTTAGTTTTTGAAGCTCTAGCTCACGATCACAAGGGAATATCATTCTTTCAGAGCTGGGACGAATTCTCGTAAAAAGGATTCGAACCACGAATCCGAATCACGAATACTCGAATAAAGGATTCGTAAGAGATAAATATGATTCGAATCAAAGATTCGAATCCTGTTTTTTCGAATCACAAATACAAATCCTTTGAGAATAAATTTGATTTTATAATTTTTTTGCATTCATTAATATATAAATATCGTTACCAGTTATTTTAACAAAAATATTCAAAACCTAATTATTTATTATTAACACTGAACATCGTTGATAATAGACTAAATATCTGATTCCCTGTTACTCTGATTAAAGATGTATTTGTGTGTTTTTGAACTTCACTTCAAATCAGTGTTTTGTACGCGTGGCGCATGAAGTAAAATTTCGAGTTTAGAAAAGCCCGAAAATTTGTCTCTGGTGTCACTCGAAATTTTACTTCATGCTTAGTCTGGGAGTGTAAACGCTCGTTCGAAACTTCAAACTGAGTGCTTTGATAAGAGGGCTTTTCTAAACTCGAAATTTTACTTCATGCGCCACGCGCAAATTGACATATTGACATATTTTAATAATTTTTAAAACTGAAATCAGTATTCATATGTTTCTATATTTTTAACTTCACTTGAAATCAGTGTTTAACACGCCTGGCGCATGAAGTAAAATTTCGAGTTTAGAAAAGCCCGCAAAATTTGGCTCGGTCGCTGCGCGACCGAGCCAAATTTTGCTCAGGGCTTTTCTAAACTCGAAATTTTACTTCATGCTTAGTCTGGGAGTGGAAGACACCGTTCGTAAATTTTCGAATTATCATAAAGTTGTGTATTTATTATCAAAAAAATCTTTCTCGGTTTATTGAACAAAAACAAAAGAGCTGAGGTGAAAAGTGTTTAGATAAAGAATGGTTTATTTTTTCGTTGGCTACAACTTTTGTTTGAAACATTTTTTGATTGAGACGTCGAAAGCCATAGTCGGTGAGTTGTTGATCTCCACTAGATTTTTTAGTTTCTAGTTGATAAACAAAAGAACTGAGGTGAAAAGTGATTAAACAACAGTTTGTGTTGTGTTTTTTCATTATCTTTTGTTTAAAAGTTTTTTGATTAAGTTACTAATAAAGCAGCAATTTCTGAGTGATTATCAAATTAAAAAAAGCCTAGAGGAGATAGCTTTTTCGTATACTGATCATAAACAAAAGAATTAAGGTGAAAAGTGTTTAGGTAAAGTTGTGTGTTTTTTCATTATCTACAACTTTTGTTTGAAACATTTTTTGAAAAACTATAAAATAATGAATATTTAAAATATTTAAATAAATGAATAATTAGTATTTGAATATGTTTTTGATGAATACTCGAATACCTCCAGTTTTAGACATTATCAGACTTACTGAATATATTAAAACTCTAGCAAATTGTTAACACTTGTAAACAATATGAATATGGTTTTTTGAGTTACGTAAAGATATAAATTAAACCTGAATGAAAACACTAATACTTTCTTCACAATAAGTTTTTATTTTGCTAGATGTACATTTCGAGTACTAAGTACTCATTATCAATAGCTTGCTCTGAGTAAGCTATTGATAATGAGTACTTAGTATTCGAAATGTCCATCTAGCAAAATAAAAACTTATTGTGGAGAAAGTATTAGTGTTTTCATTCAAGTGTAAACAATATGATAATTCGATATAAAAACTATATCAAAAATGTTCCATTTTCATTACTAAATATAGTAACACTGATTTGTCATAATTGTCATTCTACTAGTCGCCTGTTATTAACATCTGACAACTAACTTAGTCTTACCCATACAATAACGATTATTTCATACAGGGATTTTTTCTTTTAAGTATACACATCGCGATGTATACGCTGTAAATTGTGAGGCATTCGTTGATTTTATAAAAGTGTTCAATTTAAAAATTCTAAAGAGTGTTTCCACACCTTGATGAAGCATAAAGAGGATCCATGTTAGATTGGATACGGTCTTACTTATCCGGAAGGTCACAGGCCGTGCGGATTGGTAGTGTTATATCGTCTGAGATACTTGTAACTTCAGGGGTTCCCCAGGGATCACACCTTGGACCTCTTTTATTTAATATCTTTATAAATGATGTGGTTGATTGTTTCCATAATTCCCAGTGCTTGCTATTTGCAGACGATATAAAATTATTTTTACGAATCGCGGATAATAGATCTTCTGGGTTGTTACAAGAAGACTTAAATAGATTTTCAGTTTGGTGTACTGACAACCGTATGAATCTCAACCTCAAAAAATGCAATGTTATAACTTTTACTAAAAAAAGGGCCTCGACAATGAGAAATTACTATATTTCTAACGTCCTTTTAATTCGCGTTTCAGTCATTAAAGACTTGGGTGTATTATTGTTTCACAACTGGAACTTTAGCAACCATCTACGCAATATAACTGCTAAGGCATACCGTGTTTTGGGTTTTTTAAAACGTAACAGCAGAGATTTCTCAAACATTCATACCCTTACGACCTTGTATGTATCCCTTGTCCGCCCCCACCTTGAGTACTGTTACACTATTTGGAATCCTTATAGCAAATCGGACGTAAAAATGGTTGAGAGGGTCCAAGTTAAATTCACAAAATTTATCTCCTACAAGTTCGGGATTGTCGGCTCCTACAATGACGTCCTACAATCTTTAAATATCCATTCGTTAGAGCAGAGACGAAGGAATGCAGACGTAATGCTAGGATACAATTTAATAAATGGGGCGATTGATTGCCCCTATTTACTTAGCCAACTTACAATCAATGTGCCAGCTAGAAGTTTGCGTTCCTTCGATCTGTTCCATGTACCATATTCTAGGACGGACTATGGTAAAAATGTTGGTATATCCAGAATCGCCAATAATTGTAACGCCATCAATCCCGACTTTGGTGCAATTAGCAGGAATGCTTTGAAGAACATCTTCCGACAGGGTAAATAGTGTACATATTTTAATCTGTTGTTTGTACCTAAATGTGTTGTTTGTTTTTTACTCTTTTATGTACCTTTATTTATTATGTATTTGTATTTATATTTCATTTATTTTTATTTTTAGTTTTATGATTTTATTGTAATTAAATGGACATCCGTTAATAATTAAATAAATAAAGTAAATTTTCTAGTTAAGAAAAACTTTAAAGTTTGAATTGGTTTGAACTTATAGCATATTTTTTTACGATATATTTGACATTGACATATCGACACAAATATTATTCATACATTTTATTAGTAAAATTTCTATTGTAACCAAGAATCCATTTTTTCTTATAAATAGTACAATAGTATCTATCCATAAATTTGATTGCGTGTAACCTAGAAACAAACAAACAAAAAAATGCGTGCCGGCCGCGAAATAAAAGCCGAAATTTAAATAGTATTTAGAATGAATTGTTAAATTTGATGATAAAACCTTATCATCGAGAAGTCAAATAATAAATCAAGTTTTCGGCCCAGAAACCAGCCCGTGCATAACATTTAATTCGCGTGACTTTCGACCACCACCTGTTATATATGATTTTCTCAAACAGAAAAATAGGTTTTACATAAATATTTGATAAATGAATTATGCGATTTGCTGTAAATTTACATATTGCGCATATTTTTTGACGGGGCTATATAAGTATACACTTTTTAAATAAAATTAGATTAAGATTTTGATATATTAATCAAAGAAAAATACTTAATTACAAAACTGTGTGGTATGTTTTGTAATTATATTCACGTCACTCTTATATGATTGAATAATAAGAATAATATATTTATTTTTCTTTATACGATACAATCATTTGAATATAAATTAATATTTTCTTATTTTTTGATTACATTGTTAAAGTTTATGAATTTAACTACATTCAGAAGCATTTGAAGAGATCAGTGCAACAAGTAGGTTAAGTCACATTTTTTAGTTTTTGAGTTATGACCGTTTCAAAGTTTTGACAGGCTCGGTATCTAAACTCCGTTTTTTTTAATATGACCAAACTTAGGGTGTATTTACTGCGAACAGTTGCAGTTTTGCTTTAACTGTAGGGTATTTTAAACATCAAATTTTTAGATGCTGGTAAATGATTATCAATGTGACAAATAAATCATAATTTGTCAAATAAATTGTCACAATGCAGGGAGTTTTAAAATAGAGAACGCTACAACTGGAAACTTTACAACACATATAGGGATTTCTTCTTTTAAGTATACTTTCACATATTCCATATAATTATTTGTAAAATTTATGAACTAAACAAAAGTAAGTCGAAGTATATTTTGAACTTCACTTTAAATCAGTGATTTATACGCGTGGCGCATGAAGTAAAATTTCGAGTTTAGAAGAGCCTAATTTGGCCAAATTTTCAGGCTTTTCTAAACTCGAAATTTTACTTCATGCTTAATCTGGGAGTGGAAACACTCGTTTTTAGAATCGACAAATGCCTGAAAATGTACAGCTTATACATTATGTATATATTTAAAAAAAAATCCCAGTATGAAACATAATAAGTCATACATAAAAATCATAAAAAGAAGAGCTGAATTTTACCTTCTAACCTAACTTTTAGACTAAACCAAATTTTCAGACTTTTCTAAACTCGAAATTTTACTTCATGCGCCACGCGTACAAAACGCTCAAATATTGTGAAGTTAAAAATACGCTTAAAAATACTTGAACATTTTTTTAAAATGAGTAATAATCGAAATATTTAAATAAACAAATGTTTACATTTTTCTTCACAACGTTCTCAAGTCAGGTCAAATAATACAATGTATCAAATTAACTTATTTAGTTACCAATTTAAACAAAATTAATAATGTTGTGTTATTGCTTGACTATTAAAACGATTCTAAATTTATGCATCCACAGAAAATCTCATGAAAATTCATGAAAATTCATTAAACCCCGTTCGAAGGACCAATGTACGGGTGTGCTCAAGATGTCATCCCGGTCCAACGGAAATAGACCACAATTTTTTGTTTCTTATGCCGTTACCATTCTAAAGAAATAAATACATTTGTGAAAATGAACAAAAAATTGCGAACACTCGCAATTTTCACTTCGTGCGAAAATAACTGGAAAACTGAGAAAATGGTATTTTCTAATTTTTGCATTTTTCAAAAGGGCGTATTCTTTTTAACACCCTCAAACAATGTTATAAAAGTCGTTTGCTTGGTTTTCTAGATAAAAATATAAACACTCAAAGATCAACAAAAATGTAATAACAAGTATGTTGGATAAAAAATTATGTTTTCTTTAAAATACTATAAAAAAGTAAGGGGTAGTAGCGTTTTAATGGAATTAACAGGATTTACTAAAAATAAGATAGAGCTTTAATTTGATCAAAGTTTAAAGAAAATTCTTTGTTTGAGAAAAAAATCACAGCTTGTCATAGTTGAGTAAAATTTTAAAATAAAAAAAATCAGTTATTGTTTTTTTTAAATAATTATTAATAAACGACAAAATACGGGATTTAGATCAAATTTGCGTGAGTTAATAAAATATAAGAATGAGCTTTGTTTTTGTAAAAGTTTGAATAAAATTCGTCGAATGGGAAAAAATTACAAACACTTCAAGATCGACCAAAATAAGCAATAGAGAAAATAAGCTTACGCTTCTTATAGTTTGCACACTTTAAACATAATATATAAAATTACGAAAAAACTATTCGTGAAAATGCAAACAGTGTCTTAAATAATAAGACAATTTAAGACGATAAATATCCATTGAAACAACTACTTCCCGTGCAAATACACCTCCGGATATTGAATTATACAATGAAATATTTAAAATCTTATTTAATTTGATTTGTTACAACGCTCTATTAAAGTATATGTAACGTTTAGGTCAAATTCTCTTCAAACCAACTAACAATATAATTTAAAATTAAAGGAGAGATAGCAACAAATTAGAAGTGAAAGGACTTGGATTAAAACTAATATCTTAGGCCATCTATAGACGCGTTTCGAGATTTATCTCTCTTCAGTATAGCTTTGCTTATGACGTTTAAAAAAATTAGGAATAAAAATTAAAACAAACTTACTTGGAAAAAGTGTTGTGTGTGGAATGAACAGGTACACAGAAATGGAATGAGTGAAAATGATGGTCGGTATTTATAGGTAAAAAAGGGGAATATGTCATTAGCAGGTATGAAGAATGTGAGACCTTATTATTTACCTTACGGTACAAACGATTGTAAATTGAAACGACAGTAAGGGTTGGGCGCAGCCTTAACAGTTGAAATTTCCCAAACAATCTCAATTGATTTAATTCTTTATAACATTGGTCGATTTAGAATTGAATGGGCTTTAATTTGAGGTATAAAAGGTTTATTATGATAGTTAAAAATTGCACTTGTTTAGTTTTTTATAACATTAATCGATTTGGAAATAAAAGGACTTTCGTTTGAGGTATAATAAGTTTATGATTCGGTATAAGCGTTTATAGTTGGATTTTCTTATAAGAGTTGATTTTCTCTTGTCATTCAAACTTAAAAAGTTGATGTATGCATTTTTTGTTTGTTGAGAAAACTTGCTTATTTTGATACTCATGTTTGTAAAAAGTTCAGCAATTTTTTTAAATTTTTTAAAAAATAAAAATGTTATTTTAGAAATTACCATTTTTCACTCGCACAACTTCAAATTTCGAGTGACAATTTTTTGTTTTTTTTTAAATTCCTAAAAAGTTCACAGATATTTCTACGTATGGCAAAAACGATGTGCCTCATTTATTTTTATCACAAGAAAATCCTTAAGGCGATGAGCTTGAATTACATTTTCTCAAAAAAGTTCACTCAAAACACAATTTCAACTTTAAACGTTTGTACTGAACGCAAGAATAAAAAATAAAATTACCAGGCTTGTATTTTGTTATTGTTACTTTAAACAGGTTTTTGTTTAGATTTACTTCCTTGTTGTCCTTCAGTGACTCAAGTCTGCGACTTATTATTTATCTCCTTTGCAAACAATGTGGTCCAGTTTTTTTTATTTATTCTTCTGTTTTTTTTGTGAATTTACTGGTTTTAAATCATGACATTTAATAACAAAACGATTTGCATTCGGCCTTCACCTAGCACCATTTGGACTCTGAAAAGGAAGTCGAAACAGTTAATGCGGTTGCAAAAGGTGAAATGTGTTTTGAGGTCGGCTTATACTCAACAGGCGTGGCTAATAAAAATTTTATCTGTGCGAAATTTCCAAAATGTTAACTTTTCTTTTTCTACCTGTTATAATTTGGATTTTATCGTAAAATCGTTATGGCGATATAACACTCATATAAAAGTAAATGCAAACCAACAATGATTATGAAGACTTTCTGATCAGGGGCGTAGTTAACGTGGAGCACTTGGAGTAAACTATTCAAGGTGCTTGAATTATTAAGACGCAACATTAAGTCAAAAGATTTGTACAATTTATTAACGTAAATCGGGTGTAAATAATATACAGGGAATTTTTCTTTTTAAGTATACATATGCATACACCTTTTTGAATTTGAACCGTTAAGTGAGTGTTTTCCACTCCCAGGCTAAGCATGAAGTAAAATTTCGAGTTTAAAAAAAACATGAAAATTTGGTTTGGTCGCTCCGCGAAGCGGAGCGACCAAACCAAATTTTCAGGTTTTTCGAAACTCGAAATTTTACTTCATGCGCCCCGCGTATAAAACACTGATTTCAAGTGAAGCTCCCTTGTTCACAATATTTCAGTATTTTCAGTGTTTAATACGCGTGAGACTTTGGATCCAAATTTTCAGGCTTATCTAAACTGGTTTTATATTAATCTTTGATACAATTTTGAATGAAACTAAAACGTCTTTAATATGTTTTAATTATTATTGTTCTTAGATTTATCATCAATTTTAGGATTTAGCAATTTTAAGGCGCAACATTTAGTTAAAACGTTTGTACAATTTATTAACGTAAATCGGCTATGAATAATATACAGGAAATTTTTCTTGTAAGTATAAATATACACCTTTTTTTTTAAAGTTGAATTTGAAGCGTTAAGCGAGTATTTTCCAATCCCAGGCTAAGCATGAAGTAAAATTTCGAGTTTAGAAAAACCTGAAAATTTGGTTTGGTCGCTCCTCGAAGCGTTTTTCTAAACTCGAAATTTTACTTCATGCGCCACGCGTATAAAACACTAATTATAAGTAAAGCTCACCTGTTCACAATATTTCAGTATTTTTAGTGTTTAATACGCGTGAGACTTTAGATCTAAGTTTTCAGAGTTTTCTAAACTGGTTTTATATTATAATTTGATTAATTTTTAAATAAACCTAAAATGCCTTCGTTATGTTTTCATTATTATTGCAAGAGCAAAAATTGATGATAAATCTGAGAAGATTTATCATAAATTTTTGGCTTTAGCACTTTTATTCTAACTCATTTCATTTTCCTTGGTTTAATAATTACAAGCTTAAAATGTTGAAACTAGTCACAAAGTGAATATAAAAGTGATACAAAACTAAGTCAAAGTTTGCCTCTTTCGAAAATAAGCATTATATGAGGACCCTATAGGCCAAGGGATACAAGTGCATACAAATAGATTTCGGAAAACTAATTTTGAAAGTTGAAAAAAGAGAGTAAACTAAGGAACATTTATACTCAATGTCTTATATTAAACTAGAATTATCTTTTATTTACCAATATCAGTAATATCCTGTTGCGAACAAATGATTAAATGGATCTAAAAATCCATCTCCACAGCTGTAACTCCAATTTTATAAATTTTTCACTTATATCCCTATTTATCACAAACAAATTCTTAAGGCGATGAGCTTGAATTACATTTTCTCAAAAAAGTTCACTCAAAACAAAATTTCAACTTTGAACGTTTGTACTAAACGCAAGACTGAAACATAAAATTACCAAGCTTGTATTTTGTTATTGTTACTTAAAACAGGTTTTTGTTTAGATTTACTTCCTTGTTTGCACTTATATCCCTTGGCTTCTAGAGTCCTCATATATACTCTAGGTATAAAAATAACAATTCTTTCTCTATATTAGGGTGATTACTTAAATCAACTGTAATATTCATGTTTGTCACATAAAATACTAATCTTACTTCAATCATCTCAACCACTTTCGTATCACATTTACTGAATAAACACAGCACACGAAAAACATATAAATTTTAATGTATAAAAAGATTATTAGTATCATTGGCTTTCCCACTAAGAATTTTACGCCCCAATCTATTTTATTGTTATACTTTTCTCAATCACGTTTTGTGGCGGTAATTCCTGGTGTTATTTACTTTTCCTTTTATGTTGTGGATATACGTGAGACCGCAGCGAAGGCGTCGTAACTCGCATACAAATGAAGTTGCTTATTATTATTATTGTGTGATTCAATTCAGCACGAGCTCAACTCTATGGTCCCTATATACAATCCATTAACCCACTGATGCGTAATTGGGACAGAAACAGAAACGATACGAGAAAACATTAACTTTCATTGCGGACGCACTTTGAATCGATAAACACTTGGAGAACACACGAAATGTAATTTTTCTATTTTCCTCAATTGTAATTTGAATTTAACAAAGTGAATTATGGAGAATCACCGAAATACATTTTTGATTGTGCCTAAAGAAGACATTTTATTATAGTTTCCATTTAGCGGAATGCCATTTGTACATAGGTAAATATTATTAAATATAAATAAATGCATACGGTTTCTAGTACCATTAAGGTCAATTGTTCAATAGTGGCTTAAACCAAGTTTTTCTTATGCTCGATTTGAATTTCATTGACCATAATATCTTTATAGTATGCTCGATTTAAATTTCATTGACCATAATATCTCTATATTATGGTCAATGAAAATTAAATCGAGCATAAGAATAAGAAAAAGTTGGTCTAAGCCACTATTGAACAACTGACCTTAATGGTACTAGAAACCTTATGCATTTATTTATATTTAATAATATTTACCTTTGTACAAATGGCATTTCGCTAAATGGAAACTATAATAAAATGTCTTCTTTAGGCACAATCAAAAATGTATTTCGGTGATTCTCCATAATTCACCTTGTTAAATTCCAGTTACAATTGAGGAAAATAGAAAAATCACATTTCCTAGATAGATATTCGTAGGGGTGGCCTTATTGGTCTGTACCACCGCGACCTTTACAGATCTATTGTGGATTCCTGTTATCCTAGACGACGTGCTCGAGCTTCGCCTCTTTGATTAGCCCTATTAACCTTGACAGTGAGCCTTGGGCGTAGCTCTCTGCGCTTGGTTTAGTGTTGCACAGCTTTAGGTATCTAACCCTTGCTAGGGCCTCACATTGGCACAGGATGTGGAGAGGATCCTCCTCTTCTTCCTGGCAGAATCTACATATTGTATCCTCTGCCAGACCTATTTTGCTCATGTGTTTGTTGAGCCTACAGTGTCCTGTCAGTAGACGCACTATAGCAGTGGTGTGGAAACTTTTTTAAAGACGGGCCATTTGTAATAATTAGACAATCGTAGCGGGCCAAAGAATAATGCTTAATCGTAGGTAGGTAGTTTTTATGCGGGTCGTCACATTACGAAGTAAGAACGCGTTCAAACATTCTCACGACGGCACTCTTAAACGGGCCGGACTAAACCTTTCCGCGGGCCGGACTTGGCCCGCGGGCCGTAGTTTCCCCATCACTGCACTATAGCTTTAACCGTTTTTCTCTCTTGGTTGAGAAGATCGGTCGTGAAAGCCGGCGATTGTTTTTTGAGGAACTCTTTCGCATGCCTCTGCCCTGGTGTGTTCGTCCACCAAGTTTGAGTTTGTGTCTCCGTCGATTTTTTTATGGATTTTCTGACTGTGGTTTTTGCGATACCGCAGGAGGGTTCCGTACCAATGAATGAGCTTGACGAGACTTGTTTGACCAGTTCGTCTGCTTTATCGTTCCCTTGATGACCCTTTTGTCCTGGGACCCATTTCATTGTCACTTTTTTGCGACCGCCCATTTCGTTGAGAGCGCTTAGACTGTCCCACACCATCTTGGAATCCACCTGTGTGGTGCTTAGTGCCCTTAGCAGCGCTTGGCAGTCCGAGGAAATAGCTACTGATCTACTTTTGTTGTCTTGCCTTGCTATTTCTCCAATGCAGAGGTGGACCGAGATCGCCTCTGCCTGGAATACTGTGGTGTCCCTCGCCAGACTGATTGAAATCTTTGTCTCAGGTTTTGTGCTGTATATTCCGGCTCCGACTCCTTTGAGCCGTCAGTATACCAATTTGATTCCGCGTTGGTAGGTGGACCGTTCTCCCAATCTTCCCTCTGTAGGATCATCACTTTGTATTTCCCGTCGAAATTATATTTCTTGACCATGGCATCGCTTGGCATTCCTGTTGAGGGTTTGCCTTCAGCTCGTCTTCTAGCCTTTAGTACTTTTTCCCGTGTGATCGGTTTATGGGAGCTTAACCTTAATGGTACTCGAAACCTTATGCATTTATTTATATTTAATGATAATGATAAACCAAGCTTAAGTTAGCCAAGATTGAACAACTTGTCTTTAATGTGTTTACCTATGTATGTATTGGTAACCATTTGAAATTTTAATTGAACTGAGAAAGTAGACACTTGATGTAACTGAAACACAAATTAAAAAATAAAACAAGAAGTATAAGATGGTTTCACTTTTATTGTTGACACTGCAACATGTTGCGCCACACAGTAGGTTTGCCAGGCAGATGAAATATGTACAATTGAGTAAGTAATTACCTAATGAATTACTAATAACCTTTCTTTACACTTTTATTTTACTGCCATATGTGCATTTCGGACACAAAGTGACTAGTATCATTGGATTAATCTATTGATAATGGCCACTTTGTGTCCGAAATGTATTTTATTTCCATATGTACATTTCGAACACAAAGTGACCATTATCAATGGAATAATCCATTGATAATGGTCACTTTGTGTCCAATGTACGTAGGGAAATAAAATAAAAGTGCGAAGAAAGGTTATTAATGCTTTATTTATCAATTCAATTTGATCTTTATGTAACTCATTCAATCAATTTAACTACATATACAATGACCCTCTTAAAATTATTGGCTTTTTTTTCAATTTGATATTTATATTTTCTTTTATACCTGTTAATTCTTCCAAACAATTTTTCTATGACCTAATTATCTTAAGTTACACGCAATTCTTCGTGCAAACGTGGTAATTTCATCTTGCCTCTTTCGGTTGAGAAGGAAGCGCAAAAGTGTGCCAGTCATCTTCAACGCAATTCATTTTTTGCGGATTTTTCTCTGCAGCGAAGAAATTTCCATTGCTGGTCTTTGGAGTAAAGCACCGATTAGTATGGGTTAATTGCTTCCATAAAGACACGACATTATTACGTGAGCACTCGCGCGTAACTACAAAAAAGCTTAAAACAGGAACGAACTCGAAGTCTCTCAACCAGAACGACAAAAAGGTATCTATCTATTCACAAAATATAGTGGGTTCAATATACATTTTATGCACTTCGTAAGGTATATACATAGAGCGAATTTTTCGTTTAAGTGGACAGGGTGCCGCATTTTCGATCGTTTCTTCAAGTAAAGTAACAGAAATATGAATAATAGACAAAAAGTAATATATACTTCCAGAGCTCTTTTTTAGTGCGTATTTCATGTGGCTGAAAAATTGTCTATCATTAATTGTTTTCGAGTTATACTTCAAAACCCAAAATTTGGCTATTTTTAAATATTGAAATAACTTTTTTATTTAAAAAGATATTGACATGCGGTAAAAACTTTTATAAGACATTTTTTTAAGTAGAATACGCTGACCATATTTTGTTTTAAGTTTAACCTTTACGAGATATGAGATAAAGTTGTATTATTTTGAAAACAAATCATAGTTGGCCTTGTCTTTAATCGCTTCCATTTTTTGTAAGCTATCCAAAAATATATCATTTGCCATATTTTTTTAGAATTCCGAAAAGTCACTCGAATTTTTTAATAAAACTCAATAAATGTGTATGAATTTAAATGGCACTCAACTCGGAAAATACAGTGAATTTTACTTATGGGTAAACATATGCATAAGCTGTAAATTATCCGACATACGTTGTTTTTTAAAAGAGTTCAATGTGAAGCTTGAACCGAGTGTTTTCGACTCCCAGGCTAAGCATGAAGTAAAATTTCGAGTTTAGAAAAGCCCCGTGAAAATTTTCTGGGCTTTTCTAAACTCGAAATTTTACTTCATGCGCCACGCGTATAAAACACAGATTTCAAGTGAAGTTTGAGAATACATAAATTTTTTCAAATTTAAAATCAATATTACAAGAAAGCCATAATGACAAATAAATTAATTGTAAACAATAACAAAATAAAACCTCAACTGTCTTTATTACCTTATTATATTTACTTAATTAATCCTAATAAATAGTAGCTATAAATACAGGAAGTTTTTAAGTATACGTGTTCCAAATTCAGCCTATTTTCTGTAAATCTTTAGATATTACTTGATTTTTTTTAAGGTCAATTTGAAGCTTTAAATGAGTGTATTCCACTCCTAGACTAAGCATGAAGTAAAATTTCGAGTTTAGAAAAACCCCGTAAAAATTTGTCAAGCGTCGCGCAGCGACCTGAGACAAATTTTCTGGGCTTTAATTTTAACTTTATTTTAACTTAAAAATTGCGTCTGTTGTTGACGCTGAAAATGATAAATTTAGTGACGTAAACTTAATAAAATAATTCACAATTAAAAATAAAAACAAATAAAATAATCTGATTGTTGAATTCTTAAAATTATTTCAGCATTAGATTATGGATTAAAGAATCTTCAATCTAGATAATCTTTCATTATTGTAACTTAATAATTGTGTTTTTTTACGGACGGTCAAACTTGACAAACATAAAAGTTAAGTAAAATTCCCAAAAGTATTAAAACAATTTCTTAAAAAAATCTGTTTTGTTCACCCTTCTAGTCAATTGGAATGCTTAATTGACTAGAAGGGTGAACAAAACAGATTTTTTTAACCCTTTCAGCCCTGGAATTTTTGTGGTGTCCAAAAAATGTGTGTGGTCACTGCATATTATTTATTATAAAATATATGATGTCGGCTTATAGGCAAGTTCCCAAGGTTAGGAAAATGCCACCCCCCCCAAGTTTTTTTATTTATTACTATTTTATTATATAAGAAGATATATGTTTATTAAATTTTAGAGGTGGTAAATGCCACTGTCAGGGCCGAAATGGTTAATTATTAAATAGGCTTTTATTTTAATACTTTTCATTATCCTAACGTATTAATTACATATTACAGAGACGCTCAAATCGAAAAAAAAGTTCATAAATGAATGTCACTAAAGTTATTTTGTGTTCCTTAAATAAAAACATAATTTTGTTTTAGTGACATTAATTCGCCAACTTTTTTTTTGAATATTATTCTAACGAGCGTTTTCTACTCTTTGATTAAGCATGAAGTAAAAATTCTAGTTTAGAAAAGCTAAATTCAAAATTTTACCTTATGCGCTAGTCGTGACGATTTATTCTGAAGAACAAAAACAGGTTGTGAGTATTTCATCATACATTATAAGTTTTTCGATAGTAGAGCTAAAAATGTAAAATAAAAGTAGAGGAGATAAGAGAAAAATATCTGTTTTTGAATATAATTTTGAAGGGCCTAGAAATTATTAGTTTCCCCAAGCATCACATTTTCCCTGAAAGGCACTGTGTAACAACATACAGCACAGTACATTATACATATTGATAATTGTATTAAAGTCACTTGGTTTGTTTTTCTACTGTTTTCATTCTCTCTGACTAGTTTCGACTTATCGTGATTACTCCTTGAGAATGACGATAAGTCGAAACTAGTCGGAGGGAATAAAACCAGTAGTGAAACAAACCAAGTGACTTTTATTCAATTATCAATATGAATTTGTGCTGTATGCTACACAGTGCCTTTCAGGGAAAATGTGATGCTCGGGGCAACTAATAATTTTAGGCCCTTTAAAATTATCTTCATAAACAGATAGTGAAACAAACCAAGTAACTTTTATTCAATTATCAATATTGTAAACATGTTTCATTAAGAGAATCAAACTGAAGACACAATACATAATATTTCTTCTGCCTTATAGATGTTTGCAGATGGAGATTGGGTTCATTAATTTAGTTTTCTCTTGATCTAATTTAGTAAATAATATGGGATTCCTAAAGAATTACAATATTATACCAATTTAATTAAAACAAAACTTTGTTTTACTACTTTTATCTTTACTTTTCAATGACTATAGTTTCGACTACAAGCTAGTCATTATCAAACTAAGAGCCTAAAATTATGTGTACATTGTGTTTATATTACAGCATCAAAGAGAGGGGTACACATTATGTCGGTCTGGTCATTAATGAGGGGAATTTCCGGATTAGCTTTTAATTTGTGAATTTCCAGCCCTTCCAGTAAATCATTTTTTGGCCTTTATCCGACAAATGGATTACTGAAAGCATGCTGTTTTCAGTGCAGGTATGGTTGTTTTCCAATAAATGTGTTGCAAAGGTGGACCTGTTGTTTTTTAAACGCAATGAATTCATATGTTCTTTAATTCTAATTTCAAAATTTCTACCAGATTGACCAATGTATACATACCGGATTTTATGATTTTTTGTTTTTATCTATGGCGGTTTTGGGATTGTTAATAATGTTGGCTATTGAACTGTACGGTTTAAAAATTATATTGACTTTACACTTTTCAAGGGATCTTTTGATTTTGTTGCTAATGTTTCCGAAATATGGTAGTAGGTAAATTTATTTTTATTTGAAGATGTACCACAAAGTGAACGCCAACCAAATTAAAGACGATATTATACATTTCCCTTAAATTTAAATTTCCTTTAAAATCGTTTATGTTTCTACTCAATAATCCCTTTTTAAACACATATATTTCAGTCCTTAATTTTTCTTCAACGCATATTAGATTTCAATGCCGAATAATTACACTCCACACACATGTATAATCATCCCCGCACTGATATACTCCGCATAGTTCTAAAATAGTTCACACAACCCCGATTCCACGTAATTATGTAAATGTCTTAGAAAATCTCTTCCGAGGAATACATAATGGGACTTTGTAATACTTCACATTTTTCCCACACGATGATTTATTAGCTAATAAGACACGAACGACACTTTTTCGCCCCCTTAAACCCGATTGCATATTTTTACATCCCTAATCAAATATTAAAACGGAAAACACGTGTCGCCGGTTTGGAAGATTAATCTCTTTCAAATTCGAATTTGGAAATTTGAAATGTGGCGTTTGTTCGTCCTTCGCGTGCCAGTTGGGAAAACGGTAGGTGTTGTAAAAATAGCGTGGTGTATGGTATAAATTAATTAATTGCATAGGGTGTATGCAAATTTTCTGGAGGGGGGATTCCTTTCAAATTGAAATTTATGTAGTAATTACGGGGAAAGTATTACAAAACAATCAAGGAGGCTTTCGCGAGTTCGTGTTAATTTTTCATTGGATTCGATCGCGTGGCTTGTTTATGTGTTTTATTAATATTAATTATAAATTGTTATTTAACTCTTCATTATTTTCTATTCAAATATATACAATATTGTAATTTAGAGTGCATGCTGATGATGCATTGAATAAAAGCGTAAATAAACTAATCATTACAGCTCGGTTTCTTTAGGGATTATAAATTATTCAACGCCTGTCAAATTTATAAATTAAGTTACTTGAAATTGTCTGGAATATAAACTAAATTTTCAGGCTTTTCTAAACTCGAAATTTTACTTCATGCTTAATCTGGGATTGGCAACACTTATTACAAGCATACCATAATATATAAAATTACGACAATGTTCGTATAAAATGCAAACAACACGTCTTATTTAATAAGACTACTTAAGACAATAAACACCTATTAAAACAACTACTTCCCGTGCAAATGCATCACCGGATATTCAATTATACCATGAAATATTTAAAATCTTATTTGATTTGTTATAACGCTCTTGTTGGAGCCCACGCCCACCCTTGACGGACACCCGGGCCATAAACCCCCACCCGGGGTTTCTTAGATTTAGTTGTAGTCGTAAGCAGGGTTGTTATGTTTAAAACACTTTGTTTTAAAACAGTGTTTAAAAACAGCCGTCGTGTTTTAAACGGTATTGTTTTAAACATGTTTTAAATCTTGAATTTGTTTAAAACATCTTTTAAACGTGAACTTTGTTTAAAACGTTTTTTTTTTATTATCTTAAATTTACTAAATCATATTTTATACTACTTCATTAAGATTTTTTGTCAACATTTTTAAATTTTAACTACATAAATTGTTTTTTTTTTTTATTATTTTGGGTTTTACCTCATCTATTTCCGCTGCTAAGGCCAATCATGACGACGGAGATTAGGCCTACAGCTATCCGGGAATTTTGCCGAACCCGGTGGGAGTTCCAACCCACCGGTAGGGATCTTTAACGTGCACGCAACATCCAGGCAGTACACGGGTCCTACATGCATTTAACGTCATATCCGAGAAGACGGAGTGTTTGGCATTTTTATCCTAACCTATATAAATGCAGACAACTAAATTGTTGAAGATATTTCAAATAACATTATTAAACTTAACATTTTACCACAATAAAATCTTACAACTGTGTGTGCATTCATGTGATTTTTAAATATGCATACACTATAAATTTTACGACATTCATTGCTTTTTTTAAAAGATTTCAATTTGAATCTTTAAACGAAGGTTTTCCACTCCCAGAATAAGCATGAAGTAAAATTTCGAGTTTAGAAAAGCCTGAAAATTTGGATTGGCCGCGTAGCGAAGCGGAGCGGCCAAACCAAATTAGGCTTTTCTAAACTCGAAATTTTACTTCATGCGCCACACGTATAAAACACTGAAATATCGTAAAGTATAAAATATATGGCTTTAGAAATCTAACATGTAGATGTGAATAAAATGTAAGTCAAATTCTGCGCTGAACAAATTGTTTAAAACAGTGATTATAGGCAACCTTATACCTCTAACGTATATTAGGTTGCCTACAATTGTTGTTGTATGTGTGTGTTTTTGAACTTCACTGTAAATCAGTGTTTTTAAGCGTGGCGCATGAAGTAAAATTTCGAGTTTAGAAAAGCCTAATTTGGATTGGCCGCTCCGCTTCGCTACGCGGCCAATCCAAATTCTTAGGCTTTTCTAAACTCGAAATTTTACTTCATGCTTAGTCTGGGAGTGGAAAACACTCGCTAAAGGCCCCAAATTAACCGCTTTGAAAAAACGAATTCCCGCAAATTTCAAACACGCTGGAATTATGGATATGTATACTCAAAAGAAAAACGCTCTTGTTGGAGCCCACGCCCACCCTTAACGGGCATTGGGTCCACCCGGGCCAAAAACCCCCATCCAGGGTTTCTTAGATTTAGTTGTAGTCGTAAGAACCCTGCTTACACTTTGTTTTAAAACAGTGTTTTAAACATGTTTAAAAACAGCCGTCGTGTTTTAAACGGTTTTGTTTTACACATGTTTTAAATCTTGAATTTGCTTAAAACATCTTTTAAACGTTAACTTTGTTTAAAACGTTTTTTTATTATCTTAAATATGCTAAATCATATTTTATACTACTTCATTACGATTTTTTCTTTACATTTATAAACTTTAACTAAATTATTGAAGATATTTCAAATTACATTATTAAACTTAACATTTTATCACAATAAAATATCACAACTGTGTGTGCGTTAATCTGATTTTTAAATACAGGGAATTTTTCTTTCAAGTATGCATACACTGTAAATTTTACTACATTCGTTGTTTTTTAAAAGATTTTAATTTGAATCTTTAAACGAGGGTTTTCCACTCTCAGACTAAGCATGAAGTAAAATTTCGAGTTTAGAAAAGCCTGAAAATTTGGATTGGCCGCGTAGCGAAGCGAAGCGGCCAATCCAAATTAGGCTTTTCTAAACTCGAAATTTTACTTCATGCGTCACACGCATAAAACACTGAAATATCGTAAAGTTTAAAATATACGGCTTTAGCAATTTAATATGTAGATGTGAATAAAATGCAAGTCAAATTCTGCGCTAAACAAATTGTTTAAATCAGTGATTATAGGCAACCTAATAACTCTAACGTATATTAGGTTGCCTACAATTGTTGTTGTATGTGTGTGTTTTTGAACTTCACTGTAAATCAGTGTTTTTAAGCGTGGCGCATGAAGTAAAATTTTTTATACCATATATGATTATGGTATAAACCAGAGCTGTAATGAATCCTCAAAAACATGATTCGAATCATGAATCACCTAATATGATTCGAATCACGAATACTCGAATAAAGGATTCGTAAGTGAAAAATATGATTCGAATCAAAGATTCGAATCCTCATTTTTGAATCACGGATACAAATCCTTTAATAATAAATTTGAATCTATTATTTGCAACCAGTAATATTTTATTCCATCAGTTTCTATTAACAAACATGTTCATTTACCGACTAAATATCTGATTATATAATGATTTTAAACTCGAAATTTTACTTCATGCTTAGTCTGGGAGTGGAAAACACTCGTTAAAAGCCCCAAATTGACCGTTTTGAAACAACGAATTCCCGCAAATTACAAAAATTATGGATATGTATACTCAAAAGAAAAATGCCCTGTATGTTCTGTTTTAAACACGTTTTAAACGTGTTTTGAACATGTTTTAAACACGTTTTAAACATGTTTTTAATCGTTAATGTTTTAAACGCTGTTTCAATGAAACAAACTCGGTTTGTTAAAAAAACTGTTTGTTTTAATTAAATTTAAAAAAAAAAACGTTTTTTTAACAACCTTGGTCGTAAGTGGTTTTTGTAAGAAATAGTAAGTCAAGCAATAGACGTCAATGAGTCAACATCTCGTGTGTTATTGGAAAACATCCCCTCCCAGTTATCGTTATACACGTTACAAGCATTAAATTTACCACTTTTATTAAAACGACAAATTCCTGCAAAATAACAAAACGTTGTAATTATCAGGATATGTATATTTATAATGAAAAATAGTGATATTTTTCATTTTTCACCTAATTGGTTAGGTCTTTTAGTTTTATGTGCAGAAGATAAACATATGAGAAATATAACATTCAACAAAGCATGAAATTTTAAATTAGATCAATCAAATACTACTGAAGTATGGAAGTTAGGTAAAGTTACGCCAGTTTTCAAGAGTGGAGATAAGTCCAACATTTTGAACTATCGTCCAATATATCTACATATCAGAGGGCAATTTGTCCAGTATATGAGGTATCGTTCCAGTGAGTATACTGCGCAATCTGGGGTTCCCCAAGGTACAAACCTGGGACCACTGTTATTCATCATTTTCATTAATGATATTGTTGAGGTAATTCGGTGTAACGTGCTGCTATATGCAGATGATATGAAATTATTTAATATTATTATGTCCAGGGATGATTGCATTCGGTTGCAGGGAGATATTAATAACATTCATAAATGGTGTAAGGTAAATGGATTATCGTTGAACTTATCAAAGTGTAAATGCATGTCATTTTATCGTAAAAAAGATATTGTTATATATGATTATGGTATAAACCAGAGCTGGGATGAATCCTCAAAAACATGATTCGAATCACGAATCCGAATCACCTAATATGATTCGAATCACGAATACTCGAATAAAGGATTCGTAAGTGAAAAATATGATTCGAATCAAAGATTCGAATCCTCATTTTTGAATCACGGATACAAATCCTTTAATAATAAATTTGAATCTATTATTTGCAACCAGTAATATTTTATTCCATCAGTTTCTATTAACAAACATGTTCATTTACCGACTAAATATCTGATTATATAATGATTTTAATTAATGATGATATATGTGTTATTGAACTTCATTTTGAATCTGTGTTTTATACGCCTGGCGCATGAAGTAAAATTTCGAGTTTAGAAAAGCCCCGTGAAAATTTGTCTCGGGTCGCTGCGCGACCCTCGACAAATTTTCTACGCGGGGCTTTTCTAAACTCGAAATTTTACTTCATGCTTAGTCTGGGAGTGGACAACACTCGTTCTTAGAAGTTTCAAATTGAAGGATCACTCTAGATTACTAAGTTTATTAGCATTTTACAAAGGCTACAGCTCGAAGGACCAACCATGGTCTTCGGAGACCGAAGGACTACAGGGAATCGAAGTTTATTTACAATAAAACAACGAATATCTGAAGGTTTACAGCATGGATAGGAAAGAAAACATTCAATTTTGAAAAAATATCGAAGTTGGGTTGGTTTTTAGTGCGTTTTTTACTTCACTTTAAATCAGTGTTTTATATGCGTGGCGCATGAAGTAAAATTTCGAGTTTGGAAAAGCCCCGTGAAAATTTGTCTCGGGTCGCTGTGCGACCCTCGACAAATTTTCTACGCAGGGCTTTTCTAAACTCAAAATTTTACTTCATGCTTAGTCTGGGAGTGGACCGTCAAGATTTTCTACATGTCGAGATTTTTGATATTTCTAGATTTATGTCGATTTATTCACAGTTTGTTATTGTATTAAATGCAACTTCAATATTAAATAAAAACGGTTTTTTTTAGGAATAGAATATTCACCCATTAAGAGCCGAACAAATTATAAAATTTTGCATCTTTTTCTATGATTTCAATGAATGATTTATTATATTACATACGTCGATTTTTTAGAAGAGTTAAATTTAAAATTCAAACGAGTGTTGTCCACTCCCAGACTAAGCATGAAGTAAAATTTCGAGTTTAGAAAAGCCCCGAGTAAAAATTTTGTCGAGGGTCGCGCAGCGACCCGAGACAAATTTTCGCGGGGCTTTTCTAAACTCGAAATTTTACTTCATGCGCCACGCGTATAAAACACTGATTTAAAGTGAAGTTAAAAATGCACTGAAAACCAACCCAACTTCGATATTTTTTCAAAATTAGATGTTTTCTTTCCTATCCATGCTGTAAACCTTCAGATATTCGTTGTTTTCTTATAAAGAAACTTCAATTCCCTGTAGTCCTTCGTTCTGCGAAGACCATGGTTGGTCCTTTGAGCTGTAGCCTTTGTAAAATGGTAATAAACTTAGTATTCTAGAGTAATCCTTCAATTTGAAACTTCTAAGAACGAGTGTTGTCCACTTCCAGACTAAGCATGAAGTAAAATTTCGAGTTTAGAAAAGCCCCGCGTAGAAAATTTGTCGAGGGTCGCGCAGCGACCCGAGACAAATTTTCACGGGGCTTTTCTAAACTCGAAATTTTACTTCATGCGCCACGCGTATAAAACACTGATTTCAAGTGAAGTTTAAAATATACTATTAACGTTGGATATTTTTCATGGTTAAGCAACCAAATATGCATTCACAAATATTTGAATTATTCGAAAATTTTAATATTTATATTCAAATATGAATAACTTAGTGATTTAAATATTCATATTAGAATATTTAACTATTTGAATTAATCGAATTCGAATCCCAGCCTTAATAGCGAAGATTCGAATTATTTAGGAGGATTTTAATCCATGTATCAGGATTCGAATTTTATAAGGATTCGATTTCTTTTATAAGGATTCGAATCCTTTTATAAGAATTCCAATCCTTTTATAAGGATTTGAATCATCTACGTTTGGATTCGAATACGAATCTTTTAAAAAAAATGTAACGAATCCGGATCACGAATCCGTTTTCACTAAAGTATTCGAATACCTCTTTTGAATCCTCTAAAAGGATTCGAATCTGGGAATCGAATCCTAAACGATTCGAATCCTGCCCAGCTCTGGTATAAACGATGTATTATTTGAACGTATAAACTCAATTTAAGATTTAGGAGTAACTTTTGATCATAAGTTAACATTTAATGATCATATAAATAAGATTTGTGACAAAGGTATCAAACTGTTGGGCTTTTTCCATCGCACTTGTAAGGACTTTCATAACATTGACGTTTTAAAAAAATTGTATTTTTCATACGTTCGTTCTAACCTCGAATTTGCCTCTGTTATTTGGTCACCGTACTACGAAAATACTGAAAGTAAAATTGAAGCAATTCAAAAAAAGTTTTTGAAAATGTTGTTATTTAAAAAATTTAGGGAATATCCATCTGTATCCATTACATATGATAACCTCTTACAAACATTTAATGTCGAAAGATTAAGTGACAGGCGTACTAAATCTTCAATTCTATTTTTATACGGGGTAGTAAATTACGATATTGATGACCCTAACATCCTAGGTAAGCTGAAGTTTCAGGTTCCTAGACTAACATCTCGCAGTAATAACGTATTTTTTTCAACCACATGCCAATACGCTAGATACCAGAAAATCCCTCATCGAAATAATGTCAGACATATCGGAACCATTGATATTGTTATAAATCTTTAGGCTTTAAGTTTGTTTTTTTATTCTTTTCTCTTCTTTCTCTGCACATTGTATGTATGATCTAAAATTGTGTAATATAGCATTATAGTAGATTAAGTTCCCTGTAATTGGATACTTGTATATCTAGTATAAATGAAATTGCCAATTCTTGGTTGCAGAATACTTCAAACATTAAAAGTGCGATTCTTTTCGCAATCTACAACAAGTTAGTCTTACAAAGACTATATCAAACACTCATTGAAACAACTACTTCCCGGGCTAATACCCCGACGGACATTGAATTATACAACAAGTGTTTGCTGTTACATACAGTAACCTACTGCAAATGTAACAATTTGGGTCAAATTATTCAGGCCATCTATAGACGCGTTTCGAGATTTATCTCTCATCAGTATAGCTTTGCCATTCCCTCTAAACAATTTGTCACCTTAGACTGGCGGTCACGTTACCGTTCAAACATAAGTATAAATGAAATTGCCAATTCTTGGTTGCAGAATACTTCAAACATTAAAAGTGCGATTCTTTTCGCAATCTACAACAAGTTAGTCTTACAAAGACTATATCAAACACTCATTGAAACAAATCTCGAAACGCGTCTATGGATGGCCTGAATAATTTGACCCAAATTGTTACATTTGCAGTAGGTTACTGTATGTAACAGCAAACACTTGTTGTATAATTCAATGTCCGTCGGGGTATTAGCCCGGGAAGTAGTTGTTTCAATGAGTGTTTGGTATAGTCTTTGTAAGACTAACTTGTTGTAGATTGCGAAAAGAATCGCACTTTTAATGTTTGAAGTATTCTGCAACCAACAATTGGCAATTTCATTTATACTAATGTTTGAACGGTAACGTGACCGCCAGTCTAAGGTGTCAAATTGTTTAGAGGGAATGGCAAAGCTATACTGAGGAGAGATAAATCTCGAAACGCGTCTATGGATGGCCTGAATAATTTGACCCAAATTGTTACATTTGCAGTAGGTTACTGTATGTAACAGCAAACACTTGTTGTATAATTCAACGTCCGTCGGGGTATTAGCCCGGGAAGTAGTTGTTTCAATGAGTGTTTGATATAGTCTTTGTAAGACTAACTTGTTGTAGATTGCGAAAAGAATCGCACTTTTAATACTTGTATATCTGTTCTGAAAATAAAGAATAATAATAATAATAATAATAATACTGTTATTAATGACCTGAGATATTTTTTGTATTTGACTTATTACAAAATACTACTTAAAAATTTTATGATTTTAAATGTAATCTATATATTTGATTTACTAAAAAAATGACACATGATAATTTTATTCTTACAAATCAGTGATTCATGCATTGAAATATTAATTATGAATTTTTAATAATAAATAATTGATGTCTCATCATAACAATTAAAAATCAATATACAATAGAAACCGCAAGCTCATTTTACATCTACAATTAAAACTTCAATAATTCCATCTGCAGATTTATTTTAATCATTCCATGGCCGACGTGATTCATTAGCTGCATGAAGGCTTGCTCTTGAATACCTTAAGTCACCTTGAGTTAATATATAAAAATACACTTTATAAGTGCATTTTATTTACCATACTACCTAGATTAATTATAATACTCGTTATCATCCATCTACCCAGTTTATTGAAACATGTTTTGAACGGTTGATTATATTCCGTAAATTTTATGGTTTTGTGCACATTTTAAATTCCATCGTAAATTATGCTTAATTTAATTTATTTCCCCCGCTGTTCGTAATTTATGTAATTTATGTATTACGATGCGGAATTATAAAATAATGTTTACTCATATTTTTCTTATTATTAGGTCGTATATTAAAGTTGATTAATTTTTGAATCGACCATTTTTTAATAATTTCTGGATTAAATATGTTTTAATTTTAATCATCTTTTATAAGATACTTATAGTTACATGTGTACATGTAATTATTAGCACGAGTTTTTAAATATACATTTAAATACATTAAAAAAAAACCTTTTTAGATTAATTAAACAGAATTTATATAAAACAAAAATCAATTTCAAAATTGAATTTGTGTTCAGTATTCCGGCACCAGATACCCACAGACGCGTTTCGGACTTCAAGGTCCTCTTCAGTGTGGTCCGACCCAGTGCTGAGGAATACTGAACATTTCT
This sequence comes from Philonthus cognatus, assembly GCA_932526585.2. Classification (NCBI taxonomy): domain Eukaryota; kingdom Metazoa; phylum Arthropoda; class Insecta; order Coleoptera; family Staphylinidae; genus Philonthus; species Philonthus cognatus. Next base: position 25,975,428 of record OW052250.1, on the reverse strand, counting down.
GACTATTTCAAGCCAATATGTGAAAACTATTAATGGAATAGATAGGCGTTAGCTATCGAATCCATTAATAGTTTTCACATATTGGCTTGAAATAGTCAGAAATGTTCAGTATTCCTCAGCACTGGGTCGGGACCACACTGAAGAGGACCTTGAAGTCCGAAACGCGTCTGTGGGTATCTGGTGCCGGAATACTGAACACAAATTCAATTTTGATATTTGTTTTCTGGTTTCACAAACAGAATTCTGCTCGTTCGTGGACGAAACAGTGTATATGCACTTTGCGCATTCGTGTCACTGACGATGCCACTATGAAGCATTAGATGGCGTTAGCTATCGATATCTAAAAATCAACTTAGTAGAAATAGGTAAATGATTATTAACCCTTTCGGCTCTGACAGTAAATGCTACCATCACTACAATTTAGTAAACATACTGGGAATTTAGTTAATGCTTGTTGCGCTACACTCTTGATCGAAACGGATGTACAAATTTAGTGAGGAAAAACACTTGTTTTGTTCCATGATTTTATTTTCAGTTTCCTGACACGTGTTTCGGTCTTTACAGATCATTATCAAACCTTTGATAATGATCTGTAAAGACCGCTGCACGACCCTCGACAAATTTACACGGGGCTTTTCTAAACTCGAAATTTTACTTCATGCTTATTCTGGGAGTAGAAAACACTCGTTTAAAGCTTCAAATTGAGCTCCTTGTAGTTTAATTGATTACATTACAATTAAACGTTATTAAAATTTATATTTAAATATTAGAGTTCTTAGCTGTATTATAATCCGTTTTGTTTGAACAACTATTTTGTCAATCAATGCTAACTCATAAAATTTAAGTTAGCCCGGTTTTGTAATTTTAGTTGTTATTGCTTATACATTGGAAATTTATATCATAATACAATAAAAATAAATATGCATGAAGTACACGTGGGTAGCAATATTACGAAGAATTAAATGTGGAAATACATTATGTTGCTAATTCTACTTCCAAATCGAATTATGTCTTCTATCTAAGATAATTTTTATATTATTAATAAAATTTAACAGTAAGAATTAATATTCAGTTACTGAAATTACTTGCAATTATGTAAACCGTGAAATAACCATATTTAAATTCAGCGCGCATTTGTGACGTAAGCGATCTCTACCCCCACTCCAAAATCTTTGATTCTGTCGATCCTTCTTACCCAAGGACGGTCGAGTATACGGTAAGAAGGATCGACAGAATCGAAGATTTTAGAGTGGGGGTAGAGATTGCTTACGTCACAAATGCGCGCTGAATTTAAATATGGTTACTTCATGGTAAACTTTAGGTACACATGCCTAACCTGTAAATTTTCCGACATTCGTTGGTTTTTAAAAGAGTTCAATTTGAAGCTTTAAACGAGTGTTGTCCACTCCCAGACTAAGCATGAAGTAAAATTTCGAGTTTAGAAAAGCCCCGTGAAAATTTGTCTCGGGTCGCGCAGCGACCCGAGACAAATTTTCTGGGCTTTTCTAAACTCGAAATTTTACTCCATGCGCCACGCGTATAAAACAGATTTTAAGCGAAGTTCGAATATACATAAATTTCACAATATTTATTGATTTATACGCGTGGCACATGAAGTAAAATTTCGAGTTTAGAAAAGCCCATTTGTCTCGGGTCGCTGCGCGACCCTCGACAAATTTTCACGGGGCTTTTCTAAACTCGAAATTTTACTTCATGCTTAGTCTGGGAGTGGAAATCACTTGTTTAAAGGTTTCAAATGAACTTAAAAAAAAAACAGGGACTATCTTAAGATTTACAGAAAATAGGCTGATTTTGGAATACGTATATTTTAAAGAAAAAATTTCTGTATAATGTAAATACATATTTGAGGGTCTTTTCCACTTATTAACCTTGACGAAATTGAGTCAGCTCTCCCTGGCGGATTATTTTGTGCATTATTTTGACTGAATTTTACATTATAATTTTTACATCACGATATATTTCACTAAAACCTGTTGGTTAAATTAAATTTACCAAATAATTGTATTTTAATTAATTACAAATGATTCACAAATAAAATATATAACAATATACGCAAGTTAACGGGTTTTACTGGCTCCAGTAAACTTACACAATGTTTTATTTTAATAACACTTATTTTTAACACAAAATATTAAATATCTATCTATGAAAGTACAGCGAAACCGGAAAGAGAGGTTAGGATAGACTCAAAAACGTAACCAAATCAGCGTCATTGGTCTCTCTCGTACGAACTAGGCCTGCGGGGAAAGGGGTAGGGGAAAACATGGAAAGATACAATTCTGTCATACCTTGTAACACATATGTGTTCATATGTGTTACGCCCATCGACGTACCTTGCTTCTTGCCGTATACTTCACCGCCCTTGGGTATACATAGGGATTTGTATACTGAAATAAAAAATTCCCTGTATATATTGTGTTATAATGTATGTGAAAAAAACCACGTGTTTAATGTTTACCTAATTGTTGATACAGTTAGCTCGACAATGCTGTGAAACTAAAACCATTAATTACGCAAAAAGAAGAATAGAAAAGTTATCCATGTAGAAATTGATGAAATTATAATCATTATAAAATAAAGTTGCCTGTGAACAAAAATAACAAGGTTATTCGTGAGTAAATTGACTAAATGATCACTAATATTAAATAATATTGTAAAATAAATTTAATGTCGCAGCACGTAGTTTAAATTTAGAACACTTGGAGTTGAAATCTGTGTCAAATCGGTAAATATTATTATTAGGATTGGACAGGAAATGTAAACTGGAGAATAATTTCCTCATTTGCGCAGCATGATGAATCGTGCGCACATATTTTATATAATAACAGCATTTAATTATTTAGAAAAATAGAAATCGTAATGCAGGAAACTGAAAATTAAATACCAACACTTGCAAAGATTCATTTTGTTTGCGTTTCATTTCCTCATTCCCTTATAATTTCCTGCTTCAAAGAGAATATGCATTTATTCAAATTTTAATTACTGTCAAAATGAATATTTTTTTATACTGCATTTTATCTTTATCTATTTTGTATGATAGATCCTAATTATATTATGTACCTATTTACAAATAGTGAAACAAACCAAGTGTTTTTAATCTATCCTTCAATATTATTTCAAAATGTTTCACCAAGTGATAAATGAGAAAGTTATTCAAGAAATACCTATTTACGATCAATAAATTTACTTTACTTTACTTTAAGGGTCTTACGGCCGGTTTTATATTCAAGTTAAAGCTACATTAAATATTTAAAGTCAACTTAAACGTTAAATTTCGTTTTATAATGCAATTTTAAAGTAAAAGTCGACTCTAAACTTAATGTCGGTTTTTTGACACTTCAAATAAATAAAGCCGGCTTTAAAACTAACCTAAACAAACATGTTCTCAAATCTTAAAAAGAACTAATCGGGTGTTCGACAGGGTTGCGAAGCCAAGGCGATTTATTTCACAGAACTAGAAAAGTGAATCACATTTTGGATAGTATTTCTTTAAGCGGTCGAAGAAGATATTGTGATTAAAAAGAAAGTAGTGTATAGAATGAGGGAAAATTGTGTTGATGCATTCAGGGGCATAGATTTTTTTCCAAAATTTCGATTATCAAAGGCAATGGGTAAAAATACTTTACCAAAATAAAGACAAGATTTCACTTGAATCGAACAGGTTAATTTATTAAATATATTTTATTCCTTTAACTGGTACATTCAGTCAATTCAACAAATTAATTAAAGATGTTTTAACTTTTTGCGATATTAACAATTTATTCGTTTTTTGTTTCACTGAAACAGGTTGAATTAAAAGTAATTCTTCTTTGTTTGTAAAATAAATTCCTCTATTATTTTTACATATTGTGGTTTGGTCATGCGCCACGCAAATAAAACACAGAGTTTAAGTGAAGTTCGAATATAAATAAATTTCACAATATGTTAGTGTTTTATACGCGTGGCGCATGAAGTAAAATTTCGAGTTTAGAAAAGTCTAGAAAATTTGGTTTGGCCGCTCCGCACTACGCGACCAAACAAAATTTAAAAAAAAGTAATTTAAAATGCAATACCGGACATCTACAAGCTGTCAACGTTTCTAAAGAAGATTATATGGAATGGTCCTTATAGATTTTTAGGATTTTTTTGTTGAATATGAACTTCTAGAATGTCCAAGTATTATTGTTTTATTATTATTATTAAACATAAGCAGTATATTTCCAACATCTCAATACGTTCAGTGTTTTATACGCATGGCGCATGAAGTAATATTTCGATTTTAGAAAAGCCCGAAAATATGGTTTGGTCACTCCGCTTCGCGGAGCGACCAAACCAAATTTTCAGGCTTTTCTAAACTCAAAATTTGACTTCATGATTAACCTGGGAGTGGAAAACACTCGTTCAAAGCTTCAAACTGAACTTAAAAAAAAACATAAAATATATCTGAAATTTTACAGCGCATATACGCTTTAATTTAGATATGTATACTTAAAAGAAAAACTCCCGGTATTTAAATTAAAATACGAAACCAATTTTTTGAACCCAGAAAAACCTTTACGCGTTTTCATCACCTATAATCATGAATTCTGAATTGTCCACGCTCGACTGCATCCAATCGTAATGCCACAGCATTACTAAGCATCATTAAACTGCAATTACCCCAACTACTGATTGTCTCAGGAAATTATGGGAACATGGAATGGGACAATCATACTCTTAAGTTTCCCATTACTTTAGCATATCCTCAATGAAAAGTCTTTGGATAATTCAATAAAAAAATGTATACGGGTAGCTGATTTTTCAGTGTTCAGCTTATATTAGCTAAAATATCGAAGATACATAAAAAAAATTAATATAAAACTTATCATATGCTATGGCCTACACATTTTCTGAAAAAATGTCAGCAATTATTTGCCTGTATATGTTTTGAGAATCAGATTCTTTGACAAATTCTCTTTTCAATGATTTATCACAAGTACTACTTAGCTTTTGAATTATGCCTAATAACGGAATTATGGTAGTCATGTGATATTGTTTCATTTATTGTTATTGCTTGTCAAATACTTGTCACATTTGACAGTTATAAGCTTTTATTGGTGTAATTGTACCTACTTATTTAAGAAAAATAAACAATGTTTAAAACTTTGATTAAAAAACACTTAGAACCTATCTTCAATACTTTATTTTGTAACCAAATGTACATTTCGGACACGAAGTGTCCATTATCAATGGTTTGATACTAATACGAAAAATATACATTTTACACTGATATATATACACTAAAAAATGAAGGAATTAGAGGGTGTCGGTAGGGGGTGTGGTTATGGTGGTAATAAACTAATTTTAGCCGAAAAAAGGAGGACCTGATCGTAACCTCTAAAAATCTGTATGACCCCCGACCGCTATGTAATGAATACATTTCTGCGGGGGATGGGCCCGAATTTCACGCCTTGTTATAACATCTAGCGTTCCGTAACCGAATGCAAAATAGGAAAGGGTCTTGAAAGGGAAATACTACCTGATGCCATTGACACACAAAAGAGCATTTTCCTCTCCCAGGCTAAGCATGAAGTAAAATTTCGAGTTTAGAAAAGCCCAGAGAATTTGGCGTGGTAGTGCAGCGCAGCGGAGCGGCCAAACCAAATTCGGGATTTTCTAAACTCGAAATTTTACTTCATGCGCAGCCGAGCGTATAAAACGACGATTTCAAGTAAAGTTCATTTGTTCACAATATTTCAGTTATTTCAGCGTTTAATACGCTCGGCTGCGCATGAAGTAAAATTTCGAGTTTAGAAAAGCCCGAATTTGGCTCGGCCGGTCCGCTGCGCTGCGCGACCTCGCCAAATTCTCTGGGCTTTTAGAAGAATTAAAATATTTTTTTATTAAATCAATATCTTTTCATTACCTGCATTTTTGTTGTTTTCGTTGGTCACTTCCTTTTTCATTTTCTTTATATTAGGTTTTAAATATGAAACGAATTATGTGTTATATTTAACTTACTATGAGGAATTTATTAACTTATGTTAAGTTAATTGTAGTAATTACAATTCATATAAGTAAAAGTGTGTCAATGGCATCAGGTAGTATTTCCCTTTAAAGACCCTTTCCTATTTTGCATTCGGTTCCGGAACGCCAGATGTTATAATAAGGCGTGAAATTCGGGCCCATCCCCCGCAGAAATGTATCCATTACATAGCAGTCGGGGGTCCTACCGATTTTTAGAGGTTACGATCTGGTCGCAAAAAAGGTTATCTGTGGGTAAGTAGGTACGTGTTTGATGGGGATTCCAAGGGATTAGGAAAACACCCGAGTTTTAGGAAAGCCTAATTTGGCTCGGTCGCTCCGCTTCGCTACGCGCCCGAGCCAAATTTTCAGGCTTTTCTAAACTCGAAATTTTACTTCATGCTTAACCTGGGAGTGGAAAACACTCGTTTAAAGCTTCAAATTAATTTATTTTAATAAACCAAGTGTCAGAAAATGTACAACGTATGCATATGTATATTTAAAAGTAAAATTCTCTGTATAAAAATTAACATTGAAAATGTTCGGTGTTACATAAAACTCTCTGTATAAGGTATGGTACGAACTAAACCCTAAAAACCTTATTCAGTCAAGCAATACCATTGATTATTTAATAAAATATATTGAAAATGTTTCGACGAAAAACAATAGTGAAAATGATGACATTCTTTAAAAAGTTAAGGGTTTCTGCAGTACTCTTAATAGAAAGTGGAAAATGTGCTCAAGATCTCATATCAATTTCATTAAAAAAAATAGAAATTGGTTACTGCTGCCTTTTAAATACAACGAGGGTTCTGCCCTAATTGAAAATACAAACCTCTTTGAAAATATAGAAAATATTTCACTAATACCAAGTATACTCAATGACATTAGAAGCGTAACACCAAGAAGGAATGATTTTTTTGAATTCATATTTTAGCAACAGAGTGACTATATTTAAAGCATACATTGATAACAATTTCAACCTTGTGCCTTTTATATTTATTGTAAAAAAAAATATTTCACTTTTTCTTTTTTGATAAAACTATTTATATGAGCTGTTTGGTACAGATGTTTTTAGTTTTCGTGCTTCCGTTGAGTGTGTTAAGCTTAAATAAAATGCCTCGAGTCCGAAGACGTCCACAATATCACCATTTGAGCGATTTTGACCGGGGTCGAGTTGTTGCTTATCGAGATGTCGGTATGTCCTATCGCGAAATTGCCCGCCGTATTGATTCCACTGCAGCAACTGTAATACGTGTGTATCAGGTATGGACAGAAGAAGGTAGAGGAGCAAGAAGAAGACCAATTGGTCAACCAAGGCGTACCACAGAACGTCAAGATCCGCGCTTAAGACAAATAGCCCTGCGAGACCGTTTCGCTACTACGCGTCAAATCGGTGATCAATGGATTGGAGAAGAAGGTAGGCCCGTTAGTATGCGAACCTTATATCGCCGCATTCAATCCTTTGGGCTTCTTTCGTACCGTCCAAGATTCGTGCTTCCTTTAACAGCGAGACACTGTCGCCAAAGGTTGGACTGGTGCAGAGAACGGCAGCATTGGGACGCAGAATGGCACGATGTCGTATTCAGCGATGAATCACGATTTTGTCTAGGCACGCATGATGGCCGTAGAAGGGTACGACGCTACCGTGGAGAACAACCTGATCTTAGGTTTGCTATTGAGAGGCATGTACACAGGACTGCTGGAGTAATGGTTTGGGGGGCTATTGCTTATGGTAGTCGATCACCTCTTGTATTCATTCGAGGCAGTATGACAGCTGCGCGTTATGTTGAAGACGTCATACGACCGACTTTGTTGCCTTATTTAGATGGCCGCCCAGACGTACTTTTTCAACAAGATAACGCACGTCCCCATATTGCTCGTCGAACTATGAACTTTCTTAATGAAGCTGGTGTTAATGTTTTGGCGTGGCCGCCCCGTTCGCCGGATTTAAATCCCATTGAACATGTGTGGGATATCATGGGAAGAAGAATATTCTCTTTGCACCATCCTCCACAGACTCTAGCACAGTTGATCGATGAAATTCAAGTTGCTTGGAATGAGATGCCTCAAGAGGACATCGACCATCTCATTTTGTCGATGCCCAGATGTCTACAGGAGTGTATACAGCAAAGGGGTCGCCAAACACATTATACATTTTTTTTAGATTGTTTTTTAATAAAATTTCTTGAAAATGTAATAATTTTATTCTTGATGTAAGACTACCATACTGGCAAAAAATCAAGTTAAAATAATAACTCCTTCTGGGTGTTACGCTTCTAATGTCATTGAGTATACATCAGGTACACACTTCACAATACAAAGTAATACATCTAAAATAAGACAAACTAATTTATTGATCACCGAAAATACACCAGAACAAATATTTTCAGCAGCAAAAAAAATTTTACGCGATAAAGGAAATATACCAGCGGCCAAATTAGTGGAAAGTGCTTCCTCGGATTCACAGGAAAAAATAAAAAAAGTCTTAACTTATTTGAAAACAAATGAAGTTGAAACTGTAAAAAAAATCACAGATGAAGAAGCTCTATCAATTTTTATTGATTCAAAAATGACGGCAGCAAGTTATAAAAATTTAAGAAAAAAACTACGTTCTCATGGAGCAAAAGACCTTTTACCATCTTACAATAAAATTAAAATAATGAGGACAATGTGTTACCGTGCTAATATTTCTATTTCTCAAAATGGAGCATCAGTACCTTTGCAGAGCCTTCTTGAGCATACTTTATGTAGATTAATATCAACAATTAAATTTCCTCAAGATACATCATTTAGTAAATTAATTTTGTTGTGTAAATATGGTTGCGATGGCAGCTCAGGGCACTCTACTTATATGCAAAAGCCATCTGATGATAGCAGTACAGATGAAGAAGAAATTACAGAGAAGAGTGTCTTTGTGTTTTCACTGGTTCCACTTAGATTATTTTCTGATGAAAGTGTTATTTGCAAAAACGAAAAACCTTCATCTATTAAATTATGTAGACCGATAAAATTTATTTATGCTAAAGAAACAAAACAGCTTATTCTATATGAAGTTAAAAGTATGAGGCAAGAGGTAAATTTATTGGAAAAACAACAAATTTATATTAATGGTAACCATGTAGAGATAAAATTTAATTTGTTGTGTACAATGATCGACGGCAAAGTTATAAATACCTTAACAAATACTCTTTTTAATTTATATTAATGGTAACCATGTAGAGGTAAAATTTAATTTGTTGTTTACAATGATCGACGGCAAAGTTATAAATATCTTAACAAATACTCCGAGCTCAAATTGTTTTATATGCAAATGTTCTCTGAAGGAGATGAATGATATTGAAAGAATTAAAAATATTCCTATTATCGAAGATAATTTAAATTATGGTATTTCTTCCCTCCATGCATGGATTAAGTTCATGGAATGTGTTCTTCATATCTCCTATAAATTAGATTTGAAGAAAACAACTACTCACGGATGTACGATAGAAGAGAAAAATAATATATTTAGTCGGAAAACTAGAATACAAAAACTATTACGTAAAGAGTTAGGGATAAGGGTTGATATTGTTGTGCAAGGAGGAGGTACTTCAAATACTGGCAACGTTGCACGAATATTTTTTCGACTTTACACCTCGTTATATGGATGGTATAGAATGCCTCCTAGTGTCCATAAAATTTTAATTCACGGGAGCAAAATAATTGGACAATGTCTTTTACCAATCGGAGAACTTTCGGAAGAGGCACAGGAAGCAACCAATAAAATATATATGAGAGTTAGAGAAAACCATACTAGGAAAAACTCTAGGCTTAATACAATTCGAGATTTATTTAATATGCTTCTTGTATGTTCTGATCCAATAATTTCTTCTTTGAGAAGCGATGTAAAAATTCATAAAAAAAAACTACCTGCAGACGCTAAAATATTAGTTATTTGAGAAACGGACACAAGTGACAGCGAAGACGAACAGACTGATGAGGATACTGACAATTTTTCATTTTAAAAAAGTAAGTAAATAAAACAGTATAAAATACATAACTTCGTTGTGCAAAATCAGAAAAATGTAATGTATATTCTGATAAAAAATTCATATTTTAAACAACAGATTAAATTATTTTTAAACTACAGCAGATACTTTTCACATTTGTACGTTTTTTTGAGGTGCTTTATTTTTTATTAGGCGCAACCGATAAAAATCGACTCGGTCATTCGCAAAAACCTGACACAAAATGCACATGTAGAGATACGAAGTTTTTAGGGCATTTAAAAATATACCACATTTTTTGGTGAAAGTCACAACCTATGTAACGATTATAACAATTGTATATAATTTTGCTGCCTTGAATTATTATTATATTTTTTTTTTTAGAAGATTGCAAACCGGAAGAACTGTGACTATCATATAAACATTTGTCAATATTTTCTGTAACTGCCCTAATTTTTTTGAATTTTTACATGTGCGTTTTAAGTGCGTTTTTATTATTTTTTGTTCGGGGCCAACGTAAAAATCATGTTGCGTGCTGCTCGAGAATAGCGCGCGCTCGACTCCACGATACTCACCGCACACGGGCCTCGCCCGACCCAATTTTAATTGGTGGCGTCAAATAAAAAAATTAAAAAGACCCCAAAAACGTACCGGTGGAGATACGAAATTTTGAGGGTAGTTAGAGAAAACATAGAACTAATTTTTAGTGATAGTCCCAGACCTCATCGAGTTGACATTTTTTTTATAACACTTTCTAAAGTTAAAATTTATATTTAAAATATATTTTTTAACTTTTGTTCTAAAATACTTAGAGACTTGATTTTGCAACCATAATATACAGTAATAAATTATTTAAACTTGCGAGTGAAATGCCGTAAAATTGATGTTTTCTAAATCGCTCAACTTTAAGCGTTAATTGTTAATAATATAGGGGGTTGAAAAATATAAACATGCAAGATTAGAAGGGTTTCATGTATCTACAATGGGGTCGCCACATATTTTATCAAAAATAGGTATACACAAGAGTAGTTTTTTATTAATCACAAAAAGAACAAATGCATAGCATCGAAAAAAAATCAGAAAATGACTTCCACACCTATTTTTCTTGAACTTCTTGTACTTGTTAAGGACGCAGTTGATCCGCGCCTTCCTTTGCGGCGTCTTGCACCGGTCGCGCAGCCTTTCCAACATCCTCACCGACCGATCGCTGATCATCATCGGCCGTTTTGTCCTCCTCGCCCAAGTACGCCGGGCGAGGAGGACAAAACGGCCGATGATGATCCTCTTCGGCCCCCCGCACTTCCTCGCCCTGTGCCTCCTTTACGGCGCGCAGTGTTTCCTCCAAGACCTACTGCGGCTCCTGGAGTGCCTTTTGCGGGACCCAGAGCGAGAGCGGGAGCGCGAACGGGATTTTGATTTGCACTTGCTTTTACTCCTGCTCCTGGATCGGTGGCTCTTGCTGCGGCTTTTAGTGCGCCGCTTCTTAGCGCAGGATCCGCTGCGGCTGCAAGAGCGTCTGTGTTTCGAGTGCCCGCTCCTGCTGCGCTTCCTACCCTTTGACTTGCAACTCCCACTCCTGCTCCTGCTCTTACTCCTCTTCTTACTTCTACTCCTGCTCCTACTCCTCCCCTTCCTGTTACGACTAGCTATCCGCTTCCTACCACTACCGCAACCTTTCCGCGCCGCCATCTTTCTGGCCTTCTTGAACCCGCACGCCTGATTCACATCGGGCTCCGGCCCGTTGGCGGCTGGCGAGGCTATCGCCTTTCGGCGCTTCGGTGGCGGTGGGCCCATTCTTCTTTTCCGAATTACTGTGAATTTTGGTTTACTAAAATTTTGACTTGATAGATGATTGATAGTTGTGTAGCTATGACAATACAAATACACACGTTGCTTGATGTTATATTCAACCAGAGCTGGGCAAGATGGTTCGAATCCTTTTAGAGGATTCAAAAGGGTTATTCAAATACTTCGATGAGAAATGATTCGCGATCCGTATTCAAATCTAAACATAGATGATTCGAATCCCAAAACGCATATATCTTGTTATTCTTTTTTTACGTAAAAATGTGATATTATTTTGTCAAAATAATAAAACATGTAATAAAGATATTATTAGATATTAAAGAAGTGTTGTTATAAATAAATTAAAATTGTTCAATGTATATTCTTGTGTTTTAAAGTATGTAGAATACTATAACATAAATGAATTCTTACAATTTTTAATGCGCTGGACACTGCTATTCTGAACATGGCTTTAGCGATTTGGATCAGTAAAAATATTTTTAAAATACTTTCAATAATATTATATATTTATATGATATTATTAAATACATACCCTGGCTCTTTACTGAAATGTTAGTGTTGCTATTATCTGCTTCAACGGCGCCCTCAATTAATTTTGGTCCATGATGAAAAAATTATCCCAGGGTCGCCACATATTTTATCAAAAATAGGTAGTCGTCATAAGCAAAAAGTAAACAAAATCCGTGAGTAGGCACAATAAGAAACAATGAGAAAACCGAGAACGAAATATGCACTAACACAATTGCTGATAAAATGATGAATTTTGAACCAAGCAAAACGACCTGTACTCACAAAAATGGGGGTAAAAGGAACATTAAAAGCTAATTATCAAACCAATTCACAGAAAAACATTCCAAAAATGATTGGAAATGCATACAGGGTTTTCCCATTGGAAATCCAATGGATACCCCTGGATCGGAGTAGGTTTTAGGGAACATTTCGAAAAAGATTATTTTTGCTTTCCAAAAATACGCAGGTAGTTGTGCGAGGCGAAATAGAACCGATTTAGCATCCTTGTCGGCGCGCACCAACTACTCCCCGCGCTGGTCACCCGCAGTGCCGGTAGCCGCAAGGTTGTATAATGATTATAATTTTATTGAGGGTATTCAAGTTCGATTTTTATTGCTCAGCAAAAGAGCGATGAATACACTGTACTATGGCACTTATGACGTGTTGATAATTGAGTTCCTATTTCAGCCACTTGTAGTAGCACTATCGCCCCGGCATTTATTGTACAAGTAAAGCATGACATTTAGAACATATTCTGTCTATAAAACTTTCTGCATATGGCACGCTTTAATTATTAAATCAACTCTAAAAGTTTTCTGTCTGTATGTTATAGGTAATATATTTTTAATAAATATTTCTGCGCCGTCAGCGCCCTTCCGTTAGGGGCGCCTGGGACCGCCCCCCTCTCCTCCTTACTGCGGTGCTGATATCACGATGCATTTTTTTAGGCATTCATCGTTTTTGAGCAGTGTTCAATTTAAAGCTTTAACCGAGTGTTTCCACTCCCAGCTTAAGCATGAAGTCAAATTTCGAGTTTAGAAGAGCCTGAAAATTTGGTTTGGTCGCTCCGCGAAGCGTAGCGGCCAAACCAAATTTTCAGGCTCTTCTAAACTCGAAATTTTACTTCAAGCGCCACGCGTAAAAAACACTGAACATATTGTGATGTTGGAAATATACTGCTTATGTTTAATAATAATAAAATAATAAAACTTAGAGATTCTAAAAGTTCATATTCAATAACAAATTCTTAAAATCTCTAAGGACCATTTCATATAATCTTCTATAGAAACGTTGGCAGCTTGTAGATGTCCGGTATTGCATTTTAAATGACATTCAATAAAAATGTGTATTAAAGTTGACATTTTGTCACCCCCTCGGCGATGACACCCGGGGCAGCCCGCGCCCCCCTCGCCACGCTTCTGATTCAGTATTTAATTGTTTTTCTGTACTTGGAATAGTTCTAAGTATTGTTTATTAAGTTGTTCTGAAAATGCGTATGATAATATATTCTAAAAAATTCCTTTTATTATTCTAAAACAAGATAACACACACAAACACACACAAACTACTGCCAAACATGTTTGTCCACAATGTCAATCAAAACAGTGGGATTTTCAGAATCAGCCTTGAAACCCCAACTTGTTTTCGCTTGAGTTGAAATTGAAATTGATAGATGGCCAGAGCCCTTATTGGTGGCGGCGTGGGGTGCGAATTGAGTGGTTCGTCCGGCAACGGAGAGGCTAATTGAGTCCTGGCTTCGAGCCCCAATTAACAGGACACACCGAGCGGTTCGATTGATCCGGGCAGGATGAAATTATGTTAATTCCCCGGACAAATTGGCTATTTACTTTGAACGGTACGGCCTGATTTGCATAACGTTTTCGGTTTCGGTTGTGCGTTACAGTTCACCTGATTTCCACTATTTAGTGTGTGCACGATGGTCGACGTATTCAAACATAAAGCTGTTGTGAGTAGAATTTTTATTTAGTTTAAAAAAATTATGTAGGGAAGCACGTGCAGTGGAAAATAAAACAATTACATCACGATGATTGCGACTGTTTAAAATAATAATGGGGGAAATTGCAAATAATCAGACGACAAAAAATGATAAGCAAAAATGGTTATGTATTTATAACACTATTTCCTTGTTATTGTAATGACATTCAAATATAAAAAAGATAATATATCGAAATCAAAGAGTGACAACAAATGGTATATAAGTGTATTAGTAAATAGTAAACATTTGTAGAATGCATTAACATGAGGATCAAACATAAGTGGTGGGTGTATTTTGAAATTTACTTTAAATCAGTGTTTTATACGCGTGGCGCATGAAGTAAAATTTCGAGTTTAGAAAAGCCTGAAAATTTGGTTTGGTCGCTCCGCTGCGCGGAGCGACCAAACCAAATTTTCAGGCTTTTCTAAACTCGAAATTTTACTTCATGCTTAATCTGGGATTTGAAACACTCGTCAGAGGCTTCAAATTGAAAGTTTTTAAAAAAACAACGAATGTCTGAAAATTTGCATGAAAAAATTGTGATATGCATTTCTAAAAGAAAAATTCTCTGTAGCCAAGTCCAGATACAGCAAAAAATCTGAATTGGAATCGTGAAGATTTACCAATTTTCACTGCATTTGTTTATTAGAATTTACGAAAATTGTAAAACATTTAAAATTTCATGAGTTTTGTATAACTACAGAAATTACAGAATTCGTTGAAAATGTTAATGTTATTGAAAACCATACAAATTATCTAAACTTATAAATAAAGTTTACAAATATAAAAAGAATTAAAAAAAATTACAAATAATACTAATAAAATAATAAGATTTGTAAAAGTTGTAACAAATAATAAATATTAATTTAAAAATCAAATACAAACCGATTAAAAAAAAACGGACTTCATTAAATTAATAACATTTTAAAATGACACAAATATCATAACAAATTCAAGATGTTATTTCTTTGTTGATATTTATTCACTTTATTGAACAAATATTAACAAAAAAAAAAACGACTGAAATTGATAAAAAAAAATCAAGAACGAAAAAATAGTCAAAACTTAAAATTTGAAGACCAAATAGTTCATCTTTTATTGTTGCAGCGGAATCTTATTTTCCGATTTTAAAAATAAAAATGAAAAATAATACCGATGCAAGAGGAGAAGATATTTTTGCTGCATTTAAACTTTTATTCTATCTTATTTATGATGATTTATAATTATCCAAACAAGATTACCTTATAATATACCGCGTGCCATAAGTAAATGAACACCCAATAAATGTGGGAGAATTTTGATGAAATTTCCAGAAAAAAATTCTTCTGCAAAATTTGCGGGATAAATTTCATCTAAAATCATCTAAAATGAAAATGATTGGGATAAATTTCATCAAAAATCTGGGAGTGGAAAACACTTGGTAAAGGTGAATCTTTAAATTCTATTAATTATTCACGTAATGTATTTAATGAATTTTACCCCTGAAACAACGATATCATGATTTCCCGGTGAATTATCGGTAAACCGGTTTAGATTCACTAATTTATTGAATCACGGGTAATTTACAATTCTTAATAAGTATATAAAAAATGTTTCGAACCAAATTAAAGCGTATTTAGTCATTAATCAATAAGTTAAACGAATGTTTTCTACTCCCAGTCAAAGCATGAAGTAAAATTTCGAGTTTAGAAAAGCTTGAGCGTAGCGTCCAAATCCAAACTCAGGCTTTTCTAAACTCGAAATTTTACTTCGTGCGCCACACGTACGAAACGCTGATTCAGTGGGAAGTTTTAAATTTAGATGCTTGCGATTTATGGCGCCTAGCTAGGGGCCACAGCGTTAGCGTGGCCCCACGTTGGGCGCCAAAGACCTCAAATGCAAGCGTTTTAAGTATTTTTAAACGAGTTTCGGGGTCGCGGGTTCGAGTCCCGCCGGGTGGGGTCATTTTAAAGTACAAAATGATTCTACCTGGGTCCATGGATGTGTGTGAATGTGTTTGTTGCGTCTAAATATAGTTAAATACAAAAATATAAAGGTGAAATGGTCTGGGACCAATATCCAGTAAATGTATAATATTTATTATTTATGATGATTTATATATTATACAAACAAGATTACCTTATAATAGACTGCGCGCCATAAGTAAATGAAAACCCACTAAACGTGGGAGAATTTTGATGAAATTTTCAGATAAAAATTTCTCCTGCAAAATTTGCGGGATAAATTTCATCTAAAATCATCTAAAATGAAAATGATCGTCATTTTTTTTTGATAATCGCTAACATTTTCAATAAAAGGATGTTTATAGTAAAGCTTAAAATTTATATTCAGAAAATGAAATTTATTTTTAATCTTAAAAATTGTAAAATATACAATAATAGACCCGAATTATAATTACATTTATTTCTTAAGTAACTGTACATTTATGAGTTTACACTAAAAAAGACTGTTATTCCTTACTTCACTTTTTATTTGTATCGTTAGATGTACATTTTGAGACACAAGGTGCTCATTGTGATTGATAATGAGCACCTTGTGTCTTGAAATGTACATCTAACGACACAAATAAAAAGTTAAGTAAGGAATAACAGTCTTTTTCAGTATGTCTTAAATAATTATAAAAAGATGTATGTATACGTTAGAGACATTATTTAACAAACAAACATGATTGTAATAAACATTGTGATAACGTTAATTCTGGTAAAATATTTGGATTATCACGTTGAAATAAATTTAAATATAATTATGATAATGATAATTGTAAATACAAAGAAAGGCCTTGATTTTCTTTAACATAAAGCATAGCAAACAAAAATCAAGTATTGAACTAAATTAAATTATATTTAAAATAGGAGATGACCTCGCTTGATGGCCTTTTCTAACTCTTTTAGGTTCAAGAAATGGATTATTAAATTAATTAGCAGTTTCTTTTGAAATTTAAATTTCTATTTCGAAATTTTGCGGAAGAAATTTAAAATATTGTCCTAACAATATAGCTAGGAATAAATGAATACATACATTTAAACATTTTCATCTTATCAAAAGGCGAAACCTAGGATGCAAAATACTTTACATCAGCGCTTTTTTGAAATTTCTAGTCTTAAATCTATAAAATAAGCGACAGATATTCTTCCAAATACTGAAAATATTATCGAAGTCTTATAATCCCAAGATACGTTTTTTATCGACCAGATTTTAATGAAAATGCATATCTTATATTATGATACCTTACAAAATATCTACCATAATTTTACTTAACTTTAAATTTAACATAACTTGTATGACGACTATTTTTCATAACTTGTATATTTTTAAATGTTGATATAAATATTACGTATATTCTAATAAAATTGCATGTTTGACATACATTTCAATAAAATGTGTCAATATTTATATCGTAAGTTCAATAAAAAAAAAACTCTAG
This sequence comes from Philonthus cognatus, assembly GCA_932526585.2. NCBI lineage: Eukaryota > Metazoa > Arthropoda > Insecta > Coleoptera > Staphylinidae > Philonthus > Philonthus cognatus. The sequence goes on along the minus strand of OW052250.1, from coordinate 25,957,703 downwards.
AGTGCGATGGAAAATATGGTATATTGGCAACTCTGAAATTATGTTTGGATTGATTGAGTTACTTGAAGATAATTAAACTTTGATTAAAAAACACTTAGAACCTTTCTTCAATACTTTATTTTGTAACCAAATGTACATTTCGGACACGAAGTGTCCATTATCAATGGTTTGATACTAATACAAAAAATATACATTTTACACTGATTTATATACACTAAAAAATGAGGGATTTAGAGGGTGTCGGTAGGGGGTGTGGTTATGGTGGTAATAAACTAATTTTAGCCGAAAAAAGGTTATCTGTGGGTAAGTGGGTACATGTTTGATGGGGATTCCAAGGGATTAGGAAAACACCCGAGTTTCAGGTGGACACACTAAATCTAATAAAACATTTTCGAGCGGACTTAAATCGAAATTTAACAGTAGGTTTTCTTGTTTTTTCATTTGAATTGCCTCCAACATATTTAAATGATAGTGTGTAGAATGTTTTAATAATTTTACGTTTTCTAAAGTGAACTTATGGCCTGTTTCAATTGCATGGTTAGCGACCGCAGATTTATCCGGATTCAGGTGTTTAATGTGTGAGACATGTTCCTTGAATCTAGTTTGAATGTTTCTTTGTGTTTGTCCTAATTTTTTGAAATTATTTTCGATTGTGGGGGAATAACTTAGTCTGACATATTTTGTTTCTTTTATGGTTTCTATATCTGTAAGTGAAGTTATATTTCGGAGTTTATATTTACGTGAATGTCTATTAATTAGTCTCTGTATTGTATTTCTGTTGTATTTAAGGTGTGCTTCGTGTCCGAAATGTACATTTGGTTACAAAATAAAGTATTGAAGAAAGGTTCTAAGTGTTTTTTAATCAAAACTGAAATTATGTATTATAATTATATGTCTGCTATATAAAACTGTCAATTTCTAAAACGTGTAGCCAACTAGAATTTAAAAAAGATGAAATCATGGCACTCTCGAGTTTTTTTTTTATTGAACATACGATATTTTAAAATAATTCTATGAATATTCAGAAAACAATCATTTTGGAAAATAACTAAAAAAATGTATATACGTTTTCTCTTCGGGAGGTTAAAGTGTTCGTACATTTATTCCCAAATAAAACATGCAATTTTCAAGCTGATTTAATTACACAATCATTGTTTATTATTTTCAAACAAAATATTATCTTTAACCCGATTATTCAATAAGTAATACACTTTCACACGATATTCCAGAAAAATAAATACAGTATATGTAAATAAAATGTATGCATTTGAAGTTGATCCTATGGTATTTTCTTTTGTAAATAACAAAATATTAACATAAAATCTGTATATTTGTCTACTAATTTAGTAGAAAAATTTACACATTAAAGATAGCCATCAAGTTATTTTAATGTGTACATTTAGAAACTGACGTATGCACTTCTATTAAATAAAATCGATATACCTACTTTTAAAATGCTTAATCAAGGAGTAGAAATACTCGTTAGTAGCTTAAAAAAACAAAAACAAGATTTTTTTTTCTAAATAATCGCTCAATTATCGATCGATATACCTACTTTGAAAATGCTTAATCAAGGAGTAGAAATACTCGCTAGTAGCTTCAAAAAACAAAAAAAAAGTTTTTTTTTCTCTAAATAATCGCTCAATATGTATTGCACTTCTATTGTTCTGAAATTTGATGTTTTAAAATACAAAGCACATCCTTATTATTAGGATTTGACCGTTTTATACATTTCTTTAATGCGCTCAAGAATTCTACTATTTCGTTTATGAATGGTCTGTAAGGTGGCAGAAATACATCATTTAATAAAAGTAAAAAGTTATTTAACAAATAGTGAAATATGTTGATATAAAACATGCGGGATTTTTATTTAATAAAATGGGAATTTCATTTGATATATCGTAAAAATCAAATAAAAAACCCTTCAATTTCCTATAATAACAAATATTGGATTTTAATTACCAGTAAAATCATATTATTTCAATTACCCGTCAGTGCCAAGCGAATATGTATAATTAATTATTGATTTCGCCCAATTCTATTTATGACTGACCTAAACCAACAGGCTGAAATTATTAAAACAATATTCAGCTACAATCATTATTTGTAATGAATAACATTTTCACAAGTCAACTGAATTTTGGAATCCGAAATCGTGTAAATGAGCAGATTTAAATACGACCTTCCGTACGCGAAAAAAAAAATAGGCTAAGCGCACAGTTTAAGTTTAGAACGAAAATTTAATGCGCCATGAAAAGGCGACACGTTCGGTGATATGGAGTTGAAAAAGTATTTCACTAGTGTTTCTTACACACAAAGTCAGGATAATATTGAAATGAGGGTGAGTAAGTACAAGTTGGCTATACGTGTAATAATGAATGGATTATTTTATTTGTTAGTTGGCTATACGTGTAATAATGAATGGATTATTTTATTTGTTACGCAAACATTATTAATTTTTGGGGACCCTGGTGGGGTAGTGGGTAGAGCCCCTACCTCCTAACATAGGGGTCGCGGGTTTGAGTCCCGCCGGATGGCGGATTAAAGTACAAAATGATTCCACCTGGGCCCATGAATGTGTGTGAATGTGTCTGTGGCGTCTAAATATAGTAAATTATAAATTTAAATATTTTTATTACTGCTTCGCGGAGCGACCAAACCAAATTTTCAGGCTTTTCTAAACTCGAAATTTTACTTCATGCTTAACCTGGGAGTGGAAACACTCGTTAGAAACTTCAAATTAAACGCTTTTATAAAATCGACGGATGTCTGAAAATTCACAGCATATATTTATGTATGTGTATTTAAAAGGAAAATTCCCAATATTTAATAAATTAAGTTATTCATAGAAATTATAAAAAGAAGTGCAGAATTTTACGTAAAATCAACTTTTAGAGTTAACTATAATTGCTTGGCCATTAATGGGTTGATTTATTTTAAATCATACAGATTTTACAAAATTATACTTAACTTGTCGAATTTATAACAATAAATGTTTAAAAATAATGTTTTGTAACAAATACAGGTTTTAATTCTTTTGAGTTTACTTACATATCGAAAAGCAAATTTTTGAACAATTTAGTTATATGAAATACACATTTGTAAAATGTATTAATGTGAGATCAAACATAAGAAGACTATTTTAAACTTTCGATATTTCAGTGTTTTATACGCGTGGCGCATGAAGTAAAATTTCGAGTTTAGCAAAGCCTGAAAATTTGGTTTGGTCGCTCCGCTTCGCGGAGCGACCAAACCAAATTTTAAGGCTTTTCTAAACTCGAAATTTTACTTCATGCTTAATCTGGGAGTGGAAACACTCGTTCGAAACTTCAAATTAAACGGTTTTATTAAATCGAAGAAAGTCTGAACATTTTCAGCGTATATTTATTTATGTACATTTAAAAGAGAACTTCTCAATGTTTACTATAATAAGTTATTCATAGAAATCTTAAAAGAAGTGCAGAATTTTACGTAAAATTACCTTTTAGAGTTAACTATAATTGCTTGGCTGTTGTTGGGTTCATTTATTTTAAATCATACAGATTTTACAAAATTATACTTAATTTGCCGAATTCATAACAATAAATGTTTAAAAATAATGTTTTAGAAGGTATACAGGTTTAATTCTTTTATGTTTCGAATTTTGAACAATTTAGTTAAATGAAATAAACATTTACCAAACCAAACCAAATTTTAAGGTTTTTCTAAACTCGAAATTAAGAGTTTAGAAAAGCCATGCTTAATCAAGGACTGAAAACACTCGGTAGAAGTTTCAAATTGATATAATATATATGTAACTTAACAAAAAAAAATCCTTTTATATTTGAGATTTTTGTTTTTTTTGGGGTTTTGCTTTTGTCTGGTCTTAGTAACGTAGACTATTGGCCAACATTAGTTTTTATTTAATTTATTCTAAGTATTTAATTCTTAATACACTTATGCAACTAATTATGGACGACACAACACATTACATTCACTCACATCCATGGCTCCAGAGGGTGCCAATTTCCCTATAAGAAAATGACACCCCCCGGTGGGATTCGAACCCACGACCCTTTCGCCCAAGAGCAGGAGCTCTACTCACTGACCTACGAGGGTCCCCTTTAGAGAATTGAATGTGACAATTTTGATAAACGCGTTTACACGTTACACGTTTTTTTTTTATGAAGTGAGTTTTGTGACTGTTTTAATTAGGGTCAGCTGTTTAAAAGTTTTGAATCAAGTACATCTTTAAATTGCACTATAAAAAGCCATTTTCTATTGTGCTAAAAACGCAGACAAGAGGTCAACAATGATACGAGAAATATAGTGTTCAAAATATTTAGACCATTGAATGGAGGAAATCCCTAATCATCCACGTATGATCTTTTTTTTTCGGGAAATATGTTTCAATACTTTTTCAAGTTTACACAGAACCTTTTATTGGTGTGTTTTTTGTATCAAATTATCCAACTCATAAAAACTGGAGAAAATACATCAACCAATTTTTACTCTTCTCATATGTAATACAAAGGAAATGTATTAATTTCGTGAATATTTTTAAGGTAAAGAATTTAGAAATATCTGTTTGGAGGTTTCTTTTTCATTAAATTTTTTACACATTAGTTATGAATAATTAAGATTAATTCGGTATAATATTATAAACAGATTTTTCTTTAGAGTACACATATTCCGATATATATACATACAGAGAGTTTTATGTAACACCGAACATGCTAGAATCTACTCAATGTACATTTTCCTATGTCCGATGTGTACTGGGACGCATCACAGCATTGAGTGCGATGTGATTGGCTACGATTTTTAATTGTAATATAGTCAACCCAATGTACACTCTTCCCTTCAAAAATAAATTAAATCTGTCAGTTATCTCAAGCAAGTGATATTTGTTGTTCTGGCATTTAAAACAGACTCAGAAGAAGAACGGATAGTTATACAATGTATACAAAGGAGGAGCAGATTTTTCTGGCGAACTTGTATCATGGAGGAAACAGTTTTAGAAATTCCCGAGATTTATTTTCTGTTAAATTTCCTGATCGCCCAATCCCATCCATTTCCACCATTTCGGACCTTATAAAACAATTTAATAGAACCGGCTGTTTAGATAAATTTCACAAACGAAGAGTAAGAAGACCGTCAAATGTATCAAAAGAGATGAAATTAAAAATTTTGTGTTATGTTGAAGAATGTCCAATAGTATCTTTAAATACTATTGCAAAATCACTTCATATTTTAAAATCCTCCGTACATAGAGTTCTACGAGAATTTAAGTTTAGGTCCTACAAATTTCAAAATCACCAGTTGCTGTATGAAGATGACAAAATTAAGCGATCAAATTTTTGTGAAATTTTATTTAATATGGTAAATGAAAATAACGACATTTTGCGGAAAATAGTGTTTACTGACGAAGCATCTTTTTGTCTGGATGGATCAGTAAATTCTCAAAATTACAGGTCAGTTATTCCTATTTAATTGTATCCTTTCTAGACCCATTACTCCTTTTCTTTTAGGTATGGTCTACAAGTAATACCTACCTTCAAAATTTAACTCATACTCAGTACAACAAGAGAATTAATGTATGGATTGGAATTATTGACACGCACTTGATTGGCCCATTTTTTATTAACGGAAATCTAAATTCTAGTAAATTTTTAACACTTCTTCAAAGTGATATTATACCAGGCATACAGAATTTAAATATTAATAACTCATTTTTTCAAATGGACGGAGCTCCTCCACACTCTACGAATGAGGTAACGCGGTTTTTGAACCAGCATTTTCCTCGTCGGTGGATAGGAAGATATGGTCCCATATCTTGGCCTGCACGTTCGCCCGACCTTTCTCCAAATGATTTTCTTCTGTGGGGGTATATGAAAACAAAAATTTATAGTGATATTCCAATTAAAAATGTGGAAGAACTTCAGACTCGAGTACGGTTAGTATGTGAAGAAATGAATCCAATTTTTTTAAGAAATGCTGTAGAATCATTTTATCATCGTCTAGCATATTGCTTAGAGCGCGAAGGAGGTCATTTTGAAAATTTATTATAAATATTACTTGTTTCTAATAAACTATATTCTTTAACTTATTGGCTAAGTATTTAATAAAAGGTGAATAGTAGAATTAGTTATTTAGTTCTTTTAAATTACTCTTTATGCCTTCTTTAAGTATTTTACTGATTAAAAATATAACAGAAGTTGATATGCATTCCGTTGAACTAAAATATCCATATTACAACATGTTGCATTTGACATAACAATTGACAGATTTAATTAATTTTTGACAGGAAGAGTGTAAATTGGGTTGACTATATTACTATTAGAAATCGTAGCCAATCACATCGCACTTAATGCTGTGATGCGTCCCAGTACACATCGAACATAGGAAAATTAACGTTGAGTACATTTTAGCATGTTCGGTGTTACATAAAACTCTCTGTATGTGTACATTTTCAGGGATTTGTTGATTTTATAAAAACGTTCAATTTGTAGCTTCTGACGAGTGTTTCCACTCCCAGACTAAGCATGAAGTAAAATTTCGAGTTTAGAAAAGACCCGCGTGGAAAATTTGTCGAGGGTCGCGCAGCGACCCTCGACAAATTTTCACGGGGCTTTTCTAAACTCGAAATTTTACTTCATGCGCCACTCGTATAAACCACTGATTTAAAGTGAATTTTAAAATAACCCACCCTGTATGTTTGATCCCCACGTTAATACATTCTACAAATTTTTACTATCGTATGTTTAATAAATAATAAAACCTCTAGAGTGTCATGGAAAATATTGTAGGTTGGCAACTCTAAAATTATACATAATAATTATAATGTCTGACGTTTTATATGTAAATTCCTAAAGTGTGTAGTAGATTTAAAAAAAGATAACATTTTTTTGTTTTATTTTTTATCGTCTATTTGGGAGGCATTCTTATTTGAAATTATATTCGTGTATCGCTCTGCCAATCTGTTTGTATGACTGTCCGTCTGTATGTCTGTCTGTGTATCAATAAACACGATAAATCAAAAACGTAATTATTTAGACTTATTGAAATATTATATTTAGTCACTACATACAAATTGTAGATCTGTATTAAGTTTCCTGAAACAGAAAGTAATTATTACTCCTAGCAATTGTTAGATTTTTTAAATATCCATTTTTTTATGTTTTACAGTTTATTGTCTTCTAATAAAACATCGTAAACTATTTAAATGTAATGATTTTTGAACTGTTTTGTATTGTAGGCGTTCACTTTGTGGTACATCTTAAATACACTTGTAAATAAATTACTTTTTACTTTGTTTAACCACTATATTTTGCACCTAATTTGTGACTATAGTTTCGACTATCTAGTAGTTATCAAACATTAAAAGTGCGATTCTTTTCGCAATCTACAACAAGTTAGTCTTACAAAGACTATATCAAACACTCATTGAAACAACTACTTCCCGGGCTAATACCCCGACGGACATTGAATTATACAACAAGTGTTTGCTGTTACATACAGTAACCTACTGCAAATGTAACAATTTGGGTCAAATTATTCAGGCCATCTATAGACGCGTTTCGAGATTTATCTCTCATCAGTATAGCTTTGCCATTCCCTCTAAACAATTTGACACCTTAGACTGGCGGTCACGTTACCGTTCAAACATAAGTATAAATGAAATTGCCAATTCTTGGTTGCAGAATACTTCAAACATTAAAAGTGCGATTCTTTTCGCAATCTACAACAAGTTAGTCTTACAAAGACTTTGTAAGACTAACTTGTTGTAGATTGCGAAAAGAATCGCACTTTTAATGTTTGAAGTATTCTGCAACCAAGAATTGGCAATTTCATTTATACTTAGTAGTTATCAAACAAAAAATGTTTAGTTTGATAATGACTACTAGATAGTCGAAACTATGGTCACAAATTAAAAAGTGTTTTATATACAACTATGATTTTTAAATAATTCGCAAAAAATGTATACGGTATCTTGAAAATGAATTTAACTACCCCGTAGTTAACTTTAAATATACCTCCTAAAAAATGTCCACAATCGAAAATCTTAACGAATATGTAAAAACTAGCATTACTGAAACCAGCGAGCGCGCCCTTGTTTATTCGAAATTTATGTTCGAGATGTAATGCTATAAGATCCATTCGGGCGATAAGCAAAAGTGGAAAACTGCACCTAATTATGCGGACTTTTATTGTAATTTCGGAATACATCGAATACCCTTGACCTACCCATCTTTTTCTCTTCATTAACGGCAATGATGGGTCGATATCTGCGGAAAAAATCTACGCCCGTGCGCCCACGCTAATAGCGAAATAATGCGGGGATTCCCCGCCTCTTATCACCCCATGCCATCTGGACGAAATTGCGAAAATTGCACTTCGGGTAGGTTATTATTATTTGCATAATTTACAAGTAACGGGTAAAAGATGAGAAAGTGTTGGGGTTAATTGAAAGACGAAATTATGAAAATAGAGAGATCAATAAAAATAGTGATGTGCCCATCATAACACTTTCCCCGTTATTTAAGGTTGCTGTTTACTAGAGTGAGACAAACACTGCCCAGCCATTTGCTAAAGTGAGATAGACCTATATTAATATTTCCAGTATAAAAAGGTAAACGTAATATATCATGGACATTTTTTTTAATAAATGTTGAGCTAATTAAATGCAGAATGTACGGACACCCTTGAATTTTACGTAGTACAAGTTTTTGTTGCCTAAAAAGGAGGAAATAAATGACTAAAGAATAGCTATTTTCAGGATTTTTTTAAATTTAAATTGGTGACATTAAAATCCCCTAAGTTTTAGGATTATTTTGATGTATCATGTAATATTGTCCCATAATCAGAACATGAATGGTGCTGGAACTAGTGACTACCAAAAACGTTTGATTTTACCCATAATAAATCGCAACCTTAAACTGATATCTGACCTAATAAATTTACTAACAAAACACTGTTACCCATAATAAATCGCAACCTCAAACTGATATCTGACCTAATAAACACTGTTTTATTTCCTTTCTTTACTTATTTATTATTCACTGTTTGATGTTCTTTTCGAGTACCGTGTACTAATTTTCAATAACTGAGCGATTCAGTTACTGAAAATTAGTAAATGGTACTCGAAATGTACATCTAACAGTGAAAAACAAATTAGCTTTATTACGATTTTTATCAATTTGTATCGACAAAATATAAAAACGAAATAAAATCAACATTGACTTTCTGCAAAAATTTTGTCTCGCTGAGACTTCTCCAAATATTTCATTGAAAGAACTACTTCTCGAGCTAATACCCCGACAGATATTGAAGTATACAATGAATATTTGAGTTAGCAAATTGCATTTTCTCTTATGTTAATTTGTATTGAGTTTATTAATTTCAACTAATTTTGTTGAAATTAGAAATTTTGACTTTTTTAGAAAGGTAAATTTACGAACTTTATTTAAAATCAATTTTGATGATATGTGTGTTGGTATATTTTACGTATATTTGTCAATTTTTGCTGTTTTCACTTACCCCCATATGCAAAACAAAGGGAAAGTATTGTTTTCGTGAAAAATTTCAAATCAAAAATATTAGTAGATTTATCCAATTTCAGTTCCACCGAATTGATTAAGATCATTTTTGAAAAATGTCCTTCTGTCCTTTTGTAATTCTGTCCTTCTGTCGCCACGATAAAGTCTAAACCAATTGAGCTGTTAAGATAACACTTTAAACTTAAGCTTTTTATTACAAAAGTAGTATTCGATCAACTTTTGGTGAAAATGCGGAAACCGGAAGTGGTAGTTTACTTTTAGCATTTTTTTGATGTTTCTTTAATATTGATCATATAAAAAAATCTTGTTAAGAAAAGTTGTAGATAATTAAAAAAATTGCATTTAATGTTTATACCAGTGATGGGGAAACTACGGCCCGCGGGCCGAGTCCGGTCTGCGGAAAGGGTTAATCCGGCCCGTTTAAGAGTGCCGTCGTGAGAATGTTTGAACGCGTTCTTACTTCGTAATGTGACGACCCGCATAAAAACTACCTACCTACGATTTAGCATTATTCTTTGGCCCGCTACGATCGTCTGGTTATTACAAATGGCCCGTCTTAAAAAAAGTTTCCCCACCACTGGTTTATACACATATCTTCAAAAATTTTAAAAATCGTTGAAAATCTTATGAACATTTTATAAATTGACGAAAATCTCGAAATATTGAAAATTTCATTAAAATTTAAAAAATCTTATAAATTTACGAAAACTGCCAAGGTTTTAAAAGTCGACTAAAAATATAAATACTAAATGAGCAGTATATTTTGAACTTTACACTAAATCAGTGTTTTATACGGGTGGCGCATGAAGTAAAATTTCGAGTTGAGAAAAGCCCGAATTTGGATTTGGACGCTGCGCGTCCAAATCCAAATTCTTGGGGCTTTTCTCAACTCGAAATTTTACTTCATGCTTAGTCTGGGATTGGAAAACCCTCGTTAGAGAATAATCAATCGATGACTTTTTCAAGTTTTTGGTTGATTTATAGACTCGATTGTTTTCGAGATTTTCTTCAATATTTAAAATGTTAGCAGTTTGCGCGAATTTCTATCATCACTAATCGTTAATTTTTTTCTATCGTCACTAATATTAAAAAAAAATACTCCATCATGAATATCCAAGATTTTCCTCTTTTTCCGAAAAGTAGTTTTCATTAGCTTTCTACATTTTCGTTACCTTAAAGAAAAATGACGAATTCTATGAATTTTGCAAAATTGTAGTCGAGTTTTAAATAATTTTTGATGTTTTATATTTATAAAATTTCCGCTGTTTTTCAATATATTAACGGTTATATATTGAATTTTGGTTGATTTTTAAAATGTTGACGGTTTTTATGAATTTTTATCAATTTTTGTAATCTTTGAGGTTTTCATGGATATCCTAAATTTTTGTTAAGTTTAAAATAATTTTTAGTGCTTTTCATAAAATTTCAAGATTTCTCTCGATTTTCAAATTGTTTACGGTTATTCTACATTTCCTAAATCTTCGTTAATTTTCAAAATTTAAACATTTTTCATGAATTTTCGTAAATATTTAAAATCTTATTAGTTTTCATGGATTTAATATTGATAAATTTTCGTTAATTTAAAAAAAAAATGTAAATGGAAAAATGAAAGGATTTTTTTCCAATTAATCATCGATTATTGACATATTAAAATTTAATCGATATTTGTTTTTGAGTTTCGTGAAGAGTATAATCATAAATAATTAACACTGTTGTATGCTTTCTTCACACTTTATTTTCTAATGGTTAGATATATATTTCAAGTGCTAAGCACTCATTTTCAATAACAACTAATTCTTACAACTGTTGCGCGGTTTCTTTATACCTACAGTGGATTAAAGGGAAAAACCCCAGATTAAGGGAAGACCTTTGGGTGGGTTAACAAATTTTATTGCGTGTTGTTTATGGAGGTAACAAATTTAGAAGCGGGTTATTTAAGGGACTAACATCGAAGTTCAATAAATTATTTTTATTTTTACGCATTTCTATGGCTTCCAACATGTTTAATTGATACTTATTGGACTCTTTTAGGAGTTTCATATTGTTGATGTTGAATTTATGACCTGTTGTAAAGTTATGGTGTGCAATTGCAGATTTTTCTGGATTCTGGTTTTTTATGTGATAACTGTGTTCTTTGAATCTAATATTTAAATTGCGGGTTGTTTGGCCGATATACACTTTCTCACAGTTATCACATTTTATTGAATAAATTCCAGATTTTTCAATGAATTCTCTTTTACTAAATGTGTTTCCTAAAAGTATACCACTTTTTGAATTTGTGTATTGTGCTGCCGTGAGGTTGAATTTTTTAAATAACTTATTTATATGATTAGTTAGTCTAGGTACGTAAATGACTCTAGCATATTTAATAGGCTGTTTTTCTTGCTCCTGCAAACTCGTTATTGATTTGATCTTGTGAGATTTTATGCTCTTATTAATTAATTTTTGAATGGTATTAGGGTTATAATCTAAAAATTTTGCTATTTCCAATATTAACTTAAATTCTGCTTTCCTGTTTTCTTCTGAAAGTGGTAATTTAATCGCTCTGTCTATCATACTTTTAAATGCTGAAAGTTGATATTTATTCGGTGTCGAAGATGATGAGTGGATATAATTAAACGTATGAGTACCTTTTCTATATATATTAAAATCTAGTTTATTGTCGTTTCTACTTACAAGAATATCTAAAAAGGGGAGTTTTCCATTATTTTCAATTTCAACTGTAAAATTTATACTGGGATAAAGGTTATTTAATTCTGATTTTAAATTATTAATGTTAGTGGGGTTTTTGATGATGGCGAAAACATCGTCTACGTATCGGTACCAAATTTTAGGGAAATTGTCAATGGAGTGTTTGGCTTTATTTTCTAGGTGATTTAAAAAATTATCGCTAAAAAAGGTGACAGGGGGTTACCCATGGCTGTGCCAAAAGTTTGTTTATAATATATATTATTAAATTCAAAAGTGTTACATTCCATGACAATTTCTGTGAGTTTAATGTATTGGTCTATTTTATTTCTTGCAATTAAATTTTCCGTTAGTATGTTTTCAAGGATTTTTAATGTTTCTTTGATTGGAATACTAGGAAACAGTGATTCTACGTCGAAAGATAATATTTTTTCGTCTGGACCTATTTTTACGTCTCGGAGTTTATTACAAAATTCAATTGAGTTTCTAATGGAGCAATCGTTCTTAATATGTAATGTTTGAAATTCTTTTACTAGCCATTTTGCTATTTTGTAGGTGGGTGAATTTATGTTGGAAACTATGGGTCTATATTTATTACCTGGTTTGTGTACTTTAGGTAAACAGTATAATCTAGGTAGTATTGGATTTCTAACTTTTAATCTATAAGCCAGATTTTTATCAATTAAAGATGTTGGAGTTTTTAATGCGTTGTTTATTTTAGTGATATATAATTTAATTGGGTTTTTTGTTTGTTTTATGTATGGACCTGAATCTAACATTTTGTTTATATCACTTAAATAATCCGCTTTTTTAACAATTACGACGCTGTTACCTTTGTCAGATTTTAAGTAAAATAGGTCCTTTTGTTTTAATGTTTTCACAATTTCTGTTTCTTCTTGCTGTTGTTTGTGGTTTGTTCGGCCTGGTTTCTTCTTTGTAATTTTTTCTATCGTCTCTTTCGCTGCGATCCGGAATGTATATGTATCTTCTGGCTTCAGTTGTGATGTTGCTGATTCGATGTCATTGATGATGTCTTCCATAGGAATGTGGGACATGGGAACCGAATGTTTCAAACCTTTTTTTAAAAAATTAATTTCATTTTCGTTGAATTTTTCATCTGATCTATTATATATAAGGGTTTGAGTGAGATGTGCTGTTGTATTTTCACTTTCGTTGGTAATGTTTGGTTTTTGTTGATCAGTTAAAGATTTGAACTTCTTATGCAGAGAGGTGGACTTCTTCTTCATTTTAACATTTATTACTGTGTTAATTTTCTGCAACGATTCGTCCCATATTTCCGATGTTGTGTTCTTTGCCAGTTTTAGATGGAGAGGATATGCTTCAATTTCCAAGATGTTACGTTTCGAGTGTAGGTATCCGATTTCAAACTTTAACCACTTCACTTTCATATCGAACACTAATTTTGAAATATCTTTGTTGTGTTTACAAGTTTTGACTTTTATGAACTTTGGAAAAATCTGTTTGTGAAGGCACTTCTGTAGGAAATAAATGTCGGCACTTATTAACTTGATCTTCGTTTTTAGTTGAAAAATTTGATAAAAATAATAAACCTAAATAAATCGTCAATATTTTATTAATATTTTTAAAACAATCTTATTAATTATTCGATTTCAGTGTTTTCGTTAAGCAAAACTTCAAAATAAACAAAAAAATTTTTGAAAGAAATGATTAAATCTCAAAAAATTTACTGAAATCATGATTTTAAATTATAATAATTTTAATTTTAAATAAAATCTTGAAACATTAACGTAAATACTTCTAATTGAAAAAAATTAATATAAATTAAAATTTACTAAATCAAAAAGTAAAGATAGTTTCAAGAAAAACTACAAATTAAAGTAAAAAAAAAAAAAATACAAATTGCATGTTTGATCAATAAAAAAACAAAATGTATCGCTTATGTTATAATCAAGATGTACAATTCTATTCAGATTCTCAGTTTTTATTAATTGTATTTCTTCTAGTTTTTGAAATAAAAAAGATATATTTGATATTTATAAAAATCGCACCAATTTAACTTTTCTTCGAATCATGGTGTATCCTCTTACTTTTATATGCATATGTAATTGATAACATCATTCTTGATTAGATAATTACATAATTGCATGTACTGTAAAAACCAGTTCCATTATAAATATTGAAATACTTATCAATTTAGTTATTTACAGTCACTGCGTATTCTTTTTTATTTTCAGTTATAGTTTTATTATAAATATTTAAATACTCCTTAATTGGGTTATTTACACCCACTGCGTATTTTTTTTTGCAAACAATTTATTTTTAAACTTAGCTAGTTTACATGCTCGGCTCTCGCGAAATATACTGCAATTAGCTTTTCATGCTAAAACTGGCTTGCATTTAACTGAAAGCGCTTTTTTTTAAACAAATCATAGCTTACAAACCCACCAATATGTAATCAGATTTCGTGTTCTCTGGTCATTAGTATATTGGGTTACTTAAAAAAAAACGACAGTTTCCTAGATTAAAAAAAATAAACACTTATCTCTTTGGGGTTTATTTACTTTTTAGGTGGATTTATTATTTCTTTGAAGGTGATATTTAAAAATAAGTTTAATTGTTTAATAAAAAGTATTAAGTTGAGAATGCCATGAATTTCCATGACGAACAAAATAAAAAAATAAAAAGTCCTTTATCTAAAAAAAGACATAAAAACTGATAAAAATAACCGTGAAAAGGCAATTTTATCAAGGCGGCAGCCAGGAGGGGGGAATATGGGGGTTCAACCCCCCCCCTGAAATGTTCAAAATGTTAAATTTTATGTAAAAAGCTTTATTTATTTATTTATTTATTTACGGACATCGCCTATTTAACAATAATACATTAAATTCGTTTACAAAAAGTATATAAATTTTAACTAAAAATAAGTATTATACACACCAATTAAAAAATATATTACAAAACAATTAAATTCAACTTAAATGAACACTACCAAAAGTACTAAACTAAAGAATACACCTAGACAAGTCAATAACCCTCAGACCACGCTTAAACAAATTAAAAGATGAGCAAAATATATGGAAATTTGAGTCAGAATTTAAAATGTTGCAATACTTCATCATCCTAACCATGGGATTGTGAATTCCATAGTTGGTACAATGAAACGGCAGACGAAATAAAAAAATAGTCCTATGTAAAAGCTGCCCTGTAAGGTCAAAAACAAAATGTTTACCATTAAACCCCTCTTCCCCCGAAATGTTTGTAACCCCCCCCCCGATTTTTTTTTCTGGCTACGGCCTTGATTTTTATCATGTGGAATCGAACCCGGGTTAGCTGCGTAAACCACGAGACTTCATTAGGCTCATGAAACATTGTCAAAAAAATTCAAAGATTGATCAATTAAGACAAAATTCTGAGAAATTACACAGAAATGAATACGCTTTACCGTTCTTTAAACAAAACTAAAATATCTTGACGTGTGTTTGAAACATGTTAAGGTAAAGTATAAAATATATTATTTATCAGGAATGTCATGCTTGAAAAATTGGAAAATAATTAAAGTTAAATATAAATATTAAATTTAGAAAATGTATACAGGAATAATTGACCTTTACCCATCTTCTTCTAAAAAAATCACCAAATTGTTAAACTAACATAAACTTTTCAGAAATTACACGGAAATGAATGAACTTTTACAAAATTAAAATGTCTTAACTTGCGTTTGAAAACTGTTGAGGTCAAGCCGTAGCCAGAAAAAAAACTTCAGAGGGTGTTATACAAATTTTGAGGTGGTGGCATAAATATTGATATCTAGCTACGGCCTTGGTTGAGGAAAAGTTGAAATTTTGTAAATAATTCTATTGCGTTTTGTATTGTAAAGGCTTCTACTTCGTTATCACGTATGTTCGATAAAAAAACCTCTAGAGTGCCATGATTTTATCTTTTTTCAGATTTAAGTCGGCTATAAGCTTTAGGAATTGACATATAAACGTCAGACATAATAATTTTAGTATGTAATTTTAGAGTTGCGAACCTACTATATTTTCCATGGAACTCTACCGTTTTTTTTTTATTTGAACATACGATACAATTTAGTACATGTATACAGAAATAATTTACCTTTCTTCAGAGAAAATTTAAAATTTAGGTTGGCTACACGCTTTAGGAATTAACATATAAAACGTCAGACATAATATTAATAATATATAAATTTTAAGTTGCTAACCTACATTATTTTCCATGGCACTCTAGAGGTTTTTTTTATTGAACATATTTATTTATTTATTTATTTATTTATTTATTTATTTATTTATTTATTAGTTACGTGCCAATACAAAAATGTTTACGCAAGTCAAAAAAAAAAAAACATATAAAAGTATAAAATGCCTTAATATCAAAAAAAAAACATACATATGATACATACATATTCATTTCACAATAAAACACTTTTACTTTGTTTGTATAACACTTTTTATTGAATGTGACTGCAGTTTCGACAAATTTAGCTTGTCATTATCAAACATGAAGTAAAAAGCTGAATTTGTCGTGACTGTAGTCACAATCAATAAAAAGTGTTATACAAACAAAGTAAAAAGTATTTTATTGTGAATTCTATTGCGGTTTGTTAAGATTATTCAGTACTTGTTTCAAAAATTGTCAAAAATCAACAGATTGTTAACTTAACATAAAATTCTTAGAAACCACGCAAAAATGAATACACTATAACTTTCTTTAAACGAAATTAAAATATTTTGACGAGCGTTTGGAAAATGTCATGATAAACACACACATTTCACATTTCACATTTTATAAATAATATATTATTTTTGTAGAATCCTTGAACAATTATAAAATAAGTAAACCCATACACAGGAAGTTTTTTTTTGAGTATACATATCGGAATTATAGCGTATATGCTATAAATCTTCACATATTTGTTGTTTTTTAAAAAAAAGTTTACTTTGCTTTAAACGAGTGTTTTACACTATAAAAGCCTGAAAATTTGGTTTGGTTGCGTAGCAAAGCGGAGCGGCCAAACCAAATTTTCAGGCTTATCTAAACTTGAAATTTTACTTCATGCGCCACCCGTACAAAACACTAGTTTTAAGTTCAAAATATACGTCTTTACAATATATACTGCTTTATTAGCACATTGTGAACTTTACAATATTTCAGTGTTTTATACGTGTGGCGCATGAAGTAAAATTTCGAGTTTAGAATAGCCTGAAAATTTGGTTTGGCCACTCCGCTTCGCGGAGCGTCCAAACCAAATTTTCAGGATTTTCTAAACTCGAAATTTTACTTCATGCTTAATCTGGGAGTGGAAAACACTCGTTTGAAGCTTTATATTGAACTCCTAAAAATAACAACGAAAATTGGAAAAATGTAAATGCATACGTATACTTAAAAGGAAAATTCCCTTTATACAAAATTTAGAACATGTATTCAGAAATAATTGACCATTACCTATCTTCTTGTAGGAAAAAAAATCAACAGATTGTTAAGTAATCATAAAATTTACAGAAGTTACACGGAAATGAATAAACCTTTTTATTCTTTAAACAAAATGAAAATGTCTTAACTTGCTCCTGAGAAATGTTGAGGTGAAGTTGAAATTTTGTAAGAAAATCTATTAATTTTCAGGAATTTTATTTTTGAAAAATCATGAAATTATGAAGTCTATAAATATAACGTATGTTCACTAAAAAAAAACCTCTACAGTGCCATGGTTTAATCTTTTTTTAGATTTAAGTTGGCTATAAGCTTTAAGAATTGACATATAAACGTCAGACATAATAATTTTAGTATGTAATTTTAGAGTTGCGAACCTACAATATTTTTCATGGAACTTTACCGTTTTTTTTTTAATTGAACATACGATACAATTTAGTACATGTATACAGAAATAATTAACCTTTCTTTAGAGAAAATTTAAATTTATGGAAACAGTAATAAAATCAGATTATTCAGCTAACTAGTTATGGAGTTATTCATGTAATATTTCTTTTAAGTTTACATACAGAGAGTTTTATGTAGCACCGAACATTTTCATAATGAGAATTTTTCGTTTAAGTATACATTAGCATACGTTGTATATTTGCCGACGCTCGGTTTATTAAAAGAATGTAATTTATAGCTTTAAACGAGTGTTCACCACTCCCAGGCTAAGCATGAAGTAAAATTTCGAGTTTAGAAAAGCCTGAAAATTTGGTTTGGTCGCGTAGCGCGAAGCGCGGAGCGGCCAAACCAAATTTTCAGGCTTTTCTAAACTCGAAATTTTACTTCATGCGCCACCGGTACAAAACACTGATGCAACTTAAAGTTTAGCGGTGTGTTTTAAAATTCGTAATGTCAGTGTTTTGTACAGGAGGCGCATGAAGTAAAATTTCGAGTTTAGAGAAGCCTGAAAATTTGGTTTGGCCGCTACGCGCTTCGCTCTACGCGACCAAACCAAATTTTCAGGCTTTTCTAAACTCGAAATTTTACTTCATGCTTAGTCTGGGAGTGGAAAACACTCATTTTAAGTTTAAAATTGAACTCTTTTAAAGAAACGAGTATCTAAAGATTTACGGCATATATGCTGTAATTGGGACATGTATACTTGAAAGAAAAACTCCCTGTATGTACAAGTTGAGGCATTAATTGCGATTGATTGGCTACAATTTGTAATGGTCATATAGGCAACCCAATTTACACATTATTTTAAAATTTAAGGTGTCAAATTGTATTGGATGAAAATGTTCGGTGTTACATGAAACTCTCTGTATGCTGATGTACACGTTGTACATTTTCAGGCATTAATTGATTTTATAAAAGCATAAAATTTAAAGCTTCTTGCTAGTGTTTTCACTCCTTGATTAAGCATGAAGTAAAGCTCGAAATTTTACTTCATGCGCCAAGAGTATAAATCACTGATTTAAAGTGAAGTTCAAAATATACTGCTAAAATGATCCTACGTTAATATTTTTTTATCAATGCAATAATGCAACATACAATTAATTTTATTTACACAGAATTAATGAGTTTATACTTATTTAATATTGCACGTTCCATTTTGCCAATACTATTTTTGTATGATGACAAATGTAGGATTGTAAGAGTTAATAACATGACTAAATTATTTTATTATTATTTATTACAATTTAGATTTAATATTTGCCTAATGCAGTTATTTTTAACAAAGTTTCCTTAATTAAAAAAGAAGCACTTATCTTACATACCAAAATTGTACTGTTTGAGGGTGGATTTATTATTAGTCTGACAGAGCTATTTTTAAAAAACGTTTACCGGATTAAAAAATAAAATAAACAGCTATCTCCTATGGGAATTGTCTAGTTTTTTTAGGGTGGATTTATTATTCGTCTGACGGAGTGATAAGGCGGAGGAAATTGGGGGAAATTCGTGTTTGCTGCCAAAATGCGGTCTCATGCTGGGTGTGCAGATACGGGAGGTCACGTGTTAATTAATTGGGTTCATTTTTCAAATAGTTTTTGTATTGATTTTGATTTAGATACGCAAATTAAGGACATAAAGGTTGATAACCTAGACTTCAATTTTTTCGCGTTAATGCTCAAAAGTTAAGTTTCGGTAATCGTCAGATTAAAAGTTGAAGTCATTAGGAGACATAGCTTAACCTATTAAAAGCCATTGATGTAATAATATTAATTTTTTTAAATCACTAGCTAAATTCATTTTTTTTGATACATTGTTTCATTTAACTTTAACTTTAACTTTATTTTTATTCACGTATGCCACTTATATACATAAAATACTGCAAACATAAGGTACAACTATTTTACATACAGCGGATGTGAACGTCACAGATACAATAAAAAAGTATAATACGACAACACATGTAATAGACTAACAAATAAAATATAAACTTTTGTAATTGTCAAATCAAAATCCAGTCTACTCAATTTGTCATAAATTCTGATAATGTGTAGTAGTTATGTACAATGAGATGATTTTTTAATGCCCTTTTATAGTTGTTAATATTTGTGATGTCTTTTATCTGAATTGGCAATTTATTATATATTTTTGTGCAAGAATAGATTGTTGACTTTTCATATAAGGTACTTCTATGTGCTACTATACTTATTTTGTTAGAATATCTTGTGTTATTTTTATGTAAGGCTCCATTTCTTATAAATTTGGCATTGTTGTTATACACATATACAGCGCATTTGTAGATATATAATCCCGTAAGTGTAAGTGTATTTGACTTAACTTGAGAATGTGTAAAGAAAAACGTAAAGCATTCGAATCAAGAGCAATTAAAGTCATACTTGGCTGGTTGAACTTATATTTAATAATAATAATAAATTGTCTTTATTCAAAACAGAAAAAAATACTGGAGAAAAAAATATAATACAATGTAGAGCAGCTACATTGTATTATATTTTTTTCTCCTGTATATTTTTCTGTTTTGAATAGACAATTTATTATTATTAAATATTTTGTTATTTGAATACTTCAATTATTACTCATTAAAAAAAAATGTTTAAGTATTTTTCAGTGTGTTTTTGACATCACAATATTTCAGTGTTTTATACGCGTGGCGCATGAAATAAAATTTCGAGTTTAGAAAAGCCTGTAAATTTGGTTTGGTCGCGTAGCGAAGCGGAGCGACCAAAGTAAATTTCCAGGCTTTTCTAAACTCGATTATTACTTCATGCGCCAGGCGTATAAAACACAGATTTAGCGTGAAGTTCAAATGATACTGTTTTCGCGGTGTATTTTAAACTTTACATTATTTCAGCACAAAGTAAAATTTTAGGTTTTTCTCAACTTAAAATTTTACGTCATGTGCCACGAGTATGGGCACATGACGTAAAACTTCGAGTTTTGAAAAACCTGAAATTTTATTTTGTGGTTAATCGGGGTGTGAAAACACTTGGTAGAAGATCCAAATTGTACGTTTATTAAAAACAACGAATGTATACTTAAAATAGAAATGCCCTCTATGTATAGTTAGTTATTTTTGCAATGTTAATATTTATTATAATACGTTGTTTATGCGAACATTTATTTATAAACAAACACACAGTAGAAAGCATATGATTTCAGTGTGTGTATGGAAATTTTGATTTGCAGATGTACACACGTTAAATGTTTGTATTGTAGTATGCAGAATTGATTGCGAATTATGTAAAATGTTAAAAATAGGAAGAACATTTATTACTCCCATGTTTATTACTTCACACATGTTCTTTATCTAAGATATTTAAATAAAACAATACAAGAATGAAATTGTTGACTGCAAATATTCAAGGTCTTGGCAATTAATAACATTTTACTATTATTTTATCAACTTATAGTGCGCAAAATCTAGACTACAAGTTTTTTTATAGACCTATGCCCAGTGTTGGAAAAATGTTTGCAGCTTACTATCGGGTCCCTCCACCTGGAGCTCAATTTCCAGTATTTGACGTAATGTACTATTAACATTTTATAATTTAATTAGATTATAGGTTTCAATGGATATTTGTAAAAGTCTCAACGAGACTAAATTTTTTCAGAAAGTCGATATTTATTTTAATTCGTTTTTATATTTTGTAAATATTCTGCAAACTATTGGCAAATTCAATTTTTCTTTAGACTATATGTATATCCTAAACTTTAACATTTGTACAGTTTCATTTCTAAATGAAAAGAAACTATATATCAAATATTTGAATTCTAATTTGATTTAATTATTTTTAACCTACCTGAAATCATATTAAGTTTAAATCAAGTGACAGAGTAATTGTTTTCTTGTATTTAAAAAAAAATCACGTTCTATATCTTATTATTACACATTAGTAGAGGGTTTTAATAAATAAATAATAATAATAATAAGGCTGAAAGAGCACTGGTCGATAGCCGATTTACGGAAATAAATGTATTATTATGTCCATGTATTGTAATATTCGATATGTACATTTATATAAAAATTTCTGTAAATAAAGATGTTTATATACAAAGTGGCCAGAAAAGGTGTGATAATCTTCAGGTAGTGTGATTCGTTGATTCATTTTGGATAAAAAATCTAAATAAAAAAATATTGTATTCTTCCTCGTAACATCTCACGAGGTCGTTAAAATATTAAACGTATCTCTGGAAATTAGTGTTACTTTCTATTATTTTGTAAAAAATCAATAGAACTTACAATCAATTACACGTTTGTAAAATTTAAATGACATAGGTGATAAATAAATTGGAAACTTTAACAAATTAATAACTTCTTCAGAAGCTTTTTTTTAATAAAAATAGACCTGGCAACTATGTTTTTCATATGTAACCTTATTAAATTTCACTTGACTTTGACATGTACTTGTCATAATTTATTTGTGTAAGTTTGTATAAGTTCATCATACTTTTTGAAGATGTACACATTCAACGAGTATGCAGATATGTACATGATATTTGGATTCTGCAATGGTAATGCAACTAGTGCCAAAGATGAGTACCAAAGAAGATATCCAAATCGCCAACAGCCCTGCGTAAATACGTTTAGAAAATTAGACCAAAGGCTACGTACTTTTGGGTCGTTCGCTTATAATAACATAGATGGAGGGAGACCTAGGGAACGTCGCACTGTTTACCTAGAAGAACAGATATTGAATGCAGTTCAAGAAGATCCCAATATTAGTACGAGACAAATAGCTCAACAGTTAAATGTCCCCAGTAAAACAACAGTCCATGCAGTATTGAAAGAAAATCGAATGCGTCCATTTCATGCAAGAAAAGTTCAACCACTGTATGAAAATGGTAACGAGCGTAGACGTATGTTTTGTGACAGGATTTTAGATCAAATTCGGAAAGAACCAAATTTTTTATTTAAAATTCTTTGGAGTGATGAATGTACATTCACTAGAGATGGGGTATTGAATTGTCATAATTATCACTTTTGGGCAGAAGAAAATCCTCGGGCGGTTAGAGAAATGGGACATCAAAGGAAATTTTCAGTTGTCTGGCTTGGTATTCTAAATTTACGTGTAATTGGGCCTTTTTTTATTCATCAAAGATTAAATGCCTTAAAATTGAATTTGTGTTCAGTATTCCGGCACCAAGTACCCACAGACGCGTTTCGGACTTCAAGGTCCTCTTCATTGTGGTCCCGACCCAGTGCTGAGGAATACTGAACATTTCTGACTATTTCAAGCCAATATGTGAAAACTATTAATGATTTCGATAGCTAACGCCATCTAATGCTTCATAGTGGCATCGTCAGTGACACGAATGCACAAAGTGCATATACAGGTCACTGTTTCGTCCACGAGCGAGCAGAACTCTGTTTGTGAAACCAGAAAATGCCTTAAATTATGTAAATATTTTAGAAGAAGTTTTGGAGAATGTTCCACTAAATTTAGTAAACAACATGCTGTACATGGATGATGGTGCACCACCTCATACAGCAAGAATTTCAAGAGAATGGTTGGACGAACATTCCAAATAGATGGATTGGGCGCAATGGACCCATACTATGGCCAGCAAGGTCGCCGGATATGAATCCACTTGATTTTTTCGTTTGGGGATTTTTAAAAGAAAAGGTGTATGCAACACCTCCAGTGGAAAATGTAGACGTCATGAATAGAATTCGTGTTGCAGTGGAATTAATTACTGAATAGATGTTGCTCCGAGTAATTAATTCTATCCCACGACGGCTCCAGATCTGCTTAGAAACGTATGGTTATCAATTTGAACATTTACTTTAACCTTTCATTTTTGATGTATACTTCAAATATTAATTTTTGTAGATTTGTTAAATTTATGATTGTTATTAAATTAAACACTTGTTTGATCCATTGTTGCCAAATTGACATTTCTTTAAATTGGCTCGTGAGGAGTTATAAGCCACAATACAATATTTTTTTACTTAAATTTTCTGCTTGAAATTAATCAATGAAACACTCTACCTGAAGATTATCACACCTTTTCTGGCCACCTTGTATATAATAATAATAATAAATAAATAAGTTTAAGAGTCAATTAAACACTTTTATTTTTATTATTAATATTTTTCAATATATCGAGTGTTAACCACAAATCCTCCTCATAGCAAAATAGGGTTAATATGTTATTTTCGTACCTATCAATTGTTTTTTATTATTTACAGGACTTAATAATAACAAAAGGAAAAAAGAAGAAAAGGGCATGGATAATAGGCGGAGCTGTTGTGTTGGTAGCACTGGCTGTGATCATCGCGCTGGCCGTAGTGCTCACTGGTGATCCCCAATCCTTAAGCCTCACTCAAAACATCCCGGCCATAACCTTAGAAGATGTCCTCGAGGGCAAAACAAACCCCAAGGGCTTCAACGCAACATGGATATCAGGTACTTAATAATATAATAATTGAGAGCTCTAAATTATTTATTGAAACAACTACTTCTCTGGCGAATACCCTGACGGATATTGAACTACACAACTAATATTTATTTTTGTTGTTACACAACAGCATTACTGTTTATACAGAAAATGTTTTACTGTTGATTTTGCAAAAGCATTTAATTTAAAAATTCAACGGGTGTGTCCCTCTTTGATTAAGCATGAAGAAAAATGTTTAGTTTAGAAAAGCCTGAAAAAAAAATCACCAACAACAAAGTTGTCTAAATTATTTATTTAAACAACTACTTCTCTGGCGAATACCCCGGCGGATATTGAATTATACAACTAATATTTATTTTTGTTGTTACACAACAGCATTACTGTTTATACAAAAAATGTTTTACTGTTGATTTTGCAAAAGCATTTAATTTAAAAATTCAACGGGTGTGTCCCTCTTTGATTAAGCATGAAGTAAAATGTTGAGTTTAAAAAAGCCTGAAAAAAAATCACCAACAACAAAGTTGATTATATAATCAACCATAATCCTCTAAAATATGAAAACTAAAATCTAATCAAACTTAACTATTATTTCTGTGGCGGAGAGGAAAAACCATCTAAGTCCACTGGACGTTATTTCGAGTAAATTGCGTTCAAAGTTTCGATGGCTACTTTCCGTATTTCCGTTCAGAGTAGCTTGTTTTGAGTTAGAAACGACTTTGTATATTACATAAATTACAAAAATTTATGTAGCCACACCACACGGATGTGTCATGTCGTAGAAATCAATTAAATGAACTTAGATGGTTTTTCCCCTCTCATATCACTTAAATGGTTTTTCCCCTCACATACATAAAATCATATCTATTATGAAACGAGTAGAAGAATCGACATGTTTAGTCATGTTTGAACATCATGTTTTGAAGTAAGTTCAATATATATATAATATATTGATTTAAAACGATAAATTGCAATAAATTCGGTATATTTCGACGTATATTCGTCAGAAAAACTAGCTACTTTTTACTTTTTTTTGAGTAGCTAGATTTCACTGGCAATTATAAAGTTCAATAAAAATAAATCAATTGAATGAAATCATTGATTTAATTAATTGATTGATTAACTTGCTATTTTTTATAGGGAGTGACAATTTCATTATATGAATGCAGATTTGATGAAATTCCCTTTCTTGTTGGAGAGATTATCGCCCAGAATTCTATGAAAATTATTATTAAATGTATTTAAAATTTATTTATTTATTACAAGTTTATTAAAACTTATTGAAATGATATTCAGACCCACGGGATTTCATGTTCTAACCTCGTAAAATTGCGCCTAAACATTAAGTCGCAGGTTGTTCACACCACCGCTCGGATTGAGGATCGTTTTCTCTACGAACACGTACCTTTTGGCTATCGGACAATTTTAAAACATTCATTCGGTGTGGCGCCTGTGGCCGATATGGAACTCCATCATCAACATGTCAAAAAATGGTAGAAAATCAAACATAAACAACTTCGTTGCTGGTGCGATGTAAGTAATTTGCAACAATGTAAGCCGTTGGTTTCCGTGCGTTTCTCAATGTGTTGCGTACATTCAAAAACTGATTACAGTCAAGCCTAAACAAAGATGTAGAAAAAGGAAAGAGTCCCTGAGAATTCGACAGTGTACGGCAGAGTACTTCTTACGTTCTGAGGGTACTAACGTGAAAGTTTGCAGACAATGTTTCAGAAAGACTATAGGAGAAACCGAATCGTTCCTTCAGAATCATTTGGCAAAACGCTGGGTGAATGTCGGAGTTATTCCCAACAGCGAAAAAAGAGGCAAGAAACCCCCTCCAAATAAAATACCGCACAGCAAACCGCAGAAATACAGAGTCACATCAGAAAGTTTCCGGCTTACGAAAGTCATTACTCGCGATCACATACTTCGAAAAAGTACTTGAAAGTGGGGTTGACCATTCGACGCATGTACAACCTCTACAAAACTGAAGTGAAAAACCCAAAATCGCTTTGGGTGTATCGACAAGTTTTTAGTGCGACAGGTCTCAAGTTCAAAGGCCTGCACTGGACACTTGTCATAAGTGTGATACTTACGCGGCACAGTTAAAATACGAATCCGATGAAAATAAAAAACAACAGATTTTGGAGCAGCGAACTGCTCATCAGAACGCGGCAGACTCAGCATATAAGTGCAAGTCTAGTGATAAAAAGACTGCGAAAGCGTCGAATGGAACAAACCTCACCTGCACCTTTGATTTACAGCAGTGTTTACCGACACCGTTGCTGTACACATCCGTCTCTTTTTATAAGCGACCTCTTTGGACGTTCAATCTGACTGTAAATAATAACACTCTGGCGAAGACTGATTGTTTCATGTGGCACGAATCGATATCTAGGAGAGGAGCCAATGAAATTGCATCATGTCTGAATACATACCTAAAAAAGTTGATCCCGAAGTTTCCAAGATTACATTTTACTCCGATTCGTGCGGAGGACAGAACAAAAATAAAATTGTCTCTGCCATGTTCTCTACCGTTGTAGCTAACCACCCACATATTCATACCATCGATCACAAATTTCTTGAACCTGGCCATACGCACATGGAATGTGACTCTGACCATGCGATCATTGAACGTGCGAAGAATCAATCGTCCCTCCAAATTCACTTGCCTGCTGACTGGTATGATTTTGTTGCCACTTGCAAAGCTTCGAACCCAATGGAAGTTACTGTGATGACTCAAGACAGTTTTACGATTTCCAGAAATTGTATAAAACTGACTTAGTTGCCCGTCAAAAAAATGTTCAAGACGAACGCTTCCTTTGGCAACAGGTAAAGTGGCTTCGATATCAAAAAGAGCAAGGAATCATTCTGTACAAAAAGAGTCTTTCGGAAAATGAAACATTTTCTGTATTAGATTTAAGAAGGAACGCGAATTCCAATGTAAACGTGAGCGAAGTCACACTACTGTACAACGAACCGGTAGAGATAAGCGTTGAAAAGAAAAGAGATCTACTGTCTGTACTTACTGTCTGTACTTAGACCAGAGGCTCGCGATTTTTATAATCAGTTGCCTGTAAGCGTAGGCGGGGAAGAGAGGAATATCGATCCAGATTTAGATCTGATTAATGATGGAGGCGAGCAAACTAGTCAGAGTAGCAACTCGAAATGAAAGGACACCACTAAACGGAAATCGAAGTCCAAAGTACCTGAAACGGATGCGCCACCTAAAAATGTACAGAACGTTCGTCGGTCGAACCGTCTTAGTCACATGAAAAGTGTCAATTACAGCTATTCTTAAATTATTGTAACTATAGAGTAATAACTAAACATTGTAAATATTTTAGTGGATTAGTGATAAAAAACTTATAATATTCACGTATTTCGATTAATCACTTATACCTTAAATAGTACCATAAGCTGTCCCGTTAAAGTTTTTTTTTTATAGAATATACACTTAAAAGTATATCTAGAAGGACTGGGCAACAAATAACAAACATCCTCTCAATTTTACATGGACTTAGATGGTTTTTCCCCTTCCACGAGGACTTAGATGGTTTTTCCCCTCCCATTGCACTTAAATGGTTAGCCACATTAGAATAACTTGAAAACTAAGCTGCATAATGCTTCGATACCTGTTTTATATGAAAGATAGAACAAAAATCTACCCCTCTCCATCAATAACTCAATTTCGAAAAAAAGTGGACTTAGATGGTTTTTCCTCTCCGCCACAGATTTAATACCCATAATCCTCTAAAATCTGAAAACTGAAATCTAATCAAACGTAATTATTATTTAATACAACCTCATTTAACCTAATCTAATTCTGTTTACCTTACCTTACATAACTTGCTTTTGTTTTTACTTTCCTCCATGTGCAAAATAAAGGGAAAGTATTTTTTTGCGAAAATTTTCAAATCAAAAGTGTTAGTGGATATATCCATTATGAGATCTCGAGTTGATTAAAACCATTTTTGAAAAATGTTTGTCCTTCTGTTATTCTGTCCTTCTGTCGCCACGATAAAGTCTAAACCGATTGAGCTGTTAAGGTGAGACTATATACTTAAGCTTTTACTTTTGGTGAAAATGCGGAAACCGGAGATGGTAGTTTACTCTTAACATTTTTTGGATTTTTCTTTAATATTGATCATATAAAAAAATCTTGTTAAGAAAAGCTGTAGATAATAAAAAAATTAGCATTTATTGTTTATACACATATATCCAAACATTTTATAAATCGTTGAAAATCTCGTGAACATTTGATAAATTAACGAAAATCTTGAAATATTGAAAATCTCATAAAAGTTTATTAAAATTACGAAAATCTAATAAATTTACGAAAACTTCCAAGGTTTTAAGAGTCGACTGAAAATTTAAATATTAAATGAGCAGTATATTTTGAACTTTACACTAAATCAGTGTTTTATACGCGTGGCGCATGAAGTAAAATTTCGAGTTGAGAAATGCCCGAATTTGGATTTGGACGCTGCGCGTCCAAATCCAAATTCTTGTTGCTTTTCTCAACTCGAAATTTTACTTCATGCTTAGTCTGGGATTGGAAAACACTCGTTAAAGAATAATCAATCGATGACTTTTCCAAGTTTTTGGTGATTTATAGACTCGATTGTTTTCAAGATTTTCTTCAATATTTAAAATGTTAGCAGTTTGCGTGAATTTCAATCATTATCACTAATTAAAAAAAAATAATACTCCATCATGAATATCCAAGATTTTTCTCTTTTTCGAAAATGAGTTTTCATTAACTTCCTACATTTTCATTATCTTAAAAAAAATGACGAACCCCATGAATTTTGCAAAATTTTAGTTATTTTTAAATTATTTTCGATTTTTCGTATTCATAAAATTTCTTTTGATTTTCAAAATGTTAATGGTTATGTGTAATTTTGGCTGATTTTTAAATTGTTGGCAGTTTTTATAAATTTTCATCAATGTTTGTAATCTTTGCGGTGTTTATGGATATCCTGAATTTTCTATAATTTTAAAATAATTTTTGGTGCTTCTTATAAAATATCAAGATTTCTGTTGATATATACAAACATCTTTATTCAGACAATACAATATACGTTACAAACATTTATATAAATATCATACATGTTAGTGATAGTCTGTCCGGGCTATCGACCAAAGGTCTTTCTGCCCTGTCTGAATTTATGGTGATGTGCAATGAAATGTGATTCCACCCCACTTTTTCCAATCCATTTTTTCCAATGAGTTTTTTATCCACTTTTTCTTTTTGAATGGTTTTTTCCATTCATTCTTTTTTCCATTAATTTTTTTCCAACGTTTGATTTAAAATATTTCGATGTCAAAGCCAACTTCATATCGCCTTAGCGTTTTGACATTTCGGCTGACAGTTTCGGTCGGGTTGTGAAAATTTCGGGTTGTGATTCTGATTGGACGTGGGATTCAAAATGATTATGGAATTAATTTTGGGTGTGACTAAAAATCCTGCGCTACATATTGACGGTTACCTGTACACAAAAACGGATGAAAAAATGGAAGGGTCTTTTGGAAATGTAAGTCCTATCCGGAATGCAAAGCTCGAGCTGTTACGCGGTTGCAGTTGACTCACGGGCAGGTAAGAACAATTTTGTTCTCAATTTAGAACAAGATTCTAATGTGGCGGGTTGAATACAGGTTGTTGAAGTTGTGAGAGGCCCAAACGAATCTCCACACGAAAATCATGCCCCTAACGTAGAGGCTGTGGAAGCTATGCGAATAAGGGGTACTGCCGAAGCTCATCCAGAAGCTCCCCCGGCTCAGCTGTTGCGGACCGAACTTCAACATGTGCGTTCAGGCGTTCTTGCACAGCTTCCCGAGAGAAAAAATCTGACGAAAGCTATCCAGCGGAGAAGGCTGAAAGACATGCCAACGAACCCCACCACTCTAGAGGAACTGGGCGACGTGCTAGCCACATATAAATCAACACTCGGTGGAGAGACGTTCCTCATCTACGACTCGCGGGATGATGCCGACGTGGATGAATCTGTTGGAAGAGAGAGAGCCAAAAGCACAACGTGGTACGTCGACGGGACGTTCAAAGTCGTCCCAGCTATATTTTTCCAGCTCTTTGCTGTTCTCAGAAATTTTGTCCAAATTGTTAACGGAGTTGAGAAGAGGGTGGCTCTGCTTGTCGCGTACGCGCTCATAGAAAATAAGGAACAGATGGCATATGAGAAGGTCTAATAGTTGAACTTAAAGTTAACTTTAAGGTTGTATTTGTGAGTAATAACAAATATTTAACTAGGTTTTTGAAGTTATTCGAGACGAGTGTGACAGGCATGGGTACGTCATATCTGCCACTGTTGTAATGACGGATTTTGAGATGGCTATCATCAATGCAGCCCAGACAATGCACGCCAATGCAACTGTGAAAGCTTGCTTTTTTCACCTGAAACAGTCAATATTCCGTCGCATACAAGCAGAAGGACTGCAACAGGCTTACAACAATCCGGATGACCGATCGATCAAAGAGGCACCGCAGATGATGTGTGCGACTAGTTTCGTTCCAGTTGAGGATGTTCGAGAGGCGTTCAACATATTTTCAGAATCGGCACCAGAAGAATTTTCTGAAATCATCGATTACTTCGAAAATAATTATGTAAGAGGCAAACCGGCCAGGGGGAGACGTCGTGCCACGCAGCCAAGGTATCCTCCAGCGCTCTAGAACGTGTATGAGGCTG
The DNA here is from genome assembly GCA_932526585.2 of Philonthus cognatus. Classification (NCBI taxonomy): domain Eukaryota; kingdom Metazoa; phylum Arthropoda; class Insecta; order Coleoptera; family Staphylinidae; genus Philonthus; species Philonthus cognatus. The sequence goes on along the minus strand of OW052250.1, from coordinate 25,926,487 downwards.
TGATGACTAACTCATCACGAACAAATAACATGTCAGAAGGATGGCATCACAGATTTGCAGTTGTAGACGGCAAAGACCATCCCAGTCTCTATGCGTTTCTCCTGGAGATATAGAAAGAACAGGGCGACACCGAAACAATGTTTTGCGAACTGGATTTGGGGCGTAAAATTAAAAGGTCGGAAAATTTGGCGCGAGTAAAGACAGAAGAGAGGATATGTAATATAGTTAGGGACTACGAAGTACGAAAGGAAGCTGATGAGATAGCAGAGTACCTCCGCGCAGTAGGGCACAACATTCAATTTTAATCCGTGTAAATCCTTGTAAATCCTTGTAAAATAAAATGTCTAAAAAGAAGTGAAATATTATATTTATAGTGGAATAATATATTAATGGATAAAATGATTGGTGGAATAATACATTAGTGGATAATATAATTGGTGGAAAAAAAGGAGTGGAATATTCGGATTGGAGAAAGTGGAGTGGAAAAAGTGTCCCCATACTATGAAATGTCTGTGCTAGCTAGCTTAACTGTTTTGGAGCGAACTAATGAATTCATGAAGTGAGAGTAGGATATTTGTATTTAGGAGGGATATTAAGATTTCGGGGGATACAGAACTTCCTAAGAAGAGGTTGGTTATAGGGATTATTTCTGTCGATTTTCAAACTGTTTACAGTTATTCTACATTTCCTAAATCTTCGTTCATTTTTAAAATTTGGAGTTAACATTTTAGTAAATTTTTAAACTATTTTCAATTTTTCGTATTCATAAAATGCCCGCTATTTTTAAAATGTTAACGGTTGTCTTCAATTTTGGTTGATTTTAAAATTGTTGAGAGTTTTCATGAGTTTTCATCAATTTTTGTAATCTTCGCGGTGTTTATAGATATCCTGAATATTTGTTAATTTTAAAATAATGTTTGGTGCTTCTCATAGAATTTTAAGATTTCTGTCGATTTTCAAATTGTTTACGGTTATTCTACGTTTCCTAAATCTTCGTGCGTTTTTTAAATTTGGAATTTCGTTCATTTTCTTTTGTTGAAACTTTTCATGAATTTTCGTATTATTAAAATTAAAATCTTATTATTTCTTTTCCATGGATTTCATATTCATAAATTTTCGTTAATTTAAAAAACAAATTAAATTTGTTCAAAATGGAAAAATAAAAATATTTTTTCCATTAAATTTTTAAATCATCGACTTTTCGACATTTTAAAACATGATAAAAATAATTAACGTACATAAATCGTCAATATTTTAATAATAATTATAAAACAATTTTATTTTTTGTTCGATTTATTCGATTTGAGTATTTTCGATAAGCAAAACTTCAAAATAAAAATTGAAAGAAATGAAATCTCAAAAAATTTACTGAAATCATGATTTTAATTTATAATAATTTTAATTTTAAATAAAATCTTGAAGCAATTTCTGGCAGATTTTCAATATTTTGAGATTTTCGTTAAATTATAGAATTCTCATTAGATTTTCAACATATCGAGTTTTTCATAAGATTTTCGATATTTTGAGATTTATAAAGTTTTCAATATTTCGAGACTCAACGATTTTTAAAACTCCTATTAGATTTTTAATATTTCGAGATTTTTCTCGATTTATAAAATTTTCATGAGATTTTTAATATTTCGAGATTTTTCGAGATTTTTGACGATATAAAATGTTTGTCAACTTGTCAATATTTTAAGATTTTTGTCGATTTATATAACATTTTCATCTGATTTTAAACATATCAAGATTTTCGTCAGATTATCGATATTTTGAAATTTACGTCGATTTATAAAATTTCTGTCAGTTTTTCGTTAAATTATTATATTCTCATTACATTTTCAATATATCGAGATTTTCTTAAGATTTTCGATATTTCGAGATGTATAAAATTTTCAATATTTCAAGATTTTTAACGATTTATAAAATGTTTATTAGATTTTTAATATTTCGAGATATATATAACAAATCTTTATTATCAGAGGACAATACAAAATAATTAATTACATTATTGTTTATAATCAATAAATATAAATAAAATAAACTTCCTCTTGATAACTGGCTATCGACCAGAGGTCTTTCCGCCGAGAATTGATGATGGTACTATTTTCTTTGACAGTTAGTGTGGGTGGTGAGATGAAATGAAGTCGAAAATGGTAGATGTGGGAAAGAAATTGGAAGTTTGAAGGGTTTGTTGCGAATTTGTCTGCGAGGTATTGTAGCCTATTTTCGATTGGGGATACATTGGTTGTGGTATAGAGGAGATGGTTGGATGGGTTGTACAAAGGGTTGTTAGTAGGATGGCGTATTTTTGTAAGTGCACAGAGAGCTGATCGTTCACTAACTTGTATGCATTTTATAGTTGGATTGGAGGATTCGAACAGGAGTATGGATGCGTAATCAAGGAGTGGACGACAGATCATTTTGTAGATGCGGGTGGCGGTTAGGGTGGAAATATCCTTATTTCTAAATGTTAAGCATCTAAAATGCTTCGCTCTACAAATTATTTTGTTTTTAATGTTTGCCGCATGTTTTTTAAGTTTTAAATTAGTGTCAAATGTGGCACCTAAGTATTTAATATAAAGGGAAGGAAGTATAGGAGTTTGTGAGATGAATAGGTTATACGGATAATTAGGGGAGAGTCGGTGGAAAGGAATTAATAGTTGGGATTTTTTGGGGTTAATTTTGATTCGCCATTTTGCAAACCATGTCTCGAGTGTCTCTATTAGTTGCTGCACGGTTTGTAGGGCTTTTGGAAGGGAGGGTTCGTGAGTTATGAGAGCGGTATCGTCAGCGTATTGGAGGATATATGATGTAGGATTAAAGTATTTGGGATCAGGATTATACATGTCAGTGCAGAAAATGTTGTATAGTATTTCGAGATTTTTCTAGATTTATACAATTTTCATGGAATGTTTAATATTTCGAGATTTTTGTCAATTTAAAATGTTTTATCATATTTTCAACATATAGAGATTTTCGATATTTCGAGATTTTCGTCAATTAATAAAATTTTCATGAGATTTATTTTTCATAAGATTGTGTTATCTTGCTCAAAGGTAACTAATAAAAGTTATTTTTCAAAATGCCGAAAACTAAAAATATAGTTTAAACAAACTGTTGAAATTAATAAAAATAGCTAATTCAATAATAATTATAAATTAATCTAAAAATTGGAAAAAATACTTTTAAATAAATTCGTCAAACTTACAAATATTAAAATTAAGCAAAATTTTGAAGAGTGGCAAAATTAGCTTTACATCAATAACGTTTTTTTTAAGTAAATAATTTTAAATAAAACTAAATTTCAATTTTATTTAGTTTTCTATATTTTCTTGGAAAAATAAATAAACATCAAAATAAAAAAATTAAAAATAGGAAAGAAAATAATAAATCTCAAAAAATTGATTTAAATAAAATTTGTTGATATTTAATTATTTCCTACCTATTTTTTTGTATATAGGAAATACTGACTGAATAATATTGGAATTGATTTGTAATTCAAATAATAATTTTTATTTTAAATAAAATATACAAATATAAAAATTAACAATACTGTTCGAAATTGTGAAATTAACACAAATTAAAATTTACCAAATAAATAAATTAAGATAATCTATCTATCCTCTATTTTAACAAAAGTATTGACAAAAAAGTACAAATAAATAGTCAAATAATACAAATAGCAATTATATGTATTATCAATAAGAAAACTAAATAAAAATAAATTGAAAAAGCCCAACTTATAAAATAGGAGCCGACGACTAACCAACCACACCTTTCCTCAACAATATAGAGGAAGCAAAAAATTGCTAATGAAAAAAAGCGCAAACAACTTTCACGGCGAAGCACTGAAGATACGCGCACTGCACGACTCTCCATTATAACCTTCCTTCCCTCTTCTGGAAGAAATTTCTTCAGCTTCTCACCATAGATGGAATGCTTCCTCTTCGACTGATGAGGATTGTCAGTTTTTAATAATTAAATTACACTCAATTATTTCACAACAAGAAACCGTTCATTAAAATTAATAGCAAGATAAATCAGGTAAAAATTTGGCTAAATTGTAATATTCTTTATAAATGTTAATTTAGCCAAATGTTTAGCTGATTTATATCGCAATAAATAAATTAATAAAACATTTTATATCAAATTAAATAAGATTTTAAATATTTCATTGTATAATTCAATATCCGGAGGTGTACTTGCACGGGAAGTAGTTGTTTCAATGGATATTTATCGTCTTGAGTTGTCTTATTAATTAAGACATTGTTTGCATTTTCACAAATAGTTTTTTCGTAATTTTATATATTATAATTAATTAATTATTAAATTTAGAAAAATGTCATTACTTTTATAAAATCACATTACATTTTCTTAAATATTTTAACTGTTAATTTTCTGACATTCGTTGATTTTTAAAAGAGTTCAATTTAAAGTTTTAAACGAGTGTTTTCCACTCCCAGACTAAGCATGAAGAAAAATTTCGAGTTTAGAAAAGCCCCGTGAAAATTTGTCGAGGGTCGCGCAGCGACCCGAGACAAATTTTCCGGCTTTTCTAAACTCGAAATTTTACTTCATGCGCCACGCGTACAAAACACTGATTTGAAGTAAACTTCAGAAACGCGCAAATACATCTTTATATAAAGTAACGGGGAATCAGATATTTAGTCTGTTATCAACGATTTTCAATGTTAATAATAAATAATTAGGTTTTGAATATTTTTGTTAAAACAACTGGTAACGATATTTATATATTAATAGTTGCAAAAAAATAATAAAATCAAATTTATTCCTAAAGGATTTGTATTCGTGATTCGAAAAAACAGGATTCGAATTTATGATTCGAATTATATTTATCTCTTACTTATAAAATTTGATAAAATTCTTCAAAATCAACAAAATTCATTAATATATGACATAATAATTTACCATTTTTACATATCATATCCTTATGTATTCGTATGCTCTGTACATTTGCAGACATTCGTTGATTTTATGAAAGATTACAATTAAAAGTTCGAACGAGTTTTTCCAATCCCAGACTAAGCATGAAGTAAAATTTCGAGTTTAGAAAAGCCCCGCGTAGAAAATTTGTCGAGGGTCGCGCCAGCGACCCGAGACAAATTTTCACGGGGCTTTTCTAAACTCGAAATTTTACTTCATGCGCCACGCGTATAAAACACTGAAATATTGTAAAGTTTAGAAAATACTAGCCTTTATTTTGTTCGGTTGGTTGACAATTTGTGTTGAATCTTCTGAGCAGATTATACATACTAATTCTATTTATACTTTTGATCAATTTTGACAGTTTTTTGGCATTTTTATACATCATATCCTTTGTATTAGTATACTCTGTACATTTACAGACATTCGTTGATTTTATAAAAGAGTTAAATTTGAAGTTTCGAACGAGTTAAAAAAAAAATAAATAAAAAACCGAACTTATAAAATTTGATAAAATTCTTCAAAATCAACAAAATTCATTAATATATGACATAATAATTTATCATTTTTACATATCATATCCTTATGTATTCGTATGTTCTGTACATTTGCAGACATTCGTTGATTTTATGAAAGATTTCAATTAAAAGTTCGAACGAGTTTTTCCAATCCCAGACTAAGCATGAATTAAAATTTCGAGTTTAGAAAAGCCCCGCGTAGAAAATTTGTCAAGGGTCGCACCAGCGACCCTCGACAAATTTTCACAGGGCTTTTCTAAACTCGAAATTTTTGTACATGCGCCACGCGTATAAAACACTGAAATATTGTAAAGTTTAAAAACATACTAGCCTTTATTTTGTTCGGTTAGTTGCACATTTTGTTAAATCTTCTGAGCTGATTATACACACTAATTCTCTTTATAAATTTTGATCAATTTTGACAGCTTTTTGTCAATTTTCAAGTTGATAATTTCCTCAGTTAAGAATATTTTATTTTCGAATCGTTAGATAATTAATTATTTATTAAATCTAGTGAAAACTTGCCTGCAACAATTATAAAATGTATGATTTTGGGGTACCCCGATGGGGCAGTAGGTAGAAACCCTGCCTTCTAACCCAGGGGTCGCGGGCTCGAGTCCCGCCGAGTGGGGTCATTTTAAAGAACAAAATAATTTCATCTGGGCCCATGAATGTGTGTGAACGTGTTTGAGGCGTCTAAATATAGTAACTTACAAAATACAAGGTGAAATGGTTTAAAACCAATATCTAATAAATGTATAATAAAAAAAAAAGTTTAATTTTTTTAGTATCTAGAGGGGGTCCCGGTCCCGGGCACCATCAATATCAACTTTTCCATATTGCTGATATTTAAATCATCATATCTTTAAGGGGGGACGTGCTATGTTGGACACATCACCATTTTTTTAATTTGCATTAACTTTAAATTAATAACAAATGTTTGAATAATAAAAATCATAGCAAATTTGAACAAAGAAACCCATAAAAAAAGCATTCTTGCCCCAGTATTTTATATATGCACACCCTCGCTCTTTCATTTCTTTTAAGTACACAATGGTTCACTGTATATTTCCTTATTTCCCCAGCGATATGCATCGGACTTTTTGAATAATGAACTATTTCTGTACTATAATGAAACGTGTGCAGGTACGTGTTTGGGAGGAGTCGATAAAAAATGACAAATAGCTGTTGCGTTCACGTCGATTGGTGTTATTAAAGGGGGTGAAATTAAGGGCGTGACGAGATTTGCACGTGCACGTGCTGATATTGCGCGAAATTTCTGGCGTCAAAGGGAAACACGTGTATGTGAGGGTATTAAAGGAGGATTATGCAAATTTTAGTTGATTATGCTCAAGCTTCGACAATGATCATTGGATTGTGCATTCCGAGAGAGAATTATGTTGATGATAATGGGATTGGTTACTTGTTTTAGCATTGGTATTCAATTTCTGATATCAGATATATTATATTTTCACTTTTATATGTATATATACCAGAACCGACAAATTGTATTTATAATTTCTTCGCCTGAATGGCGAAACAATTGTAGCGTTTTACAATAAATATTTGAAAGTGTTTAAATTGTTTTATTTATATAAAAGTGAAGATGAACTTTCAACATTTATCAGCCTTATCAATCAATTTTTTATTATATTTTCCTTAATTTTAAATTATGCTGTATGTTTTTAATTCTCTTTGAGTGCAAAAGCAGCCAGCATATGTTTGTTGTGTATCTGAGTTGGAACTGATGAAAAGCTTTTGATTAATTTATTTGTGAATGAGGGCGAGATGAACGGGGAGAGGTCGAGTGCGTGCCCTGTCGGAAATTTAATTGGGACATCCTGTACGATTGTTTAGCAATAAACCGACGCACGATGAATGCGTGGGATGTAATTGTTGGCGGCACCCTTTGTCCTTTTAAATCGAACACTGGCTCTGCGAACAAGGTTTCGCATGGAATCCCCGATGGCAAGATGTACAAAGGATGTGATATTTATTCGCAAATAACTTCAAATGAAAAATAACCAAAAGAGCAAGACGTACGGATAAAGCAAAGTACTTTTTATAGTTTTAGAAGAAAAGTATACCCACATTTATGTTTTTTACAATTTGGCTGTATAGTGGAAATAACGAGTGGTGTCCTATGATTACATTTTTGAATTATTTGGTAAAACTTTTTGTTGAGGTTTTATCATGTTAACATTATTTCTTCTTGTTTTGCTTGTTTAATTGCAACTAATGCCTATTCCGCTTACGTTAAATTATTTTATTGTTATCTAAAATTCTATAGGACACCTTTCGTGAACTCGACTGTACGTTGTATTTTTGCATTATTTCGACTTTATCTGTAATTTAAAGGCTAACAAAAGCCTCTAAAAATATATCAATATTTGAATATTATAAAAAAATCCCTGTATAAAGAGTGTAAATCCTGTTATTTTTTGTTTGTTGATTCATCTATGTTGCGTTTAATTTTTGGTTGTCATATTTTACATCAATATAGGAGATGATTTCAATATTTATTGAAAGCCAATTTTTCAATTAATTTTTAATTTCAGGTGACGAACTGATATTTAGGGAACGCTCTGGAGCCATCTCGAAATTCAATGTTGCCAAACGTTCCGTAGAAGAAATACTACCTGCTAGTACACCTGTAAGTAACACTATTTTCTGGAAAGTATAATTTCGAAAGACAGTTGCATGCAAATGTTTTAAAATAACTATGAACCTAGGTAGCAAGTCATCAGCTTGCAACCTAGGTTCATAGTTAATGTATAAACGAGGTTGGTTGAATAAATTCCCAAACTAGCAACACTTTTTCCTTAAAAGTATATGTAATTTTAAAAGACAGTTGGGTGCAAGTATATTAAAATAAATATGAACCTAGGTAGCAGACCAAGAATAATGTATAAACAAAGTTGGTTAAATAAATTAACAAACAACTTTCCATGACTTTAAATAAAACCAAGTAATTGCACCTAGTCTAGATTGTGTATTAATTGATCAATATGTAAAGCTATTGAGAGAGGTTTTTCTTAGTATTGTTTCACAAATTAAAAACTTTATTTTGACTAGTTTTAGTTTTTTAGACCATTTTTAAAAGAATAACTAAATAACTTCGCTTTGCTACGCGACCAAACCAAATTTTCAGGCTTTTCTTAACTTGACATTTTACTTCATTCTTAATCTGGGAGTGGAAAACACTCGTTTAAAGCTTTAAATTAAACTATTAAAAAATAGCGTAAGCATATGTATACTTAAAAGAAAAATTCAGTGCATTACCATTTATCATTTAAATGATAATGCACGGAATTTTTCTTCATATTACCATTTGGATGATTATTTAAATGATCGTTCATATTACTATTTGAATGATAATTGATATTATCATTTGATTGATCATTCGATTAATCATTCGAATCATTATTCGAATGATATTAATAGATTATTAAAAATCGATGATTTTAATAATCGAATTATTTGATCCTGATATCACTCTAGTCGGCTTACCACTATTTAAAGTCACTGAACGTTCAAATATTGAAATTTCATATTATTATAGATAGCATTTCAACATCTAAAGTCACTACACAACTCATAAACACTAATTTGTTTATATATGTTCGACAGCTTAAACGCCATCTAACACGAATTCATACACTAATTTATTTAATTATTATTGCAGATCCTGTTAACAGCCTTTGAATACGAATTGAGTCCAGATAAGGAGTATTTATTAATTGCCCATGATTATCAGAAGGTAAGATAATGTATGTTTTAATTGTTAATCTATAATATCTAGCATAGTTCCTTTTACCAAGAACTTAATTCGATATTTGTTTGATGCATACGCCTAGTATGTCATTGAATTATTGAGCAGACTCTTAGCAACAAGATTTTTTCGTTATTTTCCATGTGTTTTTATTATTTGAGAAAATTCAGTTATTAGCGTTCATAATATATTGCTTGGATTATTAGTTATGCTGTAAGTTTATGTTTTTTTAATGGAACAACGCGAGAAATGGGTATTCCGTACATACGAGGGCCATTCCATAAATAATGCACATGACTTATTATTGCCTTACACGTTTATTTTTTTATCCTTTAACATAATCTCCCTGCTTCTCAATGACCAAGCCTCAACGTCTGGGAAGCTTTACAATACCATATAATACGCCAGCTTTCTTCACCTGACGAAGGGCTCGGGTACCGGCGATAGAAAGCTGTTTTTGAGATGAATAACGACGTTCTTGCATAGGTGTTTAAACTTTGGGAATAACTCAAAGTCGAGTTAACTTATGCCAAGAATATAGGGTGGATGAGGTAACACCTTCCAACTGTAATCGCACAGCTTTTTATTTACGACATTGGCAATGTACAGGCGTGCGTTGTTGTAGAGAATGAGTAACCCAGCCTCGAGCAACCAAGGTCGGGTTTTCTGTATTCTTCGGTTCAGTTTTTGAATGAAATCACTCATGTGACACTTCATCCAGATGGAACTCTCTGTGTCACGATGATTCCATGGTGAACATAAGCAAAGATCTTCTTTTGAGTGACCTTAGATTGAGCTCGACGAAATTTGTTTGGACTTGGGGATGATTGACCTCTTCACTTGTTTGACTGTGATTTTAACTCTGGTTCAAAGTCCAGAACTCAGGTTTCATCAATAGTGATGATTCGATGCAACAAAGCTTGACCTTCAACGTAAAATATTTGTTTCAGCACTTGAAACTTTGATCCTCAGTAGTTACAGTACCCGAGACCGGCGCTGGCTCCATTTTTAACTCGCGTAATTAAAAAAACAAAACACAGTATCGATAAAATACAAACATTGGCTTCTTGCTTAAGTCTTAAACTACAACTTACGTAATAATCACTGCGGCGTGTCCTTCACTCCGCAGTGTTGCCAAACTGTACATTATTAATGACATGACCCTCGTAGTACCCATGGCGATGGCAGATTTAATACAGACACAATTCTTCCAAATCTTATCCACTACTGAAAATGCATTAGTCGTCAATAAATATAAATTACTTTTTTTAATAGCTGGGGCTGTTACTTGGTGAAATTCCACATCAACACTTTAAGTAAATAACACACTTGGCTAAGATTTCACTGTTTATTAGTTGACACTGCAACAATTCTTTCGCCACACAGTGGCTTCATCAGGCATCTGTCTGATGAAGCCACTGTGTGGCGAAAGAATTGTTGCAGTCTCAACTAATAAACAGTAAAATCTGAACATCAATTACTATTTGAACTACATTTCATTATAATAATTATTGCAGTAATCTTTTTCTTCACTGATTAGTTTTATTTACTAAATGTACATTTCGAACACTATGTGTTCATTCTCAGTATTCGAAATGTACATTTAGTAAATAAAACTAATCAGTGAAGAAAGAGATTACTACAATAATTATTAGAAAAAACTATTCACGTAACTAAAAGAAGAATATTACATTTCATTCATTGATTAATTGTGTGCTTATAAAATTACAGAAACTAAGATCGTTTTAATACAGGCACTATTTGGAATGCCGGTTAAATACACAAGCGCACATTTACCAGAGACCATAAAATATTGTTATGGTCTTTGGTAAATGTATACACTTTGTGATAGATATGGTATAATTAAAAGAAACATTTCCTGTATTTAAGTATTGCGTTTATTTATTCTTAAACCTATTTATATTTTAGTTATACAGGTACAGTTACGTGGCTCAATACTCAGTGGTAAACTTAAAAACTAGAGCGGTTAGCAAAATTCTGGCTGGAACAGAATCGGTTCTTCAATATGCAATGTGGGCTCCGGTTGGAAATGCTATAATTTACGTCGCCCATTACAACATTTTCTACAGATCATCGGCTGGATCTACACAATTTGTCGCAATTACTCAAGATGGTGTCCAAGGGCATATCTATAACGGAGTTCCAGATTGGGTATACGAAGGTAAAATATTGATTAAGTTTCTATTAAAAAAAATCGAATCTTCATAAAATAATTAGAAATTATTTCAAGATTAATTATCTATTTATAGTTAGTAAAATAAATCAAGTAATTTTTGTTTTAAATTATTTTATTAGTTTATTTCAATATATTACATTTATTTTGTGAAAAAAGAAAAGCATGGCATTTTAATTTTTTTCTGACCAAAATAGATATGAACCCATTAAGCGCAATTGATGTAATAACGCAATATTATTAATTATTTGCTAATTAAATTACTAAATAAGTTAATTTGCAATGATCAAATTAACTTATTGAGAAATTTGATTAGCAAAAAATTAATAACATTGCGTTATTGCATCACTTGCAATTTCACTTGACTTGAGAATGTGTGAAAAAAACTGAAAATATTGTGTTATTTAAATATTTTGATTATTACTCATTTAATAAAGAAGTTTTAAGTGTATTTCTAACTTCACAATATTTCAGTGTTTAATACGCGTGGCGCATGAAGTAAAATTTCGAATTTAGAAAAGCCTGAAAATTTGGTTTGGTCGCTCCGCGAAGCGCGAATAAAATACTATCACGCTCATCAAAAAAAAAAATATATATATTTATTTGAAGCTGGAACTGGTAATTTAAACTCTTTTCATTTTACTAATATTATTATCTTTTTTTTTTAGAGGAAGTGTTCAGTTCAAATAGGGCAATCTGGTTATCTCCTGATGGCACTAAATTGTCCTACGCCAAATTTAATGATACACAAGTCCCCATCATGAATATTCCCGTATATGGACAACCCGGAAGTTGGGATTTCCAATATACGAGAGGTATACAAATTCGATATCCAAAAGTAAGTAGAATTAACATTTTTTGTAATATTTTTTAATTTAATCGTACAATCAATTAATCGACGAACAAACATGTGTTTTCATCAAATTAAATCTGTAAGTCTGTCGTATTTAAGGAGAGTATTTCAAATGTCAGTGTACAGGGTGGCCGAAATTCGAAGTTTTTATAGGGTATCTCGGTAACCTGAAGAGTTGATATACACGTCATGATGTCTTTTTCTGAGATATTAATAATGGCGTTAAGAGATCATGGCTAACTTGATTAGTTTGGAAGATATCGGGCGTTTTTCAATTGTTAGCTATTTTAAAATATGTCCTTATCTTAATAAGTATAAGATATACAAAAAACAGTTCAAAAGTTATTTTTTCACCGTAAAAAGCAGTATCGTACTTATTTTTTTATTCGAAATTTTAATTTCCGTGTTATGATATAAAGTTGCATTCTTGTAAATGGAACACCTTAAATATTTTTATGTCATTGAATAGCACAATAAATTAGCTCTGCATTTTTTATAAGAAATTGATTTTTGTTTTATTAAAAAATTGTGTTTCTAACTCTGAAGCTTTTAGATAAATATTTGATAATACATACTATTATAATTAAAGAGATGTTAGTATTATTTATCAATAATAAAATAATTGATCGCAAAGTACTTAATATAGTTTTTACCGCATGTCAATGTCTTTTTAAATAAATAAATGATATCATTCATGAAAATGGTACTTTACGCGAAAAAACCATCGAAAATGCTGCACCCTGTACACGATTCATTGCAGGCTGTGTAATATTACTTTTTAATCGCCCCTTGTACAATCAAAGTATTCGGAAAGAGTGAGTTGGGTCTACTACAGATTTTTTTTATATAAAAGATTAGAAAATGTTATTTCGGATTTTAACAAAAAATCAAAAAGAATTTTTGTTCACCATGTCAATCGAAGCTTGCGCTACCTAACTTGTTTTATTATATCGCTATTATTTTTAATAGTTATAATGTACCACGGAATAAACGCCTTTAATATTAAAAAAAATTAGAAAGCATTCAAAATTTTAGAGTGTAAAGTATGTTAATTATTAATACATCTTTTTTTGGAAATTCTTAAAACAGTCTTAGACAATATTCTCAATTTTTAGCCAGGTACAAAAAATCCAATAGTTTCTCTTCACGTTGTCGATTTGCAAAAAGGAAAGGAAACCGTAGTTGAACCAGCAGAATTATCGTAAGTAATTGTACTGAAATTATAAAAAAAACAAATTAAGTACCGTTCTTTAAACAATAAGAAATAAAACAAATAAATTACCTTTCTTTAAACAATAACAAATAAAATAGATGAATTACCTTTCTTTAAACAATAACAAACATACGTTTTTAATGTAATGCTTCGCCGACTATTTTTTAGTGGCCCACCAATACTTTCAGCTGTAACTTGGCCCACTAATGAAGATTTGGTCGCCATATGGATGAACAGGATCCAGAACGAAGCAACAATTATAAGTTATTCAATGAATGATTCAGCAAATCTAGAAGTAAGAGTATTATTGTATCAATAAAAAACGTTTTAACTGTGTTTATATAACACTATTTGTTACATCCTTATATCAAATGCATTAGTTTGTTTTGCAATGTTTAACATTGAATGGAATATAATATATTCCCTATTCAATAGTTATAAACTACAGGAAATTTTCCTATAGTATACCTACATATCCTGATGCATACGTTGTAAATTTTCAGGTATTCATTGTTTCTGAAAAGTTTCTAAAAAGCTTCTAACGAGTGTTTTCACTCCCTGATTAAGCATGAAGTAAAATTTCGAGTTTAGAAAAGCCTTAAAATTTGGTTTGGTCGCTCCGCGAAGCGGAGAGACCAAACCAAATTTTCAGGCTTTTCTAAACTCAAAATTTTACTTCATGCGCCACGCGTATAAAACACTAAAATATTGTGAAGTTTAAAACATACTGCTAAACCAGTATGCCAAAGCAGTGTATTTTGAATTTCACGTTAAATCAGTGTTTTATGCGCCTGGCGCATGAAGACAAATTTTGAGTTTAGAAAAGCTTGAAAATTATGTTTTTATTGTTAAATCATTTTAAATGATTTTTGTTAAATATTGACATACAGGGATTTTCTTCATTTAAGTATATTTTCACATATTTTATATACACTTTTGTAAAGTTATTGAACATGTAATCAAACCTAAGCAGTATATTTTAAAGTTCACTTTAAATCAATGTGTTGTACGTGTAGCGCATAAAGTAAAATTTAGTTTAGAAAAGCCTGAAAATTTAAGGCTTTTCTAAACTTTAAATTTTACTTCATGTTTAATCAGAGAGTGGTAACACTCGTTAGAAACTTCAAATTGCAAATTTATTAGTATGATATGTATACTTAAAAGAAATACTACTTGTATGCATTAGGATATATATACACGCACAATTACGTCGATTAGCTGTTATATTTGACTTTTATATATATATTTTATTTAATTAATTATATTACGTTGTAATTTTATGTACAAATGGTGTTTACCGTAAATAAATTTACTTTACTTTACTTTAATACTGTGCGATCATTTACAACATAATTTAGACAAGCTTCGAATTTTAAATTAGTTTGGCACTATTGATCGTAACACATAGTTTACCATAACCTCAAATTTATTTCATCATTCAGATAGCATTCTAGGCAACCACACAAAAAAATGCCGCCTACTTTAAATAATAGTTCAAATGATCGCACGGTATATTAATATCATAATATTAGTACGTCGTTAATTCCAACATCTAGAACAAATTTGCATCTTCATTTTAACATTTTTTATTGTATTTTCATAGGTAAAACATTTGAAAGAACCAAGGGGTTGGTTGGAATTATTCACACCGCCAACATTTTCGAAAAACGGCGAGGAGATGCTTTTAATTTTATCTCAAGTCCAAAACAGCACGAAAGGAAGTTTTAGGCATATCACCAAAATACAGAGAAAACAAGATGGGCCAACTGAAGCCATCACTAAAGGCAACTTTGTCGTAACTGAAATCTTAAGATGGGACGAAGATAAAAATTTGATGTAAGCAAATTTTTATATATTTGAATTTATTCCTCCATTCTATCGCTATTATGTTCAAGGGCTAGAGCTGTCGAAGCTCATTAATGACGCATTTAGACTTTTAGATAATTTGCACAAATCGACTTTCAGAAGGCAATTTGTGTAAACTAGTTTTAAAGTTTAAACAGATATCGATTGTATGCGCAGTTAAATAACCCACATTTGTACTGTTTTAATAATAATAATAAACAATTGGTGCACCCCTTGTTTTCTAGAAAAAGGTTTCAATACTTTATTGATGTAAATTAATTTATTTGAAATTTATTACATTTTTTAGGATTCGCTGTTTTTATAAAAGCCTCACAATTTCCCAGTAATGAGAACACAAGATTCAGTTTCCAAAGGGATAACTTTATATCCTTGTACAATGAATTTTATAGGTTGGATTGAAGTATACTTAAATCATTTAATGATGTAATTGAAATGGTTACGAAGTTCTACGATATAATTTATTCGGCTCTCTACAAACATGTCCCAACATATCAATCGGACAAAAAGAAATATCCACCATGGTTTACGTTTTAAATCAAAGCTAATCTTAATTCTAAGGCTTATTATAGGACTATGTGGCATAAGACTAAAATGGTGATGTGTCCATCATAGTACTTTCCCCCGTAAATTGCGTATTAAATCACTTTTAAAATATTTGTAGCATTATTATTTTCAAAATGACTTCAACTTTTTGGTAACTACAACTTTTATTTGAAACATTTTTCAATTGGATCAACACATACTGACACAAACCAATGACTAGATAAAAAACACTATTTATTGAATATCTCAAAAACTAAGAGTGCTATGACAAAAAGTAAGTGAACAATACATCTTCATTTTGTTATTACTACAACTTTTATTTGAAAGAATTTTTGTTTGATGAACATTTATTGAAAAAATCTGAAAAAATCTGAAAAAACTGAAAAACGCTAAGAGTAAAGTACCACTTCCGGTTTTCCGATTTTCATCAAAAGCTTTTCAGTTCTTCCGATTGTAACAAAAAGCTTAAGTTTCAAGTTTCATCTCGATATCTTTAGCGGTTTTTGCGGTACAGCGCACACAGACACACACACAGACACAGACAGACAGACAGACAGACAGAAATTTTTCAAAAATGGTCTTATTCGACTCAGGGGACCTCAAAATGGATATTTCCGCTAAAATTTTTGATTCGAAAATTTTCACGAAAACAATACTTTTCCTTTGTATTACATACGGGGGAAAGTAAAAACCCATATTATATTCAAGAATTTAAAAATGATGCAGACGACGAACTTCCATAAATCAGGAGAATTTTGTTTTAGGTTCGTTTCAGTGTTGTGTATGGATGAGGAATTTATACACAACACTGAAACTAACCTAAAATAAAATTCTTTTGATTTATGGAAGTTCGTCTCTAGCAAGCGTGGTACTACCCGAATCCCTAGTGTGGTACATAATGACTAGAAAGAATTTACAAATCCTAATGACATATTTAATGGATTCGCTGACATCTTTAATAGTCATTTCAATCCTAATTCAAATCCTATATTGTGCAACGATTTAACTGTATACCCGCCATTCCTGTTTCATTCAGTAGACGGATCTGGACTTATCAATATTATGTCACGTTTTCCACATACATTCACCGCTGGTGATGATAAAATACCTAGTTTTTTAATTCGGGATTTTAGATTCTCCTTTGCTAATCCATTGTTTACAATTTTAAATTACTCAATCACTTCATGCCAGTTACCCGACCTGTGAAAACGAGCTAGATTATGTCCCGTTTTCAAGAAAGGTGACAAATCTCATATTCATAATTATCGCCCAATTTCGATCCTCTTTAACTTTCCAAAAATCTTTGAAAGTGTGCTGCATAGTGACATATTTGAAAGAGTGGCATCATTTATATCACCATATCAACACGGATTTATGCTTGCTAGATCTACAACAACAAATCTGGCTACAGTATCCCAATATATAGCTGATTCCCAGGATTCTCGTGGTATTTGACTCAATTGATCATGAGCTTCTAACTCACCGGCTAAGCCAATTGGGTGCTATCCCTGCGGTCACTAAACTTATTCGGTCTTATTTAATAAATCTTTCATGCTATGTATTTTACATTGGCTTTAAATCCTACAAGTTTTCGCCGTCCACCGGTGTCCCGCCGGGCTCTTGTCTTGGCTCCCTTTTGTTTAATATTTTTATTAATGATTTATTGGGAATGCTTATCTGTCCTGTTTTGGGTTACGCTGACGACCATCAAATCTATTTAAACATCAAATCCTCGAATGACGTAGACATTCTACAACTTAATTTAGATATCATTGCTAATTGGTGCAAGAAAGTCAATTTAGTACTAAATGTTAGCAAATGTGTTGTAAGTTATTCTCGCACTCGCACCTCACGTGAAACAAGTTACTAGATTGATGGAATTTGTCGAGATGTACCACTGTTAAGAATTTAGGAATTACATTTAACTAACTTACTTTTACAAATCATATCGACTTAGTCCGAACAAATGCTTCCAAGGCCTTGGGATTTATTCTTCGTATTAGCCGCGACTTTTCTAATGTTGATTCTATAAAATCTCTATACTCCGCCTTTGTATTGCGTAGGTTGGAATATAATAGTTTTGATCTGGTATACTATTAGTCACTCTCTCTTGTTGGATCGCAACCACCGTCGAGTTTTATAATTTCTCTCGTTTAAACTTGACCGTACTTATCCATTGATTGGAACTTCTCAAGAAAAACTAAACACCATAGGAATAAAAGAGAACGAGTTAAATTTAATACACACATGCCTAACGAGCAGACCACAAAAAACGAAAATAGGAGAGAATACGAGCAAAACCAACTACGCAGAATATGGAATACCCCAGGGAGGAAACCTCCTATACATCCTGTACACCAACGACATCATGGAACTAAAACTAAATGGAACCCCCTTTATATATGCAGACGATACTTGTTTAGTATATTCTGGGATAAACCAACAAGAAATGGAACAACAAATCTGCGCAGATACAAAACTTTTAGAAAAGTGGTATTACAACAATTTATTGACCATCAATGAAGAAAAAACGACATATATAATATTCAATAGACACAAACATCACATCAACCTCCAAATAAAAATCAATGGAAAACTCATAAAAGAAGTAAAACAAACAGAATACCTAGGATTAAAAAAAACCAACACTTTGAAATGGGACGACCACATAAATAAATTAACACAGAAGAACTCCAAACTAATCGGTGCCATGTGGAAAATCAGGAGATTCATCCCAAACAATAAAAAGAAATGTATCTACCACGCATGGTTCACTTCGACCATCAATTATCTTATAATAATTTGGGGAGATACTACTAGCAAAAACATCATTAAGCTACAAAGACAACAAAACAAAATCCTGAAAATATTGTACATACTGGAAAAAAGAACAAGCACTAAAAAGATATATGAAATTACACAAGAACTAAACATAAAGAAAATGATAACATATAACAACTTACTATTCTTATACAAAATACAAAACAATTTAATTAAAACGCGAATCAGAATACACCCAAACAAGAATACACACAAATATAAAACAAGAAGAAAGTCAGACCTCCGAACAGAAAAATATAGAACAAAAAAATACACCCAACACCTTAAAACAGACATAATCAAAATATACAATAACATACCACAATACATAAAATCATTAAAATATATACCCTACAAATTGAAATTAAAGAATAAACTACTAAACAACGAATTACAATAAAACAGAATGAAAACATGCAAACATCCTTCAATACCGCTAGCCCGAGATCTGGTCCTACAACCGAGAATCACGAGGCGAGGACAGAAGGAAGGAATTCCAACAGCGACAACTACAGACGATACATCAAACAAATAAATATCATACAAATAATATACATACATATACCTGTAATTGAAACACTGAAATAAATAAATTATTTTCTAAAAAAAAAGATGAACTTCTTTAGCGTCACGAAATGGAACCCCTCGCCGACAGAAGAAATTTGCGATGTGCTACCTTTATGAAAAAAACTTTTAGATGGGAAAATTGACTGTCTGGAAATTCTTGCCAGAGTTCCATTTAATGTCAATGTAAAATCTACAAGATTTTCATCAACGTTCCTAGCACCAACGGCGCGTTCTAATGTATTGCAACGTTCTCCAGTGACTGTGCTGTGCCAGTGCTCGAAAAAACAATTTAGTGACATTTTTATTTAGAATCATTATATTTTTTGTAATCACATTTATTTACATGTATTTTGGCTTTTTTCTCTGGTATTAAAATATTTGTTCTGTAATTGGGTTATCTTGTTGGACAAATAAAGATATTATTATTATCATTACATAGGCTTGAGCAGATTGATACTAAATGATTAGTCTGATATTGTTCCATATAATTATCATTTATTCTGTAGTCTTCAAAATCATAAATTCTGTAGAAATTCTTGAATTTACTTTATAGCACATTTTTTATTTAAATATTAGAAAACACTTAAATTTTTATACCACTTTTATGAACAAGTTAATTGTTTTCTTTATATGAAAATTCTGAAAAAGATAATTGGATAAAAAATCAATTATCAAAGAAGAATTTTTCGACAAAGATAAGTGAATCTTGAAAATCTAGATGAAAATAATAAGTTGGTTTATTTAACTTTGGAAAATAAAACAAAATAGAAATACCACATTTTTTACTCACCCAAAAGAAGTGAACGATTTTATTTATATTTTTCTATCTGCTTCTATTGGCAAGTACAAATAGCAAATTTCTGCAGAAGATTTCACAAAATCCTTCAAATTCCAGATATTATCAAGCAACTGACGTATCAGACCCAGCAACCCAACACGTCTACTCGGTCTCCACAAAAACCGGAGAAATGACTTGCTTGTCATGCGGTGCAAAGAACTCTTTGCGAAAATCCGACTGCCTGCACAATTCAGCAACATTTAGTAAAGACAATAGCCACTACGTATTACAATGTGCGGGTCCTGATGTCCCAGAAGTGGCCATATACTCTCTAGATGGTAAGAAGCTTGCCGTGTGGGAGGAAAACACGGATCTCGTAGAATTGGTACAAGAAAAGCAGATTCCGATCATTAAGAGGTTGACTTTTGAAGTTCCCGGAGGATATGAGGCCCAAGTTATACTTAAGTTGCCGCCTAATATGGATACAAGTGGGAATACTAAGTATCCTATGTTAATACACGTGTAAGTAGTTAAGCAGGTTATTTATATCTTTGAACATACAGGGAGTTTTTCTTTTAAGTATACATATTCTTATTAGTGTGTATGCTGTAAATTTTCAGACATCGGTTGCTTTTTTCCAGAGGTAAATTTAAAGCTATAAACGAGGGTTTTCCACTCCCAGACTAAGCATGAAGAAAAATTTCGAGTTTAGAAAAGCCTGAAAATTTGGTTTGGTCGCGTAGCGCGTAGCGCTACGCGGCCAAACCAAATTTTCAGGCTTTTCTAAACTCGAAATTTTTCTTCATGCGCCACACGTATTAGACACTGATTTGATGTAAAGTTTGGAATACACATCTTTAGTAAAATGAGTTAGAAGTATATTTAGAACGTCACTTGAAATGAGTGCTTTACACGCGTGGCGCATGAAGAAAAATTTCGAGTTTAGAAAAGCCTGAAAATTTGGTTTGGCCGCGTAGCGCTACGCTCTACGCGACCAAACCAAATTTTCAGGCTTTTCTAAACTCGAAATTTTTCTTCATGCTTAGTCTGGGAGTGGAAAACCCTAGTTTATAGCTTCAAATTTACCTCTTTAGGAGTGGACATTGGTGATGTTTAAGGCTTCTCTTTTAAAAAAGTAACGAACATCTGAAGATTTTCTAGGTAATTAGGATATGTACACTTAAAAGAAAAACTCCCTGTACAACACAAAGCCAATGTTATATTAGAAATTACGAGAGATTACTATTTAAAATGTATGATTATATGCACACATAATCATACATTTTAAATAGATGAGATATTTATCTCAAAGAAAATTTTATATTAATATTACTTCTTAAACAGTGAATCAAGTAATCTACTTGTTTCGTTTTATATTAAATACTTCACTTACTTAATTACCATTTGTGATTAAGGCTGAAATACACATGTAACTCTGGAAAGCCGGGTTTGGCCAATATCAGTTAATTTTTTTTTTAAATAAAATTTATTAAATTAATGAGGAAATTACATGATGAAACTCAATGATAACACTTGAAATTAAATAACAGTTGTAGAATTAATTCATGCTTTTACAGAGCAGTTTTTACATACAAAAATTAAGCATTTTGAAAATTTTAGGAGGAGCCCCCCTCCCTCCTGTTGAACCCACATATCCCCCCCGTGGCTACGGTTTTGGCTTATTTAATTAATTACGCAACAATTTTTTTTTATTCTAATAGCCAAAGGACACTTCTTGTTATATTGAATTTTGAGTCTCAACTGCACAGAACAAAATTATTAATTAATTAAACAACAGTTTTTGTGATACTATAGCAAATTGCATCTATTTCAGATATGGAGGACCAGATTCTTATCAAGTCGTACAGAAGTTCGCGTTAGATTGGGGAGGATATTTAGCTGCAAACAAAAGCATAATCTATGGAATGATTGATGGTAGAGGTTCAGGCTTGAAAGGAGATGATATTCTTTTCTCTTTGTACAAACAGTTGGGAACTGTGGAAGTTATAGATCAAATAAATGTCACCCGGTAAGACCGATACTTACTATGATGAAATATAACATTTACACTTGGAATATCCTTAAATATGATTTCATTACAGACTTTCACTGAAAATAAACTATTATGATAAATTAGCCCTTTCAGCCCTGGATTTTTCCTGGTGCCCTGGTGCCCAAATGTTTTGTACACTGCATATTATTTATTACGATCTCAGATATACAAAGGGTTTTTCTTTTAAGTATACATATCTTAATATACTGTATACGCTGTAAATCTTCAGATATTCCTTGTTCCTACAAATATTTCAAATTGAACTTTCAAACGAATGTTTTCCAGATTAAGCATGAAGTAAAATTTCGAGTTTAGTAAAGCCTGAAGATTTGGTTTGGTCAAATTTTCAGGAAATTCCTCGATTCAGTATGTTTGTCTCTACAAAAAGGTTAAAGACTTTTTGTCTAAAATAGTTTGGGAAGCAAATAATCGAGTATTAAGATATTTACATTAAAATCCCTATGGTGCAACGGCCAATTCAACACCCTGTATAAGTATAGGGTATATAATGTATTTAATTATAGACGTATTCAACAAACTTTGCCATATGTGGATGCTACAAGGACAGCAATTTGGGGATGGAGTTATGGTGGTTATGCTTCAGGAATGGCGTTGGCCATGGACGATTCAAATGTTTTCAAATGCGGTATTTCAGTCGCTCCTGTTACAGATTGGGGTCTATACGGTAAGAAATAATAAAATTTTTATTTGAGATTTAAAGTATTCCGTTTATAAATAAATAAATAAATAAATAAACGTTTATTTACGGCAGTGCCATTATTACAAAATAATACAATAAAAGAAATCCAAAAAGTTAAAAAAAAAAATAAATATAAGAAACAGAAAATAATTTAAAATATACATGCATGATTGATAACTAAAAATAAAAATGAATTTAAATAATTTAAATCGACTGAATATAAAATATAAATATTATTATAATACGCTTACGAAAAACGATTCAATCTAGCCTTAAATTGTTGAAATGACAATCCAAAGAGATCAAACCAATGGTATTGGTTGTAGTCATTGCCGGTCTTCATTAGTCTGGTAATCGTGTTCATCGATGCTGAAACTGTGCGATGAGAGTCCAAATAAAATAATGTATTGGTCCGGGTGTGCCTTGTAGGCACATGCAAAGTTAAGGCATCTAACAGGCCGGGGGAATTAATGTGTCCATTGATTATCCGATGTAAAAGGCAAATGTCGGCATTTACTCTACGATTTTGGAGAGTTGACAAATTGAGGTCTTCCATTACTTGTTTGTAATCACCGCGAGCATGGCGATGTCCGGATTTGTACTCAATACATCGCAAAAATTTCCTCTGTACTACTTCCAAACGTTCCATGTTGTAATTAGTAAATGGTGTTCAGACGGGCGACGCATATTCAAGATGAGATCTAACGAGGGAGCAGTATAAAGTTTTAAGACATTCTGTGTCCAGATTTTTAGTTATATGCCATACGAATCCCCACATTTTTAAAGCTTTCGAAATAATATTGGAGATGTGGATGTTAAAAGAGAAACTCGAATTGAATGTTACTCCAAGGTCTTTAATTGTGTCAACTCTCTCAAGGTTTATTGAATTGATGTTGTATGTATGAAATATTTGCCTTTTGTTATTACAGGTGGACATAGCGAAGCACTTGGATACATTTAAATATAAACGATTATCATCGCACCATTTGTAGAGCTGGTCTAGATCAGATTGCATGCCAAGGCAGTCATTTTCAGAGCGAATAATTTTGAATAACTTTAAGTCATCCGCAAACATTAGAAATTGGCAGTTTTTGAAGATATCTTGTAGATTATTGATAAATAATAAAAATAAATTGGCCCTAAATGCGACCCTTGAGGCACACCTGATGTTATGTGTATAGGATTTGAAATAACATTTTTAATTTTTACAAACTGGACACGATCTTTCAAAAAGGAAGCTAAAGTATTGTCACAGAAACCCATAGAATGCAACTTGCTCAGAAGAATGCTGGTATCAATTCTGTCAAAGGCCTTAATGAAGTCAGTGTAAATTGTATCAACTTGATAACGTTCTTCTAAGGCCCTTAAAACAAACTGCTTGTACTCTAGTAAATTAGTAACAGTGGAACCGCCATTAACGAAACCATGTTGCTTGGTGGATAGTAATTGTCTGGAGAACCAAGCCAATTGATCGGCAAATAATAAATATTTTGTAACAGATGTTGATTTCATCATCTTTAAACCTTATTAGCCAAAAAGATCATTAGTGTAGGCTAACAAAATTAAAGTTATTGTATGTTGCGTTGTAATAAAATATTATGAACATACATATAATCTGTTTTTCTTAATATGACCAATCAGATTTGACATTTCAAGAATTTAGTGGTGTGATGCAGGTTGTGTTTTAAGTTAGGGCAAGATTAATCACATGTGTTGTAAATCAACTTTTAATTTGTATGCTGTGTGAAGGAACGGTTAGGTTAGGTTGTAGTGGTTGCACCGAACATGGAGGTGCACACTTAGGCTCGAAGAGGGCCCATTGTGGTACCACGGTTTAACCATTTTCTTACGTGGAGCTGATGACAAACTTTGAAAGATTCTTAACATCTAGCGTCAGAGAGTTCAACTAGGTACGAACGGCCTAGGTGTGAACCTCTTATTCCAGCTAGAGAAGGGCATTGACAGAGGTAGACACTTTCCTCCTCTTCTTCATCAAGGCACCCTCTGCAGTAGTCATTGTAGGGAATTCCTAACCTTTGAGCGTGCTTGCCGAAAGGGCAGTTTCTCGTAATGACGCCTATCGTTTGAGCGATGTCACTCCTCTTTAAAGAGATAAGTGCCTTGCTTCTTTTCCTGCCGCACTGATTCAATGTCTACCTAGCGGTGCTACAGGTGCTCTCATTTCTCCACTAATTATTGGGGATCTTTGAAATATTATTGTAGAGGATCGCCTTGCTTGTAGCAACGGGGATACCTGGGTGTTGGTTAATCGAGGACGAGTGTAACTTTGTTCCGTTTTTTGCTAGTTCGTCTGCTGTGTTGTTACCTGGGTTATTGCTATGCCCTAATACCCAGATGAGCTGAAGTTGTATCCGAGCTGCCAGCTCATTCAATGCCTTCCGGATACCACCCTCGAGGTGCTGATTACACCTGTTAGTGATTCAATAGCAGCTTGGCTATCGGTAGCCATTCTGCAGCTGTCCTGATTGCTATCACCTCAATTTAAAAACTCTAACGAGTGTTTTCCACTCCCAGACTAAGCATGAAGTAAAATTTCGAGTTTGGAAAAGCCAAATCAGGCTTTTCTAAACTCAAAATTTTACTTCATGCGCCACCCGTATAAAACACTGACAAAGTGAAGTTCAAAATATAATGCTTAGTTCTAATCACATGTTCATTAACTTCACAAATGTTTAAATGGAACTTGTGAAAGTATACTTAAAAAAAATCCCTGTATGTGTTGTAACGTTGCAAGTTGTAGCGTTCTCTTTTTTGAAAATCCTCTTTTTTGAAAATCTCTGCATCGTGACAATTTATTTAACAAATTATGATTTATTTGTCACATTGATAATCATTTACCAACATCTCAAAATTTAATGTTAAAAATACCCTACTGTTAAAGCAGGACTGCAACTGTTCGCAGTAAATACACCCTAAGTTTGGTCATATTAAAAAAAAAACAGAGTTTACGTAAAATTAAGATTATTATTAGATTGAACATAATCATAATTTTATATAATACGTGTTTGTTTCAGATTCAATTTATACAGAAAGATTCATGGGTTTACCCAATGATAATCCAGAAGCTTATGCTAGGGCGCGATTGCTTAATAAGTACGAAGGCATTAGAAATAAGCAGTACTACTTAATCCATGGCACACTCGATGACAATGTGCATTATCAACAATCTATGCTCTGGTCGAAAGTGCTTGAAGAACGCGATATTATTTTCAGGCAACAGGTGAGTCAAATTTTCAAGATTTTGCAAAACTGTAAGTATTTTTTAGTACGATAAATGCAATTCTAGAAGGAATATTTAAAGAAAATCATAGACAATTTTTAACCTGACAATAGAGTTAAATTCATGGGGCCCGTTCATTAGAGACAACAGTTGGGAGTTTACTGCCAACTGTTGGGGAATTCTCTAATGACCGGACCATTAATCGTGAACGTTTTTGCGATTTTTGCAATCGTACAAAATAGACTGGCTGGAGGACCGTTCATTAAATACCAACATACATCACAGAAAAATCCAAACATGTTGAATGTTGAAAATTTTGATAACCGGCCAATTGATTGAGTTACATAAAGATCAAATTAAATGGACGAATAAAGCACTAATAACCTTTACAATTTTATATAAACTATCAAATGTCAAATTGTTGAATACGTGTCCGAAATGTACATTAGGTAATTCAAATAAAAGTGCGAAGAAATGTTATTAGTGAGTTTTTCGTCAATTTAGCTAATAAAGATCATTCCATTTATCTAGACGTGGTATGCGGTTATCTGGTTAAATATTTTAATGTCTGTGGAGTTTATCTGTGTGACTAATTAATAAATTTGGCTAAAAATAATGATATGTCGTTACCGTAATTTACTAATGATAAGTTAATCAAGTCGCATTTAAGCAATTTTAGTTGTCTGTACACAAATGTATTTCAATTTCTCGCCTAGTCAAACTTATTGAGTTCTAATTTATTTATTTCATTTTTAAAACATAACTATTTATAAGCTAATTAATACTATGTTACTATGAATAACATATGCATTATATTTTCAGAGTTATCCAGATGAAGATCATGGACTGGCTTCTGTACGTCCACACTTGTACCACTCATTAGAGAACTTTTTGGATGAATGTTTTGTCGTAGAGAATAAATAATTAAGTTATTTTTTTAGTTATATGTGTATATAAGATTTTAAATAAATTTTGTTTATTAATTTTTGTCTTTATTCTAATTACAACTATATATTGAAATAATAAACTGATACACAAGACCTATTTTACATTTTAATAAGTACAATTATTTCGTTATGCAGTAAATTTATATTTAATGTTTCATACACATAATGTAATAAAAATAATATGAAATAGTAAGTAATAGTTAAATCTGCTTAAATCATACTTACTATTTCAAGAAATTTATTAGCTACAATGCCCCAAGGGCAATCATAATTATGCATTAATTTTGTTTAACCTGAAAGTCTGTTGCTTGGTATTGCCCGACGCAAGGAGGGCAATACCGAAAGCAACGGACTTAAGGGAGTTCAACAAAATTACGTAATTATCATTGCCCGAGGTACATTCGGTCAGATAAGTTCTTGAATAGACACGTATATATTAGGTTAATTTAGACAAACTTCAAAACAATGTGACAGATAAAATGTCATACAACACACATTAGTTCATATTTTTTTACCCCGCAAATATCCTTAAAAATGTTTCAAATATAATATATTCCATTTGTTTCTGGATCTCGTCTAGCCATGCTTTCGTGTTGTTATGTTGCAGTATCAACATTTACATTTTTTATTAGTTGGCACTCCTGATTCCTTATTTTAACAGTGTTGCAATAATTTATGATATCATAAGTAATCCTCTTTTTAATTTTCAAGAGGTTTATTGTTAATCTTGCAACAATTATTTCGCCACGCGGTCGCTTCTTCGAGCATTTTATTATTAAATCAAATTAATCTAGTGTTGCAATGCTGTGTCAATGTCAAAGTGAAAAATAATTTCAGGCACATATTAAATATTAACATGCCAAAGATTATCTCTGAATCAAAAAGGTTACAAATTCTGAAATCCTACAAACATTTTAGGCAAAGTAATCCAAATCTACAGCATCACAATATTATTACGATTTTAATAGATATTTTTGGGGTATGTCTAGTATTTTAATTATCATATATATTTAATTAAAGATAATTACGTTTCAGGTAGGGAGATCTTCATTACAATTAATTTTACGACAAAGACCTGACGAATTGAAATCTACTACTTCTGGCAAACGATCTAAAAACAGCCATTTTTGGAATCACTTAGCTAGAAAAGATCTGCAACAACTAATTTGGCAATATAACTCTAGAAATCAGTATTTTACTTTGAGAGATCTTTTGAATGATATGAAAGAAAATTATGAGTTCCATGGGAGTAGAACAACACTTTATAGGGTTGTTAAAGGTATGGGGTATAAATTGAAATTAATTAATGGGCGCAAAATTCTCTGTGAACAAAAACATGTTGTTGCAGCTAAAATTATTTTCCTTAGAAAATTTTTACAGTATCAAAATTCCAGTGAAGATATCCAATTCGTATACCTGGATGCAGCATGGATATATCAGAATGGATCCGTGGTTCGACGCTGGGTACATGAAACGGATATAAAAAGTAATCCAACTAAATTCAAAAATGAAGGCAAACGCTTCACCATTCTACATGCTGGGTATAGGGGTGGGTTTTTGGATGGGTGCGATTTTTTATTACATTCGAAAAACAATGACCGAGATTACCATGCCACAATGGATGGTAATACTTTTCAAAATTGGGTGGTTAATCAACTTATTCCTGCTTTGGCTAAGCTTTCAGGGAAATGTGTAGTTATTATGGATAATGCTGCATACCATTCTGTGCAATTAGACAAAACTCCTTCATTTTCTTGTAAGAAATGCGAAATGCAGGAGTGGTTGGTTAAACACAATGTAAAATTCAATCCAAAATTAACCAAAAAGGAACTATGGGCTTTATTTATACCTTTTCGATCAAATGACAAAATTTACGTAGTTGATGACATTTTGAGAAAGAACGGGCACGAAGTTCTTAGATTACCGCCATACCATTGTCAATACAATCCAATTGAAATGGCATGGGGGTTTTGTAAGACTTACTACAATAAGCACATAAATTCTAAGCAACCATCTAAGGATCGTGTTCAGAATTTATGGCTTGAGTCTCTCTCAAAATGTACATCCGATATGTGGCAAAATTTCTGTGATCATTGTGAAAAACTTATTTCGGATAACTGGACAAAACACATGGGGAACCTTTCTTTTGAAACCATTCCTCCTTTTATTATTTCGCTTGGGGAATCTGGCTCAGAACAAACATCAGAAGATTCAGATGCAGGTTCTCTTAACTAAATAATAAAAGTGGAATGAGGGCTTAAAAATTGTTTGACATGAAAATTATCAGTATCACAAGAGGGTGGGAATAAATTTGCAATTCTACAAAAAAATACTGAGAGCCAACAGAAGAGAGAATGACCAAAATTAAGGTGGATGGATGGAGTTGATCAAAATGTCCTAACGGGAAGACCCAAGCGAGAAATACAAATGGATGACGAAATAAGTTCGCAGAGCCGAATTCATTATATTTGTTATATACAATATTATTGCTGTGTTTGTATGTACAAAAACCAAGTAGTAAATTTTGTTAATCTTAAAACTGCATATTATTATCCTTTTATATCTGAAAATTTGTAAAACAGGCAACAGTGTAAGATCACAATAGTCAGAAATTATAACCTTAAAATCGAACATCTGACAGTGACATTTAAAAACCCTGATTTAAAACACAACCAGCCCCATTTACAATACTTAAACTGTCACTTTTCCATAGCTAGGCGAGATCCAGAAACAAATGGAATCGTGTATACCTGCTGTTGTGTATGTGTCATGTTTCTTCATTTAATTTATCTCTTTCTGTAATATTTTCGTTCCGAAACGGAATGACATTTTTGGTGTTTGTTAAGTTGGCAGACATTGAAAAATCATGTGAGCCAACTGAAAAGCATTGAATAGCAGTGATCTTTTCATGTTTTCAGTTTGAGCCAATTGGAAGCAGAAATCTTTTTACTTGGAACCAATTAGAACCAGGGGTCTTTACACTTCGAGCCAATCGGAAGCAGAGAGATTATCAGAAGTGATGATTGCCTTCAGGGAATTGACGTTTTATGTTTTTGTAGAATGCTTTGTGAGACGAAAATGGAGCAATTCCTTTGGTTGCTTATTTTTGAAAGAATTTATCACATGTACTTATCACTAGTTGTTTGAAATTTTCAGAAAGATTTTGTTTTTAACGAAAGTTCAGTTGCCTAGCAATGGAACGAGATGAAACTGTCTCTGAAAAAGGCACGAGCTCGTAATGCGAGTGACTTTTTCTGACAGATTAATCGAGTTGAATTGCTTAAGGCAACTAAGCTTGAGTGCATAAAAACAAAGTCCTTTTCGACGAACATTTCAAACAACGAGTGGTATTCGAATGATTATTTAATGAAATTAAATAACAAAAAATTATTTATTGTCAACGTTTACATTAGAGCAAATAAAATAAGTGCAGTTTAATGTTGTAATATTATAAACAAATGGTTTCTCTTAAATATTCGAAGAATAATCTACAATTTTTGTCTCACTTAAACCAAATGATCCTCGCATTGCATTTAATATGTTTTCGTGATGACATTTTTCAATATTTTTAATCTGAACCGTCTTGATTTCTTATGTTATGTGCGCATAATTTTGAAATACTTGCCAGATCTGCTTGTGATGTTTTTGCTGTCAATTCGTTATAACCGTTTTTGTTGGAATTGTTTTCTTTAATAATTCATCAATTTCTTGATCTGTGTTATAGTCAACACATTACCTTTCTACCCTGACGTCATGAACTTTTTTCTTTGTTTACTTTATGAAGGTTCGTTGAAACGGAAAACATGCAATTGTTTGGCATATCTATATTTAAATCAATCAATCAGTTTATTTGTGTTTATACAAAAGTTTACACACGTCATAATCTATATCGTAATGGAAATCTAATCTAATGAGTACATAATGAATTAATTATAATATTAAACAACTCACAAAAAATATAAAGAACATCATATTATAAAATACAAACAACACATTAAAATGACACATTAAAAGCTATGAGAATGAAAGTTTGCATGATTATTTTGACAAGTGCCATGTAAGTACCTACACTTGTCAAAATAATTAAGATTGCCACGATTTTACGTACAAGCTCAAATACTTACTGTCAATGTTCGAAAGTTCTTTGAAAAAGAAAAGAGTCGAGTTTCTCAGTTGCTATAGTGTCTTCATATGTGCTGTAAATCGTTAGATATTCATTATTTTTATGAAAGAGTTTAATTTGAAGCTTTGAACGAGTGTTTTCCACTCCTAGGTTAAGCATGAAGTAAAATTTCGAGTTTAGAAAAGCCTGAAAATTTGGTTTGGTCGCGTAGCGCGTAGCGCTACGCGACCAAACCAAATTTTTAGGCTTTTCTAAACTCGAAATTTTACTTCATGCGCCACGCATATAAATCACTGATTTTATATGAAGTTCAAAATATTCTACTAAAGCAGTATGCTATGTGTAGTTTGAACGTCACATCACATCAGTGTTTAGTACGCGTGGTGCATGAAGTAACATTTCGAGTTTAGAAAAGCCTGAAAATTTGGTCTGGTCGCGTAGCACGAAGCGCGGAGCGACCAAACCAAATTTTCAGGCTTTCTTAAACTCGAAATTTGACTTCATGCCTAACCTGGGAGTAAAAAAAACTTGATTGAAAGTTTAATTTGAAATATTTGTAAAAACAACGGGTATCTGAAGATTTACAGCGTGTACAGTATATTAAAATATGTATAGCGTGTATGTTGTTGTATATCTTCAGATATTCGTTGTTTTTTTAGAAGAGTTCAATTTGAAGCTTTAAAAGAGCATTTTTCACTCCCAGATAAACATAACGTAACATTTCGAGTTTAGAAAAGCCTGAAAATTTGGTTTCAAACTGATTTTTTTTAAAGTTATTGGTCTTTCAACAATATTCAAAATATAATTGGAATTTTGGTATATTCCTGTGTGCAATATTAAAAGTCTACAAGTTTAATGTTTAAAATTTGAAAGGTAAAAAAGAGTTAATAACTGTTCGTTGAACGAGAACACGCTTACATTAGGATACTGTGGGTATATTAAGTTGCCTATAATATTTCCTTCAATACATACTTTTTTGTAGTTCTTATATTAGGTGTTCATTTAAAATCCAGATCGAGAAGGCTTTTTGATAGAAGGAAATGGAACGAAAAAGTGAAATCACAGTACAACTCACGTATTGTCATACCTGACAAAAATGTCAGATTGTGTTAATAAGTAGCTCATTAATTTGCCTTGTTCTTATAGTTGTGTTGTTTCTTCTTCTTTCGTGTGAGTGGGCATTCAAATACCGAATAAAATTACAATATACACATTACTTTAATTCTATGAATATGTTGACATATTAATGCCCGGTATTATAAAACGTTTTATTCCCTAAATAAAATTTACTTTAGGGATAAATTAATTTATTCCAAAGATTTCGGTATTTTAAACACAAAATAACTTTATTTGGCTAATAAATCTCCTCAGTAAATTATTTGTTTATTTTTCTACGAAGTAAATTTTACTCTCTAAATAATTTGACAGTTAAAAGTCAAAAGTGTATTGTATTATTTCAATGACTTTAAATTCTACTACTTGTTTTTATTAATTTCATTACGGTTATCATGTTTACCAGCGACGGCTCGCAGCCTAACTTCAGGGTAGGCCAGAGACCCAAGGTAATATGTATCCGTTATTGAAAGACTTTGTTGTGAAATTTCTTGTGTTTATAAAGCGCGATCCCAACCTCAAATTTTGTGTGCCTTGGCGCTGTGGTCTACTCTGAAGTTAGGCTGCGAGCCGTCGCTGATGTCTACCATACCAACCATGTCAGATTTAAGTTCGCTTATGGTATCTTCCCTGACAGTGATTAATTTGAACCACAAGAAATTCTAAGGCGTCGAAGACCTTAAGTTTTCGAAGTCAGAAGCAACCCGTTGACATAACCAGGGATTTTTATACATATGCATACGCTTTTTTTAAATTAGTTCCATTTGAAGCTTTAAAAGAGTGCGTTCCACTCCCAGATTAAGCATGAAGTAAAATTTCGAGTTTAGAAAAGCCTGAAAATTTGGTTTGGTCGCGTAGCGCGAAGCGCGGAGCGACCAAACCAAATTTTCAGGCTTTTCTAAACTCGAAATTTTACTTCATGCGTCACGCGTATTAAACACTGAAAACACTGAAATATTGTGAACAAGTGAACTTCACTTAAAATTAGTGTTTTATACGCGTGGCGCATGAAGTAAAATTTCGAGTTTAGAGAAGCCTGAAAATTTGGTTTGGTCGCTCCGCGCTTCGCGCTACTCGACCAAACCAAATTTTCAGGCTTCTCTAAACTCGAAATTTTACTTTATGCTCAGCCTGGGGGTGGAAAACACTCGTTTAAGCCTTTTATAATTTCTAATATGCTTTCCTTTTTTTGTTCTGTGTAATTCTGTCCCATTTTACGGTTATTCTCTATAATTATAAGGAATTATACTAAATTTCCAATTTGATTGACAATTCAATTTGAAAGATTGACAATTTAATTTTAAAAATTGGTTCTTCCAGCTATCGCAACAATGAAAATGTATAATAGGGTCGGTAATCTACTAACTATATTATTTATTTCTAGAATTGCTACTTATTTGGTAGGTTTGCTTTATAATACGTAATTTTATTTGCCCATTAGTTTACTACGTAAATAAATTTACTCCAGAAATAGTTATCTAATGATTTATTATTCGTGTATAATACCGGGCATAAATAAAATTTAAAGCATTACGTATAATCTGTAAAATAGAGATAACTTATTGAAAATATTCCTCTATTAGTTATGTGAAGTGTTTTCTTCACTGTGCAAGTGAAGAATGGAATTACTACAATACTTATTCAAAATGTTCGTTAGTGTAAAACTTTATGTTTTTTATGCAATGATTCATTTTAAAATTACAATTCAAAACATTATTTTAAGAGTGGGATGTGATATATGAACTGTGGTTAATCTTTGGACTTTCGCCGAATTGTCAGGCTCTTTTGTTCTAATTTTCTCGTAATTTTATATTTTATAACTAATGTTGAAAATATCTTGATTGATAAACTATTAATTAAAATACTTAGTATTGTTGCACTGATTTTATTTAATTTTTCGACTAGTTTTGAGTATAAGTCACTATCAACCCACTGAGCAAAGAACAAACAAGTAACGTTATATAAACATTGTAGCAACAAATAACGTTGTTTCAATGTTGATAAAACATTATTTAAATGTGTTTGCTTAGTAGGAAGAATCCTTGATAATGAATTATAGTCGAAACTAGTCGGAAAGTTTAATAAAATCAGTGAAACAATACCAAGTGTTTTAATTAATAGTTTATAGTTTGAAATTGTTGCATTGTTGTAAGTGAATTGAAGATATATTCATTGATTTTATTTTATTGTTTTATTTTTTTTCATTGTTTTCATTAATCAATTGGTATATAATTAAAATATATAAATAAAATAATTTGTTCGATACTTGTTCTGCTACTTTCTTGATGGAACCTAATTTTCAAATTGGGTAAAGTACTACACTTGTTATGTTCCATATTTTTATTTTCAGTTGCCTGACACGTGTTTCGATCCGTTACGATCATTTTCAAAGTTAAAACAAAATAATTTGAATTAGAAAAAATCACTTGGTATTTAGTTCAAGTTATTTTATTCGTGCATTAGTACATTTTACAAAAAAAAATCTCGAATATGAACAAATCCTTACTACAATAGTTTTATTCATGTTACAGATGTTTTTTATTTGTAGAATTTATTAAATTTATCATCACATTTATTCTATACAAATAAATTAAATGAACATTTATTTTCAGCTACATTCATCAAACGAAGAAAAAGTAACAACTTGTCTCCATTAATAGATAAAATCGAGACCAGGGCGGACGTTTCCCATTAAATCCGCTTGACAAACACCATCCGATACTGAAGGAAAACTTTTTTCTGTTTATTTCTCGTCTGCCTTTTTCTTGCCCAATTTTCCCTTTTCCACGTGTCGTCCGTCAATGAAAAACGTCCCTTAATTGCTCCAAAAAGACGCTCCATTTCCTTTCAAACTTGCGCCCTAAACTCTTTCATAAACGTTATAACTGAAACTTTAATTAATTTGAATAGTTTTTCAAGATAATTTATCCTTGCCATTTTGTCCCTCCATTTCAATTAAGTTTTGAAATAGAAAAATGTAGACGCATTAATAAGTTCTGATGCAAACTATTATAGGGGTTGATTTTTTCACCCCCTTGTAATAACATTTTAGAATTATGAAAATCGTCAAAAAGTGCCATTTTCTTAGGAACAGTTATATGCCAAATTTCATTCTTCTAAATTCTTCCATAGTGGATGTATGAAATAAAGACTAACAATTTTAGAAGAAAATGCCAAGAGAGAAAAAAATTGCAGATTAAATCCCTTCATTTCAATTAAGTTTTCAAATAGAAAAATGTAGTCGCAATAAAAAGTTCTGATGCAAACTATTATAGGGGTTTATTTTTTCACCCACTTGTAATTCCATTTTAGAATTACAAAAATCGTCAAAAAGTGCAATTTTATTAGGAACAGTTATCTGCCAAATTTCATTCTTCTAAATCCTTCCATAGTCTATGTATGAAATAAAAACTTACAATTTTAGGAGAAAATGTCAAGAGAGACAAAAGTTGCAGATTGAATTAAGTTTTGATATAGAAAAATGTAGTCGCAATAAAAAGTTCTGATGCAAACTATTATAGGGGTTGATTTTTTCACCCCCTTGTTATAACATATAAGTATTACAAAAATCTTTAATAAGTGCCATTTAATTAGGAAAGTAGGGGTACAGTTTTACCACTCCAAATTTACCAATCCATTTTTACCACCGCATTTTTACCACCATACTTTTTTACCGCTATACAGTTTTACTACTAATATTTGTACCAATAATTATACAATAAAACACTTTTTTACAAATAAAATCAGTTTTATTCAAAATTGTATGTTGTGACCGATCGCCCTTAAGTATTCTGCAATTTCCCCTTCTTATTTTCTGACATCGTAATCTCGGACTATATTTGTAATCCTATCCTCAGTTTTAATTCTGGCAAGGTTTTCCGTACGTTTAATTTTTCGCCCAAGGTCCAATTCCCGGAACATTGCCTCGGTGTCTCCCTGTTCTTTTTGAAGCTCGACGACAAAAGCATATAGGAACCTGGTGAAGTTCAGTCCTCAACAGCTGAGCCGGTGGAGCTTCCGGATGTTCTTCCGCCCGTCTTTTTAATCGATTTTTTATTCTTACCGCTTCGACAGCTAGATTCGGGGCGTGAGTTTCGTGCGGCGATTGCACAGGACCTCTAATTACTTCCACAACCTGTCCGTGCGTTCGCTGTGACCGCGTCACAGCCCTGGCTCTACATTCCGGATACTGCTTGCATCTCCAAAATATTCTTCCTTTTTTTTCTTCCGTTTTGTGATACATATATCCATCGATATGGAGGAATTGATTTTTTAAGCCTTGTAATAACTCAACAGTTTGATAACTTGCCATGATTTACAGAACGATGCAAATTTTGACGAGTGACCAACGATTTAGGCGAATGACAAACCGATAATGACATTGACAGGTTACGAATTGAAGTTGTCAGTTGTTATTCTAATTCGATTTTAAATAGCGGTAAAATATTGGTGGTAAAAAGAATACGGTGGTAAATACGTTGGTGGTAAAAAGAATTGGTGGTAAAAAAGGGACGGTGGCAAAAATGGAGTGGTAAAAATGGGGGCCAATCTATTAGGAACAATTTCATTCTTCTAAATTCTTCCATAGTGGATATATGAAATAAAAACAATTTTTTATCTTTAACTTTAACTTTTAACTTTAGAGGGCTGTAACTTGGAGAGGAGGGGGTTTTAAACAAAAAATTATATGACCTCCCTTAACTTTTGTTAAAAAATCACCTTTTAAAATCTTTCGCATCAATTTAGAATCACCCTGTATAGATAGATTTTCAATATTTTAAGTTTTTGTGGAAGCTTTGGACATAATACATGTTGAAACGTGTTTAATTATTAAACAAACCCAATATTAAAGCAATTACAGCTCAAAGTTTCTGCTGTTCAACAACACGAGAGCAAAAAGCGCGAATGCGAACTAAAAGCTACATCCAATTAAGTTTTGTGTCTCGTAGTTT
The DNA here is from genome assembly GCA_932526585.2 of Philonthus cognatus. Taxonomy (NCBI): domain Eukaryota; kingdom Metazoa; phylum Arthropoda; class Insecta; order Coleoptera; family Staphylinidae; genus Philonthus; species Philonthus cognatus. The sequence continues at coordinate 25,889,287 of OW052250.1, read as the reverse complement.
ACAATTGAATAAAGAAGTAATCAACACTCTCCGGCAATCTTTTAAGGGAATTTTAGTGGCGCGCAGTAAATAATTCAGGAGGACGCTGATTAGTTACGGGATCCACGGTTTCGTATTAAAACGACATCGTCGTGTTTCTGGCTGAATATTAATGGAGTCGCTAATTCACAGAGTGCAAACTTCTCGACGGGTTAAAAGTCGGATTAATGATTTAATGGCCTTTCCACGAGATAATAGCTTTTTGGTGGCGTCCCTTATAAGCAGTGAAATTGATACTTAACCATAATTTTAGTTAAAATCAAAGCTATATAATGAAAATCACATTAGGAAGGCTATCGCAAGTTTTTTGTTTGGTTGTTATAATCAAAGCTATACCGGGTTTTCGATAAAAAACGCCTAACGGGATAACTCTGTTATTTATTGATCGATTTGAATGAACTAAAAAACAAAGTCAATCGAGTTTCAATGCCATAAATTGACACTAATTATATATTTTTTCAAAATTAACTTCATTGCCAAATAATAGTCAACTTACATTTTTAAATGGCTGCATATACTTTTCCTATTTTATTGTATTGGACATTGTTTTACTGAATCCAATTATGCTCGATATGTCGTTTTTAATTTAATATTTATGCTAGAAAAAAATTATAATAAATCTTGTTCAGATGATTTTTTGGCAGTAAATGTAGTGTGCCTTGAAACAAAATTGGACTTTTAATACTGATCAATATTTATAAATAGAATTAGTATGTATATTCAGCTTCGAAGATTCAACACAATTTGTCAACCAACCGAACAAAATAAAAGCTAGTATTTTTTAAACTTTACAATATTTCAGTGTTTTAAACGCGTGGCGCATGAAGTAAAATTTCGAGTTTAGAAAAGCCCCGTGAAAATTTGTCTCGGGTCGCTGCGCGACCCTCGACAAATTTTCTACGCGGGGCTTTTCTAAACTCGAAATTTTACTTCATGCTTAGTCTAAAGGTGGACAGTCAAGATTTTCAACATGTCCAGATTTTCGATATTTTTAGGTTTTTGTCGATTTATTCACAGTTTGTTATTATATTAAATGCAACTTTAATATTTAATAAATACTGTTTTTCTTAGGAATAGAATATTAACATATTAAAAGTCGAGAAAATTAGGTAAAATTTTTTATTTTTTTATTTTTATTTTTAATTCATTTATTTACGGAAATCTCCTTTCTACAAAAATTGTAAGCGTTTACATAAATCATCATAAACAATATAATGCACAAATAAGTCAACTATTCAACATAAACTTTGAACATCTTTATCCCAAGTGGTTTGACAATTCAAAATTAAGAGTGGTAAGGTAATCTCAGAGGTACTTACAAAATAAAAAATAAACATATGTATATTTGGGTGTTTTGGGTGTATGGTGGAGAAATTTCTCCAACCACTTCGATGCGAGAGTAAGAAGAGAGGTGTTTAACGTAGCGTGTTTTTATTTACATTATATATACAATTAAGGTTATTTATTTGACGTTGAAGTTGTAATCAATCTTCGTCGGTACGCGGCTCTAACGCTCCTTGGTACCGTGGTGGACTGGCTGGCAGCGTTGTCACTCGGAATGCCTTCTGCGGGGTCCTCGGCAGTGGTGTGACTGGGTGGCTGCAGGCGTTCTGGAGCTCTGTTCCGTGTGTAAGTGCGGTTAGGATGTGCCTGTATGTAGGAAGCGGTTGGTCTTCCTGTGGTCGCGGTGGTTTCTTCGGCGTCGGTGGCAGCGGGGATATCAACCTGGGTATCGCCGGCTGTCGATGCGCCTTTCTTCGTAAGTTCCGGACGTGGCGGCTCCTAATCTCCAGTTTAGATTCTGGTTTACGGTTTTCCATGTAACTGGTGTTTGCGATAAACGTTCGACGGATTTAGCGGCTGTGGGTGAACTCGCTATAATGTCTGATTTCTAACGGCTGTGGGTGAACACGTTAGTTTGGTCAATTTACCGCGGCTGTGGGTGAACACGTGGTGAATGAGCCAAGCAGACTGACTATTATCGCTTGGACGAGCGTTTTTATATCGTGTTTCCGTCCTGGTAGCTGGTTCGAGCGGTGGGGTTGTTTTTCTGTTAATAATATTAACATTATTAATAGACAATAAAAATATAATAACCCATTAAAATAACTAAACGATATCGGATAAATTAGATAAGTTGATGCGGTGCAGGCGGCACTTGAAATGAGTGAATCGAGGATCGAATAACACAAAATTGTAGTTATTGTCAAGTTCATTGTCATATCGCATCATACGGTCTAGGGGGCCAAACGAGATAATGGCTTATGTCGAGACTGCGGACCACGTGGTATATTAAAATTTAACTCTTTCAACCAATTCCTTACAATGCACTAAACCATTAATTATTTTGTATATAAATGTCATATCTAAAAACCTTCTCCTTTCCACTAATGACTTAACATTCAATATCATCAACATACCGCTATGACTGAAATCTGTCCTAAAACCACCTAACCTGTAATGCATCAGCATTAGGAATTTACCTTGAACTCTATCAAGTTGTAATTTTGCGGTATTAGTATAAGGTGACCAAACACATGAGGCATATTCCAGATGCGGACGAACAAGTGAAATATATAGTTTTTTGATTGTGCTAACACTAAAATCGGTAGAAAATCTGTTAATAAAGCCCATTTGCTTTGATGCTGTGTTGCAAATTTTGTATCTTTTTTTATGATTTCAATGAATGATTTATTATATTACATACTTCGATTTTATAAAAGAGTTAAATTCAAAGTACGAACGAGTGTTTCCACTCCCAGACTAAGCATGAAGTAAAATTTCGAGTTTAGAAAAGCCTGAAAATTTGGTTTGGTCGCGTAGCGCGTAGCGCTACGCGACCAAACCAAATTTTCAGGCTTTTCTAAACTCGAAATTTTACTTCATGCGCCACGCGTATAAAACACTGAAATGTTGTAAAGTTATAAATACACTTAAAAATTAGTAATAATCGAAATATTGAAATAAGAAAATATTTACATTTTTTATTTACTTTTATTCTACATTAAGTGGTTACGTAGCTACTTATTTGTTGTTTCGTTATTATTAATCGCATAACCTCATAATAAATGACATATGTCACTTTTTTTTACAAGGCACACTAATTATAATTTTTAAAAAATATAATTTTAAATTCAAGATTTAAAAAAAATTGACCAATACATTGAACAAAAACAAGAAATTGGGCGTTATTGGATTTAGAAAAGTATTGTCTAATGTAATACAATTAAAAAATTATAGGCAGCTATTTAAAGTTGGCTATTATTTGGGAATTAAGTTATTATTGAAAAAAATCAATATTTATGCCATTTTTTAGTATCTAAACGGCCATTGACTTTGGTTTTTAGTTCAATAAAATTGGTCAATAAATACAAGAGTTATGGCGTCGGGCGTTTTTTTATCGAACACCCGGTATAATATAATAAATCCTGTTAAGAAGGCTAGTAAAGTCAACACATTACCCTTTAACCCTGACGTCATAAAAAATAAAACACACTATCATAAACGTATGTCCATGTTTTTGTATGATTTTATTACTTCATTTATTTGACAAACTTGTCAGTGAGCAATCTATTTCAAAAGAAGGATCGAGAACGAACTGACAAACACAGAACAGTAAACCTCAGTTAAACTGGATATTAACAATGTGCTCAGTATTGTTTTTGTCACAATTTCCTAGCACTTCAGAAGCAACCTATATCCCAATAAAATTATTTAAAAGTGATATATTTCATGAAATGAATGATTTGAAAAGCAGTAATAGCACAGGCCCTGACGGAATCCATTCACTATTTTTAAAGAATTGTATTTTTTCTATCAAATCGCCATTGTTCATTTTATTTGATGGTTCTGTCACACAAAATATATTTCCTGACTTTTGGAAGAGAAGCTATGTTACACGACCATTTAAGTCTAGCAAAAGAGATGATGTATCAAATTACCGGAGTATATATATATAATAACACTAAATAACATACTGTTATTGTATAAAATAAAAAACAACACTATAAAAACAAACATATCCCTAATGCAAAACAAAGATATTCACAAATATGAAACAAGAAGAAAATCAAACATCAGAACAGAACTTTTCAAAACAAAACAATTTGCACACTTACTAACAACGGATACGATACAACAATATAACAATATAGATAAACACATACAGAACCTAAAATACCCTGCTTTCAAACTGAAAATAAAAAACCCATTAATAAACAACAAAATATAAAGAAAAGTAAGAAGAAATACGCGACAAGAAACCAGGCATCCTCCAATACCAGCAGCCTAAGACGGACCAACTCATGGCCCACTCTCTTGAGGCGAAGACAGGAGGAAGGAACCTTAAAAAATAGCCACTTTACGAAAATTAATTCATTTTATATCTATGTATTTATGTATATATATACAGGGTGGGCCACGAATAACGCCCATTAAAAGTTTTCGGGGTTCCTGACAGAGGAAATTTTTTTTATTTGTCAAATATTGACCTCAAATAGACGTTTTGAAAAATGCCTATAACTTCTAGTAGGGACAAGATTGACAGACGAGCGGCATCTTGAATTGTTACTTATAGATCCCTCTAGAATTAAAAAAATTGACATCTGTCAATTTTGACAATAGGTATTTCAAAAATGTCAATATTTCAGTGCCCACTTAAAAATATCATAATTCAATGTTTTCAAATGGAATGACCAATATTTTATCTCATATGGTGATTGGCAAGACAATTTGCAACATAAAAGTATTATGTCTCCCTATATCTAGAGTAAGTAGTTTTTGAGTTATTTCGAAATTTCTTTCCTCCCAGAATGTTTGCACAATTGAATAATTCCTGTACAATTCACACATGCACCATACTAGGCTACTGTCAATATTCACTGAACCGAATCTAGAAAAATTCGTTTCCAACGTGTCAATATTTTTGAACACTTCGAGTAATATTATAATAAATAAGTGTAGCAATCGAGAAATTATGAATTTATTCGTCATATATGGCTAGTGCGACAGAATTGGTGTTTCAACGAAACTTATCCACACTTACAACTCACAAACAAAACAAAAGCAAGAAGATTGAAATAAAGTAATTTTCAAACGAATAATTAAATGCAAGAACAGAAAAAAAAATTATAACAATTGTTCGAAATGATGACCATTAACGTATAAGCACTGTGCAGCACGTGTTGCGACACCCTCTGTTGCTCGCCTAATTTCTTCTGCACTTAATTCCGCGAATGCAGCTCGCACCCTTGCTTCCAATTCTTTTCGGGTATTGACGGCAGTGGCATAAACTTTACTTTTTATACGACCCTAAAAAAAAAAAGTCGAGTGGAGTAAGATCTGGAGATCTAGCGGGCCAGTTCCACGGACCTAACCTTCGAATCCATCTATCTTCGAACATATTCGTCAGTTGCTGCGATATTTCGTGTGTGCAATGAGCTGGGGCTCTATCGAGCTGATACCATGAACTTATCTTTAAATTCAAAGGAAGCTCATCCAAAAAATTCTCTTCAAAATTTCTTAAAATTTGTAAATATCTACCACTATTTAATCTTTCGTGGTACAAATAAAAAGTAACACGCGTGTCCATCAAAAGGCAAAATACGTTGAAACTAAATTTGTGTTGGGATTTATGTACAAGCGTTGCATGTGGATTTTCAGTTGACCACATGTGATTGTTTCTTCTATTGAAAATACCTTCACGAGAGAAATTTGATTCGTCGATCCAAATATTTTTTTTTTAAGTCATTGTCCTCTTGATTTTTAACCAACAAAAACTCACAAAAACAATCCTGTTCACTGCATCTTGAGGAAATAATTCTTGCACCAAATTAAATTTATAATTATGCATACGATATATTTTCAAAATTCTTCGAAGTGATGTTCTGCTTACTCCCAAATCCTCCTGGCAACCACGGGTGGATGCGCGTGGATTTGCTTGAAAATAAGCCAAAACATTCACTTGAACTTCCTCGTTCTGCGTTATTGGGTTTGGTTGATTTTTTCTGCGTTTAGTTTTCCAAATTGTACAAAATTTGACTCCAGTCTTCTAAATTTTCTTCTATCCATCGGCGGTTTTGTTGAAAATTCTGCAAGTTCTCTCAACAATTCTGTCGCACTGACCATGTATGACGAATAAATTCATAATTTCTTGATTGGTATACTTATTCATTTTAATATTACTCGAACGGAGCGTTCAAAAATATTGACAGATTCGGTTCAGCGAATATTGACAGTAGCCTACTATGGTGCACGTGTGAATAGTACAGGAATTATTCAATTGTGCAAGCATTCTGGGAGGAAAGAAATATCGAAATAACTCAAAAACTACTTGCTCTAGATATAGGGAGACAATACTTTTATGTTGCAAATTGTCTTGCCAATCACCATATGAGATAAAATATTGGTCATTCCATTTGAAAACATTGAATTATGATGTTTTTAAGTGGACACTGAAATATTGACATTTTTGAAATACCTATTGTCAAAATTGACAGATGTCAATCTTTTTAATTCTAGAGGGATCTATAAGTAACAATTCAAGATGCCGCTTGTCTGTCTATCTTGTCCCTACTAGAAGTTATAGGCATTTTTCAAAACGTCTATTTGAGGTCAATATTTGAAAAATAAATTTTTAACTCAAAAACTGTAAGAGTTAAGTGAACATAAATTCATATGAGAGGGTAGACAATTGAACGGGGAATCTAAAAAAAAATTAATATATAGGATGTTCCATTTAAAATAACAAAGTTGGTAGCCATTTCCGGTACAACCGGAAGTGACAGAAAGTCGAAATATTTTCCATGAGGTGATCGCATTCAACCGTGCTATGTAGAATTTTTTCAAATTTTTCCTCTGTCAGGAATCCCGAAAACTTTTAATGGGCGTTATTCGTGGCCCACCCTGTATATATATATATATATATATATATATATATATTCTGTATTTTTTTTCTGTGAATAAAGATTGTTTAATATAATATCAATACAATTCGTTATACTTAAGTTACTTGATAAACTCGTAGCCAGAAAATTAAATTGGATGTGCAAAAACATACTCATAGATGCACAGCATGAATTCCGTATTGGAAGATCTACATCAACGAATCTTTTGACCTTTCCTTCATTTATCATTAATACTTTCGAGTCTAGCCATTCAGTTGATATTATGTTTACCGATTTTGCCAAGGCATTAGATCATGTTAACCATGATATTTTAGTTGCTAAATTATCTGCATTGGGATTCCTTGTTGTCAAGTGGGTACATAGCATTTTAGGTAACCGTGTGCAGTGTGTTAAAATCAAGAACTTTTTATCGAATAGCATTCAAATGCCGTCGGGTGTTCCCCAGGGTTCGCATTGTGGTCCGTTGCTGTTTTTACTCTTTATTAATGACATATCACTGGTTTTTGCTCTTTGCTGATGACCTGAAAATGTACAAAGACATTGTGTCTATTGAAGACTGTTTACTGCTGCAAGATGATTTATTATCTGTTTATAATTGGTGTCAAAATAATCATTTATTTATTAATGTACAAAAATGCAAAACTATGAAATTTTCCAGAAAAACTAGTGTTATACAATTTAATTATACAATTGATGATCACCACCTTGAACAATTAAGTGTTACTAAAGATTTGGGTATAATCTTTGATAGAAAATTGTGTTTTGCCAGCCATATTAACGCAATTTGTAATCGGGCTAGAAAGATGTTAGGTTATAAAGCGAATGGATAGAGACTTGTCACCAGCAGCATTTAAACGAGTTTATTTCGCATTTGTACGTTCGCATCTGGAATATGGATTCAGTGTATGGGCACCAACTCAAAGTGTTTATATTAGTTCTTTGGAAAACGTTTAAATCAAATTTTTACAAGTACTTGCGTACAAGTTAGGCTTTGATACCAGCACAAATTTAGATACAATTTTGTCTATCCAATGTATTGATAAACTAAGTATCCCCCGGATGTATGCTGATTTGTTATTTTTTCATAAATTATTTTGTCACATTGTTGAATGCCCATATCTTCTGTCTTAAAATACTTTCTCTATTAATGAATCTAATCGCTTAATCGACATTTACCCTTATTTCGTATCCATAAGACTATTTATGGGAATAATAGTCCACTTACAAGGTTTATGCGTACAGCAAATAAACTATCACTGCAGCAATGTTTGTTATTTGTCTTAGTATTGTAAGTTTATTTTATGTATAAGTGTTACTGTATTTTTCTTGTAGTTATAAAATGTTGTCAAAATGTATTTTGTAAAATGGATCTTCCGTTAAATAAATAAATAAATAAATATTCAAGAAAAGGCTAATGTGTAGAATAGGGCACATGGTCGATTTTGACAGGTTCGCGCATGCGCAGCAGCACCCAGTCCACCCAGTGGTTCTTAACATGTGGATATATGTGTGTGTGATTGTGTGTGTATTTTAAATAAATACAATGTTTACAATAGCCGACCAAACCTGACAAATTGTCAAACATTTCCAAACTTTGTAAGCTCGGCACACGTTACACCGAATCAAACCCTCAGATGGGTCAAAACCGACGAAAAATCGTACGCCCGACACGTTAGTACAAGTTTGATCGCGATTAATTGCCGAATAAAAAAAATATCTATAAATCGGAATATAAATTTTCACTGCGTCGCCGAGTGCCGTTGTGTGTAAAAGTTATTATAATGTTCTGTGTAGGTAAGAGCATATGACTTTTATCCAATACCCACTTGCACCACAAATACTTAACCGTGGTTAAGCCATTTCTACTAGTTTGTGGCTTAAGTGGAAGGCTTCAAATTGAATACATTGCTTAAGTATCTTTGCACACGCTAGCGATTTTACATACTTCTAGGTTTGGTTAGGTTAGGTTAGTAGAAAGGTTTGCAATAGAATAAATTGCGCAAGTCATTTTGCTCCCGATGCCTGTTCCACATACTTTTAGGTTAGGTTAGGTTAGGAGAAAGGTTTGCTATAGAATTCATTGCGCAAGTCTCTTTGGGAACGATGCTTGTGCCACATACTTCTAGATTAGGTTAGGTTAGGAGAAAGGTTTGCAATAGAATAAACTGCTTCTGTCTCTTTGGGCACTGTCCCCATCGTGAACGAGATCATTCGCGACGCTCAAAAGTGTCGATTATCAAAGTTACAAATATTCGATTTTTTTTAATTATTGAAGTTTCAGTTTTGACGTTTGATTTTTGATCTTAAAGCACACACACACATAAACACCATCACACAGATAAATAATATGTTAAGAACCACTGGACTGGAAGTATGGAAACCATAAAAACGTATCAAAAATGGAGTATGTACCCTGTTCTACACATTAGCCCAAGAAAATATACATTTACAATCACAATAATTTTCTCTAGGTTCTACGAAAAATTGTTATTCTCTATGGATCTTCTTAATTTCTAACTCTATGGATCCTTTTTATTTTAACATTTCAATTATTTTTTACTTACTTTTAATGCAATACTTTCGCCTGTTATCCGAAATCCCATATGTTTCTTCTTTAAATAGTTTCGCAGCAGTTCTAATGAAATCAGCATTTTCGTAAAATTGGCGCCTTTGAAGTATTTTGACAGGCGTCATGAATGTCATAATGATAGAAACGCAAACTTAACATTCGATGTGCCAAACAATTGAAGATGTTCTGTTTCAACCACAATCTATTGATTGAAAACAGATAGAAGTTAATGATGTCAGTGTAGAAAGGGAATGTAATGACTATACATGTTTTTTGTCGTTTCTTTTGGGAAAAAAACAAATCATGAAAAAGCGTCGATTTTTGCGACATTTCAATTTCAATCGCAAGCTAGAAGAGTAAATAGACAATTGTAGGACCTTTTTTCGATTTTTTATTGTACAGGGTGATTCAGAATAGATGTAAAAAGCCAATTTAAAAGTTGTAAAAATTCAAGTATGGTAAATCATTGTAGAACAGAGATTTTTACGAATCAGCAAACACTATTTAAATATCTCACATGGTTTTTCTATAATTTTGACTTAAGTTGATTTTATTTTAATAATCTAATAAAAATGTACTTTTTGAATCTTGGAAGCGTTCACTTTCATTTTCTATTTGATATAAAGCAAACACTTACCTTTTTCTACCACTTTTATTATAAACGCGGTATAAAAAAGTTAAGTGTTTTCTTTATATAAAAATGTACTTTGTAAAATGTTCATCAATCGAATCACTCTTCATTCGAAATAACTATTTACAAATTTATTATGCAGTTTTTCCTCATTGCGTCACGGGATTTTGAATATTTTTTAATATTTTGAAAATGGAATCACGAGTAACCTTGCGCGAAATGAACGAATCAGAAGTCGGTGTCTGAGAAAAACTTACCATTTGATCACAATTCGCATTCAAAGTTCCAATGTTGAGGTTATAATTAATTCGATTTTTGTTTAAATAAGCATATTACTAGTATAAATCACACACATGATGAAATTATCTTCAAATTTATGACGAAAGTCACAAAATTTGTAGTGTTGTTTTCATTTACAGAGCAAATATCTCGATTTTAATTTTACACCGAAAATGACGCTTACTGACGTTTATTTATAATTAAATTTCTTAGTTTTTACAATGAGAATTTAGTTTTTTTTAATGAAATTTAGTTAATTTTGATGCACTAAGTTTATTTTAATGATTACAGCCCATCTATTTATTTTTAATTGCCTCTTTGTGGGGCATAGGCCGTACACTCGGAACCACTTTTTGTATAATTTTCTGCCCTAACATTTGTTTATTCAACGAACAGTTAAATGGGCCAATTAATTAGTAAAGGAATCCTTGCGAAAGTTCATAAAATTTTGTTTCTGAAATCGGAATGGAAACTTTTTCTAAAATGAGAAATCTCTTATTTCAAAATTCAAATCCAGCCGTTTCGCGAATCGTAATCTAACCATAATTGATACATTTTCCGTATACGCTGATTGCATTTTTTCCGTTCCCCGTTTCATATCTTAGTCGAAATGAAAAGTGAGATCAAAGGCGAGCGCACTTGTTTTATATTGGATTACCAAGTTTTTTCTTCTGATTTTTCTCCTTTTTTTCTCTTTCGCGGGGCAAATATTTTCCGCCGGTGGAACGAACAGCGCACTTCTGGCATTTATTAAAGGCGTAACAACTTTTTAAGTGTACAGTTTCCCCTCATTAAATTGCCCTCCGGTCGAAAAGTTTCCCTTTTACGGAATGGATTAAAAATTGTAAGGGTTTTTTTTTTGTTATTTGTTTAGAAAGCATTATTGTTTAAGGGAAAATAGCATTATATTATTATTTAATAATAATATTGTTAAATGTTAGGGAACATTTAAACAAGTGGTTTGTTTTAGATATTTATGCCGTTCAGTGGCGTAGCGTGGGTTTCAGCCGCCCGGGGCGGAGGCTAAATTTGCCGCCCTCTCATTTAGGTATTTAGATAGATGTACATTTCGAGACACAAGGTGCTCATATCAATAACAAACTGAATTCTTACAACTATTTGCGCGGTATATATATCTAAGGGGATTTAGGAAAAACCAATAAGTAATTAAGCTAGGTGTTACGGGTGCTAAGAGTTCGGCGTGGTTGTCGGTGGGATTACATTCTCTGTGGGGTTCGTTTTAGGTAATAAATCTAATAATGGATTAACGAAGGGATCAAGATCAAAATTTAGCAAAACATTTTTATTTTTGTACATTTCAATGGATTCAAGCATATTCAATCTACAATGACTTGACTGCTTTAAAAATTTAATATTGTTAACCGAAAATGTATGTCCTGTTTCAAATGAATGGTGTGCGACCGCTGATTTGTCCGGGTTTTGAATTCTAAAATAATATTAGTGTTCTTTAAATCTTTTTAATATATTGCGTTGTGTTTGACCTACGCATATTTTATTGTAAATCTTGCAGTTTATTCAATGAATTCCGGATTGCTCTAGGTACAACATACCAATATCCAAGGAGAATAGAGAAAAGGAATTTAGTTTAATCAGAAAAATAGGCATTTTATTAAATTACAAAATAGACACAATCAATAAAAATAATTAACAGACATATTAGAAATCACAAAATAAAATTAAGTACCACCCTAATTAACTCGATAGAAACCGTCCCAAAACAGTTTGCTAGATTCGTTTACTACCCATCAACTTCTATGAGAATTGGTAGTTTATTGAATAAATTATCATTTCTCCTGCCTTTTATATCGATACAAAATTAAAAAGTTTACTTTGCAACACTTTATCAAAAACAACCCATCTAGAACAAGCCGGAATTTATTCAATAAACTGCAACAATTGCAATAATATATACGTGGGTCAAACACAACGCAATATATTAAAAAGATTTTTAAGTTTTATACAAAATAAAAGTAATTACTTAAAGTTCAATATTTGTAATTTTTGAAATATTTGTTTTAAGTTTTATTTAATTTTGATGTTTAGTTGGATATAATTACATTTTATCAGAAATCGGAAAAAAAAAAATATATATATATATTTTTTAGTTGCAAGTGTTTACAGTTATAATATATTTACAGTTGGCATTTAGTCTGTAATGTTACATTTCATTTATATGTTTAATGTTTATTTACGGAAATTCCATTTAAAGTACATAATGCTTAATACTGACAACAAACTAAAAGCAATAAATAAATTAAAATATAAAATCAGAAACAATATACAAATAGAACAAACAAATGTAACTTATAATGCCAGATTTATCTTATAATGTCACATGACATTTAAATTATTATGACAGTTGGTATTCGTAATATTTCTCAGTTTGAAATGCCAATATCTTCACTTTGAATCAGTGTTTTTATGCGCGTGGCGCATGAAATAAAATTTCGAGTTGAAAAAAGCCTAAATTTTACTTCATGCTTAGTCTGGGAGTGGAAGACACTTAGTTTAGTTTTCTGAAAATTTTCATGAATTTTGAAGATTGTAGAATTTTCAAAGTTTAAGTTAATTTTTACCGCTTTTCGTAGATTTCTAAGCTTTCCTTTTATTTTCGAAGTTCTGATGGTTTCCCTGAACTTCCTAAATTTTTATTAATTTAAAAAATTACGATATTTTCCATAAGTTTAAAATTTTCAAATTCTTGGCAATTTTCATGAATTTACTGAATATTCTTTAACTTAGAAAATGTTAAAGTTTTTCATGAAATTCCAAGTGCTCCAAAAATCTGATGGTTAAATTATATACAGGGTGGACCAAAAGTTCGTTTACATTTCAAATGATGATTTAATAGAGACTATTTATGTGAGATGAAAACTTTCTTTTTATTATTAAAGTACACAAATAGGGATTTTATTTTTTAAAAATTACATCATCCACTCCAGGTGATCCTTGACAATTTTGACACTGCTGCAACCTGGAGCGGAAATTTTCAATGACGGCCTCACAAGTGTTTCGTGAAATGTTTTGCATTTCCTCTCGAATATATTCCTTTAATTCCTGTAGGGACACTGGGTTGCTGTTGAAGACTTTACTTTTAAGGTATCCCCAAAGAAAGAACTCCAGTGGGGATAAGTCGGGGATACGAGGTGGCCAAAAAATGCTGGTAAAGCTGGTGAACCCCTCTAACATTTCGTTTGTAAATTGGAGCCTGTGAGCGTGATCTTGAGGCTTTAATTCCTGTACCATTTGGATTTTGTACGGATGTAAATGTAAATCTTTGTGAAAAATACGAATCAAAGATGTTCTGGGCACACCTAAGGCGTTAGACCGCTTCCGAGTAGCGAGTCCATGATTTTCACGAATAGACGCTCTTACACGCTCGACGTTTTCGGGATCCTTTGATGTTCTAGGTCGGCCGGATCGTGGTTGATTCATCGTTGAACCTGTCTCCTCGAACTTCTGTACCTATTTTCGAATCAATTAAATCGATGGAGCTTCATTTTTACGCCGTATGTTGTAATGAGCGCAACATTTTTGTTGCGCTAGAGTAAAAGAATCGTTGTTGCGGTAGTACTCGCGTACACAGAACGCACGTTATTTATCGCTGAACGCCATGGTACTGAATTCCCATTGGCCGCTCTTGCGTTTCGTAACCCCTCCGCCCCACCCCGTCGTCGCTGCTCGTAGCAGCTACCGATTCAAATTTAAACGGACTTTGTATATTATACTTTTAATGATTTTTTTGTTGATTTTGTAATCCTTGGCAGTTTTCTTAATTTTCCTTAATTTTCGTTGAACTTAAACATTTGGATACTTTTCATGAATTTTTAATTTTTTTTTTCATGATTTTTCGTCGTCTTTTTTATAGTCTTAATAGATTTCGTTTTCAACTTTTTGATGTATTTTTTTCAGGGAACAATTTTAATGAAGGTAAAACTCGAGTAGGAATATTAATTATATTTTGACTAAAAATTTAAGCTCCATTAAAGTTTGAAAACAACCAAAGTTTCCATTACATCAAATTGTTTTCGTTAAGTTTCATAAAAATAACACTTTTTAAAAAAGTAATGATTATTTTTTATACTATATATGAAGTTGATTTTATTTAATGATATAATTGATTTTGAATTAAAATATTATCCATCAAATTGAATTATAATACAATTAAGAATTAAATCACTTTTTTCGACATTTATTTGAAACTGGCAAAAAAATATGGATACCTAGTAAATTCAATATTTAAACAAAAAGTATTTAATATTTACATGTAAATACATAACTCATGAAAAAAGTACAGCACATAAACCTATAAGTTGTTATATTTCTTCTTACGAGTAAATAAAATAGTTTTGCTTTTAATTTTAGAAATACAATAACATTGTAATTACAGAAACTGATTAAGCAGATAAAATACACAATATATTGCAAAATTAAATTTTGCTTTATGTATTTTTTACAAAAGCATTTAATATTATCCTACCAAGTGTTTTCCATTCCTTGATTAAGCATGAAGAAAAAAGTTCAAATAATACACACGCACTTTAATAAAGTGTAAATAACTTAAAAATATGTCATTAGAGTAACGAAGAAATTGTCAGACGTTATACAGGGTGTTCCATTTTATAGGATCATTTCAATTTGACATATTACACATGCTCAAATATCTTGCTCTTTTCAATGGTGCATATTTAGAAAGCCAGATTTTCAGGCATTTCTGAACTGAAAAATTTTCTTTATGCTTAATTAAAGTTTGAAAACCCTCATTAAAGATAAGCCATCAAATGCGATTGATTTTTCATGTATTTACTGAATTTTACCAACAACGATATCGTGATTTGCCGGTTAATGATCAGTAAACCATTTTTTTTTTACAAATTTACCGAGTTGCCGGTCATCAAAAAAGTTTGGATAGCTAAATTTTCAGGCTTTTCTGAACTGGAAAATGTTCTTTATGCTTAATTATAATTTGAAAACCCTTATGAAAGATAAGCCATCAAATGCTATTGATATTCCATGTATTTACTGAATTTTACCAACAACGATATCGTGATTTGCAGGTAGGTGATCAGTAAACCAGTTTTGTTTACAAATTTACCGAACCGCCGGTCATCAAAAAAGTCAAATTTACTATGTTTCTTATGCAAAACTCTACTTATACTACTATAATTATAATTTATTAAATATGTTCTTTAATTAACTCTTCGCAAACAACAACTTGCAGAATATAAAATAAGCTCGCCGTTCATTTTTATTTATGAAGTACCTTCAAGTAAGTTGCTCAATCATTTATAGAAAACTTTCTGAATTATTTTACTTTTATATATTTGTTAGTTTGGTTTCATTTTACGCAGCTTTTTGCACTGGAAATATCTGTAAGAAGATGAAATACGCTATTGTAAATTCGCTGAGGGTATTTATGCATTAAGACGTGCTTTTTAGAGAATAAAAAAAACACTTTGAATGTTTTAATAAATTATATATATATATATATATATATATATATATATATATATATATAAAAACTTAGGTTATAATATAAATAATTATTTAAATTATTAAGAAGATGTTTTATTTTTTGCATAATTTATAATTATTTTTTCCTCATAAGAAGCAAAGAATAATAAATAATAAAGAAATATACAACAATATTTGAATGTCCTTAGAGTACGGACGTGCCAAAAGCGAGTTGCGAAATTTATTGTTAAATTAAATAAATAATCAACATAACAACCAACAAAACGGATATCACCCCCCAAAAGGGTGTAATCCTACAAAAATGGAGGAAATAGAAGTGGACGATACTGATTCATCTTTTTCGGATGTAATGGAAACCGACACACAGTCTAATGCGCACAAGGACGCAGCGGGCAAATTTATCGCCGTAAAAAGAAAGAGAGGTCGTGGACGCGGACGGCCGAAGAAAAAACTAACTCAGGTGATAAAGAAAACAAATCCAGGTAAATTAAATATACCCAAAACAACAAATCCAGCATTACAACAGTTTATAAATAAAACTAACACTTTATCGGCCTCTCAACCTCAAGCACAACCCCCACCACAACAACAACAACAACTACAATCAAAAACACAAAAGCAAACACTACCACAGCCACAGCCACAACCACAAACGCAAACAACAAATACCAATACCATCCTCATCTAAACATTCACCGACGACAGCCCATTCAATCGCTCTAGAAAATATTATTCTATGACCCAGCCAACTCGGAAATCAAACAAGACAGTGTACTCCCACACAAACCGCCCATATTAAACAACAAAATACTCTGCAAAACACTCTCCTACCAACTTACAAACACACATATATAATTAAACCAACAATAGAACTAACAAGAATCCAAATGGCACACATTTGGGCGTCTAATAATTATAATATCACCGACATCGAGATAATAAAAACTAAATTTGGATTTGTAATCAAAGTAAACCAAGACAAAAATCAATTTGAAGCTCAATTACGACATCTAATAGCTGAAAAAGTAATCACGTCATACTACGAACAGAAAACCACCAACCCTATCAGATCACAAACGAGTCCATCATACTGCTGCGTGGTTCGTGGGGTAGAATACGAAATTCAAGACGAAAGCGTAAGTGATAGACTAAACGAGCTAGGTATCACCCATCGATTTTGTAAACGCGTCACTGCGAAAGCCACCGGACAAAAAACTAGGATGATACGCGTAATAACTGCCTCACACGATGCCTACACCAAACTACTCCACGACAAATTCCGCTATCTCTGCAAAGTATACCAAGTAGAAGAAAGTATGGCACCAAACCCGATACCCCTACCATGTGCCAAATGTAATAAAACATCTGCTGCGCCAAGTGCAATGGACCACACAACACTGCGGCATGTACCACAACACTACCACCTAAATGCAGAGCTTGTGGAGATACATCACACGGAGCCTGGTCCACCAAGTGTCCGAATATACCTCTGCAACCATTAGAAGGAATTCCTAACGTAAAGATCATCCCTACTAGTAAAAAATCCTATCAAATAGACCAGAAACTAACCTCAAAATCCCGAGTCCACAATCCCATCACCGTCCATGGTTTCATAATAGACACCTACACCACTGAAATAAACAATAATAAAAACACAGACAGACAAAACCTAATAAAGAAACTAAAAGAAAGGTTTATTACTTCATACCGCGTCGATGACCATGCATCGTTTTCGGGAAACCGAATGTTTATTGTAATGTTCGACCTCGATTTCCCAGATATTATCCCAACTGTAATTCCAACAATTGGCGTATATTCAGGATCAGCAGAAAATGGCGAATAATGTGGGCTTATACACTAATATAAACTCCTATATCTAAAAATCCCACCTAGTTTCTCATTTCGTGTCCAATAATCCTATCCAATTGAATATGATGGTAGAATCAAAATCTAAAACTCCAATCTACTATCAAAACTGGTCCAATATCCAAATCCCAGCGACTATTGCAAACAGAAACTACCGTGGAGGATCCATAATTTCAGCTCACCCTTCCATTGGCCTAGGAAAATGTAATCCACCAAAAATCAACAATACTCTTAACGAGTGTTTGCATACTACGCTTTCATTTCCTTCATTTCAAATCCATCTATTCTTAGTTTACGTACACCCAACTTCACCAATTGAAGATACAATTTTCACAAAAGCATCACTGTACGATAACGCAATAATAATAGGAGACTTTAATGTAAACGCAACAAAAAGAAAACATATATCCAATTTCCTACAAAATTCCAACTTTATACAAATAAAAACAGACCCAACTTTCATTATGAATCCCAATTAATCATCCACTCCAGATATACTGCTATGTACTCACAACCTGAAACCCCTAATTCACTCTCTGAAACTAATTCCCGACCTATGCTCAGACCATCTCTCCATATACTTCCAACTACACATCCTCAGATCCCCATCACAAATTCTACCGGAAGCAATACCCGACTACAAACGAGCAAATGTCACACAAATCTCAAATGATATACAGCATTTTATTTCAAACAACCCCTCCATCAATCCTTATACTACTTCCCAATTTAACTCTCAACTAGCAAAATCGATCGATCTCCACACACCAAAAATTCCCAAACAATATTACAAATATCCACTTCCAAAATTCATCCTTAGACTAATTAAATATAAACGACAGCTTTACAGAGACTATAGACAGTTAGAAGACGAAAACATAAAGATGACGTTCAACAGACTGAACAAAGACATAAAAATACTTGTAACCGAATACAAAACCCACAAATGGCTAGAGGCCTGCAGAAATATCAACAACCTTCACGGAAAATGATACTGGACAGAAATTAAAAAACTAAGTAAGTACAAGAGACAACTTTATTTTCGAAATTGAAGACCCAGTAACACATAGCATATTAAAAACAGACAAGGACAAAGCAGACACGTTTGCAAAGACACTTAACGACACTTACAAAATTACCAATGACGTATCATTCGACGAAGACTTATACAACACAGTAAAGGACTGGTACGAACCCCGCAACCTTCCTGCACCCCCTCCGCCTCCCCCTCCTGACGACAAATTTGACCAAAGTACATACTATCAAATGCTAAATAAATCCAAAAACACGGCTCCAGGTCACGACAAAATACATCGAACTATCATCAAAGCCCTTCCCACGGATATCCATGAATATATCCTAAAACTCCTCAACTTTAATTACATCAACCAAACTTTCCCTCCAGAATGGAAGCACGGGGTCATTTCATGTATCCTCAAACCCAGCCTGAACCCTACCCAAGTCACTAGCTACAGACCCATCACACTATTACCAGTCCTAGGAAAATTATTCGAATCCCTAATCAAAGAAAAAATCCTATCGCACATATTAAAATACATCCCCAACCACCAATTTGGATTCCTACCTAACCGCTCTACCACCCTCCCACTGAAAATCCTTACTTCCAACTGCCAAACAACTCATTTAGAAGGAAGAAAATTATCAATTCTATTCTTAGATATATCGAAAGCTTTCAATTCAGTATGGCATAAAGGGCTTCTATACAAGTGTAGTATCCTAAACCTTCCAATCCATTTAATTAATCATATCCAAAATTTCCTCTTCGATCGTAAATTACAAATTAAAATCGGACAATCCCTCTCTTTCCCTTTCTATCCACAGCAAGGGGTACCCCAAGGATCTCCACTTTCCCCTCTACTCTACAATATATACTGCCACGACCTATACAACCCTGATCCCAATTTCATAAACCCCTCCTGTTACTGTTTACAATTCGCAGATGACACCGCCCTAATAACCCATTCCTCTACCTTACCTGCATCACTAGAATCCCTTCAAACATTTATCACCACCACATCCTCTTGGTTCTCGAAATGGAGACTAAAAATAAATCCAAGCAAGTGCCAACTGCTCCTACCCTACCATCGCATTCCTCCAAACAATCCCTTCTCAGTTATGATTAACTACACAATTTACACATCCTCCTCCTGCAAATACCTAGGAATCCTCATTGATCCTAAATTATCTTTCAAGGAGCACACATTAGCCATTAAAAATAAAATCAAATGTAGATCAAAACACTTTCGCTGCCTTACATATAGAGCTGAAGGCATTAATAAAACAACAGCTACTAGAATATACAAAATGATATGCCGTCCGTTGTTGGATTACAGCTCAATCCTGTATACCAACCCTTGTACTCGCACCCTCAATAACCTACAAGTATCCGAAAGATCCTCACTCCGTATATTAACCAAACTCCGACATCCACTTAATCCATTATACAATCCTTCCAACACCCAACCACAAATTTAGTCCCCATTGAAGACAGACTTCGGTTTCTCGCCGAACGATTTGCATGCAATGAACAAAACTTCGAAATTCTAACAAAACTTCGAAATTCTAACAAAACTTCGAAATTCTAACAAAACTTCGAAATTCTAACAAAAATGTGCATCCACAGAAATCCCAATATACCTCCTAAATTCAAAAAACCCCACACAACCCTCTTTGAATATATATCCTCCTTCCACCAGCCTAACCCAAGTAAAATATAAAATTAATAAGACTGGGCAGAAAGACTTATAGTCGATATTCCTTATGAGTAACATAGGATCATAATTACAATTAAATGTTTATGTATATACTAATAATTTATAATGTTAACTGATAATAAAGATATTGATATATATATAAAGAAATATATAGGTATATTTTTTTATTTCGGAGGGATTTATGAGTATAAAATAATTCCATTGTGTATAGATTTGTTTGGGGGAAACATTTATCTATTTAATTCATTAAATTTACATTCACTTAATGTAAGTGAGAAATATTACATATTAATTTTGCATATTTTATAATTATTTCTTTCGCATGGAAAGTAAAGAATAATAAATACTAAAGAAATATATAGGTATACCTATTTTTTTATTTCAGAGGGTTTTTAATGAATAATTCCATTAGCTATAGACTTGTTTATTTTTCTAATTCGTTCAATTAATACAAGATTGTAAAATGGTTTTTAAATATTTATACAAGAATATATTTATACTTGCAAAGTAAAATTACAAAACGTACATTACGTATTATATCACGATATTATTAAATTATCACATTTTCTACCTTAGTAACTGCGGTGTATTTAATTACTAAACATATTTAACTCATGCGTATCAATTTTAATGTATAACAATAGTCACTGGATTATTAATAATTAAATTTAACAAATCTACATTTACATTTTAAATATAGTTACTGCTTTTCCCGGCGCATTCACAATTAATACACTGATAATTTATTGTGCACGGGTGTATCAATTTATGGTAAATATTTGTGAACTCAATTATCTTGTTTGGGTTTTCATAAAATTTAATATTACATCAACTATTGCAAACAAGTCTTGTAATTATTGTATACGATGTAATTATTTAATAATAATAATTAATAATAATATATTTATTACGGAAATACCTATTCTACGGAGATAATACATATTAGTATTCACACATGAAACACGATTTTAACTTTGTTTGTATAACTGAGACTTTATTAAGTGACTATAGTTTCGACAACTCTAACTTATCATTTTTAAAGTTAAAGTCTTTGAGTTTGAAAATGGCAAGTTAAAGTTGTCGAAATTATAGTCACTTAATAATGTCTCAGTTATACGAACAAAGTTAAAATCGTGTTTCATTTGTGAATTATGATGTATAACGAAGTAGAAGCCCTTACCTTTAACATATTAGTATTGTTATAATTACATATAAAAGAAACAAAATTACCTATTACCTACAAACATATTGGGAATTTTTCTTTTAAATATACATACATGTATACATAATCTGTAACTTTTGTGATAATCGTTCCTTTTTTTAAATAGTTTAATTTGAAGTCCTAAACGAGTGTTTTCCACTCCCAGATTAAGCATGAAGTAAAATTTCGAGTTTAGAAAAGCCTGAAAATTTGGTTTGGTCGCGTAGCGCGAAGCGCGGAGCGGCCAAACCAAATTTTCAGGCTTTTCTAAACTCGAAATTTTACTTCATGCGCCACGCACTGAACACTGATTTTAGGTGAAGTTAAAAATATTCTACTATAGCAGTATGCTAAAAACGTGTATTCTGAACATCACATGACATCAGTGTTTAGTACGCGTGGCGCATGAAGTAAAATTTCGAGTTTAGAAAAGCCTGAAAATTTGGTTTGGCCGCTCCGCGCTTCGCGCTACGCGACCAAACCAAATTTTCAGGCTTTTCTAAACTCGAAATTTTACTTCATGCTTAATCTGGGAGTGGAAAACACTCGTTTGAAAGTTCAATTTGAAATATATGTAGAAACAACGAATATCTGAAGATTTACAGCGTATACAGTATATTGAGATTTGTATACTTACAATAAAAACTCTCGGTATAATAATTTACATTAAATACCTATAGCGAAAATATATTAAATAAAGTATTTCAATCTTCCTTTAAAAGAATAAAAGCCAGTGCCAAAAATATTACAGTGAGAGTAGATTTTAATTAGAAGGCTATAATAATTTGTAATGAATAATACTAGAAATATATTCCCATACAATACAAATTTATAGCGGGTGTGTTTTTCTGTAAAAGTTAGTTATTTTTAGATAAACGTTTTGAATATAAATATACAACACAAATACGTGAGGTTATGTAAAAAATAGTTGTTTTTGAGAGACAGTTTGAATAAACACAATACAAAAGTTTGAAGCCAATTCCTTGATCTCTTGCGAATTTTTTTTTAATTATACAGGGTGATTCGGAATAAGTATAAACAATATAATTAATATCAGATTATCCTTATTCACTAAATTACAGTTGATTTAAAGTTTGTGAAATATAGAATTATCATTAAATACAATTTTACAATTTGACTTTGATTTTAGTTTAAATAAAACACTTATTACTTTCAAACACTTTATTGTACTCGCGACAATTGTATCGCCACACTGTGGCTTCTTCAGGCGAAGAATAATAATCATTCATTGCCTAAAGAAGGCACAGTGTGGCGAAACAATTGTCGCGACTACAATAAAGCGTTTTAAAGTAATAAGTGTGTTATTTAAACTAAAATCAAAGTGAAACTGAACTTTCAAATATTAACTGCCTCAACAATTAAGTTATTAACAATTTGAATAAAACACGAAATAAACATTTGCAGTATTTGTTAGCGTCAGATCAAACTTAAGGAATAAGAACTTTAACACCTTAAGTCAATGTCTTATACGGATGGCGTATGAAGTAAAATTTCGAGTTTAGAAAAGCCTTAAAACCAAACTCGAAATTTTACTTTATGCTTAATCTGGGAGTGGAATACGCACGTTTATAGCTTTAAATTAAGCTCTTAAAAAATCGTATGTATATGTATACTTAAAAGAAAAATTCTCTGTATGGATCCCTAAAAGAAATAATCCCCGTAAAAGTGAAATAATATAAATTTATGATTTTTGACATTTTGTTGAAAAATAAACAAACTCCTTTGATAATTCAATCTGTTTGTTCTATTTTCATCACAAATGATAAAAATAATTTGGTATTTATACAGAACTACTTGTATCTCAAACTACTTAAAAGCAAACTAAAACGACACGATAAGGTTTTCATCTTGAAAGAATAATACAAATCAAATATATCAGACTTGGTTTAACTAAATCCTTGAAAAATTTAATTTTTAGTGTTTTATTATATTTTTAACATAGGTTTCCACTCCTTGTTTAAACATGAAGCAATTTTTCGAGTTTAGAAAAGTCTGTTAATTTGTACTACTACTATATCATCTTTATTTAAAAAGACAGAAATACATTATAATAAAATACAATTTATAATATATAAATATATTTACAAATATTTTTTTACTTCCCTCTCTTACTAGGGCTATCGACCATAGGTCTTTCTGCCGTTGTTAATTTGTATTTGCCGGTAAATCCAAATGTTCAGGCTTTTCTAAACTCGAAATTATATTTCATGCGCCAGGCGTATAAAACACTGATTTAATGTGACATTCAATATTATTTTTGTTATCTTTAATTTGTGTTCTGATATTTTATTATTCAGTTATTTATCAATGAAATTTACCTCTAAGAGTCTTTTTTTTTTCGAAAATATTGGCGAAGGGGTTTAGCACCTATTTTCGAAAAAAGACGATTTTTTTAAATATGGCATATATTTAAAATCTGTTTTCGCAGATTTTTCTAGTTTTCAATGGCGGAGGGCATGATGATTTTTATTATTTTTTATTTTCAAAAAGTAAAAATAGAAATAAAAAAATCAATAATTCCGAATAGTCGCTTCATCATGCCCTTTTATATTTTCTTACAAAATTTAATTATAATGCGATTTTTCTATAAAATTGATAGTTTATTAATTATCTTTTTTTTTGAGTTCCGAAAAATCGACCCTCCAAGCGGTATGAATTTGAATTACTTTTTGTGGGCAATTCAGGCTTTGCCATGAATATTTGGAAAAGTCTCGACGAAACTAAAGTTTTGCAGAAAGTCGATATTAATTTTAATTCGATTTTTATATTTAGTATAGAAATATATATTAAACAAACGTAGAGTTTTATTTCAGAACTAATAAATATTTAATATTTATTAGAGTTAATTAAGTTCTCTTAGGTTTTTGCTATAATTGATTATTTATGGCTATGAAACTGTTGATTCTTACCTCGTACAGAATTCTTGTATAAATATTTGAACGATTAAAAATACGCAGAGTTTTATTTCAGTATTTTTTTGTTACAATTAATTAATTATGGCTATAGAACTACTTTTTTCTGGCCTCATACAGCATTCTTGTATAAATATTTGAAAGATCGCAAGAACGTCTTCACTTTCATTACGTTGACTTTTCTTAAATAATTGACGAGCCAAAACAAACACGAAGTATTCGGTCGTTTCTCGTAAAGCTCACAGACTGGTAATTACTATTATTCAAGTGAATGAATTTTCAATAAATATTCATAAAATATAAAAACGAATTAAAATTAATATCGACTTTCCGCAAAAATTTAGTCTCATTGAGACAAGTCTTCACACACTTCAACATACATGTACGTTTTTTTATTTATTTAAATATATTTATTTTTGTATTAAAAGTCTGAAGCATAGCTATACTGATGAGGGATAAATCTCGTAACGCGTCTATAGATGGCTTAAGACAATTAATATTCATTCCCTACAATTTTTTCAATTTTGTTCAATTTCCTGTTGGTTCATTTAGTTTGGCGAGAGAACAATTTGACCTAATGTTGCATAAATCATGCATAGAACAGTAAATCTGTCATGTAACTCAAATATTCATTGTATAATTCAATATCTGTCGGGGTATTAGCTCGAGAAGTAGTTGTTTCAATGAATATTTGGAGACTTGTCTCAATGACACCAATTTTTTGCAGATAGTCGATTTTAATTTTA
This sequence comes from Philonthus cognatus, assembly GCA_932526585.2. Lineage (NCBI taxonomy): Eukaryota > Metazoa > Arthropoda > Insecta > Coleoptera > Staphylinidae > Philonthus > Philonthus cognatus. Next base: position 25,863,887 of record OW052250.1, on the reverse strand, counting down.
ATTCGTTTTTATATTTTCTAAATATTTTGCAAACTATTGACAAACTCAATTTTTTTTTATGTTAAATTTTTCTTTATGTTAAATAGAAATTTACTAAGCGCCAGTTTTTTAATTGTGGCATACGTTAAGCTTGGTTTGAATTGCGTTACTGTGCATGTAATTTTAACTGAGATTAACTAAACTGGGCTTAAAAAATAACATATGAGCAGTTAGCTATTGATAATAGGTACATAGTACCTGAAATGTACATCTAGCATCGAAAAATAAAAAAGAAAGGAATAGACCTGCGTTTTAATTAAGTGACTTAAAATCTTCACGTAACTCAAATAATTACATTAATGAGAGGTTTAATTTAATACGAAAAATGTTAAAACTAGATTAACTAATATCCAGAAAATAAAAAAAAAACGAAATAAAATGGGCTAAAACAAGATAAATTCAAATTCAAAACTATTTGAATTCGAGAAAATAAGCTTACGCTTCTAATAGTTTGCACACTTTAAACATAATCACAGAGGAAAGAATAACCAGAGTAATCACGGCTGTAACTCGGAATCCACAGTTTGCATAGTGTAGCCATCTCTGAGGATATTATCAAAACATCCACCTATTAAAACCTTCAACCAAAACAGTTTCCTGTAATTTTGATGGCGATTTAAGGCACAAAAACATATGTTAAAGGATGATTCGTTCATTGGAATGTTAATGTAAACATAAATATACTCACATTTCAATAGACCCATACACCAATTTACTGCTGACTGACAGATGTGAAATAAAAACATTATTGTTTTAATGCGTTCAGTTTATAGATAATTTGATGTTTTATATATCCACTAATTTATAGCCACAGAGTAAACAATAATATTGTTTCCTCTGCGATTAAGCAAAGTTCTCCGCCACCGCTGAGGTATTACCTGAGAACTAATTATGTCAATCAGGCACGGATCCACAGGGGAGGGGGGGGGGTAAGCTTATAATATAATATTTGAAAAATAAAAACGTGTATTTTGAACGGTTTATTTTATTATTATCGGTGTTCATGAGGCAATAAGAGTGATTAAAAAGAATACGTTTTTTAAACATCTCATTAAATCAGTGTTTTATACGCGTGGCGCATGAAGTAAAATCGAGTTTAGAAACGCCTGAAAATTTGGATATTTTGTTTATTGTATAATCAAATTTAATTAATAAAATTGATGATTATTTAACATATATTGTCTTTGGAATTAACGCCTACAATTCATGGCCTATCGGTGTTATAACCAACAATAATTATCTAAAAAAACACTATTTTTAAATAACTCCTAAACTAAGAGTGCTATGATAAAAAGTGAATATACAATATATCTTCATTTTCTATTGTATACAATGTTTATTTGAAACATTTTTTAGTTTTGTGAATATCTGGAAAAAACTAAAAAACGCTAAGAGTAAAGTACCACTTCCGGTTTTCCTTTCAAAAAGCTTAAGTTTTAAGTTTCATCTCGATATCTTCAGCGGTTTTCGCTCTATATCGTTCTATCATCAATAATAACCAAGTTATAAAGGAAAATAAAAAAATCGCAAAAATCAGTTTTTTTCGCAATGTGCTCTGATGGTTCAACTTTTTTGTTAATTTAACACCGGGTATAGTTGGTACTCATCGTCTTGCATATTTTCTACCATTTAACAGATCTGTATCTCTTGCCGTTTAGAAGATACACACATTTAAGTGTATTTCATGTAAGACAATTTTGCAAACAGATAGAAATCTAGATGATCCCGATCAATTGTTAATAATAAATCGTGATTTCGGCACTAAAAAGCAACTACAGTATTTAAAGGTTCCAACAAACCCCACAAAAAATATGTTTCTAATGTGTATAAATATTTTTCAAACAGAATTCGATAAAAATAAACACTTCTCTCATATAAAGTCCAAAATAATAAATAAATGTCTTAAAAAAATTAATGAACAATATTCAATGTGGTTTAATGAACCCGAGGAGTGCACCGAACACAAATATTTTATAGTGGAATTTGGCATTTATCGGCTATTATTAAAGACATTACCAACGATGAGTAAAGAACTAACAAATTCCCGAAAATCTAAACGAAAATTAAGTAATTTAAAAAACATTTAAATTTAGTGTAATATTATATTATTAATATTATTTATTTATTGGGTGTACATTTTATACATATACGAGTACATTAATTGATTAAGGAATATATGGCAAGTTCAACAATTTTATATTGCACGTTTTAAAGGTTTATTCATTTGTGATTTTCGAAAAGAGAGCGAAGTGTTTAATGAGATTTATTTTTTTAAAGTTACGACTTTTATTCGTTATATCAGATCGTTGGGAAAAGAAACGCTATCCAAAGTCATATTTACATGTATTTACTACCCTATATTTTTTGTTTTTAATTATACGGGTTACATTTATTTTCAAGTTCTCTTTGGAGAACTCAGACACATTAATAGATAGAGAAATGGTTAAATGAACAAAATAATGCAGCTTAGCGAGCAGAATAAAAATTCACTTGTATTTTTTTTTTAAATTAGATACTTTGAAAAATGTCAATAGTGTCAATTTATTAAATAGATTTTTCTTGGTTATTAAAAGAGAAAGAAAAAACTAGAAAGGGTGAAGTTTTATATAATATTACAATAATATCACAAACTTACGTTTTTTTAAATGGAAACTATAGTTGGCTATTTCATTATTAAAAAGGTATTTTTTCTCTTTAGATATATCACTTGACCTACTTATTTATATAATCAACTGAATTTTAACAATTTTCTATTTAATTTTAAACCAAAATATAGTTATCCTTGACTTTTTCGAAGTATTTCAAAGTTTATTTTTAATCAGCTCGTAAAACTGCACTACTTTGCCCATTTAGCCGTTGTTGTAAATTTCAATCATCACATATTAGTAATTAGCGTTCATCGGCATTTAATGTATGTGCAAATATTGTGATGCACAAAAGGACATTAATGATTTCTTTTGCACACATCTTCTCCCCACTTATAATGTTTTTGAGTTTACTTTTAAAATTTTAATTGATTTTTGAGAACTGATTCAGCCTTTGGGGTGATCAGATGTCTTGCCCTTTTTGTTAATAATGACAAATGCAATACTTGTGTAAAATTTAAATACAAGTCTGAGTTAAAGTTTACCTACAGGTTTGTGTCAACGTGACCCGCACCGTATCTCTATCTCTTAGAGTTTCCGAGATCCCCATAGAGAATATTAAAAAAAACTCATCCTGTATAGTATAGTAGATTTACCTAAAATATTTCCACAAACGTACATTTTTTTAACCAAATATGTATGATTGTCTTAAAAACGGTGGATTCAAAATCATAATGAAATTTCTTTTTTCGTGTTCTTGATTTTTAAAATAAATCCAAACCGCACTTTTAAAAATACAAATTAATTTATGATTAAAATTGGGTCAAAATTACAAAAATATCAGCCTATGTATTTTAAATATTTTTAACATCAACAAATTGATAAGCTTAAAGAAATTCGTAAAAGTTTTAAAAATAACTTGCACAAAGCCTGCATTCAATGCATACAAAGTGAATTTTATTTATCAAATCTTGGCAAAAACTTGAAACCTGCTACAACATTTCAAAAGAAGTGGATTAATTAGAAATCGTGGAAATTAGTGAAAATCCTATTTAAAAAAAATCTATAAATATAAAACATGGATTTGTGTCAGTGTTTTCCACTCCCCGATTAAGCATGAAGTAAAATTTCGAGTTTAAAAAACCCTGAACATTTGGATTTGGCGGCACGAGCGAAGCGAGTTCAGGCTTTTCTAAACTTGAAATTTTACTTCGTGCGCCACGCGTACAAACACTGATTTATTATGAAGTTCAAAAACACATAATCGATCTACTATTTTTGTCAGAAGTATAGTTGAAGATGTGAAATAAATGTACATAATGTTGATATGATTTACCAAAATACCGGTACATTTTGAAGAGCAATTTTTGCGATTAACCGGTATGCCGGTATTCCAATCCCTACCTGTATCATATAACTGAATTTATTTTAATTTAAATTGCATTACATGAGAGTAAATCTAGATTTCAATATTATATGTGGAATTAAAAATTGAATGGTGTAGATTCACGCTCGATTTGTTTATTTTGATAAAATAAACAAACCAGGCGTCATCATTTTTCGTTCCGTCGGTACCGTTAGAGAGGAAAAAATATAAACATTCCTCTGCGGATCCAATATACAAATGAATTGGGAAGAGTGGGGAAACCTAGTAGTTACTCTAAATCACACGCCTGCTGGGTGAGCCACCTGACAGAGCCGCCCCCCCTGACCCCGCACAGCCAGCGTGAATACTCTGGTTACTCCATACTCTGTGACATAATATATAAAATTACGAATATGTTATTCGTGAAAAGCAAACAATGTCTTAATTAATAAGACAACTTAAGACGATAAATATCCATTGAAACAACTACTTCCCGTGCAAATACACCTCCGGATATTGAATTATACAATGAAATATATATTTAAAATCTTATTTAATTTGATTTGTTACAACGCTCTATTAAAGTATATGTAACGTTTAGGTCAATGTTTAAATTTGTATTTGTTAGTTGATTTGAAGAGAATTTTACCTAAACGTTACATATACTTCAATAGAGCGTTGTAACAAATCAAATTAAATAAGATTTTAAATATTTAATTGTATAATTCAATATCCGGAGGTGTATTTGCACAGGAAGTAGTTGTTTCAATGGATATTTATCGTCTTAAGTTGTCTTATTAATCAAGACATTGTTTGAATTTTCACGAATAACATATTCGTAATTTTATATATTATGTTTAAAATGGGATTTCTGCAAAACTGTTCTCTTATTGAGACGAAAGTCTTATACTTTGTAGAAAGTCTATATTAACTACTTTGTAAACAAATAGATTTATTTCGAACTTTTATTAGAATTTTAATTAAAACTTCATTAATTATTTTTCGCAAACCGTTCTGCTAAAAAAATCTCTCTGGATAAAATAAACTTAGTAAGTTTTTATTTAATCCTGTCTGTCCGCCATTTATTATTTCTTTTATAAATCCGTGAGGCTCGCGCTTTCAGTGATGTTTATGGTTGTGAGCCATTTTAATTAATGACCAGTTATAAGAGGACGTGTGCTACATGTCTCATGTTACACCGAGGGCGCAAAGACGCCCTTAGGGTGTTTTCCATGAGTAAACAATATTAACAGTAATACTCGTAGTAGCAATAAAGTAGGTCAGGGTTTGTTATTAGCCCTTAGAGGCACTGAATATAGGAAATTATGATTTAATTATTTTGTTTTGAGGAATGATTTAGATAAACATTATTAATGGCAATTGAATAATGTATTTTTTTCAAATATGTACTGTAACTCGTTTTGAGTTGAGTTAAATAATCATGTCTACATATTTAATTAAAACACAGTTATATTCCTTTCTTCACTTTTAATTTTCGATGCTAGATGTACATTTCGGGTACTATGTACCCATTATCAATAGCTAACTAAATTAATGTCTACATATGGTGTATACAGGGTGATTCAGAATAGGTATACAACAATTCACATCTTGCTCAGGAGTTCATTTGGATCTAAGCGCAAAACAAAGCTTAGAGTCCAATCCAAATTTCACCTTGTGCTTAATCAAGGAGTTAGAAACGTTAAATCGAACGCCTTAAAAAAAAAACAAATGCTAGAAATTTTACATCGTATGCATTGGAATATGTAAACTCAAAAGAAAAATTCCCTTTATAAACAATTATAAAATACCGTGCGATCGTTTAAAACATGATTTAGAGTAGGCTTTGAGTTGTAAATTATATTGGCACTACTGACTGTTAACGCATACTTTGCCACAACCTTAAATTTATTCCATTATAATAATAATAAACATTTTTATTCACTGATCATAAAACCATAATATAAAATACAAAATAATACAGCTATGATATGGAATACGTCAATTAAATAATTGATAAAAGCAATAATAATAATTCCTCTGACACTTAACAATTTAACAATTTAACGGTATATATACGCTATATATTTAATATGGATAGGTTATTTTCTACTACATGATAGTATCATTCAAATATTCAATTGAATAATAACATTTATCAATCAGCAGAGTTTTTTTTTGAAAACATTTATATTTGTGGAACTTCTAAGATCATTTATTGTAAACTCCCTTTAATTCTGGGAGAGGGTCTTCTTATTTTGAATCTGGTATTATTTATATATATAAGTGAATTGCTTCTTGTTAGGTAAGTGTGAACACTAGATGCTTCTTTAAAGTTTGATTTTTGGGTAAACTCAAACAGGCATAATTCATTCACATAGGGACACGGCAGAGTCATTAGGGACACCTATTATTCAATTTGCATTCTGGGCAACTGTACAAATAAAGTGCCGCCTACTCTAAATTATAATTTAAACGATGGCATGGTATCAATAATAGAAAACATTTTAGTTCAATAATGTTAGTTTAAGTATATATTTATTTTCAATTTCCTACAACCATCCCATCGAACACAAATCAACGTTTTCATCTGGAGTTCACAATACATGACCCGAACAATAAATCGCTCAATGCAATATCTTGTTCAATTTGCTGAGCGATGGAAATACGTGGCAGGTTGCACGGCGAGAGAGGATCATTAAAGGAACGTCCGACCATCTATCATCTTGATCGCCGTCTTTATCCTAGAAGCAAAAATTTCACCTCCAACACCAGTTTCACTATTCAAAACACAAAATTACTCACCTTGGATTATCCCTAGAACGGCGTCAGCTTCGCGTAATTTACGGCCCTGGAACTCTATGCGGCATTTAAAATATGTCTGGAGAGGACGAGGGATGAATCTATAAAAAATATTAATGTTGAAAGAAAGAGTATTGGTGTGATTTAGGGCAACCTTTTTTTGCAGCCGGGCAAATTTTTACAGTAAGATTTGCTGTGGGGTTACACTACCAAATTTATTTTGTTAATCAAAACAAACAAGAAATACTTTTTTTCTACAAACGTCAAGAAAAGGTGACATTGACACACAGTTTTGAATTTGCAAAGTTGGCTATTTATTCACCGTGAAAAACTCACTGTGAAAAGAAAAAATTCTTTTTTTCATACTAAATTCCAATATGGCGGCAATTAATACAAAATATAAATTAACAATTTTTATTTGCGATACCTAGCAATTAATTGTCCATAGATGCTTATAATGTTAGTGGTTTTATTTTCGTTGATTTCTCTTCTCAATAGGCCAAAAGTACGTTCTTGGAAATGTTCACCTTTTTCTTCGTACACCAATCACGAAATTGGCAATATGTTTTATCGTATTGCGTTTTTGATTTCTTCGCCAATAAATCAGAAACTATCGCCTTTGCTTCACCCTTGATCTCCATGGGGGTATCGCTATTACTAGAATCGTCGTCATTCATTATTATTTGTATTAACGCAAAAAATTCTGACAAATTCGTTCACTGATTAATGTTTTTGTTGTCTTACTCGTGTTCTTGGTAACATTTACATCGGCGACTAAGTATAATGAAATCTTTCAAATTAATTATTTTATTATTAAAACGTATGTGTGGTAGAATTTTTTTCTTTGCGGTTGTAGGAAGAATGTTTTTTGTATTTTGTGCGAAAAATCAGTATGTTTTTTGACGGATTTGAAGTTATTTTTAGTCTAGACCTGCGGTCTCGACTAAAAATGCATTCTCGATGCGTCAAAAAACACTGATTTTGCACACATAATACAATATTATTTTTTACGTTTTTCGAGCTGAACTATGGGGATATCGCCACAGTTCATATATATCCAGTTAGCCAGTCCCCATATAAATTTTGGGTACACGCGAATGGGAGCAGAGCGCTGGATGCCACCAGTCTGGCTTCCTGCGGTCGGTCGGTTACGACTATTTTACTCCAGATGTCGCGAAATCAAGTCTCAGAGAGAGAGAGTGAGAGAGAGACAATTTCTTTCTCCCTCTATTCCGCGCTTCTCGTTGTATCATATTCCAGATGCTGATTTTTCAATCTTGAAAACACGTTTCTTTTTTCTTTTAACGAGCTAAGGATGCGTGTTACATTCATTCATGCGTTTCCTTCTACAATTTTATTTTCTGCGTTAGTAGAGAATAGATTTTATGAAATTATATGTAAACGTTGTAAAATTCATTAAGTTTTATTTATTTTGTACAAGAAACTTAAAATACAAAACTATTTAACTTTTGATAAAAAGTAAAACAAATACATCAACTTATCATTTTATTAACTAATCAGATCAATCCTATTGATCAGATCAAATCTATTGATCGATAAGGGTTTCTTTTTTAATTAAAGGAGTCATTGCAAAATGCAGTTAAGTCATTTTTTTTAGTTTTTGAATTATTACCGTTTGAAGTTTTTAACCCATTAAGCGCCGTTGATGCATACACGCAACATTATTATTTTTTGATAATTAAGTTACTAAATAAGTTTATTTGATATATTATATTATTTGACCTGAATTGAAAACATACCAAGAAAAATTTAAATATTTTGTTATTTAAAGTGTATTATAAATACTTTACAATATTACAACGTTTTATACGCGTGGCGCATAAAGTAAAATTTCGAGTTTAGAAAAGCCTAATTTCGCTCGGTCGCTCCGCTTCGCTACGCGCCCGAGCCAAATTTTCAGGCTTTTCTAAACTCGAAATTTTACTTCATGCTTAGTCTGGGAGTGGATACACTCGTTCTTAACTTCATATTGCACGTTTTTATATAAAATCGACGAATGCCTGAACATTGACAGCGTATACATTACATTGTTGAGGCACTAATTTTTTGAAAATCCATTATCACTTTAATATAATAATAAACTATTTATGATTTTTAACTTTTTATTAAATTCAAGTCTACATTATGTGTATTTAAAGAAATAATTCACAGTATGTAATTCATAGAAATCACAAAAAGAACTGTAGAATTTAAATTAAAATTAACTTTTAGAGTTAAAATTGGCTTGGCCGTTAATGGGTTAAAATAGTTTAAAATATACTATGTGTCCCGTTTCAAGGCGTATTGTATGTTTCATGTAAAGATTTCCAATGTAATTGGAATTTGAGTTTGTATCGCTTATTGAACGGAAACGATTACAATAAAATTAAAATCATTTCTTTACCTACTAGCAGTATTTTCGAGGTATTATTTTTGAGTTCTCCTCAGTTTAATTTGAAATATAGCTTGAAAATAGTGAACGATTATACGAAAATAAAATCGTCAAAACAGTAGTTGCTACGAAAAGTCAGTGTTTGGCATCAAATTTATTAAAACACAAAGCAATAACTCAATTCAACATGAGTGTTTATTCTGCAAAAGATAAAAATCAGATCCCAAAATGGACACAGTATATATTTTAATCACGATGCGTATTTTATTAAATGAACCATACTTTTAATAAATATTAACAGTTTCAGAAATTTGTGGTTTTTGCACTGACTACTTTAATTATCCGTTTACTTTGAACGATTGTTACATGATCAACTTGTACTTTTCCGATTGAAATTTTATAAACGCTTATTGTGTGTCATTTGACCAACACCAACAACACTCAGTGGGCACTAAAATGTTACCTAATTTTTGGATTAAAATTTATGGCATCCGTCGTGCGGCTGCATGGGGATAATTTGAAAAAGAATAAGCAGAAATATTTTTCGATATTCTCAATACTTCCCGAGATACACGAAATGTTATATAGAGAAAGTACAAATTATATAAAAATCATGAAACTTTATAATTGAGAATATTATCAAAAACTGCGAAACAAACAAACTTATTAAATCAAGTAATTAGTCACATTAATAACATTATAAATTTTACATTTTAATAATTGTTACCGACCTCATGGCTATCTTCTTTTGTAGGGAAATATACGTTTTAGGGTCCCAGGAATCAGAAACAAGTGTTATCCCTAATATTTGAGATAATTGGCTCAAATATTGAAATATGTTGAAAAGTCTCGTTAAGTGATGATAATCAAAAACATTTAGAAAACAACAAGATATCTTTTAATAGAATAAGTATAATAGATTTTCTCTGAGAAGTGTAATTGCAAAAAATATTGAATACTCTATTTAGAGTTTACAATGTTTTGTATGTCAGGTTAATTCAATTATTTCAATGGTTTTATTCTTAGTCAGATTACATTTACAAAAGGTACCGATGGGATTATGTTACAGACTAAATAGGTAAGTAAAAATAATTCAAAATGATTTAAGAAAACCCGATCAAAAAGTGTCTAACTAAAATATCGGTTAGTGAAAAACATGATAAGAAATTACCGAATTGGATTCTGCGGATACGGATTAAATGTGTCAACAGTAAATAATCTTTTTAAATCCAAAAATATTTATGGTTTTTAGAAGATTGCGGATTATCTGTAAGTTACAGTGGTATTGTTCTGGTCGCGCAATACTTGAGGGTATACACCATCAGGGCCGGCGGTTGCTGAAAATTCCGAGTGGGTAGTTGACCCGGGTGGGAGACCCCCCTCCCCCCCTCCTCCCCTACCTCTTATCAAACATTTCTGTAGAGGCACAAATTAAAAGCATAATTTTTTCAAAATTTTATAAATACACTTAAAATAGCGTTAAATTAGTACTACATCTTTCAAGATCCTTATTGATTAGTTTTGCAATGTAAAAACGGCGCTCCGCTTCGCATTTTTCGATATGAACTGATTCAACAACTTCTGTAAGTCCAGTTTGTCGGTTATGTCGCTATACACGTTTAGAATCGCAGTAGTGTTAAGCCGATCTTGCGACATTGTTGATCGCAAATACGTTTTTAATCGTCGCAATACCGAGAAACTTCGTTCGTTTGAACATGACGATCCAGGGATCGTGACTAGGAGGCGTACAAAACGTACAAACTCGGGATTGAGCCCTCTCGTCCAGTCGTACTTTTGGAGAAAATCTACAACTTCCCCCAAGTTTGTTGCGGATTCATTTTGACGCTTCAAAAGTTGCAAAAACATGTCCCGGTCACTTAACAATCGTTCTTCGTCAAAATCATCTACATAGAACTGTACAATGTTATCGACGTCGGCGGGCTGTCCCAGAGCGAATCGTTCTAACGATTTAAAAAACTGCGCCGATTCGTTGTCGAACCGACTTCTTAAGGACGCCAGTAATTGGTCGAAAACTTCAAAATATGATTTTCTGAAATAATCTTCCGCCGTTTTGAACGCGCAGTTTTCGCTCGAACCAGAATCAAAACGCTTGGGAATTTTGCGCTGCCGCGGAACTTGAGGTTCATCGAGTTTAAGGTCATCGACGGCTTGAAGAGTTTTACGCCAAATCTCTTGAAATTTGGTGTCTCGAGAAGCGTCCAATACGTCAGTCACCGCCTCTATTTTTTCATATGAATTTATAACGCAAAGATTTGACTTCTGAAGTTCCTTGTGTAACACTTCTACGCGATCGAAGATTTCAATCAAAGCAGTTAAGTAAAAGATACAGTCGAACGATTCCATGTAGTCGTAAAACCCCGACGCTTTCACCGAAACTGCGCTGTCGATGTCGTGGTCAACCGACCGATCGTGGAAGAACTGCATCAGCTGCTCGTAGTTGGCCCGCACCGTCTTCAGGGATTTGATCCGTACTACCCATCTGTAAAACACAAATAATTATGTATACAATTCCTAGGATAATTTGAGAAATTTTTTTAATAGTGATTTATACCTGGTCGGGCAATAGGCTGCAAGAGAAGGTAACTCGCTGTCACTCTCCTTGGCTGCTTCTGTCTGTCGGTAGGCGATGCGTTTCGGCGAGTCTCGTACGAAGTTTATCAAGTCTTTTATAGTTCCAATGAACTTTCTAGCTGGTAGAACCTTTTCAATACCATCCTGGACAGCAAGGTTGAGGTTGTGGACATTGCAATGCACGAACAACGCTCGCGGCTCTTCTTCGCGTATTCGCGACTGCAAACCTGTGATTTTGCCCGACACGTTCGATGCACCATCGTAGCACTGGCCTCTGAGGTTCGAGAGCAGCAACTTGTTTTGGACGAAAATGTTGTTGACTAGACCGAATAAGGTTTCCGCTTTCGTGTCAGGCGTCGAAAAAAATCCGATGAAGTACTCGTTCGCTGTTAAATTTTCGGAAACGACTCGGAGGCAAACAGAGACTTGCTCGGTTCGGGACACATCCGAAGTTTCGTCTAACGAGATCGAAAAGTGCTCAGCCCGTCGTACCTCCGCCATGATTTCCGACAAGACAGTAGTGGCCATCAGCTCGAGAATATCATTCTGAACGTCGTGATGGAGCCATGTGTTACCCTTTCTTTGCAACCACGACTTCAACTCCGTCACGTCTTCGGCTCGAGCAATCAAAAACGTCAGGAAGTTTGAATTCTCGTCGTTGTCAGCGCCGCGAATCGGAAGACCCTGCCTCGCTAGTACCCTCAACGTGCTGAAGATTTTCAGCAACGCGGTCCTGTTGTCCAACATCTCCTTCAAGTGAGCCGTCGAGATGAACTGAGCAACGTTGGTATTCTCAACGTTTCTTAAGGCTGCGGTGCTGTTAATGTGGAGAGAATTCGTCGCGTGAGCCTTTATCCGCTCTGCTGCGTGCTTCCAGTTGGAAAACCCCTCGTCAACCCAGGCTAGCTTCGATTTGATTGCACGCGTGTCGAACGTGACAATCAACTTCCGCTCACACGCTTCGCGGCAAATGGTGCAGATGCCTTTACTGCTGCTGTTGAGATCAAACCACGGATTGTGCTGTTTCCACGTTGTCCAAATTGCGGGTACCGAAGAGCTTTTTACAGCTGATTCTAAAAAAACATTTATATAACTTTTATTTTCCTAAATTATTGTGAACATTTTGTTTATTTGTGATGATTTATTGAAATCTTGATTTAAATCAAGATTTTTTCAAAACTATTACTTTTAACAACAATAACATAAACAAAAAGATTATTTTGATTTTAATAAAACAGACTAATTCGAATCAAATGAGTCAATGTTTTCATTGTTAGTTTTCTTAGTTTTAAAAATCTTATTTTTTTAATCTTGATTTAATTCAAGATTTTGTCAATTATTTTCGTAAGTGAGGTTAATAGGTTATGTTAAAAAGTGTTTACTTTTGTTTTAAAAACCAACTAAAGTAATTCGATACTTACGTTTTTCGGAATCGTCTTTGTTGTTTTTCTGCTTTTTACTCCCGCCGGGGTCAGCTGGCCGAGCCTGCTCCTGCGGGAACGCTCCTGTTGACTGCTTAGCCAAAGCTGGTCGGGATTTCTCCTCGTCTCCCTGTTGTCTGACGGCACTGTCCACACTTTCATCGTTTGTTCGTTTCCGTCGCACCAGAAACTTGTCCATCTTCCCGTCCCTTCACATGCCTTTGCACACGTACACAGAGGTAAGCCGCCATAGACGTTGTGAACGGTGCGCCAACACTAATACGCCTGACGATGCGCGGGTTTTCCCGCCGTAAAGAATCGACTGAATTAATGGAACCCTGGCTTCAGTTTATTATTATTTTTCAAGTATCTAAATATAACAAAACTTTTTTGTTCAATAATTTAACAGCTGTCATTATATGCATGTCATTAAATTCCGGCATGTAAGAAATAAAGTTGACAATTACGGAATTACGAATATTTTTTTAATTTGAAAAAATAAATAATTCTTTTTATCAATGTTTCTATTAAAAAAAATATTTTTTTCACCCCAAATCTCGAGTGGGTAATTTACCCACTCGGAATTTTTCGAGTGGGTACCGCTACCCACCATACCCATATTATCCGCCGGCCCTGTACACCATAATAAAAACGTGGTCGAAAAAATGCCTACAAATAGGTAAAAACAGCTAGATCACTTCGAAGAATTTGATTTTTCATCCCTTCTATAAAGCTATCCCCACTAAAATAATGAATATTGTTCAAAAAGAAAATAGTCAAGGAAAAAAGTTAATTCGATATTCATACACGTTATTCAGAGTGTAAATGGATGAAACGGAACGTAGCATTTTTAATGTTAATTTCTCAAAATTAAAATATTATCTTCCCTAATTATTTCAGGGAAATTATGATATTCATTTGGTTAAAGTAAAAATATACACACCGAGCTTTGCTATTTATTGCATTTTTAAAAACCGGAGTGTCATGAAATTAAACAAGCAAATGATGAGGTGTTGATTTGTTGGCTTTTTATTTAAAATATATTCTGTTGATTTTGTGTTACACTTCGATCTATTCTGTATAATTATTACTGAATAAAAAAAAAACAGAAAAACTGCTTATAAAACATCGTTAATAAATAAGAAAACAGTTATATGTATATTTAATATAGTTTTTTAATGTTTGTTAGTTTTTTGTATAGATGAATGTTTATATGAATCTATATTTCTATGTTTTTAGTTTTGTGTATTCGTAAATAATTTATCTATTTTATTGAAATAATTTCTGTTTTTTTATTATCAATTCCAATTAATATACCCTTCAAACATATTTTAAATTGATTTTTTCATTGTAAAAAGATTTTTGTATTTATCTAACTTTTAAATAAAAAATGTTTAATAACATAAATATATTAAAAATCTATTCATTTTTAAACACATTTTTATTAAAAATGTATAATAACTAAAAATGTTGGAAATATATTTTACATTTTTTCATTGTAAAATGACTGTTTATTTATACAAATTAAGAATATTTGAAACAATAATCGATTAATCTAATAATTTTAACAATTTTTTTATTAAAAATATATTAAATAACTAAAAACGTTGAAAATATATTTTAGAATTGTAAGTTTCATTGTAAATTTGTTTTTATAAAATATATTCCCGAATTTCATAATTTGGAACACGCTTGAAATCTCAAAATAAAAGTAATATTTTCGAATAGACTTTTTGTGGTGATAATAATTTTTATTATTGGTCTACCACAGTTCATATACAGGAAGTTTTCCTTTAAAGTATACATATTTCAAATTCACCTTATTTTCTTTAAATCTGTAGATATTCGTTGTGTTTTTAAAAGAGTTCAATTTGATGCTTTAAACGAGTGTTTTCCTCTCCCAGACTAAGCATGAAGTAAAATTTCGAGTTTAGAAAAGCCCCGTGAAAATTTGTCGAGGGTCGCGCAGCGACCCGAGACAAATTTTCCGGGCTTTTCTAAACTCGAAATTTTACTTCATGCGCCACGCGTATAAAAGACTAAAATATTGTGAAATTTAAGTATATTTGAACCTCACGTAAAATCAGTGGTTTGTGCGCGGGGCGCATGAAGTAAAATTTCGAGTTTAGAAAAGCCCAGAAAAATGTGCAGTGTATTCTGTATATTAAGTTATTTATACTTAAAAAAACTCTCTGTATAACTAATCAATAATATAAATTATTTGCCAAATTTGGTACATACCAAAGTTTTAATTGAATTTATGAAGAAAAAAAAAAACAATCAAGATAAAAATAATATCAAATGAATTCTTTAATGTAAACTCATTGAATTTTATTTTTTGATTTTTAGTTAAATTTTGGGTTTATTTAGGAGCTTTTTAAATATATCTGATTCCCAAAGTCCATAATTTTGAACACGCTGGAAATCTGAAAATAAAAGAAATGTTTCGGAACAGTTTATTTTTTCTGAAGGTCATCAAATTTATCATCGTACAAATGGTGTAGACGGGATCAAATTACACGACGAAATAAGAGCGAGCGCGTTTGTGTGTGTGTGTGTGTGTGTAGACGCAACCGGAGCAGTTTTCTCTAGAATACTTCTACGTTTACTCTATTTATAAGTAGATGGACCCACTTCCCGACCACAGTCTCTCCTTTTCTATCCTCGAAAACTCGGAATCCAGTTCTCCCATAAGCATTGTTTACCCTTAATATCGCTTATTTGAAATTTCAAACTACTAACAAGTGTTTATAATCCTTAATTAAGCATGAAGTAAAATTTCGATTTTAGAAAAGCCTGAAAATTTGGTTTGGTCGCGCAGCGAAGCGTTGTAATTCATGTGACCTAAAGTATTGTCGTCACATGTTGAGTAAAAAAAATATGCACATTAGAGATCAAGGGCATGGCCAAAAAAGGTTAAGAAACACTGGTCTAGCCTAATTTTCTGCATATACATTTAAAAACCATTTGCTCCAACTGCTTCCTAGTAACTTTAGATTTGAAGTAAAGTTCTTAGTTACAAAATACACAAGTTTTAGGGCCAGTTTCACCAAACACGTTGAACTAGTCCAACTCTTAACTGTAGTTAAAAGTAACATTAAAACAATAGGAACTGTCATCTTGAACTTAAGTTCAGCATGAACTTAAGTTCAACGTTTTTGATGCAACTGGGCCTTAGGCACCTGACGATCCTAGGAATGCATAAATGTCTGAATATAATATGCTTTATCCCTAAATCACCATTTTTTAAGAACTAACGTATGTATTATTTTATAACCTCAAATTAATTTTATCTGCATGTGTTTATGTGTACATGATTTTAAAATATTTTATTGTGCTTTAGAAATGTGACTCATAATCCCACTTGAGCTTTTTCTTTCCTTCCAGAGGAATATTACGTTGAATTTTCTTACTTATTCGCAAAACTTTTTCGTATTTCAGCGGAGAAGGGTGAAACGTTTCTGCATTAACTTTTTACGTGTTGACTTTTTAGAACTTCGCGTCGTAATTTCAGACCCGTTTAAAATCGCATAAGAGGTTTTCTCCCTATTTTCGAATAGGCCAATTATTTAAATTGAAACTTTATAAAAACAAAAATAAATTAATTGATAGCAAGGTATAATAAATATAACACTTGATGTGTGACTAATTACATGTTTGTTTTAGAAATAAATTTAAAACAATTTATGTCAATTATTAGTAGTATATTACACGTGTTTTTGAATAGAAAAATACTATAGTTTTTAAACTGAAATAATGGTGTGATATAACAACTAAAACGGTATTTTCTTGAGAATTCGATTGATTAAAAATAATTGCACCTAACCTTTTTTAAGGAATGGTATTTGAAATGTATTGATAATGCAATTCAAGAAAATGTAGTAGATATTTATAAGACAAGTGTTTGTTATAAAAAATATGTTTATATTATTGTTAATAAGCAATTGTATTTGAAATGTAATGTACTTTTAACCAGGGTTGTTATATTTAAAACACTTTGTTTAAAAACAGTGTTTTAAACATGTTTTAAAATAGCCGTCGTGTTTTAAACAGTTTTGTTTTAAACATGTTTTAAATCTTAAATTTATTTAAAACACGTTTTAAACGTTAAATTTGTTTAAAACGTTTTTTTATTATTTCAAATTTGCTAAATTATATTTTATTTTTTTATTTTTATTTATTTATTTATTTATCACTTTAGCTACAATAAATGTTGAATAACATAGTTGTAAGATGTGAACGTCAAGGAAGAG
The DNA here is from genome assembly GCA_932526585.2 of Philonthus cognatus. Classification (NCBI taxonomy): domain Eukaryota; kingdom Metazoa; phylum Arthropoda; class Insecta; order Coleoptera; family Staphylinidae; genus Philonthus; species Philonthus cognatus. Next base: position 25,846,437 of record OW052250.1, on the reverse strand, counting down.
AAGTTACAAAAATTTGTACTACAGATATGTTTAATTATTACCACTGCCGTCGATGGAAGTAGGGAATAACAATAAGTAGTTGTCAACTGAGTAAACAGGATGAGCTATAAGTATATTTTTTATATATTTTTTAAATTTAGAATAATCTAACATTATCTGAAAGTAGATTAAACATTTTTTTCCCTTCGCAAAAATATGCTCTATTCATAAGAGTTGTGTGCGATTTATCTAACCGCAGTAGATTACAATGTCTAGTTTCATAATTGTGATGTTGACTTGACGTAGGGAAAACATTAAGATTTTGTTTTATGTAACATAGCATCTTGTAGACATATATTTCATACAGTGTTAAAATTTGTTTTGCTACGAATACATGTTTACATGTATCTAGTCTCTGAAGACCAAACATTGATCTAATAATTTTTTTCTGTGCCATGAATACATTATGAGCATCAACTGCTCTTCCCCATGCCAGTATATTAAAAGACAGGTGAGGGTAGGCAAATGCATAGTACAGAGTCATTAAAGTATTTTCTTCTGTTTCGTCCTTCATTCTAAGAATTACAAAATGTGCCTCACTTAACTTTCTACAAACATGATCGGTGTGGTTTCTCCATTTCAATTTCCGATCTATGTGCACACCTAGGTACTTCACACAGTCTACGAGCGGGTATTTGATGTCATTTACTATGATTTTGAAGTCATTTGGCAGTTGACGTTTCTTACCTATATGCATACATACCGTTTTAGACGAATTTAATATTAAGTGATTGGCGGCACACCATTCATTCATTCTGTGTATGACATTTGTTATTTTGTCAATTAATTCAGTACGACTGTCCGCTGTCACTAATATTGCGGTGTCATCAGCAAATAATAATGCAGTTTCTATCAAGTATTCCGGAAGGTCATTGATAAATAAAAGGAACAAAAGTGGGCCTAATACTGACCCTTGCGGAACACCATAAAACGTTTGTTTACAAGTAGATTTAAATTTATTGACTTCAACAAAGAAACTTCGGTTTGATAGGTAAGAAAGTAACCATTTAGAAAAATGACCTCTAAATCCATATGCTTCAAGTTTTGTTATTATAAAATTTATATTAACACAATCGAAAGCTTTCGTCAGGTCGAACAGCAAAAGCACAACGTATTTTTTTTAATCTAGTTTATTTATGACAAAATCTATAAATGAGCAAAGTGCTGTTTCGACCGACTTTTTAGGCGTAAATCCATGTTGGTTACAATTTATTATGTTGTTAATTCGTAAGTAGTTATTCATTCTATTACTAACTATCTTTTTAATGCTACTTCATTAAGATTTTTTGTTTCCATTTTTAAATGTAAGCTAAATTGTTGAAGATATTTCATATACAATATTAAACATAACATTTTATGTGCATAAATGTGATTTTTAAATACAGGGAATTTTTCTTTCAGGTATACATATGCATACACTGTAAATATTATGACATTTGTTGTTTTTTTTTAAGATTTAAATTTGAATCTTTAAACGAGGGTTTTCCACTCCCAGACTAAGCATGAAGTAAAATTTCGAGGTTAGAAAAGCCTGAAAATTTGGATTGGCCGCGTAGCGAAGCGGAGCGGCCAATCCAAATTAGGCTTTTCTAAACTCGAAATTTTACTTCATGCGCCACGCGTATAAAACACTGAAATATCGTAAAGTTTAAAATATACAGCTTTAGTAATCTAATATGTAGATATGAATAAAACGTAAGTTAATTTTGCGCTAGACAAGTTGTTTAAAACAACGATTATAGGCAACCCAATAACTATATCGTATATTAGGTTGCCTGTAATCGTTGTTGTATGTGTGTGTTTTTTAAACTTCATTGTAAATCAGTGTTTTTAAGCGTGGCGCATGAAGTAAAATTTCGAGTTTAGAAAAGCCTAATTTGGATTGGCCACTCCGCTTCGCTACGCGGCCAATCCAAATTCTTAGGCTTTTCTAAACTCGAAATTTTACTTCATGCTTAGCCTGGGAGTGGAAAACACTCGTTAAAAGCCTTAAAATAACTGCTTTAAAACAACGAATTCCTGCAAATTTAAAAAATGCTGTAATTATCGGGATATGGATACACAAAAGAAAAATGTCATGTTTTAAGCACGTTTACATTATTAAACATAACATTTTATTACAATAAAATATTACAACTGTGTGTGCGTAAATGTGATTTTCAAATACAGGGAATTTTTCTTTCAGGTATTCACACTGTACATTTTAAGACATTCGTTGTTTTTTTAAAAGATTTCAATTTTAATCTTTAAACGAGGGTTTTGCACTCCCAGACTAAGCATGAAGTAAAATTTCGAGTTTAGAAAAGCCTGAAAATTTGGATTGGCCGCGTAGCGAAGCGGAGCGGCCAATCCAAATTAGGCTTTTCTAAACTCGAAATTTTACTTCATGCGCCACACGTTAAAACACTGACATATCTTAAAGTTTAAAATATACAGCTTTAGTAATCTAATATGTAGATATGAATAAAACGTAGGTAAAATTTTGCGCTGAACAAATTGTTTAAAACGGTGATTATAGGCAACCCAATAATTATAACGTATATTAGGTTGCCTGTAATCGTTGTTGTATGTGTGTGTTTTTTAAACTTCATTGTAAATTAGTGTTTTTAAGCGTGGCACATGAAGTAAAATTTCGAGTTTAGAAAAGCCTAATTTGGATTGGCCGCTCCGCTTCGCTACGCGGCCAATCCAAATTCTTAGGCTTTTCTAAACTCGAAATTTTACTTCATGCTTAGTCTGGGAGTGGAAAACACTCGTTAAAACCCTTAAAATAACTGCTTTAACCTTCCAGGCCGGGCGCGAAGTCTGTGAGACCCAGCGCGCGAATAAACATTCGTCAATCTTCGTCAACATTTTTTTTCGGGTTGTGCAGCGTAGTACATTATCAATTTCTGCTACAGTACACGCCTAGGAAGCAGAGAGTGTGTACGCCTGGTATTTACCAATTTATTACGGAAAAAGTCTGTGAGACCCGGCGCCCGGCCTGGCGCCCTGTTATTTTGTTAAGTCAGCCGAATAAAAGTTTCTGGTAAGTAATCAACTATTTTGTTTACTTTATCATTTTGCAGCTTTATATTACAAATGAATTGTTATTATATTTGCGTAATACTAGTTTATGATTTTGTATCGTAGAAATGAATTATGAAAAGGAGCAGGAAATGCTAGCTCGTTTGTGGGAAGAAGTTTCTTCTGACGAGGAACCTGACGACTGTGAGGAGGAACTGGCTTCGGAAAATAATGTTATTGAACCGATGGATACGGATAGTAAATCGGAACAAGACTGTGGCGATTTAGAGGAATCAGAAAACGTTGCTCATACAAAAACTTAGTAGGGTACCTACTATTATAGGAAAAGATAACAACACTAGATGGAGAAAGCACTGCCAGAACAAATCGGCGAGAACAAGAAAAGAAAATATAATAGTTCGCTTGCCAGGAGTTGAAACGTATGCTAGTACTGCTAAATCGGCCTTAGAATGTTGGTCTTTATTTTTCACGGACGACATGTTGCAGCAAATAGTATATAACACAAATCTGTATATTTCCGATGTATCCGAATGTTATACAAGAGAAAGAAGAGCCAAACCAACTGATCTATGCGAAATCAAGACTTTGTTTGGATTATTGTACTTAGCAGGAACTTTGAAAAGCAGTCGTTTGAATACCAAAGAATTATGGGAGAGAAATGGATGTGGAGTGGAGCGCTTTTGGTTGACTATGTCTCGCGATCGCTTTCATTTGTTGCTCAAATGTTTACGTTTTGATAATCTGGATACACGAGACGAGAGAACAAAGTTGGATAAGTTGGCGCCAATCCGAGATTTATTCGATTCCTTTGTCCACAAGTGTAAAACAGCATATACTATTGGAGCAAATGCTACCATTGACGAAAAGCTAGAAGCTTTTAGAGGAAGGTGCTCCTTTAAACAATATTTCCCCAGTAAACCCAACAAATACGGAATTAAAATGTTTGTACTGGTTGACTCTGCAACATTCTATGCTTCAAATCTTGAAGTATATGTTGGGCAGCAGCCTCCTGGTCCACATAAATGCGATAACGACCCCTGCAGTATCGTGCTAAGACTGATAGAACCCATTTCGGGAACCAACAGAAATTTAACTTGCGACAATTGGTTCACAAGCTTCAAATTGATTAATACGCTTTTTGATAATCACAAATTAACGTATGTAGGAACTGTAAAAAAGAATAAACGAGAGTTGCCACTAGAATTTGTGAATACAAGAGCTCGACCTGTCAATTCATCTATATTTGGATATCAAGAAAACGTGGCAATTATGTCTTGAATTCCGAAAAAATATAGAAATGTAATTCTATCATCGAGCTTACATCACGATGATGTCATTGATGCATCCACAAAAGAGAAGTGTAAGCCCGAAATTATATCTTTTTATAATCAAACCAAGGGAGGCGTCGACACTCTCGACAAACTGAGTGCTACGTGTAATGGGGCCAGAAATACCAGAAGATGGCCAATGGTAATTTTTTATGCCATGATGAATATGGCAGGTGTTAATGCGCAAATTATATATGCCTCCAATAATAAGGTATCTAATATTACAAGAAGACTATTTCTAAGAGATCTAGCATTATCTTTGACAAAAGAATATGTGGAACGCCGTAGCATGGAAACTAATCTACCACGAAATGTAAGGGAGCGAAGACAAACAGTAGCAGGCACTTCAGCAATACAAGAGGATGAAGAAACACGACCAGGTTCTCGAAAACGATGTATTTTTCTGTGTCAAAAATTCAAAAACAAGATTTTTTTGCAAAAAATGCAAAAAATGTATTTGCTTGGGCCACCTGCAAGCTTGGTGTCGTCCTTGCTCCGAGGTCGCTGAAAATATTTAAAAATTCATTTTATGTATCTTTTAGTTATTAACAATGAAATAGTTCAATTTTGTTAATATTTGTACCACTACAATAGATTTTTATTTTTTAATACCCGAAATTTATATTTTTAATTTAGGTTATGTTTGAAATTTTAATTTTATTTTTTTTATTAATTTTCTAATAAACAAAGGCGTTTCTTACAATACCACGGCATTTTCTTTTGTTTAAAATTACAACAACTATTTTTATTTGCTAAAGTCTCTGAGACCCAGCGCCCGGCCTCATGTCAAGATATAGGGCGCCCGGCCTGGAAGGTTAATACAACGAAATCCTGCAAATTTAAAAAATGCTGTAATTATCGGGATATGTATACACAAAAGAAAAATGTCATGTTTTAAACACGTTTTAAATGTGTCTTAAACATGTTTTAAACTTGTTTTTAATTATTAATGTTTTAAACACTGTTTCAATGAAAAAAACACGTTTTGTAGAAAAAACTGTTTGTTTTAATTAAAATGAAAAAAAAAAACACATTGTAATAAGTATCTTTTTATGGACATATTTTTATAAGCCTAAGTCTAAGGAATGATTCTATAGAAACGACTTTATTCGACATGATTACTGATGTAACCGAACTGCCCCTAATCCGACATTCATCTGCAATCTGCGCCGCGGCGCCGTGCGTCGCTTCATCCGTGATTTGCCCTACGACGTCAGCCGTGGTCCCCACACATTAGTGCAACAGTCACGGATGGATCGGCAAATTAAAGATTAATTGAGGAAATGATCTCGTGGAAGGAAGTAATTGGCTACTCGAAATACTCGCAATTAAAAACCGACATCGAAATGTATTTCGGATATAAATACAAAGAAATAACAATAAATGAAATAAGGATGTGTTGGAATGAGGATAATAGAAATATTTATAATCATTATTTAACGTAAACATTTCAGACTACAAATCTAATCAATAGAAATAATATTCATTTAAATACAGTTGATATTAATTAATTAGATATCGAACGAATTTTAGATAGGTAAAAGGCAGAGCTGAGACGAATCCTCAAAAATAGGATTCGAATCACGAATCTGAATCGTCTAACATGTTTTCGAATTATCATTATGTAACATTAAAGAAAATTAAAATGGTATTCTTTTCTGGAAAAGGATTTTTGAACCTTTTTTTTAAATCTAATACGCATGCATACGAAAAAAATGTCACCAACGTTACCGAAACAGCTGAGTAATTTACGCAAATTAAAGATTAATTAATTTACCGTAATTTACGATCATTTACGGTAAATTTACTGTAGTTTACGGCAAATTTAGCGTAATTTACGGTAAATTACCACTAAAATCACCACAAAGAACTATATAATTTTAACCCAGCGATATATGGCTACTAAAGAGTGATCAACAATGATTGTAGACAAGTTAAATTTCCCGCCGAAAAATCTGGGGAATTTTATCGCTCCAAGTTCATGCCAAGGAAAAATTAATAAACAGTAACTCGATTTGACATTAGCAGCGTCGTGCGTCGTATTTTGCCATTGTGTTAATTCATTCTTCGAATTAAGTTATTTTTCATTCTGTTTCATAGACATCAGTTCTTATCAGGACTACTTTGTATAAGTCTTTGTTTTGTGGTAAGTGATTTGCTGTTTTTAAGGATAGAAAATTAGAAAATTTAAGTTTAATCCTAAATTTACAGATTTTAAGAAAATTCGCTTGTGTTTACCGTGATGTTTGCACCACAGCATGATGTTTTCATTCTGATGGCTCATTATCGAAGTGGAACTATGAATGAAGATGGCCCATGTGCCATTACAATCGTGTCCGAATTAATTTATTCAAGCCTTCCCCGATGTCCACATTCCTTACAAAACATTTTCCTCGCATAAAACCCGCATTGTTGACCGTTTTGAGGGAAAGAATTGTATCTGTAAGGGCAAGTCAGCTGAAAGACTGCCTATCTTAACAGAAGAGGTTGTTGGTGACATTCAACAACGACTTGAACAAAGCCCAACAAAATCTTTAAGAAAACTTTCAGCTCAAACGGGTATGTTCTTAATTTTAAGGTGCGCACAAATTTTAATGTTTAATCCTTTTACAGGAGTATCGTATGGGAGTTGCATAAAAGCCGCAAAAAAATTCTGCATTTGCACCCGTATAAGGTATCGGTAGTTCAACAACTTCAGCCACTTGATTTCCAAAAAAGAATGGATTATTGCAATTGGTTTAATCAGAATTTAAATGATAAAGGTATGTTGGACAAGACCTTTTTTACTGACGAGGCGTGGTTTCACTTGTCAGGATATGTGAACAGCCAAAACTATCGTACGTGGGCTACAGAAAATCCTCATACTTTTATTGAAACGGATTTACATCCACAAAAAATTGGTGTTTGGGTAGCAATTTCGAGACGTCGGATAATTGGCCCAATATTTTTCAACGAAATAATCAATGCGGAGCGCTACCGAACACTCATGCTAGATGCATTTTTGAATCAACTGCATGATGACGAACAGATAATGGGTTATTTTCAGCAAGATGGAGCCACTCCTTATACTGCGTTGGCGACATTAAATTACTTGAGGGAATTTTACGATGATCGCTTGGTAAGCGACGGATTATGGCCACCACGTTCGCCAGACCTCACTCCGTGCGATTTTTATTTATTCGGGCATTTAAAAAATAAGGTTTTTAAAAATCGAATGCATACCCTAAACGAGCTTAAAGCAGCAATTGAATAAGAGATAAGGAACATAAATCCGGAGGAGCTTCAACGAGTATTTCAAAATAAAAACGTAGAGTTAACATTTGCCTAGAAAATGAAGGCCATCATTTTCAACATTTATTATAAAATTAGGGATGCTAACTCTACGTTTATTAAAAATACACAAAACCTTAACTTACTTCAATTTACTTTGTATATTTAATTAAAATTGTAAAAATTTTATATATAGTTATGATTGAATATTTAATTTATTTTGGGAAAAAATGTTTGCTACGCCAATGGAAAAGCAATCTAGGGGATTTTCTTTTCATATAATCAGTTGTACCAACATTTTTTGGCGGGAAATTTAACCTGTCTACAATCATTGTTGATCACACGTTATTATACACATATCACCGTTTTTGTACACTTATCAAAAAGTTAAAACGTTAACACTTTTCTACAAATCGACATATAAATTCACCCCCCAATTTCTCTTTACTTTACTTCCCTTCTTTTTTTCATTCCTTCCATTGAGGTCGTCCATTATCATGGGACGTCTCAGGCAAGTGTGAGTAGTCCGTCTAATGGATCAAATTGTAGAAAACGGTTCGGTTCCTCGGCTTCCTTTATTCCCCCTCTATTTCATTTGAGCGACTTTGGCAGGCGCCTCACGATCCCCGGGTCAAGCGTCGCGACGCCGGAATGCATATAATGTGTTTATAAAGGGGACAATTGAGAAAGCGCCCGAAATCGAGCGAGCAGGCGCTTTCAATGTTAATTTTCTTGTTAACTTTTAGGTGTCGGATAGTGTTAGCACTGAATTTCAAGTGTTTGTAGGAAATGTATAAGAAAATTGAATAAAAGGAAATGGTATTAGAACACAAGTATTACCATTGAATGCCGAATCATATAGAAGTGCAACTCTGTGTATATTTCACGTTACGGTAAATGCCTGTCGATTAAAAAGCGACATCTGTGGGCCTGACGGTGAACTAACATTTTCAAAATTCGAATATTTAAGAAAGAAATAAAGCTTTATAATACCGTATGACTCCAAACGACGACGCGACCTGCATGAATCCGGTCTGAGACTGTTTGTAATTTTTGTAGTAAATTTCATAATTTAAAATATTACAAGGATCATTTGTTAAATTTTTGAAAATTGTTAATAATTATTCACGAATAACATTTTCGTAATTTTATATATTATGTTATTAATTAATTGGATCGTGGAAAATAGTTGCGAATCACCTGATTTAAATTAAAAATAATATTGAGTAATTTTTATTTGAAATTATTTGAGTCGCCTTTTTCTAAAACCCCTAAATCCATTTGAAAACAATGGATTTAGAGGTTCTTGCTAATAGGCGACTTATTTTATTCAAATGTTAATATCAAGGGGCTTTACTCAAATACAGTCAAAACATTTTCTCTTTAAATTATTACAAAAGATCGGTATTTTAATGGACAAGTTATTATTAAAAAAAATGTGACAAAAAATATTTACAATAAATTGGGATTTTTTGAAAAAAAAAAAATGGATTGATTTAGAAAGATGAAAAATTAATTATATTATGTATACATTTTTTTACATACTTATAAAAAGTAAAATTATAATATTCAAGCAAAGATCAATAAGTTTGTAGAACATTTTATCAAAAATATGTTTGTTGTCAAATTGCAACTTTTAAGGATTAAAAATCATCAAATTTTATACAGGCATTTTTATTTTTAGTATACCTACAAATCCTAAACCAAACTGCTCAAATTTTAAAAGCGTAAGATTTGGTTAGTCGCAATAAACATTTGTAAAATGAATGAAAGTAAACATAAAATCAAGTTGAATATATTTTTAACTTAATTTGAAATCAGTGTTTTATACGCGTGGCGCATGAACTAAAATTTCGAGTTTAGAGAAGCCTGAAAATTTGGATTTGCCGGGGCGCGACTCGCTTCGCTCGCGCGCCCCGGCTAATTCAAATTTTCAGGCTTTTCTAAACTCGAAATTTTACTTCATGCTTAGTCAGGAAGTGAAAACCCTCGTTAGACAATTAGTCATAAATTATTCAAAATGAAGAGAATTTAGCGTCGTCGTTTGGAGTCATAGCTTAATGAAATAATGATAAGATAAATATATATTATATCAAATTATAACTTTGATTTAATATTTTAAAATACCCAGCGAAGCTATTCAAATTTTAATTATGGCCAATCAAAGTTTATTTATTTTAGAGGAGATTCTATGAATTTTTTATCGATTTGATAATCTGTTGATTTTTTACAATTGTTTTTAAAATTTGGTTGTTGTTTTTCTAAAATTGTTGATTTTATTGCATACTTTCAACTTTGGCCTAATATTTTAAGAAGATTCGTTGAGATAATTTATTTTATTACGAATTTAAATCTTCTAACAAATGTTTCCAATCCCAGATTAAACATGAAGTAAAGTTTCGAGTATAGAAAAGCCTAAAAATCTATTTAAGTACTAAAGCAAGATTAAAAAAAATACTGCTAAATAGGAAAGCATTTTCAGATTTTTCTAAACTCGAAGTTTTACTTCACGAGGTAGAATCACTAGTAATAAGTTTTAAATTGAACGTTTTTATAATGACATCTTTTTGCCGTCAATTTTAAAAATAAAATTTTAGCGAAATGCCTATAATATATTTTTTTAAAAAGAATTAAAAAGAAAATAAATTATATACAAATTTCTACAATAAAGTCTCCGTCTTCATTTTAATTTTTGAATTAATTCCGCCGCTAAGACCAAAAACCTAATAAATATAGTTTATATAAAATATAATGTTAGAGCTTAATTTAATAAGGCGAGAAATCAGAACATATAAAACAAAATTCCTAAAAAGCGATTTGTTTAACTCTTTAAAAATAAATGATGGTATCGGAAAGTAATTATTTTTAGGTAAATGACTTATTTAGTTGTACAGAAACTCCGTAGATATTGACTTGAAAAAATTGATAAGTCTAATAATATTTGAAATATTTATTTAAACTATGCAAAATTTTAGCAAATATTGAAAGAACAGGTTCGTTTAAAAATTAAAACGGCAAAAAAAGACAGTATCAAGTAATCATGTTATATTTTCTCACAGTGGTGATCAATCTAAAATGGAAAATTTTCTAGCTTTGCTTTGATTTAAGATTTTTCTTGGCCTTTTAAAATAACTTTCTCTTGTGAAAAAGCTTAACTTTTGATGATTTTGTGAACTGCTGAAAATATTATTATTTGTGCAAATTATACATATGTGATTAATATTTGTCAATTTTGGCTAATGTCTGAATTTTAGTTGATTTTTACGTGTTTTATCATTTTAATAATGTATGTTGATTTTGACAAATTTGATTAGCTCATACATTTTTAGGAACTTTGTTTTTTGATGTCATAAATTTTGGAGAATTTTAGTTTTTAACATTTGTTTTATTTATCAATGAAAATTTGTTGATTTATACTATTTTTATGTTACATAAAATAAAAATTTGTTTTTTAATTTGATTAAATTGAACATTTAATAATTTATTTATTGACTAATGTTTGTTGATTTGTACAATTTTTTTAGCTTCATCAAAACTTGCTGTTTTATTATTGTTTTTAAAAAGTTGAGTAGTTACGGTTTTTGAAATTTTCAACTCTTTCTATAAATATTCTCGAACTTTATAGACTTTATTAATTGTACTGATTTCTATAATTTAATTTTATCTTATAAATTAATTGAAATTTATATGAAACAAAAAAAAATCTTTCATTAATTTAGTAAAAAATTCATCAAAAATTTATTTAAAATTGCTATACGAAACCACTCAAAAATTGTAGTTTTAACTCATTAAAACAACATAAATTTGATCGGTCCTTATATTATTATAAAAAAATTTTGCTAAAATTTATTTTAATCAAAATAATTTTATATTTTTATAAATTACTTAAAACTATTCATTTTCGATTATTCAATACAGAACACTAAAACAACATATGCAGAATATACACAGATATATTGATTGTAAATCACCATTTAATCTCACAAATTACCTAAATATATCCGTTTTTTTATTAGCCAATACAGAAAAAAAAAAAATAATGTGCCTTAAAATCATGTGAGCTTTTATAATAAAAATTCTCAAGAAATACTTTATAAATTAATTTGAAAACATAAATAAATGTTGTATAGGTTGCACATTCTGAACAATGATTTTATATTTTTTTCCACAAATGTTCATTAACAATTGATAATCACCCAAATAGATTACATGTTTATTCTAAAATAATTAGGGAAGATTTATTATTCCTATGTAAAGGAATAACCATTAAAAATCTTATTTATACATTATACATATAATGCAGGCCAAAAGTTTGGATACATTATGAAAATAAAAATAAGATATTAAAAATATTTTGATTGTATATTTATTAATAATCACAAATGTAACATAAATGTTAATTGTCATATTTGAAATGAATAATTTATACAAACACTAGTGAAATAATATTTCAGCAAATAATAATATCAACAATTTTGTCAACTTTTTTTTACCGAAGAAAAAATCGAAAATTTTGAAATCTTTCTCAAATTTCATAACCAAATATTTAACGTAATTGTATTGCATAAATAATGGCTTCTCACAAAAATCAATAAACTATTAGCGCTGGGAATTTTTTTTGCAGTTTATAATTCGTTTTACATCCTTAATGCATCTCCTATGTTACGGTATTAGTATTTATTTTTTGTTTGTTTAGATATATTCTTAGCGTTATAAGTTTAGTTTATTTCTTTCAAATTTGATCCATGTTTACTAGATATTTTTATAATTTGTGGCATTTACTTCAAACAAGCAAATAATTGTATCCGAACTGTTGGCCTGCAGTGTATGTCATTTTGATACATTTATAAACGTTCATTGGCAAAATATTATAAATATTGTTTTTTATTCACTACCTAACACCTACCCATCTTGTGAGCTTGCATACATAAAATGTTTATATTTTTAATTTGAATGTAATACAATTACCGAACTACTGTTTAAAGAGAACTCGGGCTACAACAAACAAATATCGCCGGTCTCTTGAAGTTCGGTGTAAACGAGTTTGACTGTATAATATAAAAAAAATATGAAATAAATTCCTTCATCGTTCTCTTATTTTACTGAAAACGTTCATCAAATTCTTTATTTTTGTTTAAAGTGGGAGACAGAGTTATGACTAATTTGGTTGAACCCACACCGATCAACTATTATTCTAAAGCATGCCTAATAAAAATTAAAACAATCACTTATTCATTCGTAAATCAAAATCGATTCCAACTTCTCTAAAATAATTTTCATCGTCCATTACACGACACTCAGACACTCCAATACTTATTGTTAATCTTATCAAAATTCCAATTTCGCCTCGAGCGAAATCGGTGCGATTTTTGTTCTCTCAGCGCAGGTAAATAAGAGATGGAAATTATTGGCTCAAACAGGTTCAATTTGGATTCTAGTAGTGAGTGAATCGTTGAACGGTTTACGCGATCGTGTTAATTTATTATTTGGGAGGTTTTGGTTTTGAATGTTTGTAGCTGAATATAGTGAATTGTTAGAGTAGTTAATTAATGTGGTTTTGTTTTTGATGGGGAAAGTGAGCAGACGGGCACATCAACATTTTTTAATGAAGAAAATAATAAAAAGGTGGAGGCAAATCCTAATTTTCAGACTTTTTTAAACTCTAATTTTTACTATCTGCTTAATCAAGGAGTGGAAACACTCGTTATTTTCAGAGTTTCCTAACACACAGATTTCACAGGTTTCATGTGAAGTTCAAAATATACTACTAAAAAGCAATATATATATTTTGAACCTTACAATAAATCAGTGTTTAGACGCGTGGCGCATGAAGTAAAATTTCGAGTTTAGAAAAGCCTAAAAATTTGGTTTGTTCGCTCCGCTTCGCTACGCGACCAAACCGAATTTTCAGGCTTTTCTAAACTGGAAGTTTTACTTCCAGCTTAATCTGGGAGTGGAAAACACTCGTTTATCGCTTCAATTTTACCTCTTAAAAAAAAGGAATATCTAAAGATTTACAGTGTGTGCATATGTATACCTAAAATAAATATTTCCTGTATATTTATAAATTAATAGTAACAGGATAAATTTGTTAAAATACTAGAACGTTTCAAACAAAACACTCATACAAGATTTAATAAATTAACCTAAAGCAATAGTTTGAGTAAACTTTACTCTGCGTAATCGATTTTTAAATCTTTCAATTCAGGACGAAAATAAATCAAAAATTTAAAAAGGATTTATTGCATCTGCAAATCTCTTTAAGCAGAAGGTGAGAAACATTTGAAAATTAACTGAATACCTATAAGTATAAATAATATTTTAAACATTTGCGAAAATTGATAATATTTATGGTATCACATCTACTTAAATGTATACTTATGTATTTAATTTGTAAATAGAGCAACAGTGATAAAAATTAAAAATATATAAATTAAATAGACATATAGTGGAATTCGGGAGAGATGTCGTATAACTCATTGATGTGGAATGTTTGGTTCAAATTTTCTAGAGAGTATGTCGACAGTTGTATCTGCAACGATTTTTTCTAGTTGTGTCAAATTTTGACGTTACATGACAATGTCATACTGTTTAGGTCGTGAGTATATAGTGCTCTTTCTTTTAGAAAAGCTTTAAATCATAATTTCTTGTGATTTTTTTCTTTTGAGTATACATATCGCAATTACATGTTGTAGATTTTTAAATATTTGTTGTACTCTTAAAAGAGGTCAATTTGAAGTTTAAACGAGTGTTTTACACTCCCAGGTTAAGCATGAAGTAAAATTTCGAGTTTAGAAAAGCCTGAAAATTTGGTTTGGTCGCGTAGCGCGAAGCGCGGAGCGACCAAACCAAATTTTCAGGCTCTTCTAAACTCGAAATTTTACTTCATGCGCCACGCGTATAAGACACTGATTTCAAGTGAAGTTTACACGTTCACAATATTTTAGTGCTTTCAGTGTTTTTACTACATGCGCCACATCATGTAGTAAAATTTCGAGTTTAGAAAAGCCTGAAAATTTGGTTTGGTCAGGTAGCGCGTAGCGCTATGCGACCAAACCAAATTTTCAGGCTTTTCTAAACTCGAAATTTTACTTCATGCGCCACGCGTATAAGACACTGATTTCAAGTGAAGTTTACACGTTCACAATATTTCAGTGCTTTCAGTGTTTAATACGCGTGGCGCATGAAGTAAAATTTCGAGTTTAGAAAAGCCTGAAAATTTGGTTTGGCCGCTCCGCGCTTCGCGCTACGCGACCAAACCAAATTTTCAGGCTTTTCTAAACTCGAAATTTTACTTCATGCTTAGTCTGGGAGTGGAAAACACTCGTTTTAAGCTTCAAATTAAACTCTTTAAAAAACACGTATGCATATGTATACCTAATAGAAAATTCTTGTATGTATACTTAAAAGAAAAACTCCCTTTATTAACAGATTAATCCGATGACTATTTGCCAAATCTACTGAATACGCATAGGTGCAGAAAGCACTACAAATCAAGGAAACCATGGATTCTCGTGAATAGTACCTTAATTTTATATTAGTAAATGTTATTCAGTTCATCCAAAATTGACGAATTCATACCAATTTAAAAAACTCTTTAATAATGGTAACTATTATGGATCATATAATTTCATTTTTTGTTGTTGTTGGGACGCGCACGCTTCCTGCGTAATCATTCACGACGACGCCGAGCGTCGCGCGGAAAATTCTGAATTTCAGTAGCGTCGCGTTTTCAGTGGCGTTAGGACGCGGGACCGCACAACCGTTATCCTTTTTCAGAACTTCACTTCGCAACGTCCACGTGATTGCAAGAAAGTCTGAAAAGCAACTGGAGAAAAAAACTGATTCTTTATTAACAAAACGTTGTAAGTCTACAATTTATTCTAATTTTCCGAAGTCCGTAAGATTACACAAGAAAAACAAATCTTATTAACTTTGATAATTCACAAACTAAATCGTAATTTGCTGTAACTCTAAAAGAGATTAAGTTAATAAACAAAGTTTGATTGGTCTACAAAAATCAATGCCTGTATTTTTTCTTGAAATAATTTTTCACCTCTCATTTCATTTGTACTTTAATTGCGAGTTTAAAATTTAATTATGAATAATAAAAAAGTATTCACTTTAAAGAAGTATTTTTAATGATGAAGTAATAATAAAAAAATAATTAACATGGTTAGATGATTGTTTATAATTTATTATAATGGTGCACTTATATATAATTTAATTGTAACTTTGGATAAGAATAACAAATCATAATTTGCTCTAACTCCAAATAAGTTTAAGTTATTATACGTATTTTTATTGCTTTAAAAACATCAATTTCTTTGATAATTCACAAACTGAATCATAATTTGCTAACTCCAAAAAAGTTAAAAACGTTATTTCTATTGCTTTAAAAACATCAATATCTGTATTTCTTCAATTAATTTTCAATAAATTTTTTACTTTTCCCTCTGTCTGTACTTTTTTTTACGAGTTTAAAGTTTAATTATAAATTGTAATTAACTGTAAAAGAGTCATTTTAATGATGACATAACAACAATACATTAATTAACATGCTTACACGATTTTTATTAAATAATTATTATAATGCATTTCTATTTAATGTAATTTTATGAATAAAGCACAAAGTATATAATATTAAAATTATTATAATATGTTATATAAATACCATTAAATTAGTGAATTTCAAAACTAAGCCATTTTAGTAATATTTTGCGCTTAGTAAATAAGTGCGTTTATTTTTGACGAATTATCTCATAAATAGTATATGCATTTGTTCAGTACTTACACCGTATTTCACAATCAAGTTAGTGCCTTTAACTATTTAACCTATTAAGTGCCATTGACGCAATAACGCAATATTATTATTTGTTTTTAAATTAAATATTAAATACGTCAATTTCATACATTGTGTTATTTCACCTGACTTGTGAATATGTGAAGAAAATTGTAAATAATTTGTTATTTAAAATTTCGATTATTAGTTTTTTAAAATAAAATGTGTTTCTAGAGTATTTCTAACTTCACAATATTTTTGTGTTTTAGACGCGTGGCGCATGAAATAAAATTTCGAGTTTAGAAAAGCCTGAAAATTTGGTTTGGTCGCTCCGCTTCGCGGAGCGACCAAACCAAATTTTAAGGCTTTTCTAAACTCGA
Source organism: Philonthus cognatus (assembly GCA_932526585.2). NCBI lineage: Eukaryota > Metazoa > Arthropoda > Insecta > Coleoptera > Staphylinidae > Philonthus > Philonthus cognatus. The sequence goes on along the minus strand of OW052250.1, from coordinate 25,829,611 downwards.
AATTTTATTTCATGCTTAACCTGGGAGGGAAATCACTCGTTCGAAACTTCAAATTGAATGCATTAATAAAATCGACGAATTCCTAAAAATGTATAGCAGAATACATCATCTATATTTAAAAAAAAAATTCTTAGATGTAATATATGATAATAAATCATTCATAGAAATCATAAAAAGGAAAGCGGAAGTTTACCTAAAATCAATTTTTAGAGTTAACTAAAAGGTAATGGGTTAAAATGTGTGTAGTTTTAATTGTAAAGTATCAAGATATTATTTTTTTGTAATCCTATACTCTAAAAAGACTGGTATTCCTTACTTCACTTTTTTATAAAAAGTGAAGTAAGGAGTCTTTTTTAGTGTAATAATCACTTCACGTAAACTCAAAAACATACAGTTAATCCTATACTCCATGAATACTGATCCTTTATAATTTGCAGTAATACGTTTCAAAACTGTTTCTTTTAACGTTTTATTTTATTCTATTTGATATACGAGTTTATTAAATCAATTGTTATTGAAAGACAAGATACTATAATACGAAAATAAATTGTCTATTTTCATTTAACTATCAAAGTAGATAATTTATTGATAATTGAATATAGACAGGGTCGATATATCAAAAGATTGGCTCGCTTTCAAAACTAACGGTTTCTCGTTTGAATGTTTAAATATAAATTACAGTTCTGATTCGATTCGAACAGATTAGATTTTAATTAATTATTGAGTAATTTGAGACAAACTAAGAACGTAAGAACGTAAGAAGAAGTGAATAAAATGTTTCAGTGTGATCTGAAATAAATATTATCAATCTCAGGGATTTTTTCAACTATACATATCCCTAAGAAAAGGCTGTACATTTTGAGGCATTAATTGATTTTGTAAAAATTCCGTTTCATTAAAAATAATTAAATAATGTGCAAGGACATTGAATACAGGGAATTTTTCTTTTAAGAGTTTTGAACATCTGTTTCCACTCCTTGATTAAGCATGAAGTAAAATTTCGAGTTTAGAAAAGCCCGAAAATTTGGTTTGGTCGCTCCGCGAAGCGGAGTGACCAAACCAAATTTTCAGGCTTTTCTAAACTTGAAATTTTACTTTATGCGCCACGCGTATTTAACACTGAAATATTCTGAAATAAAAACCTACTGTTCAATTAATATTAGAAACATACTGCTAAAGCAGGATTTGAAATATATTGCTGTACAAGAATATTTTAAATTTCAGTGTTTTATACGCGTGTCGTAGGAAGTAAAATTGGACATTTGGTTTGGTCGCTTCGCTTCGCGGACCGGTTAAATCAAATTTTCAGGCTTTTCTAAACTTTAAATTTTAATTCATGCTAAATCAAATAGTGAAAACACTCGATCAAAAATATTATTAATCATTTCTCTCTACATAATCGCTTAAATATGATTCAATATGAAATGAAGTTCAAGTGTTCTTAAATTTGATGCTTTAAAATACAAAGCAGATCTTTATTACTAAGACTTGATACATTTCTTCAATAGGCTCAACAATTATTGTATTGGGCCTATGAATATAGGGTGGCAGAAAAACAATGGGAAAATCATTTGATAAATGGGGAAAGTCATTTGACAAATAGTGAAATATGTTGATATAATATTGACAAGTGGGCTATTAATTTTGCTGCTTTGCTTTGATAATGGCACAAGTGAAATTTGTTAATTTGTACTTTATATAACAAGTGTCTATATACTGTCGGCATCTCAGTTGCTTTGAAAAACAAATTACATATCTTAGATTACGTCATATGATTCGGTAAATCTCGGACACGTCAAATAAATTTAATTAAATGTCTAATTACGACGTATGTTTCTGAAGTCAGAACCTACTGGGTTGCCGACAGTTTATAGACACTTGTTAAATATGTATATTGGTTTTAAGTTGATACCGGCACAACTGCACTCTGGTGACTATCCAGAGAAAAAGTTCCGTTCTCTACAATTAAAGTTCACTGACTTTTGAATAGATTCAATGCAAAACATAAACATCACTATTTTTTAGTTATGCCACTATCAAAGGAAAGCAGCGATTTGATAAACAAGGAATTTGTCTGGTGACAAGGTGAAAATCAAACGAAAACCTCTGTAATAACTCGTCAATATTCATGATAGTATTGTACCGGCTCCTCTGAAATTATTTAGGTGAACATGGGAGGTGGGTTTAAAACAGATTAACCATGAACAGAACTTAAAATTGATTTTTAATAAAAAATAATGATCTTTAGAATAAAAATAAACATAAATTGGTACTTATAATTCAATTAAAATATTTCCTTTTCTTTTTGCCTAACTAAAACTAAATTCCGAGATAAAAAGAATAAATACTTAATAACAAAATAAATTCTTAATTCTAAAATACGTTGAGCGCCACTCAAGGGCACTGCCTTGAGGCGGAATCAAAATTAAATACATAAAAAAACGATAATCAAAATTATCCTAAAATAATATTGACTTAATAAAAATGTCTCCCCAGAAAATCGTGACGCGGTTTAATTTAAATGATCGCAATAAATTTTGAATAACCGCATATCCTTCACAAACGGTTCAAAGCGCTATCGCAATTCAAAAAAAATGTCAACAAGATTCCTGACCTTATCTGTAGCCTCGCGCTGTGTTGGTGATACATACAAATGCCAGAATTCGACGGTACGGGATGCGTCTGCGCAGATCAACGGATTGCCTCCGATTGGTAGCGGCGGTAGCGGCGGTCGATAGCGAAGACTACCGAAGCGGTATGCTAGCAGCAGCTGACGTCGGTAAGATCGTGCGGTAGATACGGTGACTGGTGTAGCTTCCGAAATTCTAGCAATATGCACTATGACCAGAGATCGCCATTTGCCAATCGATCCTACGATACGTGCCAGTTATTAAATTCACGTTCGGCAACGGTAAAACAGGCCCGAAACCACCCGCCTGTTTAATTGTTTTAATAACAAAATTAGCACACTTACGTTGAATAATTTAAAAGCTTACCTTAGCGATAATTTCCGCAACAAATACCAATAACTCGCGGTCCTCTTCGAGGATTCGCCACCATCTTTCTTCGCTACGGCAAAATATCTTAATTTCCTGCGCGCGCAAATCCGTCTCAAACCACCTTGGCGGATTTTTCACCCGTATAAAACTATAACGTAGGCAACCCGATCAGCGTCTCAATTTCAAATCGTTACAGTATATTTATGTATGTATTAAAATTATTCAAACTGTCATGATCCTTCAAATTTTCAAATCCAACTCTGCCACAAGTTATAACAGAAAATTATTGTTACCACTTTCATATACATTTAAATGAAGCCAACTGTATCATTGATTTTCAAACAAATTGCATTTTGTATTAGCAATAGTATGGATGCTGTAAATATAAAAAATGATAACCCGTTTTGTTCCAATAAATAAACTGTTACAGAAAATCTATTAAAACCACTTTCAACGCTATAAATTTTACAAAATACATCATTTCAAAACTGCAGTCAGTGAAATATTGATTTTGTCGCAATGCATAAATCGGAAATGTTTTTATTGCAAACTGCATTTCACCAATTAACACTCCTTTTAATACTGCTATAATTAATGAATTACTGAAATATTGAGTTTAAATGAGTTCATTAAAACCTTGTTAAATTCCCAAAATAATATTACTGGCGTGGCAACGCGAATACAAAATAGAATGCTACAACGCATTTAATTTGAATAATGTAACAACAATATAGTAACAAACACGTTTAGGCGATTTTTTATAATTAATTATGATAAAGTAAAATTGAATTTGACAATTATTTGCAGAATATTTACAAAGTATAGTATATAGTAATATTTACAAAGTAACGAATTCAAATTAATATCGAATTAAACAATAAAAGTGCGATTATTTTTGCAATCTACAACAAGTCAGTCTTATAAAAACTATATCAAACACATATTGAAACAACTACTTCCCGAGCTAATACCCCGACGAACATTAAATTATGCAACAAGTGTTTGCTGTTACATACAGTAACCTACTGCAAACGTGTCAAATTATTCAGGCCATCTATAGACGCGTTTCAAGATTTATCTCTCATCAGTATAGCTTTGCCGTTCACTCCAAACAATTTGTCAACCTTAGACTGGCAGCCACGTTATCGAATATTGAATTAATTATGATGGTGCATTTATACACGCTGATTCAAAATAGTTGTAAAAAATAATTTGAATTCGTGATCATGGGCTCCTTTAAAGAAAATAGGTTTATTAAACATAGTTACGATTTTTTTCGTTATAAAAGTACAGCTGATTAAAAATTTAAATAAAAGAAGTTATAATTTGTTTTGCTGCTCTTACAAAAATCGCTCTAAGTAAATTAAATGCTAACCAATGTTTAATTTCTGAAAATGTAATCGACGTAGATTGAAATAAACTTTAGGTTAGTTAAGCGTGCATTTGTATAAATTGTATATTGTGTTTTTGGTGTTAGAATTTCTTTTTTTCTGACTATCAAAAAAGTATAACTAAGTAAAAGGTTACAGATAAACATCTTTCCCCAAGTAAAATAAAAAAAAATTAATCGACATAGATTTAAATAAGCTATAAATTAGTTAAACTTGTATTTGTATACATTGTAAATTGTATTCTTGGTGGGGGCTTAAAGCTAGAATTTCTTTCTCTCTGACTATTAAAAGAGGAAAAGTAAGTAAAAGGTTACAGATATACATCTTTCCACAAATCAAATAATAAAAAAAAAATAACTGCAGTTGTTGATAACGTCATAGAAACTCTCTTGTATTTTTTTCAGAATTTGAATAAAATAATAAAATGATGAACAAATCAATAATATTTAAAAAAAAATATAACGAAAAAAGTTAAATGTTTTCATGAACATTTTCTATTTTTAAATAGACAAAATATTAGTAAAGCTATTTAATTGTGTAAATCAATACAGGGTATATTTTTCTACTAATAAATCCTACAAAAATTAACTTTGAGCGCTTGTCCTAAGCGACATTTTTAATCTTCAAAAATTTTTTACCACTTTAATGTAAGCTTCTTCAATCCTCAATCGATGACTTTTTTAATAAAAAATATACTGTGAGAATTTTATAAATCTGTGTGGTTTATCCCTTTCGGTCCTGACAGTGGCATTTGCCACCACTAAAATTTGGTAAACATACTGCGCGACCAAACCAAATTCTTAGGCTTTTCTAAACTCAAAATTTTACTTCATGCGCCACGCGTATAAAACACTGATTAAAGGTAAGGTTTAAAATATTCTACGAAAGCAGTATGCTAAAAACGTGTATTCTAAACATCACATCACATCAGTGTTTAGTACGCGTGGCGCATGAAGTAAAATTTCGAGTTTAGAAAAGCCTGAAAATTTGGTTTGGTCGCTCCGCGCTTCGCGCTGCGCGACCAAACCAAATTTTCAGGCTTTTCTAAACTCGAAATTTTACTTCATGCTTAATCTGGGAATGGAAAACACTCGTTTGAAAGTTCAATGTAAAATATTTGTAAAAACAATGAATATTTAAAGATTAACAGCGTATAGAGTATATTGAGATATTTATACTTAAAAGAAAAGTACTCTGTATATTTGAGGTAGTTATAAATAATAGGCAGTGTACAAAAACATTGTTTGGAGCACCAGAAAAATTCTAGGGCTGAAACGGTTAAATGAAGCTAGTGATAAATTCATAAAAGTTCGTATTTTAAGAAAATAATTTTACAAGACAAATTTTAACAATTGCTTAACAGTAGCTTAGCTAGAATAAAATTGGATTTAATTTAAGTTGCCTTTTGTAACTATAAAATTATGTTATGATATAAGCAGTCAAAGTTGAACTTTGTTTTGAATCAAGATTTTTAAGAAAATTTAATTAAAACTGGGTGCTTTAAGATATTTTTCCGGGAAAATGTAAAGGTCGGATTGTTTCTAATATCAATGAGAGTTTTTTGAGAATAAAAAAAATGACTTAAATTTAAGCATAAATTAACTTTAGTTCTGTAAATATCAAAAATCATTGAGTTTTTTTTTAGTATACATATCCCGATGTGAAATTCAGCATTTTCTAAACTCAAAATATTTAATATATAAAATTACGAAAATGTTATTTGTAAAAATGCGAACAATGTCTTAATAAATAAGACAATGTTTGCATTTTCACGAATAACATTTTCGTAATTTTATATATTATGTTTAAAGTGTGCAAACTGTAAGAAATGTAAGCTTATTTTCTTGAATTCAAATCGTTTTGAATTTGAATTATTCTTGTTTCAAAATATTTACTTCATGCCTAATCAGGGAGTGAAAAGCACTGGTCTAACAACAATGAAAACTTTAATAAATATGAATACCTGAATGAAGGAAATCAAACTATAACTTAAATCTATTATAAATTGACTCGAATAATTTTTTAATGTTTCTGAAAAGAATATATCAAAAATTATTTTAAATAAATATTTTGTGTAATTTATACCGATATGATGTAATTTATACCGATATGATGTAATTTATACCGATATGTCTAAAGCTTTTGACAGGGTGGACCATAGTCTTTTGTTAGAAAAGCTAAAGTATTTTGGCTTTTGTTCTAATTCAAGTTCACTTTTGGCGTCGTATCTCTCTTGCCGTGAATCCTATGTTACAGTTAACAATTTTAAGTCTATGTCGTATTTTCCGACTTCTGGGGTTCCGCAAGGATCTATCTTGGGCCCACTTCTTTTTAATCTTTTTATTAATGATCTGTCAAGCGCACTAAATTGTAAACATTTATTATACGCAGATGATTTAATGATCTATTCTACCATTAATACTATTGATGATTGTTTACGTTTGCAAGACCAACTAAATATTATCTCTAACTGGTGTAACAACAACAACCTTAATCTTAATCCCGATAAATGTAAATATATGACATTCACTAAAAAAACTAAATACATTACATCGAATTACACAATTAACAATAGTGATATCGAACGAGTGCGATCTTTTAAGGACTTAGACGTATGGTTTGATGAAAAACTTACATTCAACAATCATGTAGAAATGCTTGTAAAGAGTTCTTTTAAGGCATTGGGATTAATTCATCGAAATTCTGCAAATTTACAGAATCCTAATGCCTTAAAATCTCTGTTCAATGTATATGTGAGGTCAAAGTTGGAGTATAGATCATTGATTTGGTATCCCCAGACCCAGCAGCAAATCAACTTGGTTGAAAGTGTTCAACGCAAATTCGCTAAGTTCTTGTACTTCAAAAATACTGGTAATTACCCGGCAAGAGGCTGTGACCATGTGTTATTGCTTGATCGATTTGAACTCGAATCACTTAAACAAAGACGAAATAAATCATGTGTTTCATTTTTATATAAATTAATTCACAATCATATTGACTGTGCTGACATTTTACAACTAGTCAATTTTCATACTCCGTCTTTCAATAGTAGAAATAAGTCTACATTTTATGTAAATTTTAATAGAACAGTGACCGGTTCAAAATCACCTCTAAGTGTGATGTGTAACGTGGTCAATGATCTACCCCCCAACTTGTGATTTATTTTATGATCACCTATCGTCAATTGTCGCTCTATGTTAATTTAAGTATTTTTTGAATGTGTTACTTTACTTACTTTTTGCTGTACATTTATGTTTTCTATATTGTCCTGTAATTGGGTCTTTTTGTTTCCTGTTGGGCAATAAATGTATTTATTTATTTATTTATTTATTTATTTATTTATCAAAATGATAAGAAAATAACGTAAAATTGAATCAACATAATAGTTATTAAATTTACTCAAACATATTTCAAACTGTTTCAAATGTTATTAAAAAATACTCTCAGTCTCTCGAAATATTTACTTCTTGCTTAATCAGGGAGTGGAAAACACCAAAAACCCGTGCAGTTTAACAACATTGTAAACTTTAATAAATATTGCAAGCCGAATAAAGGAAATCAAACTATAATTTAAATCTATTTTAAATTGACTCGAATAACTTAATCAAGTTTCTAAAAATAATAAATCAAAGATTAATTTAAATAAATATTTTGATTGCAAAATGGTAATAAAATAACGTATAATTAAATCAACATAAAAGTTACTCAATTTACTCAGAAATAATTCAAACTGTTTCAAAGGTAATTAAAGAATGCTCTCACTGTTTCCTACAAAAAAAATAAACCAAAGTTTAAGTTTCTTAAAAATAAATCTCAAAAAAACCAATGAAACAATCAACATGCAATTTAGTAGATGTACTAAGATATAATTGACATTGAAAACTTCAACCTGTTTCAAAAATAATTAAAAGATTTCGACACGGTTTTTTAGAAAATACTCCTGTATTTATCTGTTTTACTTTTTATTTCAACATTATTATAGTAATTTGACGAATATAGCACTAATAACCTTTCTTCACACTTTCAAAGTGTAAAGAAAGGTTATTAGTGCTTTATTCGTCAAATTAATCTGATCTTCACGTAACTCACAATCAATTTATTATTATAGTAATGTTTTAGTTTCAACATTATTATTTTTAACCTGTTCGGCCCTGACGGTGGCATTTGCCACCGCTAAAATTTGGTAAACATACTGGGATTTTTTTTAAATATATTGTATGTTCAATAAAAAAAAATGTTCACATTTCATTAAAAAAAAAATCGCGGCAATGTTGTTGTTATAGCCTATTAAATGTGTGTATGTGGCCCGAGAACCAAAAAGGTTGAGTATCGCTGGCTTAAATACGAGCAAACTATTTGTAATGTCGGTTTAATAAATACGTTAAGTGAATAGTAAGTAGTAATTATGGTTCTTGATAAATGTGTAGGTATTTATTTAACTGACATTAAATAATATTAAAATGAAAAGTGAAGTTTATACGTAGTAATTCGTATTTTAGACATGGCAGCAAGTTTATTGTATTTCTATATAGTTTTTATTTTAAAAAAAACCGTTGAATTTACCCTTTCATTCAGTTATAATTATAATTTTTATTTTGTTGTCTAAAAAATAAATGAGATTGAAATTTTATATAATTGTTTGGATTATTTATTAACGATACTTCGTGTAATTATAATTTTTATTTTGCTGTCTAAAAAATTAATAAGATTGAAATTTTATATAATTGTTTGGATTATTTATTAACGATACTTCGTGTAATAATAATATTAAAATGTATAAATGTCATGATAACAATGTCCTAATACTATATAATTGTCAATTAAAGTCACCATTATAATGCAAAATAAGTTGCAACATTCTTTATAATCGAGATGCTCCAATTTGTTGGGCAGCTCGCCAAATTCTATCTGGCATTGAATCGATGTTTAAGATATTGTAGATTATTCTCCTTTAAACGCAGTCAATACAAACTTGGAATATAGCCAGTTGAAAAATAAGAAAAAAGACGACTTCTGATGTATTTAGTTGCTTCTGGCCAACTTATCAAGGTTGGTATCATGTATGTCCTTGATCGCATTACGAGTGTATAAAAACTACATACAAAGCTTAACTAACCTAAATATTTTCATTAACAGATTGAATTTATAAGGCGTATTTTGAATAATAATATTTAAAATTAATAAAATGCAAATGTGGTGATGCGCCGGGCAGACATAAATACAAGATTTAGGTAAATAATTGACTGAAAAATGCCAGTTAGTTCGTTAGTAGACAAGGAATGTTTCTTCTATGTATACATATGCATGCGCTTTTTTTAAAGTTTAATTTGAAGCTTTAAATGAGTGTTATCCACTCCCAGATTAAGCATGAAGTAAAATTTCGAGTTTAGAAAAGCCTGAAAATTTGGTTTGGTCGCGTAGCGCGGAGCGACCAAACCAAATTTTCAGGCTTTTCTAAACTCGAAATTTTACTTCATGCGCCACGCGTGTTAAACACTGACAGCACTAGAATATTGTGAACAAATGTACTTTATTGAAATCAGTGTCTTATACGCGTGGCGCATGAAGTAAAATTTCGAGTTTAGAAAAGCCTGAAAATTTGGTTTGGTCGCCCCGCTTCGCGGAGCGACCAAACCAAATTTTCAGGCTTTTCTAAACTCGAAATTTTACTTCATGCTTAACCCGGGAGTGGATAACGCTTGTTTAAAGCTTCAAAATTAACTTGAAAAAAGTCGAATATCTGTATATTTACAGCAGATAATCAAGATATGTATACGTTATTAAATGCTATTAATGCTCTATGTATCGAGTGTCTATAAACTGTGGGCATCCCAGTAGGTTCTGACTTCAGAAACATACGTCGCTCGTCGTCATGTGACTACCCAATGACATAAAATAAAATTTATTTGAAGTTTTTGAGTTTCACCACTTCTAAGATAGGTAATTTGTTTTTCAAGGCAACCAAGATTATAGACACTTGGTATTTAACGATTTTTACTCCTTAAAACAACGATATAGTTTTTTACTTACTGGTAAATTATCGGTAAACCGGTGTTAATTCAAAAATGTATCGAATAACATTCAAAAAATGTGTGCTAAAAATGTGTCCGTCTAAGGATGCAATCATACGAATTCTTTGAATATTTTATCAGAAAACCCCTGTTTCTAAGAACCAATACGAACACATTTCCCTATCTTTCCGTATCGCGGCGTGTAGCAGCTCATCTTCAGAGATAATTTCCATTTAGGATGAAAGAAAACGTGGGCTTGGCAATCGAATCGATGCAGCAAATTAAATAAAGCCGCGTGTTCTCCAAGAATTGCGAATCGAATTAAAGTCACCCTTCGGGACTGAAGGACATCTTGATAACATTCCCAGTATTAAACTAATAAGTGTAGTAGCGATATACTGGAAACAAAAGAAAATCAAGAATCTTGATAAAATAAGAACGATACGATATAATAGTAGTAGCGGAAAGGGATAAAATAAAGGGAATTATTAATTATGCGAGATAAAACAGTAACTATACCTACGTTTGAAATAAAGTATTACATTTTTTGTTTGGTATTTAATCATTTTATTTATTCTTGAGATTTATTTCAAGGAAATTCAAAACATTAAAATGTTTTGTATTTGTTGTTGACTCTATTCATCAAATGTACTCGTTTTCAAAAGATGACTGTTTTTATTGCCATGAATGTGTTTACACTCTATTAAGCATGACGTAAATATTTCAAGTTTAGAACAGCCTGAAAACTTGGATATGGATATAAACTAATAAAAAAGTACAGTTTTCAATAATAAACATTATAAAAGGTTAGAAAAAAATTAAATAAAATCGAATCACTCTTAGTGAAATTGAAATCGAAACTTGAGAAAGAATATAGACATTCATCATTTTGTGCAATTAAAATTTTTCAAAATCATTCTTACCGTGTAGGATTCAGCGATCACGGCAGAACCGATATTAGTACAATATTAAGTATACCACATTTGCGATCACGTAGATTAGTAGCTGATTTGTGTGTTTTATATAATGTAATTAACGGATTTCTAAACTGTAGTGATCTGTTAGCCCAGTTAAATTTTAGTACTTTACCTCCGCAACTACGGAGACATCAACATTTATTTAGGATTCCATACCACTCGATCAATTACGGTTACAATAATCCAATTTCTAGAGCAATGCGCACATACAATTCATTGCCAAATTACATTGATTTATTTAATTTATCACGTAATGTATTTCGGAAACGTTGCTTTTTGGCGGCGTCTTCGATAAATTCATAAATTCATTTTTTGTTGTATTTTTCTAGTTAAGTTAATTTAATAATATTTTAGACATGATTCAGCATGCATGCGATATTATTATTGTTAGTTTCTTTATTTTAATATATTTGTCCAGAAGTAATATAATTTTTGTAAAATTGTAACAGTTTTACACGTATAAACTGTTACAATTTTACAAAAATTATATTACTTCTGGACAAATATATTAAAATAAAGAAACTAACAATAATAATATCAATAAATCAAATCAAATCAAATCAAATCAAATTTTTACTTTCCCCCAATCCCAAGGTGTAAAACGCTTTTGGTGAAAATGTAGAAACCGAAAGTACTCTTAGAATTTGTTGGATTTTTTTTTAATTGATCCGGTGCAAAAATCTAGATTATTAAAAGTTGTAGATAATCAAAAAATATGCATTTATTATATTCATATTTATATTTATTGATGTATTAACATAAGTACATGTTTTACTTATGTCATACTAATAGCTACAAAGTATAATATAAAAACAGAATAATAAAACGAGGGCATTTCATTATTAATGCACAGTTTGACAACACTGCAGAGTGAAGGACACATAACCAAAGGGCGCCAGAACATAGACAAAAACAATAAAACTAGAAAATTGGTAATTATGTATATTTTCCGGCAAATTTAACAATCCGCTTGGTAAATGTAGATAGAGTATGGACACTCAGTGTTTATTTATACATTTATTGGTAAATGTGCACATAAAGGGATTATTTCTTTAAATTATACGCTGTATTTTTTTATTTTTGAATTTTTGTTTTTAAAATAATTTAATTTGAAATATTTAACGGGATTTTCCACTTCATGATTAAGCATGAAGTAAAAATTCGAGTTCAGAAAATCAGAATTAGAATTAAAAAAAAGTAATTTTAAAATGTGAATGAAGCCTTTTACTTCATTCACATTTCAAAGAGCTTTAAATTTTTACCTAATTAAAAAAAAGTATTTGAAAGGTTTCATTCACATTTAAAAAAGATTTTAATTTTAACCTAAATAAAAAAAATATTTGAAAGGCTTCATTCACTAAATTTAAAAAGGTATCGTTTCATATTTAAAGAACTTTTCATTAATTTTTTTTCGAAGATTTATTTTTATCCAAAATTATACAATTAATCTAAATAATAATTGATTATAAATAGATAACTAGTTTTTGATGTTATTTACAAGTCTATGTCATAATTTCATACAATAGATATTACAATAAAACCCTCAAGAGGCCACCAGGAGAGTGTACGCAAATTCGTATAGTTGGCCGTTGAAACTTTTCGGCGCTTTCGCCGAGCTCTCGTTAATTATCTCGCAACAATCTGGGACAATTAGTGAATAATAAATAACGGCGTCTCATGGGGGGAATCCCCCAACTCATCCTTCGCTCTGCCGTACTAAACGAAGGGCGGGTGATGTATAATTAAATCCACCCCGCGGGAATTATTAATCTTGGCGTCGGACTACTGAATAAGTCGGCACTATTTATCATGTGACCCCGGACATCAATCACGCTGAATTCTATAGCGACTTGTATTGTCTCGGTTTGTGTATCAATTGAAAATTCAAATCGGCGCTGCAATATTTACTTTTGGGGGATTTGCGAGGGAGCCGGGATTGTTTCGCGTTGTAAAATGGAAATTAGGGAAATTTGTTTGAGGATTGGTATAGGAGTTGATGAAAAGATATATTTATGATAGAAAATGAGATGACAAATGGTTATTTGTTTGTATTATTTATAACTGTAATATTTTTCTATCATTCATAAATATTTAATAATAATATCTTTATTCACAGAAAATTCCATTATTACATAATATGATTCAAGAAATCTAAAAATAAATAAGCTAAATTATAACATATTTAACTTGCGGTAGAGGCGGTTACTTTGTGATATATTGTAAATATTTAAATAATTCACACTGATTACTTTTTTGTATTCACGCTTTTATTTTGTGTCCAGTTTCGACTCGTTAGCGAGTCATTCTCAAACTAAAGTGAATATTAGTTAGAGAATGACGCGCTGATGCAGAGTGGTCGATTTTCAAATTAAACTGAACATTTCGCTAATAATTAAGTGTTTAGATAAACTTTCATTCCTATGAATATCATTAGCAACCCTTGTTCTCGATAATTACAGGTACCTAAACATTACCATATTGCGACGCCGCTCATTAGTTGATTGAATGCGCTGAGAAGTGTACGTTTTATACATTTTTCGATTGTGTTAAGTAAAATTTTAAAAACACCGATAGACTTAAGTCCTATTGGTATGTATTTATTACTTGTGCACAATCATTTTTTATATTTCTATACAACATAAACAAATATTTACATAAATTCTAGAGGCAATGTTTGATTGAAATTTTATATTATTAAAATTTGATGGAGCATAAGTATTTTAAGTACACGTCAGTATACGACGGGACTATTTTTAATGAATAATATAACTATTTAGCTTAACCCATTAAGCGCCGTTGGTGCATCACCGCAACATTATTATTTATTTGTTAATTATATTACTAAATAAGTTAATTTGATACATTCTATTATTTGTCCCGACTTGAAAATGTAAGAAGAAAAATGTAAATATTTTGTTATTTAAATATTTCGATTATTACTCATTAAAAATAAAATAGCGTCAGTGTATTTCTAAGTTCACAATATTTCAGTGTTTTATACGCGTGGCGCATGAAGTAAAATTTCGAGTTTAGAAAAGCCTGAAAATTTGGTTTGGCCGCTCCGCGCTTCGCGCTACGCGGCCAAACCAAATTTTCAGGCTTTTCTAAACTCGAAATTTTACTTCATGCTTAGTCTGGGAGTGGAGACACTCGTTCTAAACTTTATATTGCACGTTTTTATATAAAATTGACAAACGCTTGAAAATTTACAGCGTATACATTATGTATATTTAATAGAAAAATTCGCAGTATGTAATACAATAAGTCATCCATAGAAATCATAAAAAGAAGTGCAGAATTTTACCTAAATCCAACTTTTAGAGTTAACTATAATTGCTCGGCTGTTAATGGGTTAACATACAAACAAGAATTATCTGCAGCCCCTTGCATCCATACATGATATATTTTTTTAGATAGCGTAACCGTTCGCCGAATCGCCCTGTTCAATATTTGGCGCGCTGAACATAAACTGGAAGGAAAAAACAACTCTGTGCAGAAAGGGTACCTCCGGTTAAGTATGGTAAAATGCCCCTATCGTTTGATTTTTAAATTTACATTTTAAGAGGGTGTCTTAGGGTGTAAAAATAATATCCCAATGGAAAGTGTTTTTTCGGAATAAATGTTTTTTTTTATTTCTATTAATAATTAAGATATCGAAAAATTCATGAGTATAGGTGACCTAAATACCCTTCTGTTTCATTTTTTTGAAGATCATGCAAGGTTATTTAGGTAATAAAAAAAAATCCTAAAAGTTTAAAATCGACTTTTCATTGCCTATTACTCCATGTAACCCGGTTGTTTACCTCAGCATCATATTTTCTTCAGAAAAATCTACAAAAATATGCTTTAAGATATATTAATATTTTCCCGCGCCATCTTCAAAAATCAAATTTTCAAGATTTTTCAGGGTTTTTAGCATTTTTCAAGGAATTGCCCATATATATCTCAAAAGTGTATAGCATTTTAAAAAAGCATTTTTAAATACAAACATTTTGTTTTTTTTTATCTCTGTAGCTTAAATATTGGCCGAGATATCACATTTTTAAGTTTTTCGAACGTTTCGTTTTAATCATCAATGCGACGATAAACGTTCTGTTTTACATAAAAATTTAATTTTTGCTGTTTTATAAGGCATTTTATTTAAAATATGAAAGTAAAATAATTAAAATTACAAAAATATTAAAAGATAAAGGAATGTAGAATGCACTTTAACATTTATATTTCAATATATATACACTATAATCTCATAACACCATAATAAAGGGTCCTTATAATACGACATTGGGATAACACAATCTTGATATGCATCGGAATGCGGGGGGACGTTGTAAGCATAGAATGACAAGTGCGCGCGTATTTTTAGTTTTTGAAGTGTATATCTTTATTTTATTAATATAAAAAAGACCTTTATTGACATAATAATACATTACATCTACACTAATCGCTACCCCCTCTCTTCCTCCTGCTTTCCCTCTCTTCCCGCAACTTCTCCACCGTCTTTACCCCGACCCTATCCCCTTTCCTCCATTCCCTCACTCTTCTATTCCCTCTTACTCCCACCTATTCCTCCTTCACCCCCTCGCACTCCTCCGCCAAATGACTCCACGTATCCCTCCCCCGCTCACACATTACACACTTCCCATACTCTTCCCCCATCCACACCTTCCTTCCTCTCTCCCCTGAACCACACCTCACCCTCGCCAACACCACCCTTTCCTCCCTACTTCATCCCCCCTCCACCAAATACCTCGGCATTATCCCATGCACCTGCCAACTCCCGTACGTATCGTTGTATTCACTCCTCTCTATACACCCCTGTCTTTCCTGTGCTTCCACGTCCTTCTCCTTTACCCCCGCATCCACCTTCACCCCATTCCCCAGCCATTCCATCACCCACCCTCTCATACATTCTCCTTCTCTCGCTCCTCCATTTACCCGCTCTCCCATTCACGCACGTCACCCACCCTGCCTTTACCAATCTCTCTTCCTCCAGATCCCATAACTCATCTCATACCTAGCCATTCTCACAATTTCCTAGCACTCTAGTTTCTCTGTATCTAAGTATCTTAGTACTTATTGTGATCATTATCAAATAGTTTATTTAAATAAAATAGTGAGTTATTTTTAACACACTTATATTTTTTTAAAGGTAACCACAATTTTTTTATATTATATATATCGGGTGTGTATAAATTGACGGATAATCTACACGTGGTAATATTCTTCGTGAAATTTTAAGCAAAATATCTTAATTCTAAAATACCATGCTTCCTGAGCCTCCACGAGGTCCTCAAAGTTTGAACATTCAATCGTTTCATATGCGTTATTATTCAATATTAATTTACAGAAATCCCTGCAATTTCGGTAGAATGACTAGTTTGAAGATTATTTGCCAGTGTGTGCAATCTTTCTATCTCAAACGTCCGTTTTTAACACTTCTTCATTAGCTTATTTTTATATAAAGTACAGCCGGCAACGTCGACTTCCGCTTACTTCAGTGACAAATTTTGACACTTTCTGTTACGAATTCACTTAAACTTGTTCCAATTTTGTGCTAATTCTGTTTTTCTCGTTATTATCGATATTAGTATTAGTTCCTGCCTTTCAATGTTTTTGTGTGTCTGTGTTATTTTCGTGTTATTGTTTTGTTCATTTTTACGATTATTGAGTACGCCGACATGTAGATATATGGTGTACGGTTTCTGTAATAGAAATGCCCAAATGGCAAAACTAGAATATCAAGCGTTTTCAAAATCGGAGGCATTCTTCTACAAAAGTATTTCGAAGGCTTATATCAACGGCTAGGTGAAACGGGTATGCTTGTCCCCAAAAATGCGAAAAGTGGTCGGCCACGGCAGAGGCGCACACTACAACTTGAAAAGCAAGTTCTAGGTGCAACAGGAGAAGATTCCACCGTAAGTGCCCGAAAATTTGCTGCCACATTAGATATCCCAAGACTATTCATGGTCCTACAAGAAAACGTTCTATGTTCTGAGAAGGTTAAAAACAGAATTGAAGCGGTGGTACTGGAAATTACACCACTAGAAATACTGGAGCGAGTAATGAATACGATACAAAAGAGATTGCAACTGTGCTTAGAAGCAGATGGATTTCTTTCGAACAAAATAAATGAATTATGCTGTATCATTAAAAAAAGAAAAAATACGCTGCAGTACTGCAGTCAACATAAATCACTCAACTACGACAATCCAAACGCTTCGCCAATACCTTCTAGACTACTTCCAAAAGAGACTGTTTGCGACACATTTACTGAGCCCCACTCTACCATTATTACTCTTCTGATGCAACCCACGTCTCTAATCATAAGATTAATGAAAAAACATGGCAGCCCGTAAATGCGACGTTGCCAAATGTCTATTTCTTTTAAATGCCTTCTGATAGTATATGAAGCATGATACGACATTTTTGCGTCGACATTTTCTATTCAGAATTTTATTTAGAATATCGTCATGTGTAAACATTTTAAGATATATGGGCAATTCCATAAAAAATAATTAAAAACCCTAAAAAATCTTGAAAAACTGATTTTTGAAGATGGCGCGGGAAAATATTAATATATCTTAAGGCATATTTTTGTAGATTTTTGCTAAGAAAATATGATGCTGTGGTAAACAACCGGGTTACATGGGGTAATAGGTAATAAAAAATCGATTTTAAACTATTAGGAATTTTTTTTATTACCTAAATTACCTTGAATGATCGTCACAGGTACTCATAAATTATTCGATATCTTAATTATTAACAGAAATCAAGAAAAAAAGTTAATTCCGAAAAAAACACTTTCCTGACCTTGCGAAGGGAGGAGGGGAGATCATGGACCAAGAACCATTGGGATCTTATTTTTACACCTTAAGACGCCCTCTTAAAAGGTAAATTTAAAAATCAAACGATAGGGGCATTTTACCATACTTAACCGGAGGTACCCTTTATCATGGATTTGATGAATGTCGATATTGAAGAATATAAACAAAATCTTGATGAATTAATACAACAAATACGCAGTTTTACATCCAGTTTAACATTAATATAGGAAAAAGTGCACACAGTATTTTCAAGATTTGAAATAAAATGTAACTCATTCATAATGTATCGGGGAATTCAGAATCTGATACTATTTCACCATTACCATGGTGATTGTATATTACACATACAGGGAATTTGCTTTTAAGTATACATTACATATTTCAATGCGCATTTATTTAAAGGTATTTGTTGTTTTTTAACCACCTCATGCACACATTAATTTTGAATTTCTGGTCAAAAAATAATCACATTATTTTTGAATTTCTGGTCAACAAATGATCACATTATTTTTGAACAAATATGTAATTCGAAGCGAAAACAAGCAGGTAAAATTTGTTAAGGAGATATAACGGCGCCCGTGATAGACACGTGTAAAATTGGCAGTAAGCAACTCCCGCGACAGACACGAGCATGTACATGAAGTGGTTAATAAGGTACATTCTAAGTTTAGAGCGAATGTTTTTCACTCCCAGACTAAGCTTGAAGTGAAATTTCTAGTTTAGGAAGACCTAAGCGTTTGGATTTAGACGCGAAGCGTCCACATCCAAACTTAGTCTTTTCTAAACTCGAAATGCTACCTCATGTGCCAAGCGTATTAAACACTGAATACACTGAAATAATGTGAACAAGTGAACTTCACTTAGATCAGCTTCTTAAACGAATGGCGCATAAAGTAAAATTTAGAGTTTAGAAAGGCCTGAGTTTGGATTTGGAGGCGTAGCGTCCAAATCCAAAGCTCAGGCTTTTCTAAACTCGAAATTTCACTTCATGCTTAGTCTGATAGTGGAATACACTCGTTTAAAAATTAATCAAAAATTATGTAATAATATTTTATATACAGTTAAGTAAAGGATATTCAAGTTCAATTTGAAGCCTTAAGCGAGTGTTGTCCACTCCTAGACTAAGCATGAAGTAAAATTTCGAGTTTAGAAAAGCCTGAGCGTTTGGATTTGGACGCGAAGCGTCTAAATCCAATCAGACTTTTCTAAACTTGAAAGAAAAAAACCCTGTATATTTTTGTGTAAATAATTATAGTAATATATTTTAATACAATGTTTCTATTGCATGCCTTTGCAGACTCGTAATCGATTTTCTTCAGTTAGATAAATTTAATTTTTCTGATAATTTTTGCAATACATTTTAGAAGTATATCATTTTTGAATAGAGAATAGGCCTTTCAAATGAGGTATCACAAGCCCCTACTTCCAATTTAAAAAAATTGAGGGTTGCAGCTGTTACTGGCAGAAGGGTTGAGTCTAGGGATAACATTTTTAGGTTGAATGATGTCATTTTAAATGCTAAAACTGACGTATCTCGAAATTTTTGCAAATATGCACAATTATTGAGATCCTGAACTTATTCCATTAGGCTATTTCACCCTGTATATAAATTAATGGGGTGAGTAGTTATTTCATTTTTTATATTTTTATCCTAGGAAGAAATATTTATAACATTTGTATCAACTATTTAGCAAAAAAGAAATATTTAAATTAAAATGTGCTAATAGGGGTTGGATGAGGGATAGACAATTACCCCATAACATTAATGACTACAAACATTAAAAGTGCGATTCTTTTCGCAATCTAAAACAACTTAGTCTTACAAAGACTATATCAAACACTCATTGAAACAACTACTTCCCGGGCTAATATCCCGACGGACATTGAATTACACAACAAGTGTTTGCTGTTACATACAGTAACCTACTGCAAATGTAACAATTTGGGTTAAATTATTCAGGCCATCTATAGACGCGTTTCGAGATTTATCGCTCATCAGTATAGCTTTGCCCTTCCCTCTAAATAATTTGACACCTTTAGAGGGAATGGCAAAGCTATACTGATGAGAGATAAATTTCGAAACGCGTCTATAGATGGCCTGAATGAATAATTTGACCCAAATTGTTACAATTGCAGTAGGTTAGCCTATGTAACAGCAAAAACTTGTTGTATAATTTAATGTCCGTCGGGGTATTAGCCCGAGAAGTAGTTGTTTCAATGAGTGTTTGATATAGTCTTTGTAAGACTAACTGTTGTAGATTGCGAAAAGAATCGCACTTTTAATGTTTGAAGTATTCTGCAACCAACAATTGGCAATTTCATTTATACTTATTAATGACTACAAAAGATTTTATTATAAACACATATATTTCTTTGAATAAAATACTTAGAACCTTTCTTCAATACTTTATTTTGTCACCAAATGTACATTTTGGACACGAAGTGTCCATTATCAATGGTTTGATACAAATACGAAAAAATATACATTTAACACGAACATATATACACAATACTGGGGGATTTGAGGGTGTCGGTTGGGGGAGGTGTGGTTTTTAGTTGTAATAAACTAATTTAGGCGAAAAAGGTTAGCTGTGGATAAGTAGGTAGGCGTTTGGCGGGATTCCGAGATAATTAGGAAAACGCCGTGTTTAAGGTGGATACACTAAATGAAATATACCATTTTCGAGCGGACTCAAGTCGAAATTTAACAATTTATTTTCATGTTTTTTCATCTGAATTGCCTCCTATTTCACCTAGAATTAATTTTAGTCGCATTAAATAAATAATAATGAAATGTTCAGTTAAATATGAAAATCGACCACTGTGTGACGAGTCGAAACTGGTCATAATTTAAAATACGAAAATAAATACAAAAAAGTAATCAGTGTTAATTATTTAAATATTACATATTTGTCATTCCATTAATGTCAAATGATTATTTTTTCATAATTTGTAATTTTTTTCTTTCACTTGATAGTTATTCCACACTACACAATTATTTTAAGCATTTTAAGCCCCTAAAAAATGGAATTTTAAGGGGGGCAGTTGACAATTAATAAAATGGATTTAAAACCAAATGCATGAAAATCAAGCAAATATATTTATTTATGCTATGATCTATTTATAATTTATAAATATAGATACCAAATTAATATATTTTGAACTTCACTTGAAATCAGCGTTTAATACGCGTGGCGCATGAAGTAAAATTTCGAGTTTAGAAAAGCCTGAAAATTTGGTTTGGCCGCTCCGCGCTTCGCGCTACGCGACCAAACCAAATTTTCAGGCTTTTCTAAACTCGAAATTTTACTTCATGCTTAGTCTGGGAGTGGAAAACACTCGTTTAAGCTTCTAATTGAACTCTTTTAAAATAACACCGAATGTCGTAAAAATCACAGCGTAAACATATGCATAATTAAAAAGAAAAAAATCCCGTATAACAATATTCACATCAAAACTGACTGCATATTATTATTATTATTATACCTACACACATAATGCTTAAACAGTGTATTTATCGTTAAGCCTAAACACTCGATATTTATGCATGTTTTTGTGTGGAACAACGAGAGCTTTTTGTGAATTTTCCGCTGATTAATCACGAATGGATTCATTAATTATTCAATCACCGATTTTGTATTGAGTTAAATTGTACCCCAAGCAAAAAACACATTATATGTGCAGAAGGGCGTACATTAACGTTTGATTTAATTATTATTTAATGCTTTTCTTTTGAAATATTTCGTGTGTAATTTTAAGTTGATAAAAAATAAATTGATTAATGGTTTAAGTAAATTTAGTATTATTACTTGAAGTCTAAGATATTTGAATATATTGTCAAAAACAAGGCCGTAGCCAGAAGAAACTTTCGGAGGGGGTTGTAAAAATTTCAACTTTACTTCAAATCAGTGGTTTATGCGCGTGGCGCATGAAGTAAAATTTCGAGTTTAGAAAAGCCCCGTACAAATTTTCTACGCGGGGCTTATCTAAACTCGAAATTTTACTTCATGCTTAGTCTGGGAGTGGGCGACACTCGTTTAATTTTTAGAAAAGCCCCGCGTAGAAAATTTGTCACGGGACTTTTCTAAACTCGAAATTTTACTTCATGCTCAGTCTGGGAGTGGACGACACTCGTTTAATTTTCGCTAGATTTTCAACATATCGAGAATTTCATTAATTTGTAAAATGTTTATGAAATGTTTAATATTTCGTCAATTTATAGAATTTTCATCAGATTTTTAATATTTTTTATTCAGATTTAGAACAATTTTCAAAAATTAATTTTTAATTTTTCAAATTCATCAATATACTCGAAAATTATTTGAACACACAAATTTGAATTTTTTTTTATGAAGACTTACTTTTTTAGTGTCGAAAAAATCAAATTATGTCAAAAGCGACAATTCATGTAAATAATAAGAAATCTCGAAAAAGTCGAAAAAAAAAATCTGGTGAAAAATTTAATAAAAGCTTCAATAAAAAATGCATAAACAAAATCTAAAAATATAAAAAAGGCAAGACATCTCGCCTGCTACAAATATTGTTTTAATTATTGCAACTTTCGACTTAAATTGACAATTCTGACATCAGATGACATTTTCGATACTTTGGACATTTTTAATGATTTTACATTTTTTAGCATTTGTGACGTAAATTAACATTTTTGAAATTAGATGATTTTTTTTTAGATTTTTTACATTTCTAATATTTTGGAAATTTGATAAATATTTGATATTAGACTACGCTTTTGACATTAAATGACATTTTTTACGTTACTTTTCATTACCAATGACACTCTAGACATTAAATTACGTTTTGGACATTAAATGATAGTTTTGACATTGAATGAAAATTAATGACAATTTTTATGTTTTTAATATTTTTGACATTTTCGATATTTTTCCAATTTTGTATTTTCGATATTTTTGTAATTTTTGATCATTTCGATAATTTCAATATTTTTGTTATTTTTGATTAATAATTTTGTTATTTTTAGCATTTTTGAAATTATTGATATTTTTGTAATTTTGTCGATTTATAAAATGTTCATCAATTGCGATATTTTCAACAATTTATAAAATGTTCTTCAAATTTTTAATATTTCCAGATTTTCGTCGATTTATAAAATGTTCAATACTTTGCGATTTTTGTCGATTTATAAAAAAACTTCATGAGATTTTCAAAATTTTGTGATTTTTGTCAGATTTTCAATATTTCGATGTTTGTAATAATATACAAGATTTTCAATATTTCCAATTTTTCGTTAATTTATAAGTAATATATAAAATTATGTCAACTGATTCATGTCACAGTGGACATAATTTTTAATTTTTTTAATTTTTTAACGAAAAATTGGAAATATTGAAAATCTTATATGCAATATTGCACATTGCATATAAGATTTTCAATATTTCCAATTCAAATGTCTAATGAACTTCAATTGATGTCAGTAAATGTCGACATTGACTTGTGTCAACTGTTATCTGTAAATTTTGACATATTACTATTTTTAATCTGTCAATATTTTCCACCTAATCTGTCGATTTTATAAATTTTTAATCTGTCAATATTTTTCACCTAATTTGTCAATTTCGACCTTTTTGATTTAGGTTTAACTTTACTGTAAATCAGTGGTTTATACGCGTGGCGCATGAAGTAAAATTTCGAGTTTAGAAAAGCCCCGTAAAAATTTGTCTCGGGTCGCTGCGCGACCCTCGACAAATTTTCTACGCGGGGCTTTTCTAAACTCGAAATTTTACTTCATGCTTAGTCTGGGAGTGGAAGGCACTTGTTAGTTTAAAACATGTCACAACTATTAAATGTGTGTCTCAAGTGTCAAAAAGAGAAAAAATAACATGATCATCTAACTATATATTTCAAATAATAGTTGTCTCAAATTTACAATAATCGGCTGACGCCGATTTGTGTCAAGTTTGATTTTTTTTTTCCACATGAGGTGGTATCGCTTTGCGTCCCTGCACTACGGTCTCCGTGGTCCTTTTGTGCTCCTCTGGTTATTTTACTCCCTGTATATTCCTGTGTCTTCTAAGAAGTTCAGGAGTTTGGGCCAGGGGATGTTCTTGAGCTGTTCTTCAGGAAGCACGGGCTTCCCGAGTTGCTCCGTGCGTTGCCGTTTATAGGCTTCGCATGTGCACAGTAGGTGTTGGGGAGTTTCCTCTTCTTCCAAGCACCCACGGCATAGGGGGCTTTTCTCAAGACCCATCCTATGTTTGTGCTTATTCAGGTCACAGTGCCCAGTAATTAGTCCTGTGATTTTCCTTAGTTTCATTCTGCTCAGTCCTGACAGCGCTAATGCGCTATCAGGTACCGGGCCATCTAGGAAGAGTCTCGTGTGCCTCATTCCCATTTGGTTGTGCCATGCCTTTGTATGCTCCTCTGCTAACTTGCGTCGGATTATTTCCTTTCCGGTTTCATGTGGTATTCCGAAAGCGGGTTCAGGTCCTATAAATTCACCTGTTGTCCCTTGTTTGGCCAGCAGGTCGGCCCCCAAGTGTCCAATAATTCCTTGGTCCTTGGGTATCCATACTAGCTGTGTTTTTGTTGTTGTCGCCAGTGCGTCCAGCCTGTTTATGCAGTCTATAACCAGTCTGGACTGAACTATCGGCGAGGCTAGCGCTTTTAGGGCTGCCTGGCTGTCCGACATAATGGTAATTGGTCCTTTGTTGAGTCCCGACTCCATTATGTGGTGGGCACACCAGTCAATGGCGGCCACTTCAGCCTGGAAGATGGAGGCATGTTTCCCCAGAGCAACCGTGAATTGTTTGCTCCGGTTACAGCCTCCATAGATACCAGCCCCGGTTCCTTTAGTGTTTTTGGACCCGTCTGTGTACCAGATGGTTCCTTTACTCGTTCCCGGGTATGTTCCATTTGTCCATTCACTCCGCTGTGGTATGATTATTTTGAATCTGCGGGATGGGTGTGCGATTTTAGTGAAATCGGACCTCATTTTTAGGATTTCTTCTTCTTATAGCACTTTAAATGTTTCCGGTCTAGATGACCCTACATTTAAAGTGTGTCCATTTATGTGCAGTCTGTAGGCTGCCTGTCTGGCTTCCATCATAACATATAGATGTAGTGGTGGAAGCGATAATATGTGTTCCATGGCTGCTGTGGGCGTTGTTCTCATTGCCCCAGTAATCAGCAGACACGCCTGTCGTTGCACTCTTTCGAGTTTTACGGCTGCGCTCTTGGTTTGGGTTTTTTCTCCCCAAGCGAGCGCCGCGTATATCACTATGGGTCTTATGACCACGGTGTATAGCCATTTGGTCATACTGGGTCTCAGTCCCCATGTGCGTCCTACCATTTTCCTGGTCGCAAAAAGTCCTCTCATGGCCCTTTTGCTGATGTTCTCCAGGTGGAAGTTGAAGTTCAATCTGGTATCAAGTATGACCCCTAGATATTTTACTTCATTTTTGATTGGGACTTCCATTTCATACATGCGTAGCGATGTTATGTCATCGGTTTTTCGTCTCCTGGTAAAGGGGACTATCGCCGTTTTGGCCGGGTTTACAGCTAACCCTTCGTTCTTGCATCTTTCCACGGTAGTTAGTGCCCTCTGCATCAGGCTTGATACAGTGGTCCCAAACTTCCCGCTAACTAGAATGGTCAGATCATCTGCGTACCCCAGGGCATAAATGCCCTGGTTTTCAAGTAGCAGCAGAAGGTCGTCCATGACGAGGCACCACAGGAGCGGCGAGAGAACCCCTTCCTGGGGGCACCCGCCAGCGACCACCGCTTCTGCTGTCTTTCCGTATAAAGTAGTTGTTACAGTCCGGCTCCTGAGCATCTTGTTCACCCAGTATCGGACTTGCGGGTAGATCCCTCTTTTCTCCATTGCTGTTGCTATGGAGTTGAAGGTTGTGTTGTCAAACGCCCCTTCAATGTCCAGAAAGGCCCCCAACGCAATGTCTTTGCATTGTATGGTCCTTTCGCATCTGCTCACTAGCTGGTGGATTGCCAGTTCGCATGACTTTCCCGCTTGGTAGGCATATTGTTGACGGTGTAGTGGTGAGTCCTTTAGGACTCCTTCCCGTATGTGCCTGTCTACTAGTTTTTCTAGTAGTTTTAAAATGAATGATGACAAGCTGATCGGTCTGTAAGATTTGGCCAGGGCATACGAAGCACGCCCTGGTTTAGGTATAAATACCACCCTTACAGTCCGCCAGCTGCTTGGAATGTATGAAAGGGCAAGGCTAGCCCTGAGGATATCACATAGTGGTCCCCTCAGCGCTGCTATCCCCTTTTGTAGCATGACAGGATATATCCCGTCAGGACCTGGTGATTTGAATGGTTTGAACGTGTTAATTCCCCACTCAATGTCACCAGGTTTGATAATTGTTTTCGCTGTGTCCCAGTTCTGTTTTGGAGCCCATGTGTTGGGCTCGCTTAGGTCCTCGGATACAGGATTTTCAAGTATTACAGAACCCGGGAAGTGCGTCTGCAGTAATACTTGCAGGGTCCCTTCTACCGAGTCTGTGTACTCTCCATCTTTGGTCAGCAGTGAGCCGATGTTCCCAGCATGATCTTTGCTGAGCGTCTTAAGTAGACGGGAGCTTGTGGGTTCACTTTCTATGTCCCCACAGAATTTTTGCCAAGAGTCTCTCTTGGCTTTTTTGATGGCATTGTTGTATGCCGTGAGGGCCGTTTTGTACTGCGCCCATTCACCGTTTCTCTTGGCTATGTTGAATAGCCTTCTGGTGCATGCCTTTGCCCTATCAAGATCCCTGTTCCACCAGGTGACCCTGGTGGAAGTGGGTTTGGTAGTTCTTGGGCAGCTTGCTTCAAACGCCGTATTGATGGAGTCCGTGATGCTTTGCACCATGAACTCCAGCTCATGCATTGTTGGACAGTCCCCGATTCGGCTGGCTAGTACCTCATTGTACAGGTCCCAGTCAGTTCTCCTCGGGTTTCTGTTTTGGGTTTCCGTTGGTTTTTCTGATTCGATATCGAATCGTATATATCTATGGTCTGATAATGATGGTTCATCAGACACATGCCAAAGTTTTATCAGTTCACTTGCCTTGCGAGAGGCAAGTGTAATGTCAATTACTTCGCTTCGCGCCGCGTTTACGAACGTGGGTACATTTCCAATATTTGCTATTTCAATGTCATTCTCTAAGATAAAATCTAATAGTTTCTCACCTCTTGGATTGATGTCCGTGCTCCCCCATATAATGTGGTGTGCGTTGGCATCGCATCCAAGGATCAGCGGTATGCCATCGTGGCTCCCGCGATTTATCAGCCGCTGGACGATGTCTGGCGGCGGTGGTCCTGGTTGGTCGTAGGGAAGGTAACCGGATCCGAGTATAAACTCCCTCCGCGTTCCCCTTTCCACTACTTCCAGCCGTGCTGCCACTAGGTCTCTGCAACATAGGTCCCATAGGGGCATTAGATTCAGTTCATGTTTTACGATTATACATGTACGTGGGTTACACATAGGTTCGGCCACTATCAGTCGCCTGCCGTGTATGTTTAACCCCTTTACAATTCCCTTGTAGAGCCATGGCTCTTGTACAAGTGCAATGTCAATATTCTCATTAAGGATATATGCACTGAGGGCAGCGGATGCCGCCCTACAGTGGTGTATATTAATTTGAAGTAATTTGAACATTACTTACCCTTCGGTGATTTGGGCAACGGACTGCTGTCCATTGCTCCCTCTCCGGGCAATGGAATGTCTTCCATTGTTTCCCCTGTGGTCTCCTCAGGTTTGGCGTCGGTCTTTGCCGCCAGGGCCCTGAGGGTGATCGTTGAGAGGCCGAAGTGCAGCTTCTTCCTCTCGCTGACCTTCCCCCAAGAGAGCTTGTCCATCAGTAAGATGTACTGAGTTCCCTTGGGGTCCGGCCTCTCGTTGACCACTCTCCAGGTATCGGTGCTCAGGTTGTTCTGCACCGATATTCTGTTGAGGAAGGTGGTCGCCTCTATGGGTGGTCCTGGAGCCCAGGTTAGCACTCTCCTGGGTTCCGGTAAGTCCTTCAGATCAATGATCTGAAGTTCCTTCCCGTTCCCCAAGAGGTTTTTCTCCTTGGAGATGCTCTCGAGCCATGCTCTGGTTTCCATGTCGGAGCATATTACTTTCAGGAATCCCCCTTTGTGGGTGCATTCCTGAAATCTCGGCGATGCTTCGCCTTTCGCCGTGGCATCAATGCATTGGATGATCGAGGTTTTAATAACCTCGGCCTCCTCTGCACTGATGCTATTCTTGGGATATCCTTTCGGTATAATAGCGAGTGCTATGCCCGTAAGGATATCGCTGAAGGTCCTCTTTGGCGGAGGCCCTTTCTCCTCCCTTGGGGTTTTCGCCGGTCTCTTGATGAGTCCCGGAGGTGTGCAGTCGCTCGACATGTTTCGCTTTGGCGTCCCTGACGAGCCGGGTGCTGACGTTGGTCCAGGGTATCGCGGATGCGTCCCCCCCCCCTTGCGTCGGCTTTCCCTGAGGTAGGTTTCGCCTAGGCGTCCCTGCCCTCAGGGCGAGCTTTTCTCTCCTCTGGCGTCGCTTGGTCGCCCCCGATGGCTGTTTAGGGCGTTCGGGTTCGGCTGCGGCGGCACCAGTGGAGGTAGGGTTCTCCGAAGAGCCCCCTATGGTTGTTGTAGTTTTTGTTTGATTTTTTG
Organism: Philonthus cognatus; assembly: GCA_932526585.2. Lineage (NCBI taxonomy): Eukaryota > Metazoa > Arthropoda > Insecta > Coleoptera > Staphylinidae > Philonthus > Philonthus cognatus. Next base: position 25,800,777 of record OW052250.1, on the reverse strand, counting down.
GTTCCATTTTGGTCCCACGAGTACGGAGGAAATAACCGGTCGCTGTGCGCAGTGCCCCGATACGCACAGAAGGCTCACTACGTTGGGAGGTCGCCCGGTATCCCAACGGAATCGTTCGCGACACTTAACCCTGTGCCATACAGCTATTGGCACGATATCTGTACACCGTAGCTTGGGGGAGTTGGTTCACGGCAACTGGTTTAGGCCGGTCATGCGGGGGTGTCCCACCTGCCCGACCCTATGCCAGCTACTGGCCGAATGCTCGGTCATGCTCCTATCCACCACCTGGAGACGCGCTCGGTAGCCTCTGCCTGCAGCTACCAGTCGGCCCCATTGCTGGTGCCAACTGATTTCATCGAGGTCAAGTTTGATACATTGGACTAATTGTAATTTCAGTTGACGGGATAGACTAATGTCTGCTGACGACGACTCATGTCAAGTTGACACAATGAACTAAACGCCGACTATTGTCATCTTAAGTCAAGTTGACACGATAGACTAATGTCAGCCAATCAAGTGACTTACAGTCATTAAGTCACAATAGTGAAAATACAGTCGATATAGTGATTCAATGAAATCATATCATAATCAAGACAGTAAACCAAGTGACTTACTGTCCTAATATCGCAATAATGAATATACAGTGAATTAATGACAAAATCTTTTTCATCGTAAAAAAAAACAGAGGTGGAACTAAAACTCACTGTTTTTCAAAGCCGAGCGAAAACTAAAATTTCTAGGTAAAAAATTAAATCTGAAATGGTCTTAATCGAGTGAGGAGACCTCAAAACGAATATTTCCGCAAACAACCCCCATATCCCCCTCTTGGCTACGGCCTTGTCTAGAAATAATTAAATTATGTTTTAATGTGAGAAAAAAATTAAAATATAAAAAATACAATCAAATTAACGTTTCAGTGTAAAACCAGTGGTTATTACCCTTTTAAACTCTCGACTTACAAACATAAACGATGAAAATTGATAAACTTCAGAACAAATGAATGTAATTATATTTACAAGAAAAAAAATCCTGCATTTTTATGATCGTCTATGAAAACTGTATTTATGGAATTGAAATTAGAATAGTTATTTGATGCCATATTAATAGATTATTTATTGGAGAGAGTTTTAAGACTAATTGAATCAATGTATAAAACAAAACTAAATATTAAAATGAATATATAACTTTTACTTTTCAATAAATAATAGTGTTACGTGTATAAATCTTAATATTGAAAATCTACCACGACGAGAAAGATTTAAGCAGTGGCGTAGCGTGGGTTTCAGCCGCCCGTGGCGGAGGCCAAATTTGCCGCCCCCTCATATTGATATTATAGGTATTATTAATAAACTTCAAGAATTTTTGTCCCTGTCTTTTTAATAGTATAGATCAGTGGTTCCCAACGTGGAGCCTACTCTTCGCAGGGGTGCAATAGAAATTTTAAGGGGGCACTTGAAAATTAATAAAATCAATATAACGAAATGCATGAAAATCAAGCAAATATATTTATTTACGCTGTGATTCACTTATAATTTTGATATAAAAAAATAATAAAAAATAAATTACAAACACATTCATATAGTCTTCGTCTCCATTTTATATGGTGAAATAATTTGGCCGCTGAAACAAAAAAAAAACCAATTAAAACCCTAATTTCAATCAATCAATTTTTAAGGTTTGTAAACTGCTGTCAATATCAATTGAATTTTCCAAGCTTTATATAAAATAAAAGTTATTGTTTCAAGTTCAAAATTTGTCAATTTTAAAATATTTGATTTTAAGTTGTATTTAATTTTGATGTTTTATTTGGATACTATTAAATTTGATCAGAAATCGGAAAAAATATATTTCTTTTGTTATTTAGTTGCAAGTGTTGACAGTAATGATATATTTAAAAGTGAATACGCTCATGACAGTTGACATTTCATGTCACATTTAATTTATATGTTTAATTCTTATTTACGGAAATTCCATTTAAATACATGATGCTTAATACTAACAATAAATTAAAAGTAATAAATAAGTTAAAATATAAAATTAGAACCAATATACAAATAAAACAAACACATGTAATTTATAATGTCAGATTTATCTTATAATGTCAACTTTACACCTTTAAAAATAATTAGTAGAAATACCTATAAATTATTTGATGGCATTTTTGTATAGATGTTCTGAGAGTATCAGGGTTTAATGCTACTTTTATTTCCATACTTATAACTTTTACGTGTCCATTTATGCGTTACAATTATAGTTATATATTATATAAATTCATTTTGGTCTGTTATATAAATAAATATATGGTGTGTTATTATTATTTTTTGTTCCAGTTTCAGTTTTAGTTAATATATCATCATCACCAATTAGTATTTGGTCTAATTAATGATTTTGTTTGATGCACTATGCAGTAGTAGTAGATTAAGTTAAATTAAGTTGAATAATTAAATTTTCGTTTTTTTTGTTTGTTTAGGAATTAAGTTTAGGTTTGCTATAATTTGGCAATAAAGTTGATAGTATGATTATGACATTTAGATAATTATGACAGTTGGCATTCGTGATATTTCTCAGTTTGAAATGCCCATCCATACCTTCACTTTAAATCAGTGTTTTGTACGCGTGGCGCATGAAGTAAAATTTCGAGTTGAGAAAAGCCCGAATTCTCAGGGCTTTTCTCAACTTGAAATTTTACTTCATGCCTAGTCTGGGAGTGGAAAACACTCGTTTAGTTCTTTGAAAATGTTGATGAATGTTCAAGATTTAAGTTAATTATCAAAAATGTTACATGAATTTCTAATATTTTAGTTGATTTCTAACGCTTTCCGTAAATTTCTGGATTTTGTTTAATTTTCAAAACTCTGACGGGTTTCCTGAATTTCCGAAAATTTTTAATTTACTAAATATTCTTTAACCTAAAAACTGTTGAAGTTTTTCACGAAATTTGAAGATTTCTGTTAATTTTCAACAATCTAATGATTTTCCTGAAATTTTTAAATTTTCGATAATTTTGAAATATACACTTTTCATGAGTTTTAGTAATTTTTTTAAGCTTGGCAGTTTTCGTAAATTCCCTTGATTTTCTTTAATTTAAAAAGTTAGGAAAAATATAAAAATTGACGAAAATCTTAGAAGTATAGTAAAAGTTAAAAAAAAAACAAAGAAATTCAGAAAAGGTTTTGAAAATTGATAAACATTTTTGAAATTCATGAAATATCGTCACGATTTTTGAAATTAACTAAAATTGTGAAAAATTCATGAAAACCCTCGGAATTTTTAAATGTAAGGAACATTTAGCTAATTTACGAAAACTATTAAGATTTAAAATAAGATGCCGAAAAGTCATGAAAAATTTAAAAATTGACGAAAATCTTAGAAGTATATTAAAAGTATATAATTTTAATATACTTTTAAGATTTTCGTCAATTTCTATATTTTATTTATATTTTTATTTCTTTAAAATTGACGAAAATCTTAAAAGTATATTAAAAGTATATACTTTTAATATACTTTAAAGATTTTCGTAATTTTTATTTTGTACCTCTTAACAGTTTTCATAAAATTGAATTAGACGCCAATCGCGATTTTTTTTTCAAAATTATTATTAATATTAAAATTAATTATAATTATTATGTAATGTATCTTATCTGACCTGTGTAAAACTTCCGTTATGAGCACCAATAAAGTATTATTATTATTATTATTATTGACACTTCAGGAATTTCCAGGATTGTTGGAAATTTTCAATATTTTCCGACTTTCATGAATTTTTTAAGATTCTCGCAAATTTTAAAAATTATGACGTTTATTTGTGAATTTCCAAAACATTATCAAAATATTGATATTTTTCGTAAATTTAATACATCTCCGTTATTTTTCAAATCGACGCTTTTCGCGTTTGTTAATTTTTTTCGTGAATATCCAAGACTCCCGTTGATTTTCAAAATCTAGATGTTGAAACAAGGTCAAGAATATTTTAAGATTATTATATTATTATTATTATTATTATTATTGTTATTATTATTATTAGATTATTATTATTATTAGATTATTATTAATACTATATTATAGGGTGTTTCACCGAGGACGGAAAGTTATATAACTCACTTAATATTAAAAATACGAAAAAATATTTCAAATGAAAGTTGCAAGGAATAATTTTTGTTATAACTCTAAATTATTTTTACATATACAGGTTGTCCCATATTTACTAGACCCTATTCAACTATGTTATTTTAAATAGAACGCCCTATATATTATTCACTTTTTGGATTCCTTGTTAAAAATAAATGAAATTTTCTTAATATAATATTCGGTCTAATGCTCTCTTGAGCATAGAGGGCGCTGTCGCCAACGCTATAAAGCTGCCGCGATAGAGTTAGGTGGCTATGATATAAAACAGTTGAATTTATACATTTTTAATCAAGGGTAACTTGATTGTGGCAATTGTAAGGAATATTTAGAACAAAAAAACATTTTTTATTACCTTGATAGATGGCGCTGCTATCAACAAAATTGTGCGCGCGTGCTTTTTGTAAAAATTAAAATAAATAAAATGTATAGAATCTACACAGAAATGAATTAAATTTGACAGGCAATAATTGAAATTTGAGTATCGTCACGGAATATTTCAAAATATCAAATAAAAATTAAATTTTGATTTGAAATATTTATGAGTATTTTTTTATTAAATTAAATTCTATTCATTTTGAAATTTTTCTGATCTTATTGAACTTTTGCGATTATTTATTAGACTATATATTACATAATTTAAGCTTTTCCTATTTGTTCGTCGAAGTTTAGTAACATACATATAATGCACAGGATTTTGTTTCCGTTCTAAACTTGAAATAAGAAATAACCTCAACTCTATTTATTTTACGTTATAAATTTGACAATAAAGAAAATTGCAAACTAAGTTCCTGATTATTCGTCTAACGCGGGTTTCCACTCTCAGATTAAGCATGAAGTAAAATTTTGAGTTTAGTAAAGCCTGAAAATTTGGATTTGCTGGGGCGCGCGAGCGAAGCGAATTTCTAAACTCGAAATTTTACTTCATGCGCCACGCGTATAAATCACTAACTTTGAATGAAATCTTTAACTAATTGGTTAGAGTAAAATAAATTTAGTATGTCAATTATCAATTGTTCAATTTTGTTGATTGCAGCGCCATCTATCAAAGTAACAAAAAATGTTTTTAGATAAAACTTACTTACTTTTCCATGCTCTATCCAAATCTGAAATCAAAAATAGGGATTCGCATTTAAGATTTTAAAGCTACCACCTCCCCAACCTGCCTGGCGATTGAATTTTCTTACAGAATTAGATGCCCCCCTCCAAATCATTAAACTTTTATTTAAAACATGTTTTCATTCGGTGCATGGTTCTAAAGATATTCCAGATAATACTTTAAATTGGGACACCCTGTATGTACATATAATCTAATAATCCAGTATAAAGAACAAATGCTCTAAGTTTTCTTAACAATGTTTCCCAAGATTTATCACTACCGCCAAACTTAATGAATACAAACAGACAACACATTCCTCTCAAGAGAATACCCACTCGAACCAACACCCAGCACCATCCATCCCTTATCACTTCCGGCGCATTTCTTTAAGGGCGCGAACTTAATTAACCCGTTTTATTCATCCCCGGCAACCCTTAAACTCCTCTCTCCTCCAGGAGTGGTATACTAAATCTAGCCGCGCTGTTGCAGCTAGGATTCCATTAGTGCACACTAAATCACGTTTATTTGTTGAGAGAGAGCAAGGGAGTGAGGAGTGAAAAGGCTCGGGGGGCAGGGGGGACAATGTAACTTCGTGCCGTGTGTATTGAGGTGTAATTTAGATGGAAAGGGATGAAAGCGGGCCCGCGGTGGAGGCGAGCCTTCAAAGGGCGAACCCTTTTGTGAAACTCCGAGGGCCGTATTAGCGAAATAAGCAAATGTTTGTTATATGTGAATATGTATTCGATAGAGTTGCTCATCTCAACAAGCGACTTGTACTTAAAAACAAACATATTTTATTCTAATAGAGAAATTTTAACCAGAAAAACACTGGCCCCTATTTTTTACTTGTACAAGGTGGCGCAAAAGTTGTCACCCGATGTTCTTTGGCTGTAATTTTTTTTATGAATGAAAAACTTTAGTTCTGCTTTTCGATTGTGTTTATTTGATGTCTGAATTTTTTTTCCATTAAGTCGAGAAAATGATATCGAGCAAGTGGCCGTCGGCAGAATTGATGACCATACGGGCCCGATTTATGGCATTTTCCATCACTTTTGTCAGAATTTCCGGCGATAGGTTCTTGCATTCTTGATGCATTTTCTCTTTGATGGCTTCAAGAGTCCGAGGCTTGTTGACATAGACTCGTAAGTTCAAAAAAACCCAAAAAAGAAGTCTGGAACGGTTAAATCAAGCGATCTGGCCAAGCAGTGCAAATCACCGAAACGAGAGATTGGGCGACCCGGAAATGTCCTCACAATTAGTCCGCGTTCTTGGGGAGTATAGCGATTCATGTCTTGTTGACGTAGATTTTGTATCTGTTTACTTCACAAATGTCAAAGCAGAGCTGACATTTGCCCCCATTTGCAAAAATTATAGCATCTTCCGATAGGCTGATGACTTTTGCGCCACCTAGTATTTGTTATCAAAAATAACTTCACCTAAATGCCGTTCATAATATTTATGGCGTAGGGGAGGCTATGGCCATCCTAATGGAAATTAAAAGTAATTAACACTTTTAATGTTAGCTTAGGTTGTTTTCAGTCTAAGGTTATATTTTCTTAATAGGTACATTTTTGCCGATCTCGTTTAAATATAGGATGAAAAATTGAAATGGTTTGACAATTGACGACAGAAACGAATATGAGAAATAATGCATACGACAAGCATTCAATATTAATGTTTATTGCAATTTGGATAAGAATTGCGTACATGATATGAATATGCCACTTTATTTTAAGAAAATTAAAAGTATTTTTACATACTTGATAAATCATTAATTTTCTTACGAATATTTAAATAATAAATCTGGCAACGTGGGGGCAAGAAAATGTTAAACAGACACTGACAGAAAAAAATAGTTGCATCCGTTACATTTCCGAATTAGACAGTCCAACATGAAAAGAAACAATCATAGCCAACTCTGTCCTAAAAAGGTTGTAAAGGGATTTTAGAAACAGGTTTGTAACAAAAAACTGAATGGGATTTGTTGATTGGATATTATTTTATCTGTACGTGATAGAAAAAAAATTAAGGTTTTTGCCTCATCACGTACAGTTCTTTTTTTGCGATATGATGGTTCAGTCTAATTCATTTTTTTGCTGAATTAACGAAACTGGAGTAAATGCATAGGATTCTATTCAAAATACAGAACATACGTTGATCGAAAATATCAAAGACTTAGACTACAAAAACATTGTAGAACGCATATTGGCCGTATTAAAAGATCATTACTGCAACAAGATCTTAAAAGGGATATTTAGACAAAAAATTAGATGTATCCAATATACAAAAATCTCTAAACAACATAAATCTTGAAATGTGTGTGCGCAGAAGTGGTTTCAGTGATTATTTGTGGATGGGTAATTGCAAAGTACAGGACACGATATATCTTTTTACTTGGTTTTTATATTCTATATGTTACTATGGTAATTACATGATATATTTATAACACATAAATAAAATCAGTCGGCGGTGACACTCATCGTCCATTTCCAACACCTCCTCTCGATGTTGTGTCTTCGCAATCACTATTAGTTAAATCATACAAGCTTAGTCCATCAATACAATTTCTATGAGCTGTTCCAGACAATGCTTTTGTCATAACGTCTGCGATCATATCTTTTGTTGGTAAATACTGAAGATGAATTTCTCCGTTTTCTACTGCTTCACGAACGAAATGATGCCTCTCGTCAATATGTTTTGTTCTAGAATGAAAAATTTGATTCACCGCTAGCTTTTGACTTCCTTGGTTGTCATTGAAGATGACGACCGGTTCATTAGAAATGCCAATTTCTTTTAAAATGTTTTTCAGGTACATGGCTTCCTTTGTTCCTTCGCTATGTGCCATGTATTCCGCTTCTGTGCTGGATAGTGCAACTGTACGTTGTTTCCTAGCCTCCCAGCTAATTGTGGTTCCTGCTAATTTAAAAACGTAACCAGTGTAAGATCTTCTATCGTTTAAGCACCCAGCCCAGTCTGCATCGACGTACCCAATCAGTTTGTTTACATTTCGACTGAACTTCAATCCAAAATTCTTTGTTCCCTTTAAATAACGTAAGACTCTTTTACTTGCATTCCAATGCTGTCTGTGATGGTTTACATTGTACTGACTTAATGAACTTACTGCGTATCCAATGTCAGGACGTGTTGACGTTGCTAGATACATCAGGGATCCAATAAGGTTCTGGTAGGGAACTTCACCATCTTTGTATTTATTTTTTGCATCTGATGCTTTTAACTTATTGTTTACATCTAATGGAGTAATCACTGGTTTACAATAAGTCATACCGAATTTTTCAAGAATGACCTCAATGTACTTCCTTTGCGACATTGTAATGTATCCATTTTTCATATCTTGATTAAATTCAATTCCCAAACAATAATGAATAGGACCAAGATCTTTCATTTCAAACTTCTTAGACAGACCAGATTTAAGCTTATGCATCCATTTTTCGTCTTTAGTGGCGATTATTATGTCGTCTACGTAAATGCCTACTATGGTTGGATTTTCACCTCCTCTGCTCGTGTATATACAGGGATCTGCATGTAATGGTGTCAGGCCTAATTCTTTTAATTCAAGATCCAGTCTTTCATACCATTGACGTCCGGACTGTTTTAATCCATACAACGCCTTCTTAATCCTACACACAGTTTCTTTACCGCTATCCAACTGTTTTAACCATTTCATTGAAGTTTCCAATATTTTGTCATTTGACTTCATCTTATTTCGTTTATTTTGATTAACATAATCATTCAGCATTTCTTTGAGTCCATCTGGAACTTCCATTTAGATTTCCTCTTCAATTTCTCCATTTAGATATGCAGTAACAACATCCATTTGATGAACCATGAGATTCCATTTCGCTGCCAATGCCATTAAGATTCGTATAGAACTCGCGCGCACGACTGGAGCGAACGTTTCGTGGAAATCAATTCCGGGTGTTTGTGCATATCCTTTTGCAACTAATCTTGCTTTCCTCTTTTCAATGCTTCCGTCAGCTTTATACTTGGTTCGCAAAACCATTCTACTTCCAATAATTTTTCCGTTTATAGGATGTTCGACGATATCCCAAGTTTTACTTTTAATTTGAGCTTCAAATTCGGCCTTCAGGGCATCTTTCCACTGCTTTGCATCTTCACCTTTTATCGCTTCATCCACACTCTTTGGATCAATCCTAATAGCCAAATTTTCTACTTGATTTGCCTCGTTTGCCTTTGGAACATCTTCTTTTTTCTGATTCTGTTCTGCAATGTGATGTTGCTCCTTGTATTGCTTCTTTGGTCTTCCGCGCTCCCCTGTTCGGATAATTCTTAGTCTTCCCCTTCCTCTTTCGGGTTGATAATTTTCTGGTTCTATTTTTTCCTCAATTGTTTCTTCTCTATTTTCGAAGATTTCATGATTTTCTGGAATTGCTGATTTATTATTTGATTGTGTCAGTTGAAAATCGACGGTTTCAACATTTTCCTCACAGTCAGGTTTCCATTCCAGCAATAACTCACCGAAACGTCTATCATTATTTCCATTTAATGTCTCATCATTTCCTAAAAATTTTACATCTCGACTTATCACTACTTTCTTTTCTTCAGGAACCCATACTCGATAAGCTTTAGAAATGTCCGAATAACCCAAGAAGATACCATTTTTTGATTTTGCTTGAAATTTTCCACGTTTTGCATCTTTGTTTAATACAAGACCTCGTTCACCAAACGTTCTAAAGTACGAAACATTTGGTCGTGTTTTATTCCATATCCAATGAGGAGTCTCTCCCTCCAGAGTTCTTGACTGGCATCGATTTCTTGTATAGTTAGCTGTGTTTACTGCTTCAGCCCAAAATCCCGGCGACACGTTCGACTGCAACATGCAACATCTCGCCATTTCTACCAGAGTTCTGTATTTCCGTTCCGCTATACCATTTTGTTGGGGAGTATGTGGAACTGTCAATCTTCGTTTTATTCCATTGTTTATCAAGAAATTGTCGAATTGAAAATTACAGTATTCCTTACCATTATCCGATTGAAGGGCTTTTATTTTCTTACCTGTGTGGTTTTCTGCCATCTGCTTATACTTTTTGAATGCTTCAAAAACTTCGCTCTTTTTCCTCAGCATGTACACTTCCGACCAACGAGATTTATCGTCAATAAACGTTACAAAATATTTAGCACCGCCAATGGATTCGGTTCGCATCGACCCACATACATCCGTATGCACAATTTCTAAAAGTTCCATTGTTCTGTGTGTAAGTCTTTTTGGAAATGGTTTTTGTGCCTGCTTCCCTTTGATACAAATTTCGCAAAATGGTAGGTGTAAATAATTTCCTAACTTAAGACCATTTACTGTTTTCTTACGTGCCATTTCCTTTAAATCTCCAACGTTGAGGTGATTAAACTTCTCGTGCCATTCCATGAGTTTTGTCTTTTTCGTCAATACTGCAACTCCAGCTGATTGAGTGTTGGCTTTCATAAAATACAAATTACCTTCTCTCCTTCCTACAGCTACAGTTTTCTGATGTCTATTCTTTATGTACGCACGTGTTTTTGTGAACGTCACTTCATTACCCTTATCAGTTATTTTTGCTACTGACATAAGGTTTGTGCGAAGATCGGGTATGAATAGCACATTTTTCAAATCTGCGTTCCGTTCTTGATTTCCGTTATACAACTTAATTTTTACATCTCCGGTAGCTTCAATCTGAGTAGTTCCTCTATTCGCTAACCTGAGCTGACCAGATATTGTCGACAAATTTTGAATTAAATTCTTATTGGATGTCATGTGTGATGTAGCTCCGTTATCCAAACACCATCCACTGTCGTCTGGTGAATCAGTTTCGTTTGATTGCAGAGCCAGGCTGGTTTCTTCAGTTTTTGAATTTTCCTTCGATTTGTACTTCCTATCCATCTTTGTGCGGCATTCGAACTTCCTATGGCCAATCTTGTTACACCTATGGCATTTAAAAGGAAAAGGTTTAAAATCATTCGGTTGATTGATTTTGTATTTTCTATTTTAAGCAAACATTCCGGTTTCAAGATTCCCGTCTTTAACCTTTTTGGCGTCAAATTGCTCCAGTATCTTTATGCGCAGCGCTTCTGGATTTGGCAACTCGTCGCGTGATTCGATTGCATAACGAAAATTTTCAAAACTGTCAGGCAAATTAAATAACATTAAAATTGTTACGAGATCTACATTTAACTCTACGTCCATATCTGATAACTCATCTATGGTATCGAAGAAAGTGTCGTAATACGCCTTAATGTCTTCGCCTTCCATCATCTTGTTTGTCATTAGCTTCTTCAGTAATGTAACCTTTCGGGCAGGACCTCTTGATTAGTAAACAGATCTTAACTTTAACCAAACATCACGGGATGTATTACAATTTTTCACCTGCTTGAGCTCACTAGGACTTATTGCGAGGATAAGATCTGACATAGCTTTCCTGTCCGCTTTGTCCCATTCCTTTGCAGTAGTTGCACTTCCATCTTCCTCGGTTGACACAACCGGTCGAGTTGATGATCCATCCACAAAGTCCCACGTGTCATTTTTGACAAGAAGAAATTTTACTTGCAATTTCCACGTATCATAATTATTTTTGTTGAGGAGTTCAATTCTCGCCTAATTTCCGCTCATGTTTTCTCTTTTGAGTATACTCCTGTTAGCACCCTGGGCCCATAACCTCTTGAAATGTGTGTGCGCAGAAGTGGTTTCAGTGATTATTTGTGGATGGGTAATTGTAAAGTACAGGACACGATATATCTTTTTACTTGGTTTTTATATTCTATATGTTACTATGGTAATTACATGATATATTTATAACACATAAATAAAATCAGTCGGCGGTGACACTCATCGTCAATTTCCAACAATAAAAAAGTATATACGTATAAATATATAAAAGTAATATTTGTCTAAAACCTAATTATTTATTACCACAAGTAACAGTGTAAATTGTTAATAGCCTAAATCAATGATTCCGTCTTATTCTTATTACATACCATATGAACCAAAATTATTTAGATAGGTGGCTTTGGAATGCAAGATTTCCATTACGAAAATAAGATACAATGATAAATCGCTTATGTAATTGCGGGAATTACTTAAGTGATTTATCATTGAATCTTATTTTCGTAATGAAAATCTTGAAAATGCGAGTTACGTTCAGACTTCCAAAGCCACCCTTTATCTAAATAATGTTTATTCATATGATATAATGTATATGTTTTTGAACTTTACGTTAACCCTTTTGGTTCTGATGGTGATATTTGCCACAAATAAAATTTCGTAAACATACTGGGAATTTTTCTTTTAAATATACATACATGTATGCATGAGCTGTATCTTTTGCAATAATCGTTTGTTTTTTAAAATAGTTTAATTTGAAGTCTTAAACGAGTGTTTTCCACTCCCAGACTAAGCATGAAGTAAAATTTCGAGTTTAGACAAGCCTGAAAATTTGGTTTGGCCGCGTAGCGCGAAGCGCGGAGCGCGGAGCGACCAAACCAAATTTTTAGGCTTTTCTAAACTCGAAATTTTACTTCATGCGCCACGCGTATAAAAAACTGATTTTAGGTGGATTCAAAATATTCTACAATAGCAGTTTGCTAAGAACGTGTATTCTGAACATCACCTCACATCAGTGTTTAGTACGTGTGGCGCATGAAGTAAAATTTCGAGTTTAGAAAAGCCTGAAAATTTGGTTTGTTCGCTCCGCGCTTCGCGCTGCGCGACCAAACCAAATTTTCAGGCTTTTCTAAACTTGAAATTTTACTTCATGCTTAATCTGGGAGCGGAAAACACTCGTTTGAAAGTTCAATTTAAAATATTTGTAAAAACATCGAAAATCTGGAGATTTACAGCGTACACAGTATATTGAAATATGTATACTTAAAAGAAAAACTGTCTGTATATCTGAGATAGTAATATATAGTTTGCAGTGTACAAAACATTTATTTAGGCACCAAAAAAATTCCAGGGCTGAAAGGGTTCATTTAGTGTTTTATACGCCGGGCGCATGAAGTAAATATTTCGAGTTCAGAAAAGCCCGAAAATTTGGCTTAGTCGCTCCGCTATTATTGAAAAATCCACGTGCAAATAGTGTTGAATATTTGTATTTATATCATTCATATTTTCATAAAGTCAATAGTCCAACGGCTATTATGTTTAAAAAAAAAGGTTATTATTCAATTCAAACGAAATTAAAAATTTTCTAGGAGCCCAAAAACAAGTGTTAGTACTATTTTCTTTTTACTATGATATTTTACTTTAATTGTTTCCGTTGTACAATATTTGTGTGTGCGTTCAACTAAACAACTATAAATATGTTATAAAAATTTGCGAAATTTTGGCTCAATAATAAAAAATGATGACGTGTCCATCATGGTATTTTCCCCGTCAGAAATAAATTGATACTTGAAAACTGCTGAAAAGGGCAAGAACGTTAAAACATTAGAATTTAGAGCGTCAAAAACTGATGATATAATATAATTATTTAAATATTAAGAATATGGAAAAGTGTCTAACACAAAAGTTGTTCTACTTTTATTCACAGCTCTTCTAATTTATGAAATATATTTGCATTTTTGTAAAGTCAACACATTACCTTTCTACCCTGACGTCATTAACTTCCATCTGTTTTTAATTAATAGATTCTGGTTCAAACAGAACATCTTCAATTGTTTGGCACGTCGAATGTTAAGTTTGCGTTTCTATCATCATGTCATTCATGACGCCTGTCAAAATACTTCAAATTCGTCAATTTTATGAAAATGCTTAAAATAAAAAAGTAAATGAAAGAATAATTTAAAGGTTACAAATGGAGAGGATTCCTAGAGATAGGTCACTTACAATTGTTTGTAGAACCATGAGAAAATTATTGTGATTGTTAACGTATATTTTTTTTGAATATTTTGATTAATGGAATATTGAGCACATTGTTAATATCCAATTTAACTGAGGTTTACAGTTCTGTCGGCTTCAGTTTGTTCTTGTTTCTTCTTGTAAAATAATTTAATTGCTCATTGACAGGTTTTTTAAATAAAATCAAACAAAAACGAGAACATGCGTTTATGATACTGTGCTTTGTTTTTTTGCGACGTCGCACAGTAGTCGATTTTCAAATTTAACTGAACATTTCGTTATTATTTGTTTTGTTTTTTTTTAATTCTGTCTAATAGAAAGAAATATTTTTTCAATTAAGTATTTAATTGTCATTTATGTTATGGACACATTTTCCACCCCACTACCAACCCCTAATCAAAGATTTTTTTGTAAAAAAAATCTTTTTTTTTAATATTTTAAACAAATATAATGAGTCATTCTTCGTAAAATAAAAAAAAATAATAAAAAGTTTCAAACAACCCCCACCCATCTGATTTATATAGAAAACACTCTCATATTTCAAAATAATTTAAAATTTTGTAACAAAATATGAGATTATTTTACTTGGAATGGTTCCTATAAAGATTACATGTTTATTTTATACTAGAAACACAAGGCCGTCGCTAGGGGGGTGGGGAATATGGGGGTCTGAACCCCCCCGAAATTCTGTGCGAAAATATAAAACGTCTTAGCGAATTTTGTAGACTTGTATGAAAATAACAAAAAACAAATTGTTTTTTAACCCCCCCCCCCCCCGTTCAAAATCTTTTTTTATTTTATTTTGTGTTTAAGGGTAATCCAATTAATTGCATTAGAGAATGTTTCTATTATTAGAAAACTATATATTTACAACATTATTTACACAAATATATTATATATACATATTATACATGGACACACTATATACACATAAATATATATATACACATGTTCAATTGAAACCAGAATATTAGGTACATAATGCAAATACACATTTACACCAAACTATTCAGTATCACTGTCGGAGTTTGAATTATCTGATAAATCAAAATTATTTGAAATGTGTACCAATTTAACAGCCTCATCGTCAAATGATTTAATTCTAGCAGATCTTGATATATGATTTCTTTTTGATATAGTTGAAATATATGGATCAGAAGAATATAACAATGTATGAAATAGGTCTGTGATGGTTTGTAAGCGGGAAAATTTTCGAGTGTGATGTTCTCGGTTATTCCTTAAATCTTTATTGCGAGCTTCTAGTGCCTCTTTGGATAACATCCCAATTGGCTATGTTGCTGATTGAATTATATCCGCACCATGAATTAAAATTTTATGCAAAGAGGTGGACCATGGATATAATTCGATATATTTTTTTGCTGTTTCATCCAAATACAAACGAAACGCTTCTATATTTGTAGCTTCTCCGCAAGAAATGACTTGCAAAATTATTTTATTTCTTTTTAAAAAATGTTCCTCTAACCCTGTAATTTTTGATGTTGTCTTATATTCTTCAAAGAAACGACTTGCGGTATTACCATCATTTGTTGTTCCGAAATTAGGTTTTACCACATCAACTAAAAATCCTAATTTAGATTTTAATTCCTTTTGAATTTTTAATTTTGTAATTTCTAATGTTTCTTTCTTCATTGATATCTCGAACTTGCCATTTTTTGATATCGAGACGATATGCTATATGCAGCATGCATTCTAATGAACGAATCCAAGCATGTAAAGAAGAAATACCATAATCATAGTATTTTTCAATTTTCGGTAAATTTTTTACTTTTTCTAATTGATTCATTATTTTAGGGGTAGCTCCATATATAGCACGCGTTTGAGTTGAAGTGTCTGTAACTGTGCTATAAGTCTTGCCATTAATCATAGTCATTTTAAAACTATGATTAATTATAATTTGTATATTGTTTAACTCTACATTCGTTGGTAAAATGGTTTCAATTTGATTTTCAATATCATTTACCACAAGTTTTATAATTTCTTTAGACTCCTTTTCAAACATAATCTTAATT
Source organism: Philonthus cognatus (assembly GCA_932526585.2). NCBI lineage: Eukaryota > Metazoa > Arthropoda > Insecta > Coleoptera > Staphylinidae > Philonthus > Philonthus cognatus. The sequence continues at coordinate 25,784,678 of OW052250.1, read as the reverse complement.
GGTCTACAAATCTAGTTGAGGATAGTTTCGGATTTTGCCATAAAATATTATCATCTTTTATTGATATTATTTGAAGAGGCACTAAGCACGCAGAAAATATATATTCATCACTTTCGGACTCATTAGAGAATTTTTGCTTATATAATGAGTGACCTGAACTACCATCACAGCCCCATTTGTACATAATTTTAAACTCGTTTCCAATTTCATCAAATGAACTCAAATTTCCCAGAGAAATGAATACTCTTTGACTAGTATGGTCGACCAAGGCTTGCAAAGTAACTTCTGCAGCAGTTTCAGTGTATGATATACTAACTTTTGCGGGATAACATGCTTTTTTTGCTTTCAAAATACTATCATAGCTTGGGAAAATATTTGCATTACGTACCTTAGCTCCAGATTGTATCAATTTATAGGAATGCTTTGTAAATCTTCCGTCGATATATAACGCCAAGGCTTCTTCTGGTGTATATTTTTGAACTTTTTGTTGGGGTGATTTCCAAGCCTGCTTAATACTGGAACCTCTTGTTGGTGAATTTGTTGTAACCTCGTTCACTATTTCTGCACTATCCCTCTTTCCAGATGCTCGTAAATTAACCTGAGTGGCGAACGCAATTTCCTCTTCGGAATAATTTTCCATCAATGGCCTAACTTTTCTTTTTTTCGAAAAATTTGATAAATCACTAAATGATTTGTACGGCCCTCTCGAAGATGGTCCAGGTACAGGTTCATCGATTGTATCAGTCAAAGAAAATGTCTGCGTTTCGTTTAGCCACTCTCCATAATTATTTTCAAATCGGGAACATACTCTAAATACTTTTTGCCACTTAGAATTTAAAGATGACGTAAAAGAACGTATTTGATCTTTTAATATATTTATATTTTCATTTTGGTCTTGAACATTAAAGTTCATTAAATCAAAAATATATTTTTGAACGGCGCTGTTTTTCTCTTCCACCGTGCGCTCCATACGCCAAACATTGAAGAGAGCGGTTCGGCGAACGGTTACGCGGCCTGAAAAAAAATTATTACTTGAATGGTTGCGCGTGGCTGCATATAATTTTTGTTTATATGATAAGTTAAATAGTTACTCTATAACTGAAAAAAATCCCAATGCGTACCGCTGCGTACGGAATATACTTTTTCTCTATCATACTTAAGAAATTTTAATTTACAATGAAAAATTGTATGAGTAATTTATGTCATTATTTATTATTGTTGCATAAAAATATAAGAAAACAAATAAACACAAATGATAAATACATACCAGTAGAATGTATATCCATCGTTGTTTTAAAAATTTCACTTCACACAACTGAAAACTAAATATTTAAAACTTATGCGTTTGAGAGCGTACAAACAACTACTGATCGTTGTCTCAATAGGGTGTACTTTGGGTACCGATAATTACCAGGAAAGAGGGTTGAGGGGATTATGCTTTTACCTGCGCACCAATGGGTCATTATACTAATGATATTTACACAAATATTCGTTTTTCTAAATACTTTATTTTTCGCGAAATGTTCGGCTAAATTTGAAAATCGACCACTGTGCGTCGGGGTGAAAGGGTAATGTGTTGACTATACTATATTTCGGTAAATATTAAAAAAGCGGTGAAAACCTATGTTAAAAATAAAATAAAACACTAATAAGTAAAGTTTTTTAAAATTTGTTTAAACCAAGTTTTATATATTTTGTATGAACACTCTTTTAAGACAAAAACTCTTCATCATAAAAAGTAAAAAATGACGAATGCGCCGGGTATACAAAATCGGTATTTTAATAAAACCTTGTATCTTAAATAGTTTTTAAAGTAAAATTGTGTGTGCCTAAAGAGCAAACATTGATTTACCAAAAAAATCTGTTAAAATTATCAGTGTTTAAGTTATTTTAAACTGAACGTCAGTTATGTGAATTTCACTATTTCAAGGAAGTTTCAAAAAGATGTAAACAAAATAGAGAAACGTCATCAAACAAGATTAATAAGTTAATTAGATGGCTAGGAATTTTCTTAACTGTTGTTTTTTTATTAACTAGCTCCATACATGTATCATTATTTCATGGCTAACTATTTTTTGTTGTTGAAAACAAAATATTTAATGTTAATTAATAACTCAGTTATTTTTGTAAATAAGTATGTCAAGTAATATATGCGATTACAGAGAAATGAAAAATTATGTTAACTTATCTAAAACTTTTCCATTTATAGTTTTATTCTATCTATTTTAATAACTGAGGGAAATCGGTTTGAAAAAATCTACACTTTACACATTTTTCAAAATGTCTAGTTACCCTTGACTTTTTTAAACATTTTTTAATTTTAATTTTTTTAATTTAGCTCGTAAATCTGCAATACTTTGCCTACTTAACCATTTCTCTATCTCTTATACTTTTCGAGATCCCCATAGAGAACATGAAAGAAAAAACGCACCCTGTATATTACAAAAAATCTTTATATCATGGACATTTTTAGCTTAAGCACTCCAATTCAGATTTGTTTCATATGGAAAAAAAAACAATCAATTATTTTTTTATCGTTATTACGTAATCGTGTCAATAGGCCTCTGAGTGAAATTTGTGATTGAGATGCAATAAAAATTGTATCGCTTTTGGACGAAATTGATGCATATTTGCGGCGCGAGGCGGCGAAATGGAAATTCCTCATTGTCGTCACATAAGAAGCACACCTCTGTTCCCCTCCCCAGAGCTTATTCCCGTTTATTGGATTTTCAGGCCATCCCTTTTGTATAATTCGTGTACACATCAGCGCGTTCGGATTATACACATACAAATACAGGGAATTTTTTATTCAAGTATTCATATCGTGATACATGTTGAGGTATTTGTTTTTATAGTTCAGTTTGAAACTTCTAACGAGTGTTTCCACTCCCAGGTTAAGCATGAAGTAAAATTTCGAGTTTAGAAAAGCCTGAAAATTTGGTTTGGTTGCGTAGCGCGAAGCGCGGAGCGACCAAACCAAATTTTCAGGCTTTTCTAAACTCGAAATTTTACTTCATGCGCCACGCGTATAAAACACTGAAATATTGCGAAGTTTAAAATATACTACAAAAACAGTATGTTAGAATAGTATATTTTGAACTTCACGTTAAATCTGTGTTTTATGCGCCCAACGCATGAAGTAAAATTTCTAGTTTAGAAAAGCCTAAAAATTTGGTTTGGTCGCGTAGCGCTGCGCGCTGCGCGCTACGCGACCAAACCAAATTTTGAGGCTTTTCTAAACTCGAAATTTTACTTCATGCTTAATCAGGGAGTAGAAACACTCGTTGAAAGTTTTGAACTGAATGCTTTTCAAAAACAACAAACGCTTGAAAATGTACAAAGTACACATCGGGGACGTTTATATATACTTATAAGAAAAGCTCCCTGTGTAATGTTTTTACCTTATTAATAATAAAATAAACTCATAAATGTTGCATACAGATCATATTTTGACACAAGAAGCAATGATTTTATTAAGACTTTGTAAAGTTAGACACACAAATAAATAAATAAAAGTCTCAGTTATAGAAACGAAGTTAGAACGCGCGTATGTTCGAAGGCGTAAACGCCATCTAATGCCCATTAGCTTAAGTAGCAATACTGAACATCTTTGACCATTTATTATGTACCTGTGCAATTTACATATGTTCCAAAGCGTAAACGCCATCTAATGCCCATTAGCTTAAGTAGCATCGTCAATAGCTGGCAAACTAAATGTTTGTATACAGCAATTGTTCGTCCACAACAGGGCTTTATTTTATAAAATACAAATATCAAGATTATGAATTTGTGTTCAGTACTCAATCATTCACCGGATAACTAATTAGCATTGGTTCGGGATTATACTGATGATGGCGTTGAAGCCTGAAACGCGTATGTAGTTATCCGGTGAATGATTGAGTACTGAACACAAATTTATATTCTTGATATTTGTATTCTATAAAATAAAGCCCTGTTGTGCACAAACATAGGCTGCATACAAAAGTTTAATTTGCCAGCTATTGACGATGCTACTTAAGCTAATGGGTATTAGATGGCGTTTACGCTTTGGAACATATGTAAATTGCACAGGCACATAATAAATGGTCAAAGATGTTCAGTATTCTTCAAGCACTGGTTCGGGACTATACGGATGATGGCGCTAAAGCGTGAAACGCATGTATAGTTATGAACACAAATTCAAATTCTAGAAGTATAAAGTAGTTATTTTGTGAATTATAACTAAGACTGGGGATGTGAAGTACATGGAAAAGAATTACTTAACTTGATATTTAACAAGTTATTTCTAGTAGTGTAATAGTTTCAATATAAAATCAAGCCAATCTAACCCATAAAATAGCTTAAACTGTAGATTTCTATATGGTTCGAAAGCGTAAGCGCCATCTAATGCCCATTAGCTTAAGTAGCATCGTCAATAGCTATTGACAATGCTACTCAAGCTAATGGGCATTAAATGGCGTTTACGCTTTCGAAACATATGTAAATTGCACAGGCCAAAATAAATGGTCAATAATGTTCAGTATTCTTCAAGCACTGGTTCGGGACTATACTGATGATGGCGTTGAACACAAATTCATATTCTTGTTTTGTTTTGTTCTTGTAGTTTTGTATATTTACTCATATTTCACATCTAGATATATTTGTAAATTATTATTATTCAAGCGTTAAATAATATTCAAACGGTAATGATCAATTATTCTAGCTTGTTTTTGAACTAGTATTCTACCTACTCCAATGCCCCTGACTGTAATATTAGTATTTTTATTTATATTTCATCTCTTGATACAATGGTATTACTGATGAATTATTCAAGCTTATTTTTGAACTAGTTTTCCGCCTACTCTAAAGCCCTTGACTGTAATATTCGTATTTTTATTTATGTATGTTTCATCTCTTGATACATTTGCAAAGTTTTTAATAATTCACGTTCGTCGACGCGATACTTGTTCGGAGATAAGTGCATTATGTCTGTAAGATGGAGATGATAGAAAACGTCTGTTGCTCTTGAAATGTATTATTCGCGCTGAAAAAATGAAGGTAATAAAGCAACACTTCAAGAACACATGCCGGCTTTATAAGTTATTAAATCCAGAGAGGTGCCTTATCTTTTCATTCCTTAAAAATCGATTCTACTTCTTTGCGTCTATACAAATATTTATCTCTACAATTACTTCTTAAGAAGGCAACAAGGCAAATTACACAAGAAAAAAAATCTATTGAAATTATAAGTTTAATTTATCGTTGAAGTATACCGGGTGTTCGATAAAAAAACGCCCAACGCCATAACTCTCTTATTTATTGACGGATTTGAATAAACTAAAAAACAAAATCAAAGGTCGTTTCATTACTAAAATAAATAGACAGTAATTATTTATTTTTCAAAATTAGCTTCATTGGCTAATAATAGTAAAATTTAAATTTTTAAATGGCTGTATATACTTTTCTTATTTTATTTTATTAGACATTGTTTTTTTAAATCCAATTATCCTCGATATGTTGATTTTAATTTAAGATTTATGCCAGAAAAAAATTATTATTAATCTTGTGTACACGACTTTTGGTAAAAAATGTAGTGTGCTTTGAAAAATAATTGGCCTTTCAATGCTGTTTAAGTTGTTTATTGGTTCATATTTAATCCGTGTGCTCCTAAAAGTTGATTTTAGGTAAAATCTGCACTTGTTTTATGATTTCAAGAATGCCTTATTATGTTACATGCTGAATTTTCAGGCATTCGTCGATTTTGAAAAAGAGCTCAATTTGAAGTTCAAACGATTGTTTCCACTCCCAGATTAAGCATGAAGTAAAATTTCGAGTTAAGAAAAGCCTTAAAATTTGGTTTGGTCGTGTAGCGCGTAGCGCTACGCGACCAAACCAAATTTTAAGGCTTTTCTAAACTCTAAATTTTACTTCATGCACCACGCGTATAAAACACTGAATATTGTGTTAGAATACACTTTAAAAATGAGTAATAATCGAAATATTTAAATAACAAAATATTTCCATTTTTCTTCACACATTCTCAAGTCAGGTCAAATAATACAATGTATTAAATTAACTTCTTTAGTTAGTAAATAAATGAAAAATAATATAATAATGTTGCCGTATTCAAAACAATAGCCCTTAATGGATTAAATTAATACTTGTTCTATTCTACATTAACTTGTAACGTAGTTATTATTTGTTGGGTCGCTATTATTCATGTTTGACATAATCTCACAATAAATGACATTTATCACTTTTTTACAAGGCGCTCTAATTATCATTTTTGAAAAATATAATTTTAAATAGAAGATTTGAGTCGCCTTTTTTCAAAAACCCCTAAATCCATTTAAAAACCATGGATTTATGGGTTTTTGAAAATAGGCGACTAATTTATTTGATTTTTTTTCGAAAAAATATTGAACAAAAAAGAATAAATTGGGCATTATTGGATTGAGAAAAATAACGACTAATGAAATAAAATTAAAAAAATGAGGCAATGAAGTTAGTATTGAAAAAATCAATATTGATGTCATTTCTTAGTATTTAAACGGCCATTGATTTTGGTTTCCAGTTCAATAAAATCGGTCAACAAATAACAGAGTTACGGCGTTGGGCGTTTTTTTATCGAAAACCCGGTAGATATTCCAATGTATACAATATAATTTTTTACACTCTCGTTCGTTGTTTTTATAAAAAAAACTTTTAATGATTGCTTTTATTCCTTGATTAGGCATGACGTAAATATTTCGCATAAAGCTCTACGCGTATAAATCGCTGATATGCAGGGTAAATCATTTATCTTGAGACACTCAAATATCTCAACAATTAATGATTTTATGAGAAAAAGTTTCAAATAAACCCCCCATATTTTGAAGGTGCAAATTGATCTGTAGTGGAAAGAAGTTCCTACAAGGCCTACGCAGGTCAACTTCACAATTTGAAATAGGAACCCCTATTTTATATATATATATATATATATATATATATATATATATATATATATATATAGTTAACTCAATAAGAAGTAACTTTTATTTGAACAGTCATTCTTTCGCGACTTGCCTTGATTAATATTTTACGTGTTTTAATTTTCGTAAACTGAAAATAAAGAGGTGAAACAAACAGTCACTGACAATTAACAGTATTAGTCTTTTTAAAAATTTGTTTTCAATTTTTTTGATATTTTCCACAATTTTTTTCTATTTTTCTTGATACTTTCCAGATAAGCAAGTAAAAATATTTGTTAAGATGGATCATGTACATGTATCAAAGTGGGTAGCCATCATTTTGAATATTTATTGACATAATTCTCGTTCCCGTCCCTGTTGCTTATCTCGTTCTATTTTTAGTTTATACTTAGTTCTCGTTCAAATCGTGTTATTACCGTGTTTTTATTTATATTGATTAAAGATAATTATTTTGAAATCAGTTTATATACTCAATGACATTAGAAGCGTAACACCCAGAAGGAGTTATTATTTTAACTTGATTTTTTGCCAGTATGGTAGTCTTACATCAAGAATAAAATGATTACATTTTCAAGAAATTTTATTAAAAAACAATCTAAAAAAAATTAATAATGTGTTTGGCGACCCCTTTGCTGTATACACTCCTGTAGACGTCTGGGCATCGACAAAATGAGATGGTCGATGTGTTCTTGAGGCATCTCGTTCCAAGCAGCTTGAATTTCATCGATCAACTGTGCTAGAGTCTGTGGAGGATGGTGCAAAGAGAATATTCTTCTTCCCATGATATCCCACACATGTTCAATGGGATTTAAATCCGGCGAACGGGGCGGCCACGCCAAAACATTAACATCAGCTTCATTAAGAAAGTTCATAGTTCGACGAGCAATATGGGGACGTGCGTTATCTTGTTGAAAAAGTACGTCTGGGCGGCCATCTAACTAAGGCAACAAAGTCGGTCGTATGACGTCTTCAACATAACGCGCAGCTGTCATACTGCCTTGAATGAATACAAGAGGTGATCGACTACCATAAGCAATAGCCCCCCAAACCATTACTCCAGCAGTCCTGTGTACATGCCTCTCAATAGCAAACCTAAGATCAGGTCGTTCTCCTCGGTAGCGTCGTACCCTTCTACGGCCATCATGCGTGCCTAGACAAAATCGTGATTCATCGCTGAATACGACATCGTGCCATTCTGCCTCCCAATGCTGCCGTTCTCTGCACCAGTCCAACCTTTGGCGACAGTGTCTCGCTGTTAAAGGAAGCACTAATCTTGGACGGTACGAAAGAAGCCCAAAGGATTGAATGCGGCGATATAAGGTTCGCATACTAACGGGCCTACCTTTTTCTCCAATCCATTGATCACCGATTTGACGCGTAGTAGCGAAACGGTCTCGCAGGGCTATTTGTCTTAAGCGCCGATCTTGACGTTCTGTGGTACGCCTTGGTTGACCAATTGGTCTTCTTCTTGCTCCTCTACCTTCTTCTGTCCATACCTGATACACACGTATTACAGTTGCTGCAGTGGAATCAATACGGCGGGCAATTTCGCGATAGGACATACCGACATCTCGATAAGCAACAACTCGACCCCGGTCAAAATCGCTCAAATGGTGATATTGTGGATGTCTTCGGACTCGAGGCATTTTATTTAAGCTTAACACACTCAACGGAAACACGAAAACTAAAAACATCTGTACTAAACAGCTCATATAAATAGTTTTATCAAAAATGAAAAAGTGAAATATTTTTTTTTTCACAATAAATATAAAAGGCACAAGGTTGAAATTGTTATCAATGTATGCTTTAAATATAGTCACTCTGTCGCTAAAATATGAATTAAAAAAAATCATTCCTTCTTTGTGTTACGCTTCTAATGTCATTGAGTATATTTACCTGCGCAGAGAGAACAACAATCGCACCGATTTCGCTCGAGGCGAAATTGGAATTTTGATAAGATTAACAATAAGTATTCTGTGTGTTTGTCGTACTCATGAAATCATCAGTAGTGGTCAATTATTTACGTGGTGGTCTTAACAAATATTTTTACTTACTTATCTGGAAAATATCAAGAAAATAGGAAAAAATTATTACAATAAATGTTCCTCATTACAACGTCATCTGTAGAGATAAGAAAAAAAATTGGGAAAAATATCAAGAAAATAGGAAACAATTTTTTAGAAGGACTAGCACTGTTAATTGTCGGTGACTGTTCGTTTCACCTCTTTATTTTCAGTTTTCGAAAATTGAAACACGTAAAATATTAATCGAGCTAAATCGCGAAAGAGTCACAGCCATGACAATCCGTCATTCATCAATGGGCGTGCGTATTAAGTAATTAACAATTTGCAACAACTTCAATAGTATACAACGAGCATATAATAATAGCCATTAATCACGAGAACGAGGTTTGCGGAACGAGCCGAAGGCGACTGGAGCAAGTCGTTCGAGTGATTTATAGCCATTATATGCGAGTTATACACTATGCTTTGTTCACGAAAACATCAATATATAGCACAACATTTATTATATATATTTATCAAATACGCGTCAGTCTTAATGGTCGGTTTTGTTTTATAATAATTTGACAGATTCGAGATGACAGATTGCGGTACTATGATTTGAATGTGTAATAGGGTTAATTCCATTTTAATACAAATTCAAACAATTATTCAACAATAAATAATACTAACACAGTCTACCCTTTCGCCCAAGTTACATAGAAACAAGCTCTTTGCACAAAAAACGAACTCTTTCGTTTGAATGGAGTATTCACGGTGCTAACGTTTGTTCCGCTTTAAAAAATACTCGTGACGAATAGAAGCACAATTGTTTATCCGATTTAAGAATGAGTTATGTTTACAAACGCGTTTTTCGCGGGTTAAACTAGTGAGCAAGGCGGAGATGTTGACGCGTTACTTTATACTTTAACAAAATAGCGTCGATGACGTCATCACCACCATGGTCGACTGTAAGACAGAAGAAGCTGATTTGACTAGCACAGCGCTATTACTGCATAGCGGCAAAAAATCTATCTAGGCAATTATTTATATTCATGTTAAAAAAAACACATTTATCACGGAAATCCCGTGTTTGATGGAATGATTTGAACCAATTAGAGAATAATGCCAAATAAGCTCTATCTTTTCTTGAGTACACTCTCATGTGGAATAAAGTATAGTTCTTGAATTTTGAATCAATTACGCCATTAATAAACTAATTGAATGAATTACATCGCTTAATTACTTAAGCGATTAAAAGATTGATTGAATAAACGAATTACTAAATATAATTTATGTAAATCCATTACCCTATCAAAGCACAATTGATTTATAAATTGATATATTCGACGATTAATCAAAAGTTCGTTTGTAATAACACAACTCGTGTAAAATATTTGGCAATTTCGCTTCAGAATACATCGCTCGCAATTCGCGATGGGTCGATGCTGATGCCGATGTGTGATACATGGTATACATTTCTGAGTCAATTAGTTTGGTATTATCTGAAATCGACAATTTGTCCCGGCGGATCCGGATACGATAACCCATTAATAATTCCTCTGATACACACATGGCACATTATTATTTATGAACATGAGCGCACGCACATTCCAATCCCTCATACCTGAATTAATCTTCTTGGTTTGCCATGAATTACAATCGCGTTACTTACGTATTCGCGTTTGCGGGGGTTGAACACAATTCCCATTAGAATATTGAATTATTTCACTTGTACACATTGAAATTGTACGGTATACCCATGTATTCTGAATAACATTCCTTGATTTGCAAATTAAATTTTACTTAGAGTGAATGATCATTATTCGCTTTAGAAACATGAATATGTAATGATTTTAAAAGTTTGGGTTGATTTAAGTTAACTATTCCATGTTTCCAATACAAGTAATAATACGTGTACACATGATTGAACTTAGAGTTATAAACTGTAATCGATTTGCCTGCGAATTTTAGCATTCAATCTAATCGTCTTTCTGCAATAATTTTACCATGAATAAATATAAACAGACAGGATTATTTCTTTTACGTATTCTTTTGTATATTCCATATAAACATTTATAAAATTAATGAACATGTGATCAAACCTAAGCAGTATATTTTTAACTTCACTTTAAAACAGTGGTTTATACTGGGGCTGCGATTAAGATCCGGATATTTGAATATGCGGATATCCGGATTAAAATAAAAATTATTCGAATAGCCGAATATTTGGATATTAACTATTCAAATAATCGGTTATTCGCATTTTTCGGATATTCGCATTATCCGGATATCCGCGTTATCCGGATATTCGCGTTATCCAGATATCCGCGTTGTCCGGATATCCGCATTATACAGATATCCGCAATATTAGGATATTTCGAATATCCGTATTATTATCCGCAGCGATACGTACAAGCAAAGGCAACGTTGTGTCGATCCTAAAAGAATATCGATAATGAGTATCGATTATATCATATAGCCAAGTATCGATGCGGTATAATATCGTAGTGAAAAGAATCGATATTCAAATTATTGATAATTTTCGATACCAGATATTTTAGATTAATTATTTACAATTATTTAATGCTGTAAATTATTTGTAAAAGTTCTGCACCTGAGATTAATAATATTGCCAAGAATAGTTTAATGACGCTTACGAAATTATCAATATTCACCTTTTACAAAATAATAATAATAATATTTCAATGTTTTATACGCGTGGCGCATAAAGTAAAATTTCGAGTTTAGAAAAGCCCCGTGAAAATTTGTCTCGGGTCGCTGCGCGACCCTCGACAAATTTTCTACGCGGGGCTTTTCTAAACTCGAAATTTTACTTCATGCTTAGTCTGGGAGTGGAAAACAAGTATTGCTGATTTATAAAATGTTTTACTTTTGATATTTGTTGATTTAGAAAAATTTAATGAGATCAATATTTCGAGATTTTCTTCAATTTATAAGATGTTCATGAAGATTTTCGTTATTTTCGTAAACTTTTCAATTTTTGTCGATTTATAAAATTTTCGAGATTTGCATAGGATTTTCGATATTTTGAGATTTTTATCAATTTATAAAATTTTTATCAGATTTCCGTAAAATTTTCAATTATTGTCGATTTATAAAATTTTAATGAAATTTACAATTATTGTCGATTTATAAAATTTTAATGAAATTTTCAATTATTGTCGATTTATAAAATTTTAATGAAATTTTCAAAATTTCGAGATTTTCGTCGGGTTTTCAGTATTTCGAGATTTTCATCAATTCATAAAATGTTCATGAGATTTTCAGTGTTTCTAGATTTTCATAAGATTTTTAATATTTCGAGATTTTCAAGTTATAAAACGTTGATGAGATTTTTAATATGTCGAGATTTTCGTCAAATTATAATAAATGTTTACATAGAAATTTTCGTAAGATTTCAAGATTTTTAATATTTCTGGGTTTTCGTTGATTTCCGTAAAATTTTCAAATATTGTCGATATATAAAATTATAATGAGATTTTCAAAATTTCTAGATTTTCGTCGAATTTTCAGTATTTCGAGATTTTCATCAGTTCATAAAATGTTCATGAGATTTTCAATGTTTTAAGATTTTCTTAAGAATTTCAATATTTCGAGATTTTCAAGTTTTAAAACGTTAATGAGATTTTCAATATGTCGAGATTTTCGTCAAATTATAAAAAATGTTTACATAAAAATGGTCGTAAGATTTCAAGATTTTTAATATTTCGAGATTTTCATAAAATATTTATCAAAAATGTTGTCGATTCTTCATGATTTTTTTTCATTCATTAAACATTGAGAAAAATCTTTTAAACATTCATAAATAGTATCAACATTTTTAAAATTAACGGAAATCCGAGAAATTGACGAAAATTGCGAAGATTTTAGAAATCTGAGAAACGCATGAAAATGGCCAAGATTTTAAAAAATGATAAAAATTTATATATTTTTTAAAATCTTGGCCATTTGCTCAGATTTCTAAAATCTTCGCAATTTTCGTCAATTTCTCGGATTTCCGTTAATTTTAAAAATGTTGATACTTTTCATGAATGTTTAAAAGATTTTTCTCAATTTTTAATGAATTTCTTAGATTATCGTGAATTTTAAAAATGTCAATACTTTCAATAATAATAATTACACTTTCGATAAATTTTTTAGATTTTCGCTAATATTTAGAAAAACTTTGACGCTTTTCGTAAATTTGCAACGTTTTAAATTTAATCACTTTTCAACACTGTTTTCCATTCCGTTCCATAAATCCAACTACGGTCTTAATAGTCCACTTTCTCGGTTCATGCGTACGTCAAATAAATTATCCCTAAATCCAAATTTCGATGTTTTTGTTAATTCGTATCCTAAATTTATATCTAATCTTAAGCGGTTAAATGTTTGTTGTTCTCTTTAATTTGCCAATTTGTAGACATGTTTTTGTATTTATATATATTTTGTATTATGAAATTTGAATTGTATTACTATAACATATTATGTATAATGGATTTTTCCATAAATAAATAAAATGTTCACGATTTAGGTTAATTTTCGGAAATTTGGATTTTTTTCGTGAATTTTAAAGATGTTTAATAATTGTCAACATGTTTACAACTTTTATTAATTTTCTACGATATTCGTTAGATTTAAAAAATTATAAGTTTTTAGTGAATTTCTAAAATTCTCGTTAATTTTCAAATTCTCAATGTTTTTCATGAAATATCAAGGTTTTCGTCACTTTTAAAAATGTCGACTCTTTTCGTAAA